>CM038478.1:3925978-4525978 GCA_021464305.1 Kandelia obovata | reverse complement strand
CCCTTTAACAACTAAAAGTAACTTCTTTAACAACTAAAAGTATGTTCTCTGAAAAAACACAACTAAAAGTAGCTTCTTTCTTCTTCATGCTTTCGTTCACTTAAAATAAGTGAATATCTTTCTTAAAGTTCCATTTATCAGATATAATTTTGGTTGGCCTCTGCTGATAGCTTGAGAAAGGCAGGGAAATGACTAGCGGGGGCATTTCTAAGTAATTGGATTTGGTTGGTGGGGTCTCGTGTTCAGCTAAACAAGTTTCGTGTGAAGACACAAGATTCTTGAAGCTGTCGATGTGGCCTATTCTTCTTTTCTTTTTCTTTGTTTTATGTTTCAAAACAAATGACATTTTAATTTATAGCATTTTGTTGTGGTTCAACTGCCCCCACTGCCTTTGAATTTTCTAGGCAAAAATACTTTTTCGTTCACATTTCTTAACATCAAGATCATTACTTTTGAGGTTTTGTCTGGCTGAAATTCAGTTTTTGCAGACAGTTCGATCCATACCCATTGTTAGAATCATGAAAGACAGAGAAAGAGAAGTTTTGCATGATGACCAGTCAGTGGAAGACTGGCTCTCACACGCACAACGGCTTGTTCCTATTGCACTTGACAAGGCCAGGGATGTGAAGGGGTTTACTGGAAGATGGAAGATGATAATTTTCAAGTTGGAGCAGATACCTTCATGTTTATCGGACTTGTCTAGTCATCCTTGCTTCTCCAAGAATGCTCTCTGCAAGGAACAACTGCAGGCCGTGTCAAAGACTCTGAAAGAAGTTATTGAATTGTCAGATTTATGTGTGAGTGAGAGATATGAAGGGAAGCTTAGGATGCAGAGTGATCTTGATTCTTTGTCTGGGAAACTGGATCTGAATTTACGAGACTGTGGAGTTTTGATCAAAACTGGGGTGCTTGGTGAAGCTACTTTGCCTTTGGCTGTGGCTGACTTATCAGCTGAATCAGAGGCTGGTGGTCACAGCAATATAAGAGAACTGCTTGCCCGACTTCAGATCGGCCATTTGGAAGCAAAGCACAGAGCTCTTGATAGTCTTGTGGAGACCATGAAAGAAGATGAGAAGGCTGTTTTGGCCGTTCTGGGGCGAAGCAATATTGCTGCTTTAGTCCAGTTGTTAACTGCAACTTCCCCTCGCATCCGGGAAAAGACCGTTGCAGTAATTTGCTCACTTGCAGAATCAGGAAGTCCTGAGAATTGGCTTGTTTCAGAGGGTGCTTTGCCGCCTCTCATAAGGCTTGTTGAGTCAGGCAGTGCGGTGGGTAAGGAGAAGGCCACTATTTCACTTCAAAGACTGTCTATGTCGGCAGAAACAGCCAGGGCAATTGTTGGGCATGGTGGGATTCGACCACTGATTGATGTCTGTCGAACTGGGGACTCAGTATCACAGGCTGCTGCTGTTTGTACTTTGAAGAATATTTCTGTGGTCCCAGAAGTTAGACAAAATCTAGCTGAAGAAGGGATTGTGAAAGTTATGATCAATATCCTTGATTGTGGGATTCTACTGGAATCCAAAGAATATGCAGCAGAATGCTTGCAGAATCTCACCATGACAAATGAAAACCTAAAAAGAAGCGTTATTGGAGAAGGGGGAATCCGAAGCCTATTGGCCTATCTTGATGGTCCATTGCCCCAAGAATCTGCAGTTGGGGCATTAAGGAATCTGGTTAGTTCAATCTCTATGGAAATGTTGGTATCACTTGGTTTTCTCCCTCGTTTGGTTCATGTGCTCAAATCTGGATCACCGAGCACACAACAAGCTGCTGCATCTGCAATTTGTCGAGTTTGCAGCTCATCGGAGATGAAAAAATTGGTAGGTGAAGCAGGCTGCATTCCTTTACTTATCAGACTACTTGAGGCCAAAGGTAATGGAGTAAGGGAGGTTGCTGCACAGGCAATTTCCAGTTTGGTTACACTTCCACAGAATCGTAGAGAAGTTAAAAAAGATGATAAAAGCGTGCCAAATCTTGTGCAATTGCTTGACCCCAGCCCACAGAACACCGGAAAGAAGTATGCTGTGTCATGCCTTGCATCACTCTCATCAAGTAAGAAATGTAAGAAACTAATGGTTTCCTATGGGGCAATCGGGTATCTCAAGAAGCTTACTGAGATGGACATTCCAGGTGCTAAGAAGCTCCTTGAACGGCTAGAGAGAGGGAAATTAAGAAGTATGTTCAGCAGGAAATAATGGCATAAATCGGAGTCTGCTTTCTGTATAATGGCCCATTTTCTTTTGCCTGCATCACTTTCCCATCAGACGTTTCATTCTCTGAATGAAACATTGTAATCAAATTATGAAATGGAGCGCTCACTAAGAAGTTTGCTAATCTATGAATCTTATTTATTCACATGATATCTGCCTTCTAGCCCTTATATTCCTTTTCTCTTGTAATACTGTTTCTTTCGTTTCTTTGTTCTTTATTCTTGTGAGATATTGATGTAAGTAACACACTTCTCTTTGTCAACGAGAGAGACGCTCGTAATGTTTAACACGTTCCCCTTGTGGTATATCTTATTTGATCTCAATGTCCTGAAACCCAATCTTAGAAAATATGAATTCTGCGAAGTTGTAGTTTGAAAGGTCTTGCAATTTCCTGTAACATATGCTTCAATGGGTGGTTTTGTGATAACAAGATCGAAGAAACCAGGCATTACATCAGACTGATGTAGTTGGTTGCGGGCTTACAGCACTATGGCCACTTAGACCCACTACTTTTTGAATGCGGTTACGCACATGCAGCCATTAGCCATCAAATAAATGAGCTGTAACGAGTATGACCCAACAACAATGCCCATCTTTATGGTATACTTTCTGTCTTCAACTAAAAGCTCATCTGTCTTACCTGAGTAAATGTTGGAATCAGTAAAAAATTTAAGAGCCGAGATAGCAAAGAATGAGAGAGCTAGAGAGGGATAATAGACTTACCTTGAAGAGAGCAAAAGCTTCTTATTTATATAATCTAGAAAGACACTTAGCTGAATGGATCTCGCTACTTATTCAGGCGTCAAAGATAAGAGATTCTGAGCCGGGAGACTTGAACGGGGACAAAAACCCCAACCTAACTGTGTTGTTGTCAAAAAATACTTGAAATAAGGGCGAATGGAGTTGAGGAGACGGAAGAAATTCTATAGTGTAGTAAAAAAATAAAAATAAAAATTATTGTAATAAATACAAATATAATGTAATTTGTAAATAGATTAATATAATTTTAATAATATTAATATTGGTTAAAATGAAAAATAAATTTAATTTCTAAATACAATAACAAATTTATTAAAAAAATATATTAATATGTGTAATAGTAAAATAATTGTTTACTAAATGAAGTTGTAAAAAAAAAATTGAATTTAAGAAAAGTAAAATACGGTAATTCATAGAAATTTAAAATTTTTATTTTTACATTTTCTCTCCAAAATTATCATTTTAAAAATTTCAAATTTACTGTCAAACTCTCCAACTTGGCAAAAATCAAATACAATAATAATATAATTTTTCAACACAATCTTACAAATGTTTACTATTTTGTTACAATACACTTGTATTTTCCAAAATTTTAATATCTAAATCTTATAACTTCGTAATATCACAAATTTTTTTTAAAATTATACTCACTCTTAACAAATTTTATCTTCTACACTCTTGCACAAATAATTCAATATAAACTTATTAATTTGTATTTCTTTTTTTCAAGATTATTGAAATTTTAAAATTATATATGTTAGTTCATGAAAAAGGCAATGATTGTTGGTATATTTTCATATTTAAATTAATTTATTAAATCATAAAAAATGAAATATTTATGAATATATTTTTATATTTAAAATTTCTTCATTCAATCTAATAAAAAAATAGTGTATTAGAAATATTTCTATGTTAAAACAATTATCATTGATAGTCTTTTATTTGCATGTTAGAATAATGTTATTTTTTTCCCATGTCAACCAAAACAATTTCCATATGTGGTCTAATTTTTCATGCTAAAATAATCAACTTCTTTAATCAAAATAATTTTAAACAAAAACTTACATTTTAATCAACATTTTTATAAAAAATAATTTTATATAAGAGAAAATATGCAATATTTTAATTACAGGTTAATAACATAAAATTAAATTTAAAAACTAATAACTCATAAACTAACCTGAGTACCATAAAAAATCAAAATAATTCTCTTATAAATAACAATTGTGATAGCTATTAAGAAAATAACTATTGAGGTTCAAATAATTAATTTGTCATAAATATATAAATTGAAATACTTCCAACACATATAAAAACTATCACAAGTAATTATATTAGCATATAAAAATATATAACTAATAGAACATAATCTAAGATTTTCTCCCATTTTAATGATATCAACATAATTGATTTTATAAAATATTTATTAGATTCCCCTCAAACCATGTAACAAAAATGCACATTCTAAATTAAAAGTTCATTGTATTATTCAATAAATATAACAAATAACTACAAATAACTTGTCCAAAAATAATAAAAGGCAAAGGCAACACACTATTTAAAAATAAATATAGGCAAAACTGAAAAACACAACACTACTTTTCCTTCTTTAACATCATCAAAATAAAAGGCTTGTATTTTTAAACAAAACAATTAGAAAAAAACAACCATTGTGGTCCACAAAAATTTATAAGACCATGGAACAATCAACCATTTTTTATATTTTCAATAATAGGCTTTTGTCTTTTGTCAAAGATCAATCAACAAGAAAAAAAAAAATTAATAATAATAAACAACCATAGAGACATAAGTATGAATGGATAAAGTCAATGAAAAAGAATAAAACTTAGTAATCAAAAAGATTACTTAGAAAAAAGTAAGGGATTTAATTTGAGTTGTTACTACTGCATTTATGTCATAAATAGTATCTAATTGATACAAAAAAATGCATTTTAAGTGGTAACAAAAAAGATAAAGAAATAAAAAAGAAAATCAAAGACCATTTTATCATTTATATACACAAATCAAAATGTATGAATGAGAATTTAGGTCGCATTTACCATTTCCAAATATTCTTTAATACTTAAGAATTTATCCTCAGTCAAGGGATTTGTACAAAATGTCTATAAGTTGATCATTTAAATCCATAAACTTAAAAACAACATCTCCCTTTAGTAAATGATGTCAAATAAAATGATGTTTAAGATTTATATAATTAGTTCTAAAATGATGAATAAGGATTTTTGTAAGATTTTTCACACTAATGTTGTCATATAAAATAAAAACTATAAAACAAATGCAACTTGAAATTTTTAAGAGTTTTTTTTATCTAAAGGAATCATGAACAACAACTACCTGTGACAAGGTATTCAACTCTAGCTGTTAAAATTGCTACAAAATTTTCCTTCTAACTAAACTCTGACATTAACGCACCACCTAAGAATTAACAAGTACCAAATATATTTTTCCTATCAAGATAATTACTAATCTAATTAAATTTTGAGTAATAAATAAACTTAAATGTCTTTTTTCTTATACACCACAAACCATAGCTAATAAGCTCTTTATTGTAATAAAATACCCTTTTTAGTGCAACTAAATTGGACTCCTTAGGGATGGTTAAAAATGAACACATAAGCACACAATAAACATAATGTCAGGCTTATTAGTAGTAAGATAAAGAAGGTTTCTGATCATACCTTAATATAATTTCTCATTTACTTTTTTACTAACGACATCATTATTAAATTTCATGGATATCAACATTAATATACCACAAGACTTTCAATCCTCCATCACAAAATTTTTCAATCTTTTGCTTATATATTTGGTTTGGTTAATAAGAATTTCATCCTTGCTTTACTTCATTTGTAGATTAATGAAAAAACTACGTTGCTCCATTATGCTTATTTCAAATTCTTTCTTCATTTAAGAAGCAAATACCTTATATAGAGAATTGTTAATAAATCAAAAAATAATATCATTAATACAAATTTGTATAATCAATAAATTTTTATCATTCACCTTTGTAAACAATGTGTAGTCATAATACAATAGAGAAAGTATTTGGTTATAAAGTTAAAATTTTTATTTTTGAAATCTTTTAAGCTATATTTACTCTTAATTTTATCAATAGTATCTTTATTTTAGTAATTCTTTTATAACCTTGATAAATGATTAGCCAAATAGTAGAGTTATAACATTAAAGGTACATAGTTATTTTATTTTTTCAATAGTTAAAATTTGTGTTATTAATGATTAAAGGTCCAATTAAGTGACTGTCTTTAAAGTGATAAGTAAGTAAAAAGGAAGTCATAGATTAACTTTAGGCGATGAATCTTGTAATTTAAAGACTAAGTTTTAATAACAATTATTGGTCCCAAAAATCTCTAAGAGGGAGGTAAATTGAGTTGACAAATAATATGAAACTATAATACATGTAGTAAAAAACATTAAATGAAAATTATCACATCAAATAAAAATATAATATAATATGCAAATAAATTAATGCAATTTTAATAATATTAATGTTAATTAATATAAAAGAAGAATATCAATATGTAAATTAATTAATTAATTAAAAAAATTTAATTTGTAAGCATGACAACCAATTTATATAAAAGAAGAATATCAATATGTGTTATCGTAAAAGACTTGTTAAGTTTATAAGTTTATGCACCAAAATTGAGTTTAAGGAGAGTAAGAAACGGTGATTTATAGATATTTGAAACTTTTGTTCCTAAGTCTTCCTTCTAATACTATTGTTTTTGAAATTTCAAATTTATTATTAAACTCCCTAATAAATACGAGACTAAATATGACAATAATGTGATATTTTATCATCATCATATAAAGGTCTACGACCTTCTTATAATACACTAACACAATTATGTTTCTTAAGGTCTTAATATCTCAATTTTACAACCTTAAAAGGTCATATAATTTTATTTAAAATTTTACTCATTTTAACAAATTTTCTCTTATAAACTATTGTAAAAATAATTAAATATAAATTTTTTGGTATGTTTTTCTTTTTTTTCTATTATTGATGGTATTATATAAGCTAAGAAAGAGCTTTTAGACTTTTAGGATTATACTTTCTAGCTTATCAAAAAGACATCTAAAATATTTTTATATCCAAAATTTATCTCGTTTTTAACAATTTCTTTTTTATAAATTATTGTAAAAATAATTCAATATAAATTTCTTGGTATGTTTTTTTTTCTATTATCGGTGGGATTATATAAGGTAAAAGAGAGCTTTTAGAATTTCAAAATTATATTTGTTAGTCTATAAAAAAGAAATTTAAAACATTTTCATATTCAAAATGAGCAATTTATTCAATGAAAATGAGTGAATTTTACTCACAATTCATTCAAAAATAATTTTATATAAAAGAAAAGGTGCAACATTTTAATTTGAAGTTAACCACATATAATTAAATTTGAAAGCTAATAATTTATAAATCAATTTGATTACTATAAATGATCAAAATCCAAAAAAAAGTGTAATTTCAAGACTTATAAGTCATATATAATTATCAAGAAAAAAAATAAAATATATATATATATATATATATTAAGATTTAAATAATTTATTTATCATAAATATATAAATTTAAATATTTACAATATATATAAAAAAATTACAAATAAATGTATTAACATATTATCAAGATATATAATTAAAAGCATACAATGTAACACATTAATTTTATAAGCCTGAATTACTTAAAAGAGTTGTTAAAAGCTTAAGCTTCAACTAAAGGAGTTAGAAATTTGAAACTTTATAATTTCAGCCCAATCGAACGAAATCATATTCATTGATATCAGAAATGTGATTCATTGCGAAAATTATGAATCACATTATTCGTTTATATCATATTTTTCAAGTATAAGGTTTACTTGTAACAATTAGCCATTTTTTGTCGCTCTCGCATAAATTATTATATTATATCAAAATCAGAACAGCCAATGAGAGTAACCCTTCTTAAAGATCCATTTTCCTCGGGGGGGGGGGGGAAAAACACCTTATTAAAACGAAGCACATTGTTTTTGCGCCTAAACCACCCAGGATTCAATCTCTAGCACGTGACGTTTGGATTCGGACATCAAATTTGAGCCGTCTCTTTGAAGTCAATGCATAATTCATTATTGAATTTATATTTTTATTATTAAATTATTAAATTTTTATTTTTATTTTAATTTAGTTACTTTACAGTTATATAAAAATATTTAATAAATTTTAACTAATAAGATAAAAAAATAACTAAATTTAAAAAATATAAAATTAAGTCATTTGATGGTACGAATTTAAAGTTAAGTTCATTGATGAAAATAAAAATAAGTAAGTAATGGGTTATAGAACTTACCCAAAATATTAAACATTTGTATTTTATTTTTGCGTTAAAATAAAAAAGAATAAAGAGCCGTCCTTTTTCGGGGTTTCTGCATCATTACATGGGGGACCAATGATTGCATGGGTGCCAACGTTTCAGATTCGATAGATCAGATGACCAAAAACTGCCATCATGATATCCAACGACCAAGGCGCATTTGCATCGTTCAGATATGCGTCATGACTCATGAATCTAAACCAACGGTCTGTAGATCGGCTACATGGAAGTCAAGAAACGGAGCGTATCGAGTATCAGTTGCGGAAAAAGCAAAAATAAAATTTTAAGTTTTTGTTTGGTATCTGTGGGGAAGTGAGGACCAAACAAGGCCTTGTCACAGCCTATCAGCTCACGTGAAAGAAATATAATTATTAAATTCGAACATCGATATAAAAATTTAAATTAAATTAATATTTAGAGTAATTTTTTGATATTATTAAATATTATTTAATGGTTAATATTGATTTAATTATATGGGTTTGCCAGCGCTGCGAAGAACGGGCTAAATGATAATATGCTGACGCAGCCTCATCTTTGTCTTTCTATCTCTAAGACACGGACATACAGACATACAGACATACATACATGCATACATACACATGTATAAATATTGTTAGAGAGAGAAGGTAAGATAGAGAGGAGAGAGACAGAGCGAGAAGATTGTGGATTTGGAGGCCAAACCCAGTTGGGCAATCCCTTCAGGTACAACCTTACACACGCACGCCCACTTTTGTGTTCTTCGAATGTTTATCTGTTGTTTGGAGGTGTAACGAACGATGTTGAATCAGCTTATTAGCTCTGTTCCTCTTTCTTCGTCAATCGATGTTTTTTTTTTTTTTTGGTCTTTTATCTAATCTTTCTTTTGTTAATTTTCATTTCCTCTATCTTTCTTTTTTGTGCGGATTGGATTGGGAGGGAATGATTGGAAACTTTGGATTCCTAAGTGGTAACACTATTGTTAATTGCTTACCAGTGAATTGTTTCTTTTTTTTTTTTGGGGGGGGGGGGGGTTTTCAGGTTTTTGAGTTTTGTGGAATTGGGCTGAGGATATTTTCTTTATTGATTGATGGGGTCTTTCCTTCTTTTCTTCTGTTGGAACCTCTTGAATTGTAATAAAAGATGAAAACTTTTTGACACTGCAGGCGTCTTTGAACTAAAAACATGAGTGCCCTGGATGCAACCAGAGCAGAACTTGCTCTTGTAGTTTTGTACTTGAATAAGGCTGAAGCCAGAGACAAGATATGTAGGGCAATTCAATATGGTTCAAAATTTCTCAGTGATGGACAGCCTGGTACGGCCCAGAACGTTGACAAATCAACCAGTTTGGCCCGCAAAGTTTTCCGTCTTTTTAAGGTTTGGTCGTGATGTATTTGTTAAATCTTATGCTGTTGATGGCTGCTCTGAAGTTGAATTCACTTGGTACTGTTTGTTAGCTTGGTCCTTGAGGCTCCGAAGAAATCCTTTATTTATTTTTTCTTTCTAGTTTGTATAGAATAATTCTGTGTATTATTTACTGAAAAGATTGCATCGTTGTCCTCCTGATTGGCTAAAAAGATGAAAAAGATTAACAGTGTTGCTGATGTAGTATTACTTAATAGTTTTGCTAATGTGATGTGATAGTAAATTTGTTTTTCTTTTTACGACTTAACGTTTGTTCAATTGCAGTTTGTCAATGATCTGCATGCTCTAGTTAGTCCTGTTCCACATGGAACACCCCTTCCACTAGTATTGTTGGGAAAGGTATATAATTTGATTACTAAGTGTTTCTTTTAGAATCTTCTTGTTTATGGTGGTTTGAACAAGTTAATTGCTATTTTCAGTCAAAAAATGCGCTGTTGTCAACTTTCTTATTTCTTGATCAAATCGTTTGGCTTGGTAGATCTGGCATCTACAAGGTATGGAACATTTCTTCCTACTTGTGCATCTAAATGTTCATCATTTGAGTCCATGCTAAAATTTACACTAAGAAATCTATGCAACTTGGTTTTTACAGAACAAGGAACAAGCTGATCTGATTGGTAGGATATCTCTTTACTGTTGGATGGGATCCTCAATATGTAACACCTTGGTTGAGGTACCTAACTCCCCACTCTTCTTAGTCTAGAGGATACTTTAATTATTTTATGTCGTCTAATCCACGGGCCTCCAAATTGAAGAAAGACATTGCCGGGAGTGGTGGGGTGGGGTGGGAGGGGGGGTCCCTGGCTGCATGGAAAAGGGATTTTTTCAGGACCTCTAAATGGTTTAATGATGTTTTCCAATATATTGCTCTTTCAGGTTGGGGAGCTTGGGAGGCTTTCTGCATCAATGAAGAAGCTAGAGAAAGAGCTCAAGAATAGTGATAAATATCAAGTATGTATTCCATTGCCGTTACATTGTCAGGCAACCACCTTGATTTCTGCCTTTTTGTTTCATGACATTTTGTGACTGCAGAATGAGCAATACCGTGCTAAACTTCAAAAATCAAATGAGAGGTCTCTATCCCTTGTCAAAGCAGCCATAGATATTGTAGTTGCAGTTGGCCTACTTCAATTGGCACCCAAGAAAGTAAATCCTCGTGTGACAGGGGCATTTGGTTTTACCAGCTCTTTGATTTCTTGCTATCAGGTACATAAACCATGCACTGCTTAACCTACATCTATATCTCTGCATGCTTTTTGTTTCTGGCCATTGACCTTTCAGTCGTGAAGTATAATATTATTAGAAGAATGCCTTTACGGAGTCAATGGAGAGAACTTTATCGTTTCATTAATGATTCTGAGTTAGAAGCATAATAATCGTTGGAAAATATTGAACTTGTATTTTCTATTCCTTCTTGTCTTTTTCTGTTATGCTCATAAATATCTGTTCTTTATACTGCATGCTACTGTCCATCCTTCTCTGGACCTTGAGATTCTCTTGTGATTTTTACTGCTTCCAGAATGACTTTGTTTGACTTGCTCTTGGATTTTGTTTTTTGGTTTGTTTAATGATTGTTTATGCTCTGTTCTTTGCAGTTGCTTCCACCACGGCCAAAGTCCAAGAAAGCATGAGAAAGGACCCTGTTCTGCCCGTTAAATCCAGAATGTCATCTAAATGACTGTTTAAATTTGTGAGATAAATGCTTGGTGGTGTAAGCTTGTAACCCACCAGCCATCTCGTGGGATGCCTTTGAACGTTCCTTCTCTCTTTCCCTTTCACTATTTATCACCTATGTTACCATTGTTGCAACAGTTCATTGAGCTCTTCTGTGATTGGTAATATTATATCGACAATATCTATATGTTCATCACACAAGTTGCAAATATGATATTGGATGTGATAACAAAATCAGCAAGCCGTCGGTAAAGAAAATGTTAGCATAGAGTGGAATTTGGAATGCGGTCTCTGACAATGATGTCAGGCGAATCGGCTTAATGTATTAAGATTTTCAGGTTTTTAAGCCCCTGGATTCCTATCCCACTCTATCAACCCTGGAAAATTTACTAGCCCACAAAATTTGAATCTTGTATCTTTGGAAAGCCTAGGATGTCTATTTTCGAACGAGTCCAATTGGGCTCAAAAAATCATTTGTGCGGAGGATACGATAAGTACAAGGCCTAGTTGAAGTATAATGACCTCTAAAACATGGATAAAAATTGAAACCTTCCAGAGTCCTAGGTGGGTATGTAACGCAAGGCATGGGCCTGATGAAAAAAGAAAAAAAATATATATATATATATCTCTAATTCTTGTTGGTGAAACATCGGCGGTAGAAGAAGCCCTTGATATGACAATAAAATCGAGTGGGGACACAAGGAAGTGACCATTGATTCATACTCAAGGCTCGTTATTCACGAGGAGTTCAATCCCATGGCAATAACTGCATTAGACAGCTGGATACAAGGTCCTGCTTACAAATTTCTCAGGCTATATAGATAAACAAAAATAACATTTCACAAAAATAAATAAATAAAACGAAATAAACAAACACAGAATATAAAAGGGGTTATATATACCATCTCATATTTCTGAATCAATAAAATCTATACAAAAATAGAAAACAAAATGCAAATTTCGTCCCCAGCAAATAGAGGATTGTGCAGTCAATTGACAAAATGCCTCCAAATATGGAAAGCTCTCAGAGGGTACACCCGCGAGAGTAAACAACACTGACTCGTGGCTCGGCTCAAAAGCACAGGAGAAGTAAATAAAAGCCAAGTTACAATTTATTTACTGTGACCGAACTAGTCAGCAAACGCTACATCAATCTCCTCATCCGACCCGTCATTCTCTTCATTCCAATCAAGCTCCTCAATCACCATTCCTTGTCCCCTCAGCACATTAACAATCCGCTCCAAATCTCTAACCCTGTCTTGCATATCTGCACCAGGAAATGGACGTATATCATGTTCAGGTACATTCGGTTGGTTGTAGCTCTGCACTTTTAGCAGAAAGTTTCCCGAGGGTTCCAGGATTTCAACACCAAATGCAGGTAATAGAGGTCGGCCCATAACTTGAACGTGAGACACACTGCATCATAACAAGGAAGAACATTAACAGGGGAAGCTGCATGCCAAATTTCAGTAACAAAACTATTTGCAGCTAAAGTTTACTTTTGAGACTACAACAAGAAAAAGGCAGTCCAAGTTCTCCAGAATATCTATGCAGTCGATGCCCCTAAAGGCAAGAAGAGAGAGAAGAGTGATGAACAAACCATATGTAGAATAACCCATCAATTTCTTGTCTCTGAACCCTACCCAACAGCTCAACCATCAAAATTCCACCAATGCAAATAACTGGCTCAGGAAGCTCAAATGTCTGCAAGCAATTCTCCTATTCATGTCAAATAAAAGTATGGAAATTAGCACTTCCACAATGTTGTAATCAAGCAAAAACATCTATATCAGTTTATTTCTACAGTGTTAGGTATGAGAAGGAGAAGGATAGCAGTAAACATGACAGCAACAATAGTTCTTTTATAGAAAATTGAGTAACCCATTAACTCCTCATCTACACAGAGCCAGCTCAGGAGTTAAAGTTGCAACAAGGTAATCTGGAATATTTAATTCTGATTACAAATTTTCGTGCTTTCATACAGGCCCATAATACCAATTCAATAACTCAAGATCATGTCACATTAGAGATCTAATCTGCGGTATCAATGATGTATCACACAATTGATGTCACAAAACCAAGTCAATCAATACAAATAAAAGGTTGTTATATGCATCTATTTCAAATAACTTTCATTAATTAAATTACTCGGGAATAGAGCACAGCCACCATTGCTCCATTTATACAGGCAGAGAAACCATGCCCAACTTCAATATTTATCTTAGACTGTGGGACTTCCAAGCCAGGAATAGTCCTCCAACTTGGATGATGATAGGCACACATAATAACTTTGCTTTTCCAAGTCATGTCAGATATTTCTTCTGTTCAGCTAAGGAATTCCCATTAATGCCCAGTAGCTAGAGTGGGTGTAAGTCCCATGAGATGTACACATTTTCCCCAACAAGTTAACAGCAAGCCTCCCATGGTCATGGCTCCCAGGCAGTATACCCATCTCATCAATGGACAAAGTTACAAGTACATGCTCAAATCTCCTAAAACTTAAGTCATACGACACAGAATGCTGGACGAGTGCTACTCCAATAAGAATAAAGTCTTTTTTGTGTAAGACATGAGAAGCATGGAATGGATTATTCTATGTGTCAAGAGCACTATTCTAATAAAACTTGATTTAATTTATCCACAAGGAGATGCTTGGTCAAGGGAGATGCTTTATCTGCTTTTAGCAATGCATTTGATGCTTAAGCAATTGTAGCTTTGTAAGAGACAACCTAAACAGCACATTTCAAGACATGGAAAAACTGAGACTCCTAGTGTCAGCAAAACATGCAATCCCATTATGAAAGCTGGCTCTGCTCAGAAAAATGCTTCTATTGGTGTCTGAAAACCCTTAACAGCAGCAGCAAAACAGGAACTACTATTAAAAAGACATTAAAAACAAAAAACCACAGCTAACCTGAACCATTGGGAACTCTGGTGAAGTGTAAGTCCACACAAAATTGTTATCAGCACAGTTATCTGATGATTCACCCATGGCTTCATCCATTGGGGTTTTGGGATGACCCATTCTAAAACGTACAGATTTTGCAGAATATATAGGCAGACCTGACTGAAAGTAAGCTGGAACACCAAAAGATACTTAGCCTCAGTGAAGACAAATTCAATGAGCATGAAAATGGGAAGCTTTAGAATAAAAACCTTGAAAAGGATGTATACTGATCTCAGTAACAACACAAATGTCACCAACCAACTTGTATATAAGCATCTCTGGGACTGCAGGGTCACTTTGTCCTCTACTTGACCAGTATGAAGCTCTCCTAGCAACTCTGTCTCTTGGCTCCAGCGTATTATGAATGCTTTCCAGTGGATAATTGTCAGTGCTAGAAGCACTTATAGCATCCAAAACACACTCTCGAAGAGTAAATGATGTACAACCATGAGCTAAAAAGCTGTAAGCCCTGTGCTCCCTCTCCAGATTTTCCCATTCCATAAACTTGCTACATCCAACTTTCAAAGATTTATTTTCGCCAAGGCTTGGTTCAACAACACCCACAACTCTATCAAGGCATTTAAACATTCTCAAACACATCTGCTTGTAAAGACCATTCTCTATCACTGTACAACATTTGAAAAAACACCATTAATGTCTATCAGTCACAGAAACTAAAATCCAAACTTCATGTAGTTTTCTCTAGATAAGGATTTTAAGCACTAATTGTCTCTGAAATTTTGTCCAACAAATCTCTCTGCTATTTGTTCAAGGTGTCTCCACTATATCGCATTAAGAATAAAAATTTCCAGCAGAGCAGCCAGGGCTCCAGGAGTTCCTATAACCTAGTTTATATGGCAACTCCTACTCGCAGCCACATCACAGAATTTGATTGTTATTGCCATTGATCCTTCTCCCTCCCCCACTTCCCCACCTCCCCAAGATTCGCTTTAGTTTCTAAAGCGGCATTAGAAGTGAGTTGCCATATCAACCGGACGATAGGAGTTTCTATAGCAGGGCAGCAGGAAATTACGTCCCATATACTAATACAAAGCCAATCCTACATGTTTAGCAGTGACCCAAGTGCACAGGTAAATCTAATCATGGTTACTTACCAAACTGTCGCCAAGAACGAGAGACACAACTAGCATGGACAAGATCAGATGGGTTGTCCAAACACATGAGAATCTTCATGGACATATCGTGGACCAGCCAATCCAAGAAGCTCGGAAAGGACTCCATAGTGTGTGCAACTTATGCAACACAGCTCTATCACGAACTCAAAACCTGATTGCACAAACTGTTTCAATATCTGAGAGCTTAAACTGAAGACTGGACAGTTCAAAAAATAAAGAAAAACTCAAAAAACTTAAAAATGAAACACAGGTGCAAAATGTAAACCTTAAATCAAAGGCCAAAAGTACATTGAAATACAAAAAGTGAATTTATCATTAAAAGAAATTAAAAAAAAAAAAAAGAAGCATGGCTACGGGAGAAAATCCGTCAGAGAGTGAATTAAACCAAAATTCAACCAATTGAGGATTAATAAACCCTAGAATTCAGACAAAGAATCGAAAGAATTAAAACGCCAATTATATATAGAGAGAGAGAAAAGCAGAGAGAGAGAGAGAAGAAGAAACAAGGAGAAGTGAAGATGCTGATTATACCTGAGAATCAATGCTCGAGAACTGAAGCCTACGTCTCCCTCGCTCAGATTTTACAAACCCGAGAGAGAGAAAGTTTTGGGCTGGCTCAGAGAGAAGTTTCTCGCCATGATTGCCGTCGCAGCAGGAAGAGAAAGAACGAGAGAGGCGTAGAAATCGTAGGCGTACATCCAACCTGGCGCAAGCCTATTTGTAGTGTTCCTTTTTAATATATATATTATTATTATTATTATTTACAACTACTACCGTCAGTGTTGCCAGCGTTTTTTTTTTCTTTTTTTGATAAGAACGTGGATATCATTTATATTTTCTTATTTTCGTGTCTGATAATTTTTATTTCTTAATTATTAGTAAAAAGATATTTACCATAAACAACTTTAATTATTTTTATAGATAAACTTTTATAAAATTATATCAACTTCTTATTAGGTACAAAAAGTTTTAATTAAGGTTATTTAAAGTTTCAATATTTTTAAAGGCGTAGGATAAAAATATATGCACCACAATTGATTTATGTTTAAATGAGTAATTGTATACCACAAAAAAAAAATCATCAATAATTAGTATAAAATAAATAACATTTAAATATTTATAAAATTCAAAAATTCATCTCCAAAAAAAAAAAAAACTAAAATTCTAACATAACACACAAAAAAAAAAATCAAAATTTTAACATAACATATAAAAAATGTAGAGAAAGTTAGATGTTGTACATTAAAAGAAGAAAAAAAAAAAACTAAAGAAGTGTGTTTCTTCATTTTCAAGTGATATACATTCACTAAATCCAATAATTAGTAACACTTTAGTGAACTTATCACAAAAATGGAGTATAAATGTAACAGCTAGCTTTTCTTTGGACAGGTTGACACTGTGACAAGCCCAACTTTGAAAACTAAAAAATTGTAGAAATTGCTCAACTAGTGGCCCATGGGTCAAACGAACTTAGAACAACTGGATCGTCGTGGTTGAGAACTAAGAGTGACAATGGGGAGCAGGACAAAGACAAAAGATGGTCATTCTAATTCTTGTCTTCGACTCTAAGCATTGTTTTGTCCACTGGAATAAGATTTCTTCGTCCTTATTGGGGGATGGGGACGAAGGGGATCCCCATCTCGCCCGTGACAAAGAATTGTCTATACTCTTTGCGCAATTCTTTGGTCGTTTATGTAACAAAATAAAACTCTCTCTCAAAAAAATAAAAAATAAAAACATTTCGAGTTTTTGGTCTTGTGTGGGTGAACACAACTGCCAATCATTTCATGGAGGATTTAGGGATTATAGGACCACCCATGATGAATAATCTGTCACTTTCAGGAAGGAGACAGCTCATATGGACTCGATTGATGACTAAAATGAATTGTCCTATCTCCTCCACCTACCAATATATATATATCTATAGAGGTAGGATAACACATTGATTGAATGGATATTTCGATATAAAGTTGTGCATAAGGATAAGAATAAAATTGGTTATATTGTTTTTTTAAAGAAAAAATCTTTGCAATGTAGCCTTGTACTTTTAAATTTTTTTATTTTAATTTTAAATGTTTATATTTTATTTAAATTCATTATAATTTTGGAAAAAAAAATATAAAATCATTAATTTCACACGTTAACCTTATAAGATAAATATAAAATTAACAAGAATATATAAATTTAATATATTTAAATTTTTAAATTAATTTTAAATATTTAAAAAATTCAATTTAATCATAAATTTTTAAAGTTTTTTTAAAAAAATTTATAAATAACATACATAGTTAATTATTTAATTATTTTTTATTCAAAATTTTCCTTCTTTCAAATGAAACAAAAAAAAATTAGGATTGTAAAAAAAAATTAAAGCTTAAAATTATATTGTTGAAAAAAAATATATGATTTTTTTTTGTATTATTATGCATGTTATTATAAATATATATATATATTAAAATATTTCTCATTCCTTTTTGGTTGTCACGTGATCTTAAAAGATTAAAATAACTTTAAGAGCAAACCATTTATCTTGTAACATCACTTGAGTTAGAGTCAATTTCAAATTTTAATACGTGCGAGAATTATTTCACTGAAAATGAATTTTTTTTTAATATTAAGTTTCTTGTTTAAGAAATAGAAGAGTGCACCCATGTTTATTTGTGCAAATTTTTGTTGAAAAATGACATAGAATCTACCGAAACTAATTCAAGGTTGAGCCGTCCCAAACTCTTCCTTTTGATTTCTTTGGTCATGTGGACAACAACGCATGGGCACAACTCAAATTGATAGGAATGGCCGAGTGAAGGAAGATAGCCACCGGGTAGCTTTGGAAACATGGTGACATGACCACGAACTGTCGTTTTCTGAGTTTTTTTCAAATAAGACGACATAGCCCGCAGTTTTGAGGCTTTAATTGGAAAAAGAAAAAAAAAAAGTGAGAAACCAGCAGCAATTTCAGATCCAGCAAACGATGTTGAAGAGTGAGAAATCGACCAATTGGGTTCTAATTGGATTGATGTACATGTGAAGCACCTAACTAAATTGATATATTAGTAAATAAAATTCGAAGGAGGGAGAAGGCCAAGTACTATCAATTCTATTTCTGTCTCTGTCTCCATTAAATTAAAGTCAAGTTTCTAATTTTAAAAAGTTAAACTAAATTTTGCATAATTCGAAACTGAAAAGGAACAAGGTTTTGGGGTTTGCTCGCTGTGCACTATAATCACAGGCCTGGAATCAGTTGGGGTGGAGAAGATTTACAAATCAGACTCCATTGTTAGGCTTTGGACCCAAATAGCCCAAAGTAAAAATGAGCCCCCATCTAGCTAGTAATTTAATTTAGGAAATGCTACAAACGAGACTGCAAGTTTCAACCGAGTTAGGCCCCACTGCCTCTTGCATTGTGCTTGCTTGCTTCTAGACGAGCCCACCCCTCCAGTCCCATTGGAAACAAGAACACTACAAAGGGTATTGATTGGCTGTACGAAACGATGGCATTATAATGTGACTGAAGGATCAAAGTGCAACAGTGATGCACTATTCGCATAATTTCTGCAACACTTGGTCTACAAGTGCCCCGCTGGGCTGGGCTGGGCAGATGCTGGATGCATTTTGAAGGGTGACACTCTTAGGATTCCAGGTGAGAATGTGTAAAAATTAAGTGTTAAATAAGTTATATATAAATGAAAAAAGAGTTATAAATCTAAAGTTTTAAGATTTTGAGTTAAAATATAATATGGATGTCACGAATCTATTGCTTACTTAGATGCTACCGGGAAATCTCTCCGGTTCGGATGCGCTTTTCGAACAAGTGGGAAGGACTGGCTATGTTTCCATAGCTGCTGTTGTCCCGTCAAAACTCATGTTTCTCATGGCTATTGTTCCAATAAAAAAAAAAAGAAAAAAATGGATTACACTCGCCACACATCGGTCTCGAGTTTGTTGTTTCTTTGGACATTGCTCGGAAATCTATCAGTTGGGGTCTTCGCGCTGCCCCAACAGGCACTATGCAAGAAACACAACTTGACCCAACACCAAAGATCAATTTTGTCAACTCAAATCACAAGAGGAAAACTGAAAACAAAAAGCTCTTTGCCTTTTTGCAGCCACATAATGTTGTGTTATATCCAATGAGTTAACTTAATTCGACGCCTCTTGTGATAGAAGAAGAGCATCACAGGTTGCTTGAAGAGTTAAAATTATTTGCCAGTAAAGTCAATACGAGTGATCCCAACTTTCATAAACAAATTAATTGATCCCTTCAGCTGGCGTGAGACTTTAGGAAACTTAGAGAGAACAAAAGGAAAGAATAATTTTTGGAAGAAAACAATTTAATCGGGGGATGTGGGTGGTAGCTGACTTACTTTGCATGTTTGTTTTTTTTTTTTTTTCTTTTCACTGATAATATATTAAAATATAGTACAATCTGCTCACATAGAAGTGCATCCTATCCTCACCCCAGAGGTAATCTTGAGTGTGAGTTGCCAGATTGACTTTGAGCCAGTTTGCAGACGCCAATACGCAAAGGCCCCACCTTGGATGCTCCATGGCGGAAAATGTCCAAACGATCTGCCTTTTTTCTGTTTTCGCAAAAATTGCAGTTTTAAAAATTCGTTACACTTTGATTGCGACTTAAGCAACAATTGGGGGGTTTGGCATTGATGCTATCCAAGTTTCTATTTCTTTTTTTTGTTTTTAAGGATTTATTTATCTTTGCAAAAGTGTCTGATAAGCAGGAAATCAATAGCACCCTTCCGCTGTAATTAAAGTCAAATTTCACTTAACTTTCAAGTGAACCCCCCTCTTTGGTCGTCCACCTAATCAACGATAAATCCCCCTTTTGGGCCCACAAAACTTGGAAATGATACCAAGTGAACGTTGAATCGCAAATAGTAAGAAAATAAAAAAATAAAAAATCCTAATGTTAACTACTTGTAGATAACTTATTGGTAAAGACAGATTTAAAATTTTATAGATTAGATACATGATCTTGAATTCATAAGTATATTCTAAGAAACAACTGAAGAAATAATTGAGAGTTAATGAGTGGTATTAGCAATCTTAAAGGAAGATTTTTCATCATAACAAAAAAAATAATTTTTTTTTTTTTTTTGAAAAGATGTGAGAAAATTTAGGTATTAATATTTAGAGAATAATAATAAATGTAGATTAATCACATTTTATTTAATATCATAAATAAATATAATAAAATTATTTTACTCATTTTTTATATATCTATCATGTTCAATAGGTATTATTATATAATAGGACTATAAAAATAAATCTTATTCAGATTAAGTATCCTGAATCATGTAATTAATAAGCGCGCTTTGGTAAGATTCAACAGTCATCAACCCTAACAACTTTTGATAATTAATCTGCTACGACTTATCCGACAGCTTAGCCAGTGCAGACTCACGACAAGGAATTTTTTCTTTTTTTTTTTTTTTCCTTCTTGAAAGCCAAACACACGTTCCTCTGTTACTGCACGCACCTGCCAAAGACATTGACTTTTGCGTCTTTTCGGATCTCACTTTCCGTCTCTGCACGATGCATTCTTCAGAAGGGCAGCAAGCCCTGTGTTAGAGAATGTTTGTTTTTCCTGTTTAAGGGTATATTGCTGTTGCGTTAAGAAAAGTAGAGCATTGAGTATTTAGTAAATTTTGTTTTTTCTTTGAAAGTCGTTATTTATTGATAAATCTCTTAAAAAGTAATTTGTAGGAAAAGTAACATTAAGTTACTTTTTAAATGGAAGAATAAGTGATAAATTGTATTTGACTTAAATATTTTTAATATTATTATTTTAATTACTTAATATCTTATTTTTATTTTTCATAATAAATAAAATTTTTAGTTAGTCATTTTAATAATTAATGATACCAGGTAATATCAATCTAATCAATTTTTTTTATTTTTATTTTATTTTATTTATCAACAATAATAATTAAGAACAGTAATTAATAATTAGCAACAGAAAAAATTAATAAACATGAAACCAAATATGGCCTTAATCATATGTTCACTGTTCTTTCTAATATAATCCGTCGTTTCGATTTTTGGCATATTTAATTCCAAGTCTTTTTTTATTATTATTATTTTATTTTCAAGGTGATGATAGTCCTTTTAAATCCAAGATGACAACATATTGGCCCAGCAAGCAATTGCCAATTACTCACACTTTACACTATTGACGTGCCAATTTGCCTGTATTGGAAAATAATGATAGATTGCTGTATTGGCCTTTGAGTTTTGTCAATCAACACTCCTTGGCAAGAGTCTTTGGTGGGGGCTTTCATGCTCTGGATCTCTATTTGTGAAAATATAATATATAATTTATAATTTTAATTTTACCGAATAATTTAAATTTTTAGATTAAAAAAATATTATTTTTTAATATATTCCAATTTCACTAATTTGTTCATACTTGAATGGTTTCTTCTACGAGATTAATTAAATGATCGAATGGTCACACACAGAGACAAAGGCTTACCAAACGACGTGGAAAAGTGCTTAACATGTGAAAGTCCATCGTGGGTTGCTATTTTTGATTGCGAAGAATTTAGAAATTTAATTACTGAAAAAAAAATATATGATATTTAATGTTTTTCAATGTAATTTTTATATATTATTTTGTACATCATAAATGCCAAACCTTACAGAATTAAAATTTTCCTTACATAAATATTAAATATATAAAACTTAAAATATCATTTATTCTGCAGTGCATCCGGTGCATTTGATATTTTATTGCTTTATCCTAAAAGATGACAACGAATTGGGTAACAAGGTATTAAATGGGCAAGGATACAGAGAATCACGACTCCTATTTACAACCGCATTAAAAAATAATAATAATAATAATAAAAGAAACAACAACATTAATAATATGATATTAAATTATGAGAAATTAAAATTTTATTATATTATTTTTATTTTTAGTATCTTAGACAGTAATAATATTCTTAAAAATAACCTTAACAATCCCTGTATCCACCAGAGTCACACACACTCGTTTTCCTTCTTTCCTTTCGCTTATTAATGCAGACAGATCCGTGAAGATACCGCCGCCTTCAACTCCCTTCACGAGGGAAGCGCGTACGCGCGTGTTTGTCAAACTCCACCCCATGATATTCCTCGAAACTTCCACTCGTCAACCTTGATTATTAATCCATTAATCCAACCTCCCCCCCCCCCGGGAATAAACACACACACCCTCTGTCTTATCTCTTCGTCTTTCTGTGAGTGGCTGTCGTGGAGGGTGCTTAATTTTCAGCATCAATGGCAGTGCCGCTACTTCATAATCTAACCTCCAAGACCAAAAAAGCCAATCTTTACAAAGCCACCGTCGTTGCCATCTTATGTGCAGTCTTTTACCTTGCAGGCTTCTACCAAGACTTCCGGGGCCATGTTCCTATTTCCGACCTGTCCTCCTCTTCCGGCTCCATAATGTTAATCTGCCCCACGCCAATCCACAACACCACCCTCGACTTCTCGGCCCACCACTACATCCCCGATCCACCGTCCACGGTGGCGCGTGTCACTCACCTCCCTCCCTGCCGCCCTCAATACTCCGAGTACACCCCTTGCGAGGACTCCCAGCGGTCCCTGAAATTCCACAGGGACAGGCTGATATACAGAGAGAGACACTGCCCGGAAAAGAATGAGCTTTTGAAATGTCGAATTCCTGCTCCGTACGGCTACAAGGTGCCGTTCAGGTGGCCGGAGAGTAGGGAATTGGTGTGGTACGCTAACGTTCCGCATAAAGAACTCACGGTGGAGAAGAAGAACCAGAATTGGGTCCGGTTCGAAGGGGACCGGTTCAGGTTTCCGGGTGGTGGGACCATGTTTCCTCGTGGCGCCGATGCGTATATTGACGATATTGGCAAATTGATCAATCTCAAAGACGGCTCAATAAGAACCGCCATTGATACTGGCTGCGGGGTACGTAGAATTTTGATTTCGTGTTCATTGCTTCTATTTTTCCATTTACGATTACAAGCTAGAGGCCCGGTTCATTTCGTTCGAACCGGCTGGTTCGATATCTTAGTTAGGACACTGTTGGGTCAACGACTCAACGTGCATGTCAACGTTATCTTCCCTAACCGGAGTTACTGGACCGACAAGGGAAGTTGGTTTCTGGGTTTATTTATACAATTTCAGAAAAAAAAAAAAACGCATGGAATTGGATATTGGATATCAGTGAGTTAGTAAATAAATATATTTCCTTTAAAAAGACAATTGGTGTTTCATTTTCTTCACCTTTTTTTTATTTTCATGGGTTAATGGGTGTATCCTAGATTGAGGATTAATATAACCAATTGAGTAATTGTGGGGTGGGTGAGAATGGGAAGTATGCTATTTGGGTGTATCTAATGACAATTGTTTTAGGTAGCAATTTGTTGAGTGCCAAAAAAAGGGGTCTAACTTGCATTGCTGACCTAAATTTGCATGATTTGGGTGGAACATTAATTACATTGTGAGCTAAACCCCCCCCCCCCCAAAAAAAAAAAAAAAAATTCCAGTAGTTTCTGAGTTGTATGCAGCCATATTTGTGGTGAACATGTGGGTAAATATTCCTGACAATGAGAAAAGAAACTCTATCTCATATTAGTAAAATTGTAAAGTGGGTTTTTATAATTAAAATTTGAGGATTAATTTTTTGAACTGGAAGGGATCAATAGACAACCTATGCCAGGTTTTTTTTAACTTTTGCTATTTACTTTTGGTCTATTGGCCTCAGTGTAATGGATGAAATGAAAGGCCAAGAGTGTGGTCTAACTGATATCGCAGCCCCAAGCTCTAATTATTAAGATTCGTTAGAGAACACCCCGACAAAAGACAAGGCGGAGCAAATAGAAGAAAACAATGGAGGGTTAGGCTTGCCGGGATGATATCATATATAATAACATTTAAGAATTTTTATCAAAATATTCTAATTCTAAATTCAGAGGCTAATTACACCACACACAACTTCTTTGCATCTGTTTATCCAACTGCGTTTCTGCTTAATTAATTATATATGGCATTCATGGTAAGCTTAATTAATTATATATGGCATTCATGGTAATTAGGATGGTTTCCTCTTTCATGTTTACCCTATTGTAATATCGCTTCCTTATTACGTTTTGAAAATTTCAGTTTGTAGTTAACAACAAAGACAAACAGAAAAAGTTAGACCTATCTTCCCCATAACGATTCTTTTTAATTATAACTAGGCTGTCTGTATCTCTTTGTTTACAAGTCATTTTCGCTTTTAAAGTTTATTCATTCTTTTTTTCTTAATGCAATTTTTTTTTAATGGACCATGGTGTAATTTTTTAATTAGGTGGGGCCGTTACTTGTAATCAACAAAATGCTATTTGTATTTTTTTCTTTTTTTAAGATTCCTGTGTATAGAAGGGTCTAATTTCGTGTTTTTCTGATTAAAAAAAATAATAATAAGTATAACGTGGCATTGACCTTGATGTAGCAGGTTGCAAGCTGGGGTGCTTATCTTCTCTCGAGGAACATAATAGCAGTGTCATTTGCACCCAGAGACACCCACGAAGGTCAAGTGCAATTTGCTTTGGAACGTGGAGTTCCTGCATTGATCGGCGTTATTGCTTCCATTAGGTTACCTTATCCCTCCAGAGCTTTTGACATGGCTCATTGCTCTCGGTGTCTCATTCCTTGGGGCCAATTTGGTAACAAGCCAAGTCCTTGTAACCTTTCCTTGATTAACATTTCTACTTTATAATTTTATTGACTTTTGGTTAAAATTTGGGCAGATGGGCAATATTTAATTGAAGTGGATCGAATTCTACGGCCGGGCGGGTATTGGATCCTGTCCGGGCCACCAATCAACTGGGAAGCTCACTGGAAAGGGTGGCAGAGAACAAGGGAAGATCTTAAAGCGGAGCAGACTGGGATCGAGAGCATGGCCAAAAGGCTTTGCTGGAAAAAATTGGTTCGAAGGGGTGACATTGCCATTTGGCAGAAACCCACCAACCATGTGCACTGTAAAGCCAACAGGAGGGTGTACAAGAATCCTCGCTTTTGCAACTCACAAGATCCTGACACGGCATGGTAACTGTTTCTTTTCCATTGTGACTGTGATTCCACGTTTTCCTGTTTTGAGTTCTAACGTCACGTCTTTAAAACCGATTTAATTTGATAGAGTTAGGCACGTCTGGCAAGTTTTATTTATATGACTGGGGCAATGAAGTCACACGGCATGAAGGTGAAAAAAAACAAAAGGTTTCCATGTGGTGTCATCATAATCGATTGTCCATTCTCACTTGTTTAAAGTTTTTAATCACAACTAAACGACAATATATACTTAAAAAAAAGCTTAAAAATGAAATTTTAGATTTTACTTATAAAAAATATTTTCTTTTTCATCCCAATTAAAGAGCAATATAAAATTAATAACAAAGATTAATGTTGAATTATTTGTGTATGGTCCGTATCAAAAGAAACCAAAGAATACATAATTCAAAACTCAGATTTTAAGCTTGGTCACAGTGCTTTCAGGACCTAATTTTCCGATACCTTTAAGCCTTCGAGCGATGCATACGGCTAAGTTACTTTTTTCAAAGAATTGCTTTACCCTTTAGCCGTGACAGTGATGCCAAAGCCAAGTGGGTATTAAAGGCGGGGGTCAATTGGCCATTTTAGGTGATTTGATTTTGAGTTTGTAAGTTTCATTTCTTTGTGACATAAGCTAATTAGCTTGCTTTGTTTGGTTAACCTGTCTAACCACTTTTAGCATGGATTTTCATTCGTCTACTTTATACTTTGTTCGATTTGCTGAAATGTATTTTTCCTTGCAATTTTGCATATATTCTCTTTAGATTTGCTGACTTCACAATTTATCCATCCTAGGTACACCAAAATGGACACGTGTCTAACACCATTGCCCGAGGTATCAAGCATAAGAGAAATAGCAGGTGGGCAGTTAGCCAAATGGCCAGAGAGGTTGACGGCAATCCCTCCAAGGATAAGCAGTGGGGGCTTGGAGGGAATCACAGCAGAGAAATTCCGTGAAAACACAAAGTTGTGGAAGGAAAGAGTTGCTCATTACAAGACAATAGACTATCAGCTGGCAGAACATGGGCGGTACCGTAACTTGCTGGATATGAATGCTTACTTGGGAGGCTTTGCAGCTGCACTTGTCGATGATCCTGTCTGGGTTATGAATGTAGTCCCTGTTGAGGGAAAGACCAATACTTTAGGGGTCATTTATGAACGTGGGTTGATTGGAACGTATCAGAATTGGTAAGTTCTATGGTATGGTCCCTCAACTCTCTGTTAGTCCTGCAATGCCACGAGTCAGTACAACTATCTTTGACTAGTTTCTGGTAACATAAACAACTTATGAAAAGCAGCAGGGCAGTTGAACAACCCTCAATACTAAAACGAGGACTTTCCAATCACTAAAACAGATCCATTTTTCTGTGCAAAATGTTAATATAATGACCCTTTTCTCTTTTTTAATTTTATTTTTTTTCATGATCTCAGTCAATTATTTTTTCCACGCTTTGCAGGTGCGAAGCCATGTCTACTTATCCGAGGACTTACGATTTCATTCATGCTGATTCAATCTTCAGCCTCTATAAGGATAGGTGACATCTTTTTCATTGACTCGACGAGCACAGTGCACATGCAGGGATTACCAAGCTGTCGCCTTTTACTAATACTCTGCCATGGCAGGTGCGAAATGGAGGATATTTTGCTGGAAATTGATAGGATCTTGAGGCCGGAAGGCAGTGTAATTATTCGGGACGATGTCGAAACCATACTAAGGATCAAGAGCATTGTAGATGTTATGCAATGGGATGCTAGAGTTGTGGACCATGAAAGGAGTGCCCACGAGAGGGAGAAGATTCTTTTTGCTAATAAGCAGTATTGGACAGCGCCAGCCCCTAACCAAAACCGACAAGGAACTCAATCAGCTTCCTAGTTAATACTGTATTTGTTTGCAATTTTTTATTAGATCTTTTTTATTTTTTATTTTTTAAATCTCCCCATGGGTGCGCAGTGCCATATAATTTTTAGGCATCAAATAAAGGGTTTTCTTTAGTTTTTTTTTTATATATTTAATTATTATTATTATGTTTTGATCGGCCAACAAGCCAAACACAGTTATATAATTTGACCAAATAGAACAATAAATCAACCATATTCTAGAGCAATGGTTACCTCTTCTGCAATTGTCATGGTAAACATAAGCACATAATCCCATTTCCTCATATTGCAAGCAGTACAATGATGGGGCATATGACAGGTTTCTATTGGGGCATGGACCTCAATAGCGCAACAACAAAGAGTAAAACAAGAGCCATGTTGTGGATCAATTGTAGGTTAATGACTAACACTTGCCGAATTTGTGATCGCAATTAAAAATTGATAATTTGGACAGTTAGTACAGTGTATAGTGTTTTTATTTTTTTTTTTGGTAAAAAAATAACTGATAATTATGAATAATAGCTGACTAATCATCATCAAATAAACCAAACACATCTCCTACGACTTGGCAGACTGTCTCTGCCTGGGGGCTGGGCTGTCTTTGCTTTGGAAAAGCACATTATTGTTGTCACATGACACATTGAAAACTTTAATTTATTTAGAAGTTCAAGCTAATAAATAGGTATGTTGATAAATATTATATGATATATAATTTCATATTTTTTAACATGTGCTATTGATATGTATTAAATCTGATTAACATGGGAATCAATGAAATTAAATTGAAACTGATCAAATCTAAGTACTAGAAAAACCGACTAAATCTAAGTACTAGGCTCTAAGTAGCATTAGCTTGATTAATTAGATTAAAAATATGAAAAAAAAATAAAATTCAAACTATCGAGTAATAATTGAAACTTGAAATTAACTTAAAAATTTAAGTTAGTAAATGAAAGAATTTATAAGCATTATAAATTAAATTATGGGAAGTCTTAGATTTTACGCTTTTTTAAAC
Source organism: Kandelia obovata (assembly GCA_021464305.1). Taxonomy (NCBI): domain Eukaryota; kingdom Viridiplantae; phylum Streptophyta; class Magnoliopsida; order Malpighiales; family Rhizophoraceae; genus Kandelia; species Kandelia obovata. The sequence continues at coordinate 4,497,492 of CM038478.1, read as the reverse complement.
AATTGGCTTCAAGTCAAGTGTGTTCTAGCTATCACCCGCCATGGAATTGAGCAAATTCCATAGAATAGGCCTTGACCTTGGAATCTGGAACCTGGTCTTCTTCTGCTTCGCAACTCAGAAAATAATTTTTGAAACGTACAAATATTATATTCGTAGATCATTGTGTGTGCCTCTCTATTCAATCATCCATTATAATTGATAGATTTGAACGTCAGGACAAATGCACTGTACAAGGTTGAACCTTCTTACACAGACAAAAATGAAAAAATGAAAATGAAATTCCCGATAAAGAGAGAGAGAGAGAGAGAGAGAGAGAGAGAGAGAGAGAGAGAGAGAGAGAGATCTTATCTTGCGATTGAGACTGCCCATTTAGTAGTCTGCTTGAGGCTTTTTCTGGGGACGAACTTTTAGATTTTAATACCTGCCTTATGAACATCTTGCTTTTTATCCTTTCCCCGAAATATCACGTGACACATGATCACAAGAAGTCGTCCTTTTTGTCCCCAACGTTGTTTTATATTACGACAATAATGTGCTGTCATCACTTGTCAACATTAATACTCAACTACCAGAAATTATTGGAGTAGATTATAAAACTCGTTGTAACAGCAACAATCTGATTATTTCATGACAATAAAACCTTTTCTACAATAATTTACTGAGTAATTTTTTTTTTTTTAGCTTAGTAGTGCTATGACTTAAAAATTGTTTGGCGGCAACGTTTAACTCTGCTGCACTTTTTTTGTTGCTAATTTTATAGTTTCTTCTGGTGTTATACCTTATTGTCACCCAAAATAATAGCGCGAGGTTAACATCTCCCTAAGCTACTCCTCGTTTGCTGTTTGTTTCCAAACAAGATAAACGACTCATAGTGACTCGTTCTCTTTGTGACTTCCTTGACAGAGAGCTGCCAAGAAATGACCTTCCTATATTGCCTAGAAAAACAAAACACCGGAAGAGGACCAAACATAGAGATTGCCACTCACATGCCATTAACATAGCTGTCATTTGTAGCATCCGCAAAAGCTCCGATCAATTCGATGATTGCTCAAAAGCAACACAACATTCTTCAAATGGAGACAAAGTCTAATTACACACTTGGCTATCGCCCACCAGCTTCAGTTTGGTTGGGCCAATCAGGCTCGCCCTCAAAAGGTATTCTTGTGATTGGTGTTTTTGTAGTTAAGCGGTTAAAAACAAGGCTAAATCAGCTCCAGAAACAGGGTTTCCTGCTTGTTGGTCAGTCCAAGTTCATTCAGGCTGGCTGAGCTTTCATCGATGCAGAAAGGATGTCTAGGATAAGGCCTCACCTTCTCAACAACAAAGCAAGGCAATGAGATCCAGAGTCAGAAATATCACATAAACTCGTGCATTAGGAACTATATTGAAGAATCAGACATTTGAAAAACCTGATTATTGTGTCATTTATAGTACCACACAATAACAAACCCTGAACATATTTACCAAATGTCACTATCGCAGCTGCACATATTACCATTCCCGCCTAGATTCTGTATTTCTCAGCACTACACTATCTGTATCAATTTTCACAATTAGCATGCAATTAACAGTAACATTAAATGCAACACAGTTCTTAAAAATGCTTGGCAGGTCAACAAGGTACTTCAATTTTGCCTAAACTATAGTAAAACTTCAGAACTTTTCTCAAAAATTAAGGCACCATAACAATGAAAATTAATAGCAGCCAAAAACACTTAACATGCTACTGCTCCATCCAGGGAATACATAATCAGCACAACCACTACTTATCAAAAGTCCAAAGAGAAGATGGAATGAGTTTCCATAGTAAGAGTAAATGAAAGATTTAGCAGCAAGGGGGATCAGAAAACACTTACCACTCTGTAAGTTCCAGCCTTAACCACCCTACCAACATCAATGAAGTCAAAGAGAAACTATGCAGAAGAAAAGGAAAAGCTACTCAGGCAGTGGGCAAGGCAGGAGATCATGTGTATACTTCCTAAGCAGTTAGACAAATTACCTGAAGTTTGTCAGACTTGAGAAACCGACGACCACAACGACTACCATCAGGCAAACGAATGAGAAGAGTTATTGCATTCTCATCCTCAGCTGCTGGTTCTGGAGGTAGTGAAGCTGCTTTCACAGCTACTAATCTCTCAGATGCCTGTAATCAGTGAGATTTCACAATGGATACAAAGTTATCAATGCATTCCTTATATCTTATAAGTTGACTTGATGAAAAAAGTAAAGAGCAAAATTGAGAGGCAATTATGTTAACCATGATAACAAGATACTAATATGAATTAACATTTCCTGAACAAAAATATAATCCAGGCATAGATGGAAGAGTGGAGTAATAACTTCTGGACCTCAAAAAATTCCTAAAGTAAGCTAATATTCAGTAAAACCAGGACTGGAGAGATGTTGTACCTCTTCAACCTTCTTATTTTGTGATTCTTCATCTTTCGAACAAGAAGATTCAGCTTGCCTAAAGGCGCTTGCTTCTTTTTCTCTGTCAGCCAACAGAGAGGCAAGATACTCATCATCCTGCAAGTACAAATCTGAATTCAATCAGAAACAATACCTGTAATGGAAATTATCAAAAAATAAAAAAATAAACCTATGATTGAGAATCCAACTTCCATCAGAGAGTTGGGACCTGTTGTTGTCTCAAAAACTGCTGAGCCACAAGTGAGGATGGTAGTGGACGGGGCACATTCTGTTCACTGATACCTAGATTTTTATCTGGAGTACTTTGCAGGTGAGATGCATGCTGTACTGAAGTTACCCCACTCGGAAGTTCACCAAAAATTGCAGCTTCTAGACGAAGCGCTTCTTCAAGCTCCTTGGAAGACATTTCACTCCACTTTGTTGTCAATAAGAAGGAAGAAGATGCAGATCAATTACATAAAAAATGTGTTGCGTCATTTTCTTCTCCATGCAGAGACAACAAAAAAAAAAAAAAAAAACCGTAAGGCTTTTGTCTCACCAATTCTTGTTCTTGCAGGTCTTCAGCTCCCTCATGCAATAATCTATCTCCACCCTTTAACTTGGAGACAAGTTAATTGAAAAAAAAAAAAAATGATAAGGACCATTGTCAGGTTAAATACCTTGCTTGAAAGGGAAAGTTTGGAGCACATTCTATCATTTTGACTAAGGGAAACAACTACTATATGTTCTACGTGCTCTATGGAGCTGCAATATTTATCTTCAACCTTTCTATTTTGGCTTCTTCCAGGCTTCTGAACCTTTAACTTGAGGAATGCCAGATTAAGCCAAAACCAAGATACAAGGGCTGATACTTATGTTCCAACTTGAAACTCATTAAAGACCTCGAAAAGGATCTAACAGATAAAGATTCTTATACATGCAAAACAAAAACAACAAGAACTAAGGTTTCCACAAAGTGCATATAGCTGCAATAATTGTTTGAAACACATTCTCCTTCAATTGTACTGCTGCACATTTTTTAGCCTCCAAAATCGTGATCATAACATGTCCAGTGCAATACACACCTTCAATTCATCATTACCAGATTTCCCAGCTTTTTTACTTGGATCATGAATTCCCAGATACTTTTGGCTTCCCAAAGTTTGCTCACGCAATGCTTCTTCCAGTTCTGCTGTCTGAATGCAACATTGATAAAAGGAGCAAGCTAAGGATGAGAAAGACAAGAAAGCGAATTATGGTAAACAAAGATGGGAACTGAAAACCTTCAAGGACAATGACAGTGCACGAGTAAAATCCTCATCTTCTTGGTGAGGTTGCCTCTGAAAAAGCCTAATACCAGAAGAACCCTGCAGCAACATGGTTGGCATGGATTACTAGAATAAGTGAGAAATTATTTAGCTTTCATGTAAATAAAAGAATCAATGTTGCAAAACCACAGTACCCTCTTTTACCTCCTGCTTTGAAGCGTCAATGGCAATTTGAATCATTCTCTCTTCCATATCATTACCATACAGATGTGATTCACTGTACGTGGAGACATTTCCATGAATCTGAGGACCAGGGTAAAATGAAGTTGGACTTGCATCCCCAGCGACAGGCCTTATTGGCATATAATGAGGCATATCATAGCCACTACTAAACCCTCCTGCCTGTGGTAATGACTCATGACTGGTTGAAACCGATGCACCAATTTGGTTCAGGAGATCTCTTCTGTAATTGGGATCAAGTAGTAGTGAGGGTCTGAAACTTCTAGCAGCAGACAGGAGTGTCAAAATTCCACGGGGTCTAGTTTGCACTTGGTTGCTCGGATTTACAAAATTATACTGAGGGGAAACAACAGATGATTGATTGGAACTGTTCAAAATAGCAGCACAGAATATCGCTCATTAGCGAAAATGTTTAGTGAATTTCTTGATAAATTGTAACAGAAATTAGATAAAAAAAAACAACAAGAAGATTGCACGGAAACAACACAGAAATTGTAATGTTATAAAACAATGCCCATACAGGTATCTTTCCGCTTCACTAAAATGCGCATTCAGAGCTTGATCAAGATTGCCTCCGTTTTCCTGGTTACCAAACAAAATCAACAAGTGGTCCAAAGAAATAAGAAAGAAATACGCAAAAAATCTCGAAAAATTACACGAATTTGAGAAGAATGCAGTATAATGTTCTAATTAAATTACACAAATTAATCGCATTTGCATAAACATTTCACTATTTGCAAAGCACTAGTCAGTAATCGAAGTAAATTTCGAAACTGGAAGCCCTACAAAAGAAAAAAAAAAGAAAAGAAAAGAGGAAAGCTACAAGTCACAAGCCACAAGCGGGATCCACATTGCACCTCAAGTTTTCGCAGAGCGAGTGACTCGGACGCGCCGGTGACCCTCACAAAAGTCTCGATTGCATCCCTAGACGGTCTCGCCATCGGAGAATCTCGACGAAAGAGAAGGATCGAGAAACTGTGTGGGTTTGCTTTTGGAGTGCCAAAAAATCAACAGAGAGACAGAGAGTGCAAAAAGTGTGCTGGATAAAGCAAGCTCAGTTTGCGCGCCTTTTATTCAACCGCTATTTCTGGATTAATTTCATATTCAATTATTGTTTCTCACCCAACCCGAGGGCCCGCACCGCAACCTTCCATGGAGCGAATCCTATGCATACATTATTGAGGTAGTTAGTTTACACGTGTCAGTAGAAATACATTTTATTTCTCTTTATTTATTTTTTAAGAATCAAAAGTTTCTTTCCAACATCAATTTATGCCCAAAACAAAGTATTAGACCAACCTGTATCACTTGAATTTTGAATTATTAGTGTGTCTTATGGTCTACTTAATTTAGATATATTTAATATATATATATATTAAATTTAATTTTAAAAAAATTAAAAATAATTAATTAGTCAATAATAATTACTTATAAATGAGTCAATTTAACATTTAAATCATTTAACTTATATTCATTAAGTAAGAAATTAATTTTTATACCATTTTTTCTCTTATAAATAGTGAAAGTTAAAATTTTATAACAAAAATTATATTAAAAAATTGTCACATATAAGATAATTTAAAACTATAAAGTTTATTTTTTTTAAAAAAATATAATAGTCGAATCAATTAAAAAAAATCAACACAAAAAAACAAGTCTTACATATGACTTACGTCTTGGAATTATAAATAAGAAGTTGGCTCAAAATTTTGCAGTTTTTTTTTAGACTTATAGAATTACAGTCAAAACATCAAATACGATTACCTAAAAAGTACAAATCGTATTTAATCCCTTTTCAAAATTTTAACAATTTTAATTTAATTTTAGTTAAATTAGTCTAACTGAGAGAATTGAATAGTTTTGCACTTATTAATATTCTCTTACTGGCTACTGGCCTTTGATGAAGTTTTGCTTTATTATTATTATTATTTTTCGACAATTTGATTTGTTTAATTTTTTTTTGTTTTAACTTAGTAATTGTCAATAATTAACTGTTAATTGTTGGCGAATAGTATAGATATATATATATATATATAATTTTTTTTTTGGACCGAGAAAAGAGGAGCTTTTGCAGGGAGAAAAACGACGTCGGTTTTGCGAAGCAGGCACCAAACTTCTTCCTGGGATTTAAATGTGAGGAAGGGCGTCTAGTAAAAACCGAAAAGCTCGAGTGTCATCGACTGTTGCACTGAAGAAAGTTATCTGCAACACAAAAACCCTAACTTCTAATTCCCACCGATCTCAATGGAAGCAGACGACGAGATTTACGCCAACGGTGGCGAGGAATCGACGCGTAAGCCGATTATAAGTGGCGAGCAGCTCGATATCGAAGCGTACGCCTGTCTGTACACGGGGAGGACCAAGATCACGCGGCTCCTTTTCATTGCCGACCACTGTGACAACCCGTCGATGAAGATGGAGGCGCTGCGGATGGCCTATGACGAGATCAAGAAGGGGGAGAACACGCAGCTCTTTCGAGAAGTTGTTCAGAAGATTGACGGGAGGCTCGGTCCCAACTACGCGATGGACGTTGACTGGTGCGAGATGGTCGACCGCAGAGCCGAGCAGAGGAAGGAAAAGCTGGAGAATGAACTCAATGCCTACAGGGTAAAGCCCTGACTAGCGCCGTATTACGTTTTGAAAGTAGGTGTAATTGTTTGTCAAAACATGTGGAGGTCACCATGAGTTCGGGCTCAACGTGGATTTTTCCTGGTCATTTTGTGAATGTTCTGGCATGATGGGTAAACATGACTATGTTTGTGTTTATGCCGCACAATTCTCTCATAAGAAGATGAATGCCCTGTTTTAAATCATCTGGGCGAGCTCTTGGGGGAAAATTACCAGAATAGAGGATTTTTAACAATTACCCATCATTGCAAAATCCATTTCAAAACTCCATTCCACATAGAATAATGTTTTTGAATACCCATTTCTATTTTCTGGCGGTCAATTAACGGAGTAGAAGCACAAAATGAAATTTCCTATTTGATATTGGCATCCTTTGTTCCCCTCCCGCTCTTTTATTTTGAAACCCGTCCCCCTCTTTCTGTGTGTGTGTGTGTGTGTGTGTGTGTGTGTGTATGTGTGTGTGTGTGTGTGTGTGTGTGAGAGAGAGAGAGAGAGAGAGAGAGAGAGAGCGAGAGTATTTACTGATTTAGTTTTAGTTATTCAGACCAATTTAATTCTCACATTTGTTTTCCATTGTGCAGACCAATTTGATCAAAGAAAGCATAAGAATGGGATACAATGATTTTGGAGATTTTTATTATGCTCATGGTTCACTTGGGGAAGCATTTAAAAGTTATGTTCGTACTCGTGATTATTGCACCACGTCAAAGCACATTATCCATATGTGCATGAGTGCGATTCTTGTCAGTATCGAGATGGGCCAATTTACTCATGTGACAAGCTATGTAGGCAAAGCAGAACAAACACCCGAGGCCCTTGACACTGTTACAGTTTCAAAATTACGTTGTGCTGCTGGGTTGGCTCATCTGGAAGCTAAAAAGTATAAGCTTGCTGCCCGGAAGGTTTGTCAGACTAGCGCTTTCAATCTTTTTGCTTAAGCTTTTGTCATTTCTTTATTGGTTTTGGCTTCAAGTTTCTGAGGATTCGAACAATGTGTAGCTAAAATTACAATTATGAAGGATATGATGCCTCAGTAGTGTAGCACTTGTCTAATAAAAATTGATATTTAGTCTGATTGAGACTATTTGAATTGAGGACACATTTATTTTGGCTGTTTCATGCTCAGTTGATAATGAGTGTGATTAAGACTGGTTGACTATCAGAAAAGCTGTTGTTGGGAGTTCTAAAGGTTGCATTAGTTGTGTTTTTGTCTTCTTGGTATGTGTTTTATTTCTATCTTCCCGTGCAGTTTCTGGAAGTGGGTCCTGAATTGGGAAATTCTTACAATGAAGTTATTGCACCTCAAGATGTTGCAACATATGGGGGACTTTGTGCACTGGCAAGTTTTGATCGAACAGAACTGAAGGTACTTGTCATCACCGTTGTTATTCTCATATTCTTCTTGTAGTTGTTTTTTCTGCTGGCATCATGGTTGTTCCTTCAAAGATAAATATTGATTTGATGCTCTTATTTGGCAGAACAAAGTTATAGACAACATCAATTTCCGCAATTTCTTGGAGTTGGTACCTGAAGTCAGAGAGCTTATCCACGATTTTTACTCAAGGTACTCCATTGTCATGTGACATGATTGCTTTCTTGTTAATTTACTTTATCATTTGATCTTGTGACACGCTACTGCATTGTAGTAATAAGCCCACATGTCATACATTGGAGGTGTTGTAATGTTTTAAGGTGAATTATATTGGATAGATCTAGGGTGGCAAGCTTGAGACTGGTTCGTGGGATGTGAGAATATATTTGTATTTGCTCCATTTCTGCTGGAGGCTTGGACAGTTTCAATGGATTAATTATTGCTGAGTTCATCGTCCCAGCCTGCAACAATTTTAACCAGGGATATTGCAACCTTTTTAGATTGGACCATCTTTTTTTCATTCTTAATCTACTTTAATTTTCAAATAATATTGTTTATTTAGGATATCTCTTTTCAACTCCAAATAATAGCGAGGCTTGTCTTTTGATTTTTTTTTTCTGTTTTGCTTTGTGGTAAAGTCTTGCTCACAATTAAACCTGTTGTCTAATGTAAGTTGATCTTCCTTTTCTTTCACTTGTTTGCGATTGCAGCCATTATGCATCATGTCTGGATTACCTGCAAAATCTCAAAGCAAACCTGCTACTTGACATCCATTTGCATGATCATGTTGGGACACTTTATGATCAAATTCGTAGCAAAGCTCTAATTCAGTATACGCACCCATTTGTGTCTGTTGATTTGAACATGATGGCTAATGCTTTCAAAACAAGTGTTGCGGGGCTAGAGAAAGAGCTTGAAGCCTTGATTACTGACAATCAAATACAGGTTTGCACTTGTATTCCTTTTTCAAGTCTTCTTTTTTTATTTGTTTATTTTTTCACAAAAGGACAAGCTCCATTGTACTTTATAAGTTACTTCTAAGAGAGAAAATAGGGGAAAACTGGTCCATTGTCTTTAGAGATTGGAGCTATAAAACTGATGCAAGAGGTCCCAATGCCTTTATTTGTGTCACAGAATTGTCTGCAAGTTGTTTTAATGGTATTGCGGTGGGGAGAATGTAGTTGCAACCACTTGAATTTACTGATAAGGTCTGTTGTGCTTCTGCAGGCACGAATTGACTCGCACAACAAAGTTCTGTATGCGAGACATGCAGATCAAAGGAATGCCACTTTTCAACGGGTTTTGCAGACTGGTAGTGAATTTGATCAGGATGTTCGAGCCATGCTGCTGAGGGCAAATCTCATTAAGCATGAATACAATCTCAGGGCTTCTAGGAAACTCTGATTTCTGTTGTTGGCTTGATTGGTAACATTCTTTTGACTAGTTTTATTGGGTTGCGAGCTTGTGTACTGGTACAGTAAAGCAGACTTCTAACATCGTCAAGCGAGAATGGCATCTCTGCCTGAAGCGTTCGATTGGATTTTGAGGAATGCAGGATACATGTGCAGCAATAGCCAATTCCCCATGGTTGTTTTGTATATACTTCCAGTTACCAAGAGGTCGCAGTTTCCAAATTTTAAGCGTTATTTCATCAATCTTCCACCTCTATGGCTATCTCGTATGTTGTGCTGGAACCGAAAAATCATTTTAGGGACCTTTATGCATTTTGAAACCTTGTCGGCGGAGCCTCATGGTGCTATGTAGCTGGTAAATTGCCAGCAGAGTGAGTAGTTACATCAGCCTGCAGGGGCTGGAGAGAACAAAGGGAGCTTTGGTTCATCATTTAAGACTCTTTTGATCAATTTGCTCCTAATTATTCCAAGTATCCACCCACGAGCTGAAATGGAGAAATTCTTTAGTGATCTTCTCTTTTAACAAAGTTCTGACTGTCGGGGCAGGATTATTTTTCTATGTTTACAGTAAACCTTTTCATTCTTTCCGAGCATATGAGTATGCCTCCGTCTCTGTCCCGTTAGGATCTGGAAAAAGATAAGCAGTAAACAAAACATAATTGTAGAGATTTGAGCGTGGGATCGATGAAACAAGTTGTGTCTAATTGCATGGCGGCTGTCCCATTCCCTCAAAGCCGCAGGATCGAATCGATGGCTAAATATCGGTCAACGACTGTTGCAAGTTTTATTCTTTTTTGGGGTTCTAGTTTTACCGCTGCCACTCTGTACAGCACGGATGCTTTTAATAGAAGTGATTGTGTTTTAATAAATACGTTAGATAGGGTATATATTAAAATGTAGTTATAAAAAATAACAATAAATTATATAAAATGAAAAATATGACAATAAAACATAAATGTCTTTTATTTTATCAATCATATTGGTTATTTTAAATTATGATTTTTTAAATATTATATTAGATGTATATGTAATATATATATTTTTTAAAATTTTGAACAAAATATTAAGCTTAATATAAAATAATGTAATAATTATTATAAATTATAAATTTAAAATATTAATTTTATTAAAAATATTTAAATTATACATAATATATTTAATAATATAGCGATGTCGTTATAGTATTGTATCTTTATGATCGTGTTCGTGTCCGTGTGTTTCTAAATGCCACTTCTTCGACGACACCCATTTAACACTCGGTGCCCCACTAGTCTCTGCGCCGGTGGAGGAAGCTCAGCTGCTTAGTTATCCGGTCTTCAATTCTCAGCCGTCCAAGTCTTGATATCTCGGTGGAGAGATGATCAAAGAAGCAAAGATTCGACGTTGTGCTGCTTCAATCCAGAATTGTCGGTAGGAAATTTTGAGCGTACGGAAATTGATTTATTTGGAAAATATGAGTATTTGATGAGATCTAAAGATCGAAAAAAATGGGACACCTGAGTCTTCCTGCATCGAAACGTACTGCTCGGCAGTGGAAGCTTCTGGACCTCGTTTCTGCTGCTTTCTTTGGTCTCGTTCTCCTTTTCTTCCTTCTAGTCTTCACTCGTCTCGGTGACTCCCTCGCCGCCTCAGGGCGGCAAGCTCTGCTCCTGTCCACGTCGGATCCGCGGCAGCGTCACCGCCTTGTCGAGTTAATCGAGGCCGGTCAACATGTCCATTCAATCGAGTCCTGTCCCGCCGACGCCGTGGATCACATGCCGTGTGAGGATCCCCGGCGCAACAGCCAGCTCAGCCGAGAAATGAATTTCTACCGAGAGCGTCACTGCCCGCTTCCCGACGATACCCCTCTCTGTTTGATCCCGCCACCCGATGGATATAAGATTCCGGTCCCTTGGCCAGAGAGTCTGCACAAGGTAGGGGTTTTCTCTTTGATTCAAATTCGATGTTTGGTAGCTTGGAAAAGTAGACGGAAATATAGGATAATAACGGGCCACTTGTAATTTATCATACCAATTGGAAAAAGGGTGAGAGGAATATCATATTCATTGCTTCAGTTGGTTTTCTGTTTGGTAGATCTCAAAGGGCAGGTATTCGTTTGCTGTTTGTCAAAACAGTCGATTATAATTGCTCATCCTGTGAGTGTTCGTTTCATTATCGCTCATAGTTTGATCATTTAATATGCAGATATGGCATTCCAATATGCCATATAACAAAATTGCAGACAGGAAGGGCCACCAGGGATGGATGAAAAAGGAAGGGGATTACTTCATTTTCCCTGGTGGTGGCACAATGTTCCCAGAGGGTGCCATACAATACATTGAAAAACTTGGACAGTACATTCCTATAAATGGTGGAGTTTTGAGGACTGCACTTGATATGGGATGTGGGGTAAGAACATTTTCCACTTAACATTTTTTTTTAGCTTCTAATGGTGATTTATAGTAGAGATTTTATCTCCTAGTTATCTTTCAGGTTGCTAGTTGGGGAGGATATTTGCTGAAAGAAGGGATTTTCTCTCTCTCTTTTGCTCCAAGAGATTCACACAAAGCGCAGATACAGTTTGCTTTGGAAAGAGGAATTCCCGCCTTTGTTGCCATGCTTGGCACACGCCGACTCCCATTTCCTGCATTTTCATTTGACTTGGTCCACTGCTCCCGCTGCTTGATCCCATTTACAGCCTATAGTCAGTTCTCTCACCTGCTTTTGTATATTCAGTCATATGAATATTTGCTTCTGATATCTCTGAACAATAATTCTTACAATGAAGAAATCCAACCTTGCAGATGCAACTTATTTCATGGAAGTTGATCGATTACTTCGTCCAGGAGGATATTTGGTCATCTCTGGTCCTCCTGTGCAGTGGGCTAAGCAAGACAAGGAATGGGCAGATCTCCAAGCTGTGGCAAGAGCATTATGTTATGAGCTGATTGCTGTGGATGGAAACACTGTCATCTGGAAAAAACCAGCCGGAGATTCATGCCTTCCCAACCAAAATGAGTTTGGGCTTCAATTGTGTGACAAATCAGATGACTCAAGTTATGCATGGTAATTTCCTAAAAATTCATCTTCAGTGTTGTGTTATAAAATATTTGTAAAAAGGTTATGGAGAAAGTAAAATGAAGGAAAATATTGTTAATTCTTTCCTTGTATCAATCATTCCTACATACAATGCCTTTTTTTTATGTTCATTTTCAATACATTAGACTTTAATTTGCAGACCAATTTAAGCTTTAGCTTAATTATGATGAATTGGCTTATTTAGGGGGTGTGGTGCTTGATTATGTTGCAGGTACTTCCAGTTGAAAAAATGTGTGAGTAGCCCATCTTCTGTCAAGGGGGACACTGCTATTGGGGTAATCCCCAAGTGGCCAGAGAGGCTGATCAAAGCTCCTTTAAGGGCAATTGTGATGAAAAATGGGATTGACTTGTTTGAGGCTGACTCTCGGCGTTGGACAAGGAGGGTGGCTTACTATAAGAACATCTTGAATGTGAAGCTAGGAACCTCAGCCATACGCAATGTCATGGACATGAATGCATTTTTTGGAGGTTTTGCAGCTGCAATCATATCGGATCCTGTCTGGGTGATGAATGTTGTTCCTGCTCAAAAGCCGTTCACTCTCGATGTAATCTATGACCGAGGCCTTGTTGGAGTTTACCATGATTGGTAAGTCAATCTTGTCTTTCAGAAATTCTTCAAAAAGTGATTTATGTTACTCACACCATGAACGGTTTTATTTTTATGAATTTCCAGACATATTTGAGAGAGTGTGTGTATGTGTGGCCTATTTGTGAAGAAGTATGCATTGCTATTGTTTAGTTAGCTGAATCAAAGCTACTTACTGGTGCCTTAAGAGTTTTGATGCGCTTATACATCCTAAGCCACTAGCTTGAATTTCCTTGTTTTTTAAGTTTAAGTAGTCACAGATTCATCATCATTTGTTTGCATCTGTGGATATGAGTTGAAAGTTCACTTACTGATCTGTTGAAAATTATATTTATTTGCCTACCGACCTGCGCAATTTAATGAAGGTGAACCTTGTAAAAGATCAAACCAAATTGTGGTAATTGTGCTATATTATTCCTTGATTCTGTTATAGGATCTGTAAAGAAAGTCTATTTATGAAATTGGAATTCAATCAATCTCAATTTTCCTTGCATTACTAGAATTATATGAAAAAATTTATTGATGAGATAATTGAATTGGTGGTCATAGGTGTGAGCCTTTCTCAACATATCCACGTACTTATGATCTTATCCATGTAGCTGGGATTGAATCACTAATAAAAAGCCCAGGTTCAAGCAAGAACAGGTACTTACAGTTACTTTCATACTTTCATTTCCGCAACACATGCTTTGATATTGAAGCTACTTTGCGAGCTGATTATTAGAAACATGACATATCATTGTCTTTCTTGTTTATTTAACTTGCATTGTCCATGATTGTTTTTTCTTTCTATGACAGAGATGAGGGAAATTTTCTAGTTTGTTTTGATGTTTTTGTTTTATTTCAGGCATGTAACTTGTCTAAATAAAAAGCATTTAACTTAGATAGAATACGATTCAAATGAGGGTGACAGATAAAAAATGTATTACAAAGATGAAAAAGTGGTGGATGCCTGAAATTTATTTTAAAATACACCAAATTTAATGCTTTCCCTCCACTATTGAAAAGGGAACTATGTGGTTTCCCAGTTAATTTCAGATAGAAGCTTAGATGAAATTATGTTTCTATTACACTTTAACAAAAAAGGGAAGAAAGAAAGAAAAGAAAAACTAATAAAGGCAGCACTAGTTTTTGGGAGTTCTCTTTAACTCCCCATCCTGCCTGGACTGATTATTAATTAAGTAGCAGATTCATATTCAAAACTCTCTCCCCAAGGGTATTTGATTTGTAGAACAATGCTGTGTCAGTTTATGGTAGCTGCACTGCTGCAGTTATATTGTTGCAGCATTATCCATTACTGGCGTGTATTCTTTGTTCACAATTCAATCATCTCCTTTGGCAATATGTTTCAGATATTTGTTAGGAAAAAATGCTTTAGTGATGTAGTCTCTGCCATTATCACAGGTGTAGCCTTGTGGATTTAATTGTGGAGATTGATCGGATACTCCGCCCAGAAGGAACGGTTGTGGTTCGGGACTCTCCCGAAGCCATTGAGAAAGTGGCTCGCGTAGCTCGTGCCGTAAGGTGGAGAGCTACCGTACATGAGAAAGAACCCGAGTCACATGGGAGCGAGAATATTCTTGTCGCTACTAAAAGCTTATGGCGACTGTCCTCAGCATCTCACTGATACAGCCTTTTTTTTCTTTTGTAACGTAGGCCTTTTCTTTCCTGTCATTTTCCCATTTTTCTTATACGTGCACAATGCCAATTCCCAGCTCTCATCTGCATGCACTCAGATGGGTGTGTTCCGTTTCTTGTATGCCTTATTATTAACTTAAATCAAGATATGGTCGGAGAGAGATATGCTAGTTTTTATTTTTTTATGTTATCGTAGATACTTTTCTTGTATCTTATTTTGATCTTCTTGTTGTTGTGGTCTCTTCCATCAAAATTCAGGAAAAAAATGTTATTTAAGTCATAAATTAGTTTCTATATTAGGACATAAATGATATTTTACAAGTACCAATTTTTATTCCTCTCTATTTTCTCGTAGCATTCAAACAAAAAAGTATACTTTTCATTCATGTTCTTGTCGCGCCATTTATAACTCCATCCAGATGAGCCACAAGAAAATTACTTCATTTTCTTTCTCATAATTTTCCTTTTTACAACTCTAAATCCAAACACACTATAAGAAATGATCTCGTCCGTCTTGGCCTTTTGCCGCGCTGGAATGCATTTTAAAATTTTATTTTTTCAATCAAAACACTAAAATAATAAATAAAACATCATTTGAAAGTTTGGTTCGTTGCCTTGCTTAGCTTTTTTGGGTTGTTGTTGCAATTGAGGCTTAAAAGTAAGAAGAAAAAACACAAAACTGAAAAATTTGAACAAAAAATATTACAATCAGTTGTATCAGAGTGCGAGACTATTCGAAAGTTTGTTTAAAGCCTGCCTCCTATCGGTAGGGGATGCAACTTTTATGGCTCATATTTACGTGTGTTTGATAACCCAAAAAAAGGAAAATATTCAGCTTTGTTCATGGTCTTGAGAAATTGATGGGCTCGAAAACTTTGTTCAACCCTTTTTATTTCTGGTCTAGCCTAGCCCATTTAACAAATAATAATAATAAACTACAATTTTTTTTAAAAAAAAAAAAAACTTCAAGCAAATTATAGATTAATAAAAGTTATTTGTGGGCTGAACTTCATGCTGCCGCCCCCCACCTGCCCCACAAAGCAAGACTTCTTCCACCAACCAACACCACCAAGTGTAGGCTGTGGACACAGATCTGGGAGAGATAAGTGTGGCGTTGTGGCAATAGATGGGTTGTTTGGGTACCTCTCACGTGTGCAAATCCATACAATAAAAAAGGGGGGCCCTACCATTGGGAGTGATCCATTTTTTCTAACTCCCATGCTTTCGTTCCTCTCCTATGTTCCCATCCCACACGACAATGGTGCAATAAAGAGGGTAAAGCCTTGGACCCCCCCCTCCCCCGGCCCACCAGTCCGCACCACAACCTAGTGCTAGATAGTTCTAGGAACTACTACAGCCATGAGCCCATGGGGAGTTAAAAATTTGTTACTTAGGATCTCTGGCACAGCCTCACTGCTTCGTACTTCGCCTATGATACAACGTCCATATATCAAGAAGATGGACAAAAAGGAAAAAGATTGTTGTATATGGCTTCACCAACCTGAATGGGTTCTGGGTTTTAGACTTTATCCAATTTGAGAAAGCCCGGCCCGGGTTTTCCGCATTCCGAACTGGGTCATCTCTCTCTCTCTCTCTCTCTGTGTTTTTTTTTTTTTGGTGACGAAATTACATAGAAAAGATACTCAAGATTGAAGGTCTAGTTTTACGAGAATCATGTAGAGGAAAGTTTCAAATGTGAGTATCAGTTGGGGTCAATTAGTTTTAAAAAGAAGAAATAATATTCCTAGCTCCCTACCATTTACTATCTCGAACTGAATATTGATAGAAAATTGAAAGCGACTCTCCGAAATACGAGTCACGTAAATTTGGCTGACAGTCCATTTTGGAGTCTTTTAGATATTAATTCTTTGACGCTAGAGGAGTCCCCTTAGTTTAGGGTGTTCTTTTCTTTTCTTTTTTCTTTTTTACTTTTTTTTTTTTCTTTTGGGTCTATATTCCGAATATGAGAAATAGAAAAAGAGGGGCCAACGGTCTAGCTTTTAATGTAAAACAGGAACGGAGGAGGGCCGATGGGCTGGAAAATGTAATGCAACCGCAAAAGCGAAATTGCCTGTCGTGGGCCTCTGTCTACCAACTACGGAAAAATATTGCATTATGTATAAATCGATCCGTTGACTTAAAATAGCGGTCACCAATCTTTGTATTATTATTATTATTATAATAATACGTCTCTCCCTCTATCTCTATCTCTATCTCTATCTCTATGCATGCAGTCTTTTGCAATGGAATTAAAGGATGACTTGGGGGTCTGGTTCGGAACACAATGCAATGAGAGTGAAAGGTCACGTGGGGTGTGGGCTATGGATGGCAGCTGTAAAAGTCTTACCGACCTCCATTGGCTCTGTTCACTTGCATTTCCACGTTCTTGAGCTGGATGCTCAATGGGCATGTTTTTTGGTTCGTTGGGTGAATATTCATTGTCTGTGTTTCCATTTTTTTTAGTTATTTTTGCCGAGTAATATTGATTTTACCAGTTTTCAAGCATATTCAAAAAGTCTGTTATAAATAAACTATTAGTCATTTGCAATTAATTATTAATGATCATTTAGTGAATTTGACTCTGAGATCCTTAGTTAAAAACAAAAACAAAAAAAAAAAACTATCTATTTCAAATTTCATTTCCCTATGCTCAATAAAATTCTTTTTTTTATTATTTTTTTTTTCTGGGTTTGGTACAATTCTCAAGCATAAGTTTGAGTTTCTCAAAAAGATAAATAAATATATATATATATATAATTTATATGTCTGAGCATGCAAGAATACCAAATAATTGAACTGGACTTGGTAATAATTAGCTCGCCTTACCATATACAAGCATTATTATAAGCCTAGCCTATGTTAAAAATTCAATTTATTTCACTTGCTTTAAATAAAAGAGCTTAAATTATATAATTAGATTGCCTAATTAGCCATTTGTTAGAATTTGTGAAGTAAGGGGACAGTTGGAAATTTCAAAATTTAGTTGAATTTTCTCTTTATTACGCCATCCAAATTATTGGATTTGGTAAACAACATGCTCTTTAAATATGCCGCATGAATGCCCATAACTAATATGAATCGAAAGCCCCAATAGCAATAATTCTTCTTGTTGATGATTTAAGCATGTGCATACGATTACAAACATAATAAGTTTAATGGAATCATAATGTTATATTATAATATATTTATAAATATGTATAAAAAATATTTAAAATGTCCAATGAAGCTACTAGATCTTGAGAAGTCGATGTGAATGTACAACAAACAAACAAACAAACAAACAACGAGCGGAGTTAATACCGAGTCATGGTTTTAGGGCGAAGTCAAGGTTCATTGAGACATTGATTTTAGTTGGCGGGCCATTGCCGGACCTCCCCAATCGGGGGGGCATCCATGTTGCAATTTCATTCTTGATCATTTTTTGAAACACAACTCTATTATAGTGTAATTTAATAAAAAATTTATTAAAAATTTTTCGGCACACACATATATATATATATATAATTAAAAATATATATATATTTTTTACATGCTTTTTATTATGCTATTTCAAAAAAGAGCCATGATATCACCATAAACATCGGGACATAAATGATTTTTTTTTAATTTTTTTAAATCTAACTTGAATTTTTATTTATTTATATATGAGTGAATTATGGCTTATGAACCCCTTGACTTTATATCATTTCTTGATTTTGATTAATACCTCTGTTGAAACAATGAATTTTTTTTTTTTTATCAAAAATAAATTCTATATTTTGTGAAAATAGAAGGGTGAAAAAACTCAAATCTCTCCCGAAAACTTAGCCGTCGGAGCAAGTACCTTATATAAATAACTTATTGCCGGCAAACTGCCTCGGTATCAACACATTTGGTCTGAATCGAATCTTGTTAACTCTGGTAATTTCTTGCTTATCTTTGTTCTTCCTCTCGGATGCTGCATAGAATATGCAACATATAAATAAAGATATGTCAACGTGTGCATTGGTATACTTTCTTTGTATTGACTACATTTTTTTCTTTAATTTTTGGTAGACACAAAAATTATTAGTTTTTAGTATACTAATTGTTAGAGAGAAAAGGGAACAGAGTCCAGCATTTAAAGTGTTAATACCATCAGAATAAAGTTAAATGGATACATAACGGCTAGTATTAAGATATTAATATTAAATTCACAAAATATTTATAATATTAATGGATAAAACATATGTTTAATTTATTAAATATTTTGACAAAAAAAAGGTCAACCTAAGACTTTGCCTAAATTGACCCTCCTTACAACATACACTTTTCAAGATTTTTATTCTTTTTAGTCAATTAAGTTAAACTTGGTTGGTTATATTTTAAGACCTTAAATTATATAGAATTTCGAGTTTGTAAAAATTGAATAATGTTAGTTGAAAAGGTGAATAATAATATACTAAAAATTAAAGCATATTTTTTTAACTTATTTTAACAACCTTGATAACAAAATAGTATTATATTGTAAATATTACTTAAACAGTTGGCCATCATTTGTCATGCAGATTGTAAAGATGTATTTATTTGAAAATTAAAAAATAATAATGAGAATAACTCATGTACGTGTCTATGATGCAGCTAATATAACAATCTTAATTGTCATGCATGCGTAAGTCAATAATGTGAATAACATAATATATTTTATTACAAATAGCCAATACTAAAATAAATTATATCATAAGTAACATATTATATATTTAACTAAACATAATTGCAAAAAAATTTTCAAATATAAAAATTAACTTTAAAATTACGAATTTCTATATTAAAATTTTTTTTACCTCATAAAAAAAAGGTGAAGATTTTTTTTGTAGTAACTTATAAAATATGAATAATTTTAAAATAATATATGTCTTTGTCAAATATGACACTTTTTTCCTTTATATATTCTTTAGACACATGTTTGATACTTAAAAATATTTTTGATAAAAATATAAAAAGTTAAACATGCAAATCATATATTCTAATTTTCATATCAAATACTTATAATATCTGTGTTGTACATTTTTAAAATGTATGTTGAATATTTTAAATTAATATGTAAGGTATATATTAAGTACATATAAAATTAAATTTAAAATTTTAAAAATTCACACAAATAATATTTTTAATAAATATATTAGTAAATAATTTGGTATCAAAAATAATAATTAATATACATTTTAATTTTACAATTATATTAATTATTTTGATATATAATTTTTTAAATATTATATTACATGTATAACATAAAAACATAAAAATTTTATCAAAAAAATAATTATTATAAGCTATGTATTAAAAAATAATTTATCAAAAAGATTTAAACTAGAAATATATCTTTATATATAATATATATCTAAGATATTTTTTTTATAATAATATTTATATTATATTTATTTTTAAATTTTATAAAAATTTATGTACTCTATGTATATCTTATACTAACATCCATGCATTATATAGTTAGGTACTAAAAAGTTAATAAAATACAACTTAGTTATAATAAAATATAATTTATACAAAATATTTAAATAACATAAAATAGATGTATATAATAAATAAAATAAAATATAAATTATTTTTATCTTTTTAAGAGGTGAAAAAGGGAAATATTTTTATTTTTAAAATATAATTTATTCTTAATTTCATATTTAAGTAAATTTTATTTGAAATAAAAAATAATAAAATAAAATAATAAATAAATTATGTTAAAAAAAGTAAAAATATTAAACAATTAAAAAGAGTTAAAGAAAGAGGCATTTTAATTTTAATTTTATTTTATTTGTTAATAATTGCTTACATGGCGCCTCTACTCATAGGCTGAGTCTTGGAGACAGAAAGAGGAACTCCGGAAGAGCGGAAGATAGATAGAGAGGAGTCAACCGACCTTTTCTTTGTTTTTTTTTTTTTCTTTTTTCGGGAGTCATGTATTTGCAAGGCTTGGAGGAGTCCTTTTTATCTTCACCCCCTCCCTTTCATTTATGCCCTCGCCCTCTCTCTCTCTCTCTCTCTCTCTCTCTCTCTCTCCCTCTCGTCCTCTCTCTGTGTAGCTTTGGCTTTGTTTCTCTTTCTATGTTTTTAATTTTGTTTTAAAAATCTTCAGCCTTTTCCATTTCTTCTTTCATCAATCTTCTTTCTTTCTTATTGTTTTTTATTCTTTTGCCATTAAACTCTTTGGAAGCTATTCCGTGCAAGTAAAATAATACATACTGTAAAGCCAGCATGCACGGAAACCAGATAACCCCTTTAGCCCACCAGCTCGTTGTTTCATATTCATTACAATATATATAGTTTAATTGAAAATATTTGAAGGAAAGAGAGAGAGGGGCGTAGAGAACGAAGCGCTAATCGAAAAGCCTTCTTTCTCTCTCTTTATAACACACAGATTGGAGAGGAAGTTGGAGGCTTTTTGGATATTAAAAGAAGAAAAAAATTCCCTTGTTTCCGAATTCGTTGGTTTCTGTTTTAGTTGAATTTTCTGTTGGGTTCTTTTAAATCTTTTCAAATACTGTTTGAGTTTGAGACCAAGCTTACTATTTTGTGGGTGTTTGCAATTTTGGGTTGACTTGTAATGAGGTATTGTTTGGAGTGATTCGAGAAAAGTGGGCAGAGTCGATGGGTTCAAATGCTTGTAGAGCATTATAGAAAGAGAAGATAGAAAAGAAGGCTCACAAGCTAATGAGTTTTGGAAGCTTCCTTGAAAACCGCAGCCCTGGTGGCGGAGGTGCAAGAATCGTGGCAGATATACCATACGGCAGCCACTGTATGCCGCCTGGTGCACTCCCTCAGTCACGCCTTCTTTCCCCTACTATCACCAAGTCTATGTTCACCTCTCCAGGCCTCTCTCTCGCTCTCGTAGGCCTCCCCAATCTTCACAATTTCCCTCTCTTTTCTCCTATTGTTTGTTTGTTTTTTTTTCTTTTTTCCGACTTGGTCTGGTCCCTGAACTATGTTATTCTGGAATTGCTGCAGCAACAACCGAATATAGATGGGCAAGGTGATGCAGCTACTAGAGTGGGAGTGAACTTTGAACCGAGTTTTGGAAGGAGAAGTAGAGAAGAGGAGCACGAGAGCAGATCTGGGAGTGATAATATTGATGGAGCTTCTGGTGATGATCAAGAAGCGGCCGACAATCCTCCTCGAAAGAAGAGATACCACCGACACACTCCTCAACAAATCCAAGAACTCGAAGCGTATGATGATTTTGATCTTTGGACGAGATTTTCAGACGCCAATTGTGTTTATGTTTATTTGTTGATTTCTTCTCGTTTCTTTTTTGTTGTTTTGTTTTTTTTAAAAAAAAAAAAAATCTACTAACAGTATGTTCAGAGAGTGTCCTCATCCTGACGAGAAACAAAGATTGGAGCTTAGCAAAAGGCTTTGCCTGGAAACCAGGCAGGTGAAGTTCTGGTTTCAAAATCGCCGAACCCAAATGAAGGTAAATTGTAATCCATGAACATCTTGCCGGGCTTTCTTTTCTAGCATGATTTATGGAGTGACGTTGATATTTTTATCTGTGATTGTTTGCGCCAGACCCAATTGGAACGCCATGAAAACACACTACTCAGGCATGAGAACGAGAAGCTTCGAGCAGAAAACATGTCCATTAGAGATGCTATGAGAAACCCAATTTGCTCCAACTGCGGTGGTCCTGCAATTATTGGTGAAATTTCTTTGGAAGAGCAGCATTTGAGGATTGAAAATGCCCGACTAAAAGACGAACTAGACCGAGTTTGTACTCTCGCAGGCAAGTTCTTGGGTCGCCCCGTTTCTTCACTAACTTCTTCAATAGGCCCTCCGTTGCCAAATTCAAGTTTGGAGCTCGCGGTTGGTAGCAACGGCTTCGGAGGTTTAAGCACTGTGGCCACAACTTTGCCTCTTGCTCCTGATTTTGGAAGCGGGATTTCGAGGGCTTTGCCCGTTGTGACTCAAGGTAGGCCGGCAACAACTGGTGTCTCGGGACTGGATAGATCATTAGAGAAACCTATGTTATTGGAGCTGGCTTTGGCTGCCATGGATGAGTTGATTAGAATGGCACAGGCACAGACTGATGAGCCTCTTTGGATCAGAAGCTTGGAGGGTGGTAGAGAGGTGTTGAACCACGAGGAGTATTTGAGAACTTTTACTCCCTGCATTGGCACGAAACCAAATGGCTTTGTCACCGAAGCTTCTAGGGAGACTGGTATGGTCATCATCAACAGTTTAGCACTCGTTGAGACTATGATGGACTCCGTGAGCTCTTCTGTCCTTCCTGTTCTCGCCAATTCTCTCTCATTAGTGGACAGTTTTTTTTATATATAATTTTATTTTATTGTGGAACTTGAAATTTCAGTTTGATTTTTGACACTGTAGAGGCTTTTGTTTAAGTGGGGTTTTATGGTTTTTTTGTTTTTTTACTGTCAACTAATTTCTGGTTTGCTTCTCTTTCTAACAGAACCGATGGGCAGAAATGTATCCCTGTCTGATCGCCAGGACTTCAACAACCGATGTGATATCCACTGGGATGGCGGGAACTAGAAATGGTTCGCTTCAGTTGGTAAGCAGCATTTTATTATCTCATTTCTTTTTATTTTTTGTTGTCTCTGATATTTTGCATAAGCAAGAAATCAATTATTTACTGCTAATTCATTCTAAATTAATTGTTTTTCAGATGCGTGCTGAAATGCAAGTCCTGTCTCCTTTGGTTCCTGTTCGTGAGGTCAATTTTCTTCGCTTCTGCAAGCAGCGCGCTGAGGGGTTTTGGGCTGTTGTGGATGTGTCCATCGACACCATCTGGGAAACTGCCGGTCCACCGACATTTCTGAGCTGCAGGAGACTTCCTTCTGGCTGTGTGGTGGAAGATATGCCTAATGGTTACTCAAAGGTAATGATCACTATTGTCCTTTTTTTTTTTTGTAAAAAAAAAATGAAAATAAAGGAAGGAGCTTCAGGAGAAAAAAGAAAGAAAGAAAGAAAGAGCTAATGATTACTAGTGTTCAATTTTAGTCTGCAACCATCCAGCTCGCACCTGTTCTTTCAGTGCCATAGCCATTACATTTACTTACTGCATTTCTCCAAGTGGGTGCTCTTGCCCTTTAAAGTTTTTTAATGAATTTGTTGAAGTAACTGCAGTAGATTAAGCTTTTAGACGAGAAAGTATAAATTTTTTTTGGTGGGGGGGGGGGGGGGGAAACACCAGGTCTAAAATCACCATCGCTAGCTTTTGCAATTCACTAGCCATTTGAGGAGCTCTTGAAACGAAGAATTTTGTTTGTCTGGCAATTACTCACACCATCTCCCCACATTGTCACACTGCTTAATCTATAAGTGTTTCAATGATTCTGAACCCTGATAGAGTCGTCGTATTATATTTGAACGGATGCTTCCTTTGGGTGTAGGACTTTGTTTATTGTTCAATTTTCAATAACCAGAGTTACTTAATCGTTTAAAATATTATCTTTGCATCGCCAAATAGAGATATTCACATTACTTTATTTTTTATCAATGGAAGCATCCATTTTGGTGCCCTACAACTCATTGGTTTCATATACGTTGGTGAGTAAATGCCCTAGTTATCTTCAACTTTGGTTGAATAAACAATAAATTTGATGTTTCTATTCCCCGATCTTTGATGCTTTCTTGGTCACATCCCTTCAATCTTTTCATTTAATAATGCAACTTTCTATGACCTGGTTCCAGCCGACTGATACGGAGATTTTTTGTATTTCAATGAAAGACTTTATGGTTGAACTTCTATACGGCTATAGTGACTATTTTGTTGCCATAGGCCTTGTGTCCACACTAGGACACATCTTTCGACGTCACCCCTCTTTTTTGTACTTTGTTCTTTCAAATCACCCATGAACCTTTATTTTATTTCCCTGTATTTATAGCCTAAGTCTATCAGATACCCCTTTCTTTCACTGAGGCCATTCTTTTTGCCATTTCCGAGATTTGCCTCCTATTTGTAATCTTCAAGAAAAGAAAAAAAAAAAAAAACAAAGGGTCTCTCTCTCATGGATAACGTGATTACCCGGACCGCTTTAAATAATTTAATATTAGTACCCAATTCAGAAAGTTGACGTGTTTCTATTGATTTGTTTTTGGCCATGACTCCCCCACAAAAGAAAATAACCATTTGGGCTTTTTTGAAATTATGGAAGAAATTGCTTGCCAGTGTAAATTTGACGTGAAATAAAGATTTGCAAGTAGGACTATGTAGAAGCATGCATTTTAGCAAAAACCTTAATATTTGGATATCCCTCTAACTAATGTGTGTATATATATAAATATCCATTCAAATGGCAGGTCACTTGGGTTGAGCACGCAGAATACGATGAGAGGCAAATTCATCAGATGTATCGCCGGTTGATAAACTCCGGCATGGGCTTTGGTGCGCAACGTTGGGTCGCCACGCTTCAACGCCAATGTGAGTGCCTAGCCGTTCTCATGTCCTCGGCCATACACGACAGAGACCACACAGGTTGTAAACATCAACTCCCTTGATATATTCCCGATTCATTTGTTACCAAAAATTTTCAATATTATCAAATCAGTTCCGATTGGGTGAATGTTTTTTTTAGTCGATTTTGATTAAAAAAAAAATAGAATGTTGACGTGAATATTTGTTGTGTAGCTGTAACTGCGAGCGGTAGACGAAGCATGCTGAAGCTAGCTCAAAGAATGACAGCCAATTTCTGCTCTGGAGTCAGCGCCTCCACGGTGCACAAATGGAACAAGCTCGACGCGAAGAATGTGGACGAAGACGTGAGGGTTATGACCAGGAAGAGCGTTGACGACCCCGGCGAGCCGCCAGGGATTGTTTTGAGTGCGGCCACCTCAGTCTGGCTACCGGTTTCTCCCCAGAGACTGTTCGATTTTCTGCGCAACGAACGGCTCAGGAGCGAGTGGGACATACTATCCAACGGTGAACCCATGCAGGAAATGGCTCATATCCCCAAGGGTCAGGATCACGGCAACTGCGTCTCCCTCCTGCGCGCCAGTGTACGTAATCCCGCCTTCCCCACCCTCTCTCTCTCTCTCTCTCTCTCCGTCCCTTTTTTTTTTTTATTTATTTTTTAACATGTATTTCCCTTTCTCGATTTTTGTAACTGGGCAAAAAAGAAGAGGGACACATGACGCACACGATCTTTAAAGGATTAAAGGTCTCGTGTTTTCCTGATTGTAAAAGTCAAAATAGGATTTGTCCTTTGTTTGATTAAAAAAAAAAAGTTTGATTGGAAAAGGACGAGACTGAAATTTGGAAGTATCTGTGGGGACTGACAGCAACAGTTTATTTTTTTATTTTTTTAGGATCAGTTCTTGTTTTGTAAGCTTTCAAAAAGTCAAAAATAATGCAAACATCTCTTACCTTTTCCTACGATCGACGATATCTAATCTTTTAGTCTGATCAGGGAGAGGGAGGTGAAAAAAGTTGGCTGGGAATGGCACCTCCTGTAAATGTTTCTGTAACTCCCGGGGTAATTTGTTTGTTTGGATTTTTGTGGGGTGCAGCCTATGAACGCCAACCAGAGCAGCATGCTGATACTGCAGGAGACATGCACAGACGCGGCGGGGTCCCTTGTTGTGTACGCGCCTGTTGACATTCCAGCCATGCACGTGGTGATGAACGGCGGGGACTCCGCTTACGTGGCGCTTCTTCCCTCGGGGTTCGCGATCGTGCCAGACTGCGCTGACTCACGGGTTTCCCCAACCTCCACCGGCCCAACCGATGTTCACAAGGCTGGAAGAGTAGCTGTTGCTGCCGCTTGTCGTGGCCCACACAGAGTGGGCGGGTCCCTCCTGACGGTGGCATTCCAAATCTTGGTGAATAGTCTCCCCACCGCCAAGCTCACGGTAGAATCTGTGGAGACGGTTAACAACCTCATCTCCTGCACCGTCCAAAAGATCAAAGCGGCTCTCCAATGCCAAGGCTGATTCATTTGCTCCATTTCGTTCTAACATCTTTGTTGTCGTCTTCCTTCCTTCTTCGTGTGTTTGTGTTAGGTCGGTAATTAGGTTGTGTTTTGTTTCTGTTGTTTTCTGGTGGTTAGGAGAGGTTAAAAAAAAAAAAAAACAAGAAAGAACGAACTAGGGAATGTGTGTGAGATTTTGAGAGAGTTGGAACTGGGTTTGTGGTTATTGAGTCAAGAACGAACCGCGCGTGGAGACTCCTTGCATAGTGATAAGGATAAGAATCGGTCAACGGTTCGCGTTTCACGAAGCAGCAGAGACTTTGTTCTCAGCAGAAGGGAAGCGTGGTGGTTCGGGTATTGACTCGGGTCGACCCTATATTAATTTGCTCATTCAGTCTTTCGTTTTGTGAAAAAAAAAAGGTGTCGTTATATCGTAATCGTGGGTCGATGGTACAAATTTACCCATTAACCTTGTTTATACAGAGAGAGAGAACTCACCACCAAAACATTCATGAGTTCAAATTTTTGTCTCATTTGGTTTTTTAGTACTAATAAGTCAAAAAATTAACGTCTGTCTTTTTTGTTGTTTTCCACATAAATCTAGACGAGGATCAGTGAAGTGATTTGAACTCTGAGTCAATGTAAGAAGAATACATTGAGTAATCACTGTACCCTCATCTGGTTGATTGGCACAATTAGTCTTCAGGACAAGGGAAGCAGAAAGTTCTTAATAATTCCAAAATCAATGTCTTATGCGCTTATGTTCAGTACACCCTTAATTCCTATGGTTATAATCTGCTTTTGGTCCTTTGCTTTAGGAGACCTTTGTTATTAATGTTTCTTCTGTTGTGCTTTTGTATGAACCTAATACATTTTATATGCTAAATGTGACCTTTTGCATTTCATTGGTACATCTCGCTTTCACTTCATTGGTCCACCTCGTTTTCGTTTCATTGCGTCTGTGGATGTCGTCTTGGTGTTATTGGACGCGCCGCGGGGCGTTATGTTATATAAAATAGATGTTGGCAGAAATGCCAGATTGGCCTCGGCTGGAGTTACGCTTACGAGCCAATTTAACTATGGCACGTTTGTTTTTGGGGATGCGTGGGGTGGGGGCGCTGGGGCCGGCGGCTGGTGTGCCGGACAAACTGAGGAGTAGAAAGGTGTAACGGCGGTTGCTTTGTTGATTGGTCACTCGTCACTTGTCAGTGTTCTTTGGACTCTGGGCAAGGGCTGAATCTTTCTGATATAGAAAGAGCGCTGGCAGAGGGTTTTAGCTTCTTGGGATTGGATCACATGTTGATTGATTGTTAATTATCTGATGTAAACAAGTCTGTTCCATACCTAAAGAACATTTCTTCTCTCCATAAATAACACAATATTTATTAGGTTAGCCAAAAGGTACTTTAATTATCACTATAGGGAAGCTTCTGTTCTGATTATGACTTAGAAAGTCGCCAACCTTGATTATTTTACAAGGTCTTGCCACAGTGTAAAAAATAGTTGTGTGACATTAGGGCAATCCTTTTTGTTTGTACCATAATGCATCCTCAGAGTAACAGAGAAGGCATGATAGTAACAGCCTTTTAGCTAGAAGCTATAGAAGCTATACATATATAGGCAACAAAATGGCTTGGAGAATTGTTTCGATGTAACATTTATCTTTTGAACAGATTTTTTTTTTCTTTCTTTTAAAAGCCTAAAGTGGAACGCTTGTGCGTTTTTCTTCTTATTGATAAATTTGCACAGGTTGGTCGAGAAAAAAAATAAAAATTGGTCATGTATAACAAATTGACACTCGTAGCTTATTCATCATATACATAATATTACTTTATTATTATTATTATTGAAAAATATAATGCTATTCCGCCAAATGCTATATTTATTGTGTGTGTGTGTGTGTGTGTGTGCATACATTATATAGTTACAACATAGATAGCACTTCATATTAAAAGCTGTAACTCAGTTTCATATATAATCACTTGGAAGAAAAACTTCATAACCACACCCCAGGAACTTGTACCATCTTTGTTCTTACCAGTGATTATGTACGGCACATCTCTCTC
The DNA here is from genome assembly GCA_021464305.1 of Kandelia obovata. Classification (NCBI taxonomy): domain Eukaryota; kingdom Viridiplantae; phylum Streptophyta; class Magnoliopsida; order Malpighiales; family Rhizophoraceae; genus Kandelia; species Kandelia obovata. The sequence continues at coordinate 4,468,898 of CM038478.1, read as the reverse complement.
TCCCCCCTCTGTTGCAATTGTATGTATGCTTGTGAGGATCAGAGACGTGTCTAAATTGGTAGGTATGGACGAAGGCGATAAAGTCAAGACAATGAAAGGCTATCCGCAAGAGGGGATGGGTGTGTGCGGCTGGGCCCTTTTGCAGACTTTTAATTGGGACACGGTTCTTAGCCCCTGCCTTCTAATTCTATTCCTCGCTCCCCTCTTGATCTAACTAACTAGCTCCTAACAACTTCCTAACTAGCTAATAACTAGCTTTACTCATTCGTCCACATGAAGGGCCAGCTCCAGCAAACAAGTCTCAAAGCACATGTCCGTCCTCGCCAGTAGTCCCCACCCATCACATGGATGTGGGTTCCACATTCAACACCCCTTCTGAACCGAAATCAAATCAACGTTGAGTTGATAATTCATTTACAATGCTATTGCCATACGTACACGTGTTGATTTTCCACACAGTTCATTGCATTATACATGCATGTGTGGGGCCGTTGCATTCCTGTATAGACTCAAGAATCTGGACAGAATACATATAATGTTTGCTTCAAGTAGGAAAAACTTGATACGGAGAGACTTCGAAATTTTAATCCTATTGCACGACTCGAGTCTGACCATTGAAAAAGTCTTATTACCAACTCTCTCCCTCTCGCGTCCGTCCGTGTATCCACATCTTTTTCAAAGGGTGTAACGTGTTCTGACACAAACCATGAGAAATTGTGAAGATAATACATTTGCGGGGTTTAGTACAAGTTTGCCACATTCGTGGTCTGAATTGCGAGAAATTTAGGTCAATGTCCCATTCCATGTAGCTTTCAACTTTCAAGTTAACATGTACTATGTAGTACGTAGAGCACTGTGAAGTTAATTGAAGACTCAAAGCGACATACCTAGAGTGACGTGAGCCATACAACCCATGCGGTTGGAATTAACTTGTCATTTGATTCATCTTCATGTAAATTCTACGGGGATAAAATTTATTATAATAAATATGCCAACCTAACAAGGAGCACACTGGACTTTGAACATCTGAAAATCTTGGGTTTGGCTCTTCTCGTTTATTACTCCTACGCATAACAAATTGCACACGCTTGAAACTTCCGAAGCATTTGTTGCATGGATTTTAATATGAATAACAAAGCAATAGAAGACTCTTTAGTTTATTGGAAGATAAAAGCAGATAGAAGTTAATTAGCTAGCCAAGAATTAAAGATAGTACAAGAAAAGAGGAGTTGGGAGGGGGGTGGCGGCGACTCATAAGACTTGTTGCAATAAATATGTAGGACCACAGTAAAGCAAAGTCTTTGTCTAGACAAGAAGGGCAACTTTTTTTCTTTTTTGTGTGCGTGTGTGTAAAGCCGTGTTGGATTTTGAACTTAGTACAAAGAATTATGTTATCTTCTTTGAAGTGTGCATTTGTTTTTCTCTTCTTCAATTTGTCCAGCCGAGAACTCTGACTTTATCGATTAAAATTGCAAAGAAAGAGAAGCGAGACTCTGCTGATGTAACCTTGAAAGATATTCTTTTGCAAATCTTCGATTCATTTTGAAAGTGCTTCGGCAGTAATTGCCGAGGAATTAACTGGAGAGACGAAAAAGTCGTACTTACCCAGAGATAAAATAATATTAAATTTTATGTTCCTTTTGTTTTTTTTTTTTTTTGACAAGTGGAAAAGACATAGGTTAAAAATTTGCAACTAGTTGGAGGGGATAACTAGAAGTCTAGAAAACGGGTTGACTTTGAAGGGATAAGAGACTCCTATTTACCTTTGTTTTTTCTTCTCTTTGTTCCTTTTGTTTTCTATTTTTACATTTAATTTAATTTCTATTCTCAGTATTAAACATGGTCATGTCAAGATCTCGTTCTCGAATTTAAGATACTTTGTAGTTGCTAAAAAAAGAAAAAGAAAAAAGAAAGAAGATGATTCATGTTTACTTTATAAGACAACAAAGTACTTTCTTAGTCATGAATTCGTGTTTTCTTTCGTTTTAGAATGAACAAAGGATAGATTAAGGATTTTAAAGATATAAATTTTCCTCTAAGTTAATTTTAAAAATGATGATTTGAATTTTTCTAATTATTTTTTATTAATTTTCCATTCAATTAAAATTCAGTTTGAAAACTAATATAAAGTTACATGTTTGGCATAGATATTGTATATTTTGCACAAAAATAAATTATGATAGTATTCTTTAATATTAAACTTGTAGCATATCACAAACATTATTATAGAATATAATCAATTATAAAATGACAGTACTAATAGAAAGTTAAGCACGACATCATCCTTACATAATATACGAGATGTTATTGAATATGGATGCACTATTGTTTAAATAAAGGAAATGTTTTTGAAGAAATAAACCTTTCATAATTGAAGGGGTCACGTTAAAATTATTAAGAACCTCAAATGTTTATAATGTATGATCACAAATTTTACCAATATCTTTATTATTATTAGTTTACAAATGAGTGTGTTGTATTATCTTACAATGTTAATTATGTGTGTGGTATTATACCATATACCTATACCTATCATATTGTATATACTCATAATTGTTAGTTTATTAAAAGATATCTTTCATTAGGTAAGCATTCTAAAATAAGAATCTCTATATTGTATGGTATCTTACCTGTAATATCCAATATATTAGAATATGTCTTGCATTATGTAAAAGTTCCAAAGTACATATCTTCATTACCTGATGTGTGGCGTTGACACTTATTTTGTGCATTCATTCTCACCTAAGTCCATTTTAATTTTATTCGGTTTAAAATGATAAATACATATTGCTGGATAAAATACATAGGTTCCGTACCTTAGGATCGATTAATCCCTAGTTCGATTATTTCATATTTGTTCATATCTTTTTTTTTATTTTTTTTTTTTGGGGACAAAGAGCTGGGAAGGCAAAATTGATGCTCTAAAGTTGTACCAAAGTAAATTGCGTTATATTCACAATATACAATAAATCAAATTACTACACTGAATTTACAAAAAGAAAAAAGAAAATTCACGATTCCCAACAAAAGTCACCGGCCTAATTGTTTAAATCATCCTCTAAAGTCAAGATTGCAATCCTTTTGTCCTACTAAGCAGACCCAATTCATATCGTGATGGGCCTAATTCAATTTTGTGTAGGGACAACCAAATTCAGAAACAAAAATTAATATTAAAATAATAATGACAACACGGGCTCAGGCTTGGACCCAACAAAGGGCATAAATAGTTCCATGCCCCAAGGAAGCTTGGTGTCCTTCGAGCAGGCCGCGTAGGTTAAATAATGGGCTTTAGGGCCCTCTTTATTATTTTATTTGGGTCCCTTTTGTTTTGGATTTTAGTTAATAATATATTAATTTTAAGACTCGATCTGAAAAAGTAAAATAAAATGAACAAAAGATCGAAACATCTCCAAAAAGTAGATAATAAGTAGTAAATGTAGCTCCCTTTTTTTCTGCAGTGTTGAGAGATTGCAGATGCAACAATGAATTTCTAAGTCTGGTCGGACATGATTGGAGGGAGATGACCCGATGCATGTATCGTATGCTGTTAACTTGTAAAACAAGGGTTTAGTTTTTGTTCAAAAACTTAAATAAATAAATAAAAAGAACAATAGTTAGCTTCATCAATACTTTTATCACAAAAAAGCATCGGCATCGGAGTGAATGCAGTAAGGACAGCCTTGTCATTTACAAAAATTTAATCAAATCATAAAATTCAAAATTTTAATTTGCTTATATGTGTATTGAAATGTAATTAATTTTTTTAATACTTTAAACCCTTACTGTATAATTAGCTTGTAATTAGACTCACTGTTGACTCAAGGTCGAAGCTCACGCGCTAATGACTTATTGGTTTGACCTAACCCTTACCTTATCGCTAGGCTGTAATTATACTCACTTTGCATTGGTGTGAGCCTAAAGCCTGTGTGCCAATGACCTATTAGTTTCATAACTAATTCTCTAAGCACGTACTTACTATAAATCTGTTGGTGACTTGCTCACTTACATAAGAGACATGTATTATTTCTTAAAGAATATTAAAAAATTTGATTATTTTGTAGAAAGAGGCATATTGATGTGTTTGTACTAACATTTAACACCTAACAACATATTAATACATTACTTGAACATATTACCACGTCAATGATGCACTTTACTATCCTAATCAATAATCTAAATATCTTTCTCCCTCAATGCAACTGTCTTAACCTCTCATATTCTGTTGTAATATACATATTTTTTTTATTATACATTATTAGGTATTAACACCAGATCCTTGTGTGAGAATTGGTGTAAGGTAACACTAATTTATTTACATTCTCTAGTTAATGATGCGGAAAACCCCAAGGGACCCAACGCACACAATGACTCAGAGATGAACCAGGAAATCTAAATCAGAGTTAAATAACACAAACTCTAGACCCAACATGTGAAGGAACACGAACCTAGGGTATTTAAGAAGGATATGGACGCCACACTCCAGAACAGAGAGGAATTGGGAGTGATAAGTCGATTGGAACGCCACAAGAAGAAGTACCTCTTGATAAGTTCTTTAGTTCTCAAAAGAATCGAGGGAGAAAACCCTTACTTTCTATTTCACTCAAAGTTGTATATCCTTCAGAGCTTACAAAGGGTGCCTATTTATAGGCAAAAATAGCAATCTTAAAGAGGAACAAATTCCTACTTAAGACAAATTCTTATTTTGAGAAATTTCTAACAATGGAAAAATTCCACAACAGAAAATATACTCTTATTTAGGAGTGAGTGCTATTGCTTAATACGAGCTATCAAGTACTCCAATGATATTAATTAGGCCCTGTCTCTTATACACATCTAGATGTGTATAAGAGACAGCTTATATCCATTGGAGCTTTCCAGTCATCATTGTTATGGTTCTCATCAGTTAATAAATTTAAAGGACTAATAAGTCATTCCTACTAGTTGAAACCAACATCTTTATTAATAAAATTAATAAGCAGTCTTAAATTTGTTACTTAAATTATTAAAAAGTCATATCTCTTTTTCAACTATTCTCACTATTTAGAGTATTTTTTTAGCTAACAGTCACATGATGCTAAAGATACTCTTCTAACAAGTCATTGATTCACTTAATAGGATCATCCATTTGAGGATGAATAGTAATAGAAAACTTCAGCTCAAAACCTATCATATTAAACAAAGTTACCTAAAATTTACTTGTGAAGCAAGAATTTTGATTACTTATTGTCTTTGGGTAACCTGAAATATTTAATCACTTTTGTATAAAATAATTCAACGACCATTTTTTCTTAACATGAGGAAGGGATTAAGATGAACACCGTGTATTTTGAAAATCATTACCATTATAAAACCATTATCATAAATCTTTAAGAACTTGCTAATGAAATATATTGAAACTTACACTTAATGTTTTGTTGGAATCGACAAAGGTTATAACAACCCTACTTCTTTACATTTTATAACTTTATCTTATCAATAAACAATATGTGTCTTCTTCTGTACATCTCAATATCATTTTTCATCTTTGGCCAATGATAGCTACAAGATAACAAGACTATCATCTTCTTCATACCTAGATGACTTATCCATTAAAAATCGTGACATTCTCACAAATTCTCTTACCTAAGGTTTTCACTTCTTAAAATATACAAATAATTACTTTAAACATGCAGTAATCTATCATCAAACTAGTATCATCTTACCACACCCTTACTTATTTATTGCATAAGTTTTTAATAGTTTGCATCATGTAAAGCTTGCAACTTAACTCTATCTAGTAAGTCATTCTACAATTGAGTGAGAATAATAATAACTTTTTACACTTGTCAATGACTCAAGGCATTTGATACTGAATTGTTCCTTTGTGGCTTATGTTTCCATACAAAATTGTACTTTACTAAGAACTTTTCTTGTTGAGCTTACCTTGTGGACAAGAAACTTGGGAAAATGTATTAAACATGTTGTTCGCGTGTACCATAAACTTAGTACCCAACAAATATACCTATTAAATGCCAAAGGGAATGTATAATAACAAACATTTCCTTCTTATAAACCAAGTATCATTGTTCCTTTTTGTCAAGTTTTTGGTTTTCATAGGTAATAGGATAACCTTTTTGGATCAATAAACCACTAATAGCCTTGTTAGATGTATAAGTAATGATTCAAATGACAATCTAGAGTTGGGTGGCTGCAACATTAATTCCATAAATATTGTTACCTTCAACTTGTCATAGGCTCATTGGCATTCTATGGTTTACCTTCATAATTTTTTTTTTCCAGTAAATCAATGAAAGACACCATATTTTTTGAGTAACTCTACATAAACTTCCTGTAGTAGTTAGAGAAGTTTAGAAAGAATCATAATTCTTACACTTTAGTTAAGGGTGATTATTTTACGGTAGCATGAACCTTTCTTTATCAATTCTAACATGCCTATATGATTGATCCTATACCCAAGGAACATTATTTCCTATCATGCAAACTCACACTTTTCTTTCTTTACTCAACCTCCTTCAAAGATGGGTTTAGTGATCACCAAGGGACTTATTATATATAAGAATATCATTAAGGTCTACCACAAATCTATTAATAAAATCATAAAACACATTATTCATCAAGTTGTAAAAAGTAATAAGAGTATTAATTCAATCAAAGGGTATCACTAGAAATTTATAGGAGCTATAGAGAATGATGTACGTGATTTTTCTCCATTTTTTTTTTCATAATTCTAACTTACCAATATTTTAATCATAAATCTAATTTGGTAAAATATAATATTTCAGCTAATTGATCAAATAAGTTTGCTATTAATGAGATAAATATTTATTTTTCACCATAACCTTATTTAAGGTCATATAATCCACTTAAATTTGTAAGGAGCCATCATGCTTCTTTTGGAACAATATTAAGCAATCGCAAAACAGATTTGAAGGGTTAAATCAACCCTATGTTTAGCAATTCCATTAATTACTTTTTTAATTTAACCAATTTTATTAGATTTAGACAATAAAGGGCATGAGCTAAAGGTTTGAAACTTAAAATAAGAATAATTATGTTGTCAATAACGTGTCTAAGGGGAAGACGCTTTTGTAACTCCAAAGACATTATGTTTGCAAAGTCACCTAATAGTTTAATAATATTATTAGGCATTTCAGCTACTGCCCTTTCCTTAATTTTAATTAATGTAGCAAAGTAGGTGATTTCTTCATTTTTTAAGTCATATTATACCTTTATAACAGAAAATATATCACCTAATTTCTCACTATTGCCTGTTAGGGAAGTTATTTTGTCATAAGAAAACAAGGATGGTTATAATGCATGATCATCAACCCACTTAAATGACATAATAAAACAACTATTGCATGTATTAAGAACTTAACTCTTAATATAATATCAAAATCATTTAATGACATAATCCTAAAGTTAAGACTTCCAATCTAATTGTCAATGGTTATTTTCATATCTTTTGTTATGCTATACATCATACGAGCTATTGAGATGACTACCTTTATTCAACTGCTGCTTTTATAGACTTTTAGCTCAAGCAACTTTATTATTCGTTTGACCACAAAATTATGTGTGACACTAATTTTTGTCATTACCATTAAATCCTAATTGTTAAGCCCAATCTTTGCATACATCATGCCTACATTATAGGGGTTATTTTATTTGAAATGTATTTACCAATTACAAAGTATTAACATGAGAGGGGCCAACATCGTCTATAGTAAGGTTCTGCCACCTTTCTCAGTAACCATGACATTTAACTTTTCTCTCTTGAGGCATTCCCTAACATAATAAGAATCATTACAAATGAAACAACCAAAATTAAATTTATTTTTACCTTATTCTCGATTGCCAACTTTACTTTTGTTTTTGCCATTGTCTTGGTGTTTGTCTTTCTTTTTGTCCTCCTTTTTCTTTTTACCCTTATCTTTAAGTTGTTTTCTTACATAACAATTAAAGAACTTACTGATTCTAAAATCAACCAAACCATTGATGGTAGCTATGACAAAAGGCAAGTTTTTGGCACTTTGCCTTCTTATCTTGATTTGAGACAATAGTTAAATTCCTAAAAGGAAGTTAAATAGCTTGTGCTTATCTAATATTTTGCAGATGTCAAACATTAGGGAACTAAACTTTTTGACATAGTCTCGCATTGTGTCGTTATACTTTAGTTTCTTTAAGGTTTCCTTTACAACTTAAGATGTGTTACAATGAAAAAACTTATCTTTCAATTCTTTATTCAAGCTTTCTCACGTCTCTATGTGAGGTTCGCCCACATTTGCATTGTCATCAAGCCTAGTTCACCACCACAAATTAGCATCCTTAGTAAGATACGTGATGGTAAGGGGCATATTCTCTTTATCATACACTCAAGTAGCCATAAAGTATTACTCCATGTTCCATAAAAAGTTTTCAATTAATTTGATGTCATGTTTTCCCTTAAAGGCTTTAAGTTTTGGAACCTTTATCTTTATAAAGGAATCAATAACCACACTTGGTTGACTACTTATCGCTTTTTTTAGGTTTGTAATTTCTTGTTCTACCTTGCTAAAACAAGTAAACTATATAAAATCAACATTATCATAATAAAACCACAAGTGATATATTAAATTTTTCAGCACGTTGAGTCTTGATAAAATCAAAAGGGTCTACTCCTCGAGCACATCCCTAATAGCTTTTTTAATCTTAGACACTCATTCTTGCACCATATCAAGACTCGATTTACCAACCATAAATCAAACTTTGGTGTTTTAATATTAGTTGTCATAAGGCAAAGTTTCACTCAAAATTTGACCTTATAATGACACTAAATCATTATTAGTATTCATCAATTCATATACACAAGACACAAGAATACTTATAAGAATTGCTTATTAATCTTTATTACTTTTTCTCAAAATATAAAGGATTTTCCAAAATTGACACAAGTGATTTATCTTCATTTTTTCTTTTTGTATAACCCTTGACTACTACAGTAAACATATATATAAAAATGGTAGTTGACACCTTTAACTACATAGGGGCATGTATAACTTGACTACCAAACTAATCATATATAATAATGATCTTATTCTTAGGAGCATATTGTGACGGATGTATACTACCAAACTCGCACACCATTAAGAAAGAGAGGGATCTTAGGCCATATAAATGGTGATATTGCATATCCTAACAGGTATCTTTTGGGGAAAAGGTAATGGCCCCATGACAAGTGCTATCAAAGCCTACCCTTTAACTACTGTGGGATTCTCAACTTGACACGGAATGCCGAGAACTCTTGGTTTCACAGACTTGGTGCATGTCTGAATATCAACGAGGATGTCGATAAGCTCGATGTGGGAGAATATGACAGGTGCACACTACCCAATTCTCACATCCTTCAGAAAGAGGGAGATCTTAGGTCATATAAACGGTGATACTATACACCTTAACGAGTACCTTTTGGGAAAAAAGTAATGACCTCGTGACAATATGCCCACTTTCATATAAAGAACATACAACTACACTTGAGAAGAGCTTGACACCTTATATAGACTTTGATTGGCCACTTTTTTTAGCCATCCATATTATTCTTCATATAAGGAGTTCATGCCAACACATAATCTTGGATAAAATTTTAGAAAGATTGTCATTTTTTCCATTAAATCTTATTCTCACATTTTAATGAAGGTCAACATCATGGACTCTTATTTTTGTGATATAATTTGACTTTAGTTTACATTCTAAATTTTTTCCTTATGGCTAGCCCACAATTAAACTCGTTTTGTATTAGCCGAAGCTCAAAACCCATGTATTAATGACTTGTTGGTATTGTAGCTAATTGTTAAAGCATATGTTTGCTATAACCTTTTTGGTTATTTGCTTACTTACATAAGAGATATATACTTCTAAAGAATATTAGAGAATATGGTCATTTGGTAAAAAAAGATATTGATGTGTTTGAACTATTACTTAATAGCACACTTTATTGCACTAATCAATAACCCAAATGTCTTTCTTCCTTGCCTTAGCTTTACATGTTGTGTCGTAATACACATATTCTGGATTACACCTTGCTTAATTAAACATCTATATTCAATCCTTATGTAAGAATTAGTATGACGTGTCACCAATTTGTTTATGTTTTCAAGCTAATGAGTTTAAGGAACCAATAAAAGGAAACTTTTTTTGGAGGTGGCTTATAGTAATTTCACAAATAATAGCTCATAGCCTAGGAAATTTGTAATTATAGTAAGTAAGGTGTCATTTGACACACAATGAGTTATTTGTTTTTAGTTCTTTTTAACTATATTCATTTTTTTTTCTTTCTTTACATATTTTTATTCAATTATCTTTTTTTTAACCTAGATATTGGTTATAAATATAATAAAATTTTATATTATATAATATAAAATTTTATTGTATCTATATAAGTTTATGAAATTTTTGTACAATAATGATTTTTCTTTCAATTATTATTGTTCACTTTTTACATTTAAATTAGTAGGACAATATTATATTTGACTTGCTTCAAATCATTATATCTTAAGAGCACTATTGCATAATTGAATTTAAAATTCAATTAAGATAAATTGTACAATAATCACCATTAATCAAGTATAATCTTAAAATCATTAAAATTAAAACTTGTTATATTGACCAAAGATCCAATTTGTTCATTAATTGTAATTAGGATTTGCAACGGGGCAAACCGTGGGTAGATAATGTTATTTAATCTTTATCCTTAATTTTTAACTAGTATATATTCTCATTATATCTTTAACCAAAAAAAAAATTAAAATATTATTGTCATTTTCAAAAGAGATCAATGATTCTTACTTGGCATTCATTTTTTTAGTAAAAAATAATAATTTTTGAAATAAATTTTTAAATGTTTAAACATCAAACAATCCATTAATTTAAGTACAAGAAATTCAATTATTATTTTACAGTCTAACTTACTTTTTACATTTATTTTTGAGTAAATTTTTTTTCCTATAATAGTTGATTTTATATAAATAAATAAATAATATAATATCATTTAAATTTTGTGTTAGAGAATAAAAATAATAAAAAATATATTTTTTAAAATTTGTAATTTACATTAAATAAAATTACTTTATTTTTAGTGAATTTATGACTTGGACTCCTAAAAGAAGTAATAACAAAAGTTAGCATATTAACGATAAAATGAAAAGTAAATAAAAAAAATAAAAAAAATATTTTTTAGACCAAATATTCTTTAGAGTAAATTCAATAAATAAGAAAAAAATTAAGGTAAGTGTCTAAGAAGAATTATAATTAATTTATTAATTTATTTAATTATTTTTTATAATAAAATTATATAATTATTAAATAAAAAATAAATGATAATATAATAATTTAGATTGATAATAAAGTTAAAGTGAGAAATATAAATATGAATATAAATCTCATTTTTATTATTAATTAAAAATTTAAAAATCAAAATAAAATCTTTAATCTTCAGTTAATTTCTTTTCACCCTACCCTAAGCGGCCAAGACGGGGTGGAGTGAATCTTCGCGAAAACCGAGACAATTGCCATCCCTAATCGTGGTGTTGATGTTGTGTTCCCCGAGTAAAACCCGCAATTTACTGCCACAGTCAAAGCCCTCCGAATATTCCGCTAGCAATCTCTGTCATAAAATCCCATTCCCCGGTAAATATCAAGCAACAACAAGGGTGTTTGCGTAATTTCGTCAGACCGATAAAACCAACTTGGATCTTTAGCACTAAAAAATTGTCAGCTACTGGCCGTTAGATCGATATGATGACCAATCAACGATTAGAAATAGCCGTTTGACTGAAGTACGAAAAAAAAGATGACGCCTGGAATGATTGGCCCTCGGTCCAATCTTTGACCGAAGGAAAAATCAAAACCAGAAGAAAGAGACAGATGTGGTTAAGAGAGAGAGAATTTCTAGACAGAGAAAGCTTTTTATTTTGTTTTTTTCTTTTCTTTCCGAATTTCCGATCTCTCTCTGTCTCTTTCTGTTGAACGGGAAAGAGAGAGAAGGATTGAGTATCTCTCTCTCTTTTCCTTTCTCTCTCTCTCTCGGCTTGCTTTCTTCTTGTTGAAGCTCTTTTCTTTTTGCTTATTTTTTCGGAATTTTTGAATTTTTTTTTGGTAGGTTTGGGGTTTGAAAGAAAGATTGGGTTGTGGTTTTTGTGGAGACAGAAACCATGAATGTGATGCGTCGGTTAAAGAGCATTGCTTCTGGTCGAACTTCTGTATCCTCTGATCCCGTGAGTTGTTCTATTTCTTGGATTCTTTCTTATTTTTTGTCTTATGATTTTTGTTTGATTGATTGGAAAATGAGGTAAAATAAAGGAAAAAAAAAAAGGGAAACTTGAGTGTTGGATGTTCCTTTTTCTGTGCTTCATTGGGGCTTGGAATTTACAAGATTGGTGCTTTTGTGGGGCTCAAATGGGTCGGTCTGTACATATTTTTGCCTGTGGTTGCTGCAGATGCGCTTTTTTTTTTTTTCCCCACTTTAAACGGCTTTTTGTGGGTTTTGATCCATTTTGGGAACCTTCTCTCTCTGTATATGTAATTGGTGCAATTTTTCTTCAGTTTTGTTCTTGAATTGTGGGAAAATATTTGCTATAGTATTTTGTTTTGTTGAAGTTTCAACCTTTTTTACGATGATTGCAAGCAAAAAGAAAAAAATGTAATTGTTATGATGAAAGATGGAGTTCTCTTGTTGCAAGTGATGTGCTCCAATGCGCCCTTGTTTTTGAATTGTTGCACGAACTTTTTAATGTCTTTTTTGTTATTAGTTTATGAGGGTAGTTAATGGTCTGTCTTTGTAGTTGTCCATTTGAACAGTTTGATTCTGAGGCTGGTGATTGGCCAACTTGTAATTATTAGTTCTTTCCTTAGAAGGGCTAGTGTAAAAGAGTTACCTTTTTCCTTTTTAAGACAAAATTGATAGGTGGTAAAGGGTATAACCAGTTTTAGGATGGGGAAAATTGCAGGAAATAGTTTTGTGGTGCCATGTCCTTGTGTGAATTCTTATGATGGGTTTGGAAGTACCAAGTATCAAAAGAGGACCCCTTTGCTCTCTTCTTCCCTTCAAGTGTTTCTGTCAAGCAAGTATAATTGGAGCCCAGCTTGAAGTAAACAATCTTGAACATATGAGCTGTTTCAATTGGCATTTCAGTCGATTTAGCCTCATTGTCTGTAGCCCAACCTCGAGAGGAGTTTTGGAGCAGTAATCTCTCATGAATGGATATTGCCTGCACTTGGCAAACTAATAATAGGCTGACATTTATGTCCATATTCAGAATGTTTATTGTTCTGCATCTTCTATATTTATTGTTGCTTCATTTGGACTCCTCCTGATATCTGAAACTAAGTGGATTTTGTTTAACTTTGATTCTGCGGTGGTAATGAAAATGTGATATGTGCATTTAGGTGAGTCTAATCTTTTAAGGTAAAGTGGCATACATATTAATTTTTGCAAAATTTATACTTAAGAATTCCTTGATTAATGCTTATTTGTTTGCAGGGTGGAGACTCTGGGACAAAGAGGGCAAAGGTTGATCTAGAAATAGAACAAGCAACTGATGGGGAATCACATATAGTCGAGAGAAATTCCACTAGTCTGGAACAGCATATGGCTTCTACATCAATGGAAGCTGCCACAAGGACATCCAACCAATCTTCAGTGGCCAGAACTGAAAAATCGGGTTATGATCAGCTTCCAAAAGAAATGCATGAAATGAGGATCAGGGATGAAAAAACCAGTAATGATGAGAAGGTTAATTTTCCCTAGACACTTAATCTTCACCCAACAAGACTAGGGTTTGCAGAAATGTTTCATTGTCTCACGTCTTATGGCAGTAATCATTGATGCAAATTGTTTCCTGATCTTTTCATAGTTTAAACTTTCTTATTGTGCATTTTGTAGGATATGGAAGCTGCAGTTGTGAGTGGTAATGGAACTGAGACTGGCCAGATAATTGCAACTACTGTGGGAGGTCATAATGGACAACCAAAACAGGTCACTTTATTACTCTTTTCGTGCTTATTGGAGTACCCAGCCTCCTGTTTATTTGTAAACTCCTTTATTTGTTCTTAAAACTGCAGAAATCCCTTTCTCATGTCTTCATTCTGGAATTTCGCTTTCATATCTGTGACTTAAAGGGGCTTATTTGTTACTCAGCCCATCTCTCTCTATCTCTCGTTTGTTTCCATGGTTTGACTTGTAACCTCAACACATACTTCTGTGTGGATGGTTTGGTGAGGTGTTATAATCTTACATATCAAGCAAGAATTAGTAAGGCATAGCATAGAAACATTCAAAAAAAGGTTAATGGTTGTCACATTCCCTAAATGTCCCTGAATGTGTATTTTACAATTTTATACATTGCCTTATATATATATGTTTTTATTAGATCTGTATTTGAAAATAGTACTGAAATATGTTAGTTTCTTTGGTCATAGACAATCTCATATATGGCAGAGCGTGTGGTTGGCACGGGCTCTTTTGGTGTTGTCTATCAGGTAAATGGAAGCAATCAACATGTCGTATGCTCTCACATCTGTTAAATTCTTCTGTATGTCAGGATATAATGATATAATCTTTAATTGTTACCCAACATTGTGTTGTAGGCTAAGTGCCTCGAAACTGGTGAAGCAGTTGCAATAAAGAAGGTGCTGCAGGATAAAAGATACAAGAATAGGGAACTTCAGGTCACGCGCATGCTTGATCATCCTAATGTGGTTCGCCTGAAGCATTTTTTCTTTTCAACTACTGAAAAAGATGAACTTTATCTCAATGTTGTTCTGGAGTATATTTCTGAGACTGTACACCGAGTTTCAAGGCACTATAACAGGATGAACCACCATGTGCCAATTATATTTGTGCAACTATATACATACCAGGTAAAGTTTGTAATGATGAGTTATTTTTTCTTTATTTAGAAAATATTTGTACTGCTTGCTAAAGTCATTCTTTTCTCCGTTTTTGTAGATTTGTCGTGCACTTAATTACTTACATCATGTAGTTGGTGTTTGTCATCGTGACATTAAGCCCCAGAATTTGCTGGTGAGATTTTTCACTCTTTCCCCCTCTGACTTGGACAATGGCTGTAGAAATTTCAGTACTCATGGATTTCCTAATTTGATTCTGATGTCTAAACATACGTGCAAAATTGCTTGAGGCTGTGCTGCATTTTGCAGGTCAATCCTCACACTCATCAGTTAAAGATATGCGACTTTGGGAGTGCAAAGATGCTGGTATAGTTGATTCCCTTTTGTTCCCTGTAAGAGTTCGAAGTATGCCGGTGACATTTGGGAACTCATTCTGCCTTTACTTTTCCATCTTTAGGTGCCAGGTGAACCCAACATATCTTACATTTGTTCACGGTATTATCGGGCACCAGAACTTATCTTTGGGGCTACAGAGTATACCACTGCAATTGACATGTGGTCTGTTGGTTGTGTCTTGGCTGAACTTCTTCTTGGGCAGGTGGGTATAAATAGGGGAAAATTCTCTGGTGGTTGATTGTAAATTTAGGGAAAAATTGTACCTTTACTTTCATTTTTCATGCTTTTTGTTAATGGTTTGTAAATTTAGCAGTCTCACAGTTAGTCTTGGTTAAAGTGACAAGACTCAAACTGGAATATTCTGTCTATTAGTATTGGCTATGTAGTGATATATTATTTGATTTCTCTTGTAAGGAAGTACTTGTTGGCTTATTTGTTTCTTTTATTTATGTTTTACTCTTCTGTTCTTAATTTATTAGAACATGATTTATGTAAGCCACCTCTAACACATGCTGGGTTTCACAATATTTGCAGCCATTGTTTCCTGGGGAAAGTGGTGTTGAACAACTGGTCGAAATTATTAAGGTCTACTGTCTTGTGGTTTCATATATATTGTTTTTGGCCAAGTTCTCTTTTTGCCGCTCATTTAGCATTCCTAAACCAGGTTTTGGGAACACCAACCCGAGAAGAAATTAGGTGCATGAATCCAAATTACACTGAATTCAAATTCCATCAGATTAAAGCTCACCCATGGCACAAGGTCTGTTAATTACCAGCAGGTTTTTGTTTTTACTTGTATATACGGGACCTATATGGATTCTGTGGCCATAAATTGCTAATCAAGTTTTTGAATTTCAGATATTTCACAAACGAATGCCTCCTGAAGCAGTGGATCTTGTATCAAGGCTGCTCCAGTATTCACCCAATTTGCGTTGCACAGCTGTAAGAATATTTGTTTGACGCTTATTTTCTTAAGTAAATTTTCTTTTCTATCCAGTCCTTGTAGGTGCATTCTATCTTGTCACATGAGTTCATGCATCAATTATGCATTGAGTTAAATTTGCCTAGTAGGTGCATTATTATCTTCTCCCATGAGTTCATGCATTCTATCAATTGTGCATTGAGTTTGAAATTTGCCCTAGGGGAGGAATCTGGTAACTAATGTGTTCCTTTGATCACAGTTGGAGGCATGTGCTCACCCCTTCTTTGATGATTTGAGAGACCCAAGTGCATGCTTGCCTAATGGGCGAGCATTACCACCTTTGTTCAATTTTACTGCTCAAGGTGAGACAAAATGCCTGGTATATACTACATTTCACCAAGCTGTTCTTTCCCCACTTTGTACTTTACTAACATCAAGTGCCTTGCAGAGTTGGCTGGGGCATCTGCTGAACTGCGTCAACGTCTCATTCCAGAGCATGTAAGACCAGAAAACTGATGAATCCAAGATGGTCACTTATGTTGACGATACCAACTCAATTTTTGTTTGCTTGACCACCTACCATCCTTTCTGTTCTAATAGTCGGACCATCTTCTGACCTTCAGTGGTCAGTTAAGAAGGTTACCCTAGACCAATCAATGGCTGGTGGATGGGCTTTTGGCAGACTATTTCATGGAGCTGAAGATGGATTGTTCAGTGGAGGAGCGAGGGCCTCGGTGGAAATGTGGTTCTAACATTTTGTTTGTCTATAATGTGGTTTGGTGTATGCTTGTGTGAAAATGAGTTGTTGCAATTACATCCAGATGTTCTCGTTTATAGTTTATGTGTATGCATAAAGAAGATCCTGAACTAATAATTTAGATGATTCAGGATGTTTCCATGTATACCTCCCCTGCTTACGTTCTATGCTTTCTAAGAAATAAAAAATCCAAGGGTCTCATGCCCGTTTCAGTCTCTTCCAATGTCTTCCCTGTGATTTTTTCTGTCCGTACATTGCTACTTATGAGATCTCTTTCACTTGACCTCAGAACTGAATCATTTGTATGACATCTACAAAGTAAAAAATTTTATATAAATCTGTCTGTGCTCATCTCAGAATTCACAATATTCTAAAATTATAATATGAAGTTAGAAATGCACCGTTTAGTCTATTGCGACAATTTCTAAGGAGTAGTATTTTGCTACATTTTAGGCAGGATGTATTGATCCTAAACACCGGGGAACTACAGGAAATAATCCCAGACAATGGGGCTATGAGCCCTTCAGTCTACGGTGTTCGTGCTACTTTTTTATTAGTGGCAGTACTAACGGCTACCGCGAGCTAACCAAGCGATTTGACTCCTACAAGTAGGCCACAAGACCATTGCCGACAGAGGTCCACTGTGCTTTCCCAGTCTAACCGTGTCAACTGGGACAGATTGCAACTAACAATTTCTAGTTAGATACGCAGTAAGCTCAACATACAAATATCAGAAACATAAAAGTTTGTAAATATCAAAAGAAAGTGGCCTAGAAAAAGCTTTAAAATGCTCATAACAAGATTCACTTAGGACCCAATCTCACTGGCTATAATAGGGTTAATAGACATGCAAAAAGCAGAGACTGATATTTGAAAGAGAAAGGAAACAACCAATAAACATCAACCACATGGAAGATCAACAAAATGTATCTGGTAAAAAAGCTGATATGGGATACAGAGATGAACATAAGGTACTGATACAAATGCAATTTACAAAATGTTAGATGCCAATTAAGGTATATATATTGTTGCATCATGGTGTGATCACAATGTCTATTATCCTGCAGTGAATGTATGACGTCGGCCTCCATGTCTTTAACTTGATATCCAGTCACCCTGCAGATCGACCAATGAAGGCAGAATGATCACCTGCCTGCAATTGAAAACTAAAAATTGTCTGACATCCTACCCATAATCTAGTCCACTTGTAGTATAGTGTCTTTGTGTAGACACGGAAAATTCAAATCCCAAGAAAGCAGTCAGATCTCAACCAGTCTTGGTAAGTCCACAATTCCTGCAACTCCTCCCAACCATGTTTCAACATGAAAATAAAGTAGGGTGTTCCTCACTGGCTTTCTGTATTTTCTGATCAGAGACAACTAAACAGGCAAGCACTACAAAAAGCATGAGTAGCTATCTTACCATTGCCAGTCTGCTACATTCTATAACCATTCGCTGCGGCAGGCAATTTAAGTCAACTACAATCCTGTCCGCAAATATCAGCATGCCAAAAGAGATGAAAAAGAAGTTCGTAAATATCTTAAAAGAAAAGAGCAGGGCTGACTGCTTCTCTAGATCCAAAGACTGACAAGATATGGTGCCTCCAATTATTTAACTATCCGTTCACTTTTTATGTTTTTTAGCAGACCTCCCAATAGGCAAGCATCTTGAAACAGAATATGGGCAGCCAAAAAACCGAAAAATATTTTTGCAATCTTTTTCTCCATCCTCATTGCTTCCTTGTGAACTTAAATGGCTCAAGTAAGTTTTCCCCTCATAAATGTAGTACAGCTGCTGCCACAGAAGTACACTTAACCCAATCTCTACAGAAACAGTAGAAACAAAGAGATAAACAAGAATAGGCCCCCTCATGGAAAGAAACACTGCTGAGTTTACTAATGTAAAAATAATTTCCTTCAATGTTCTCCAAGCCAGATAGCTGTTAATCCCCCTTGAGTGTTCAAAAGACCGGTCCATCAATGGTGGCCATATATGCAATGCCGTATATGCAGACATAACAGAAACATAGACTGTGCTGATAATAGCCGAAATAAGGAAGGCAACAAAGTGTTGATGGTTTGCTGCACCAACACAGTTCCCAATCTGCATGGAGAACATAAAGGCAAAGTTTCCTATCGTTAGCAGCCAACCATGGGCTTCTGCTACACGTTGCAAATTCTTAAAGTTCTCTTGTAACAAATAAATATTCAAAGAATGAGAATTTCAATCCTGGGCCTGCTTAAGCTGGTGGGGTGGTGGCAATAAAAAATTCAGCATTGACAGAGAAAATAGGATGAAGGAACCAGGGATGTGGTAGGCATGAAGAGATTTCGCATACAAAAATAAATAAATAAATAAATTCTAAACAAACATTAGATGCTAATACTGTGTAGCTAGGCTTATTAGGATGAAATATACCGTTCAGCTAGATTTATTAGCATTTTCACCATGCCAATTTCTTTAAACATGACCATTTGTATGCACAAAAGCACATGTTATTTTGTAATTGAGGTAGCACACCCTTATGTGAACAACATATGGGATGCAAGATGATAACCTAATGGACAACAACACAATTCATATTAACTAAGCTGAAGTGATCAATCTGCCAAGCAATCTCTACAGTGCAAATTCAGTTCAAGTTGAATTTATGCAATTTACAACCCCCTGTTTGTAAACTAGATTTCATAACACATTTATATTTTTCTCTGAATTGTAGTATGTATAATGGCTGTCAGTTTCCAATTGGGAAGGGACACTGAACTCAGATGAACAACCAACTCATATAATGTTGGAAGCATCATTTCAACGGTTGATTTTAATTAGCACCAGGTGGACAAGAAATCATATTGACACATCCAAGATAAATGAAAAAGGACAAGCCCTCATTTCACCAACTGTAAACTGGACTTAAAGATAACAATGTACATAAATTTTGGAAGATAATTACTACTTACAAAAGGGCAGTGATGGTCCATATCCAGTACACACATTCCACATGTGCGGCAGTGATGAGCTCTGGGTGACTTGGGCTTTGAACAATAGTGACAGAAGGTGTAATTCTCTAAGTGACCTTTTCCCACAACTGGGTAGCTACCCCACTCTATAAGAGGTGGTGTTCCAGCACACCTGAATGCTGAAAGAATGAACATTGAAACAGTAGTTATAGATAAGATAACTGTTATGATTGAATGGAAAATCCCATGGAAATAGCTGATAGAGAAGACAATAGGATATACTGCCCACACGCCACCACCTGCAATTTCAGAAATAGGATCTGGTATGGTAAAGACTTTTGAAAATGGCAAGTAAACAAAAACAATCTACCGGCTTAATGCAACATTTCTAAGGATAGATGAAGTAGAAGCCCAATTCTAGCACATAATGGGTAAAAGCAACGAGAGAGTGAGCAACAAGATTAGACAAAGAGAAACTAGGCCTTCACAAAAAAATATGTAATTGCAGATTTAGATTGCTGTTAAATACAATAAGGATGAATGAAGCTCATACAACACTAGAAAAATGAAAGGAGAGCCTCCAGAAGCAAAATCATGAACACAGGAGAAAAGGCAGCAAGAAGTAGTGATAAGAATGCTTTAGGGAGTATATCAAGAAGGTGTCAAACAGCAGGATCACAATCAAACATATGGAAAAATAAGAATTTATCTCTTGGTTACTTCATCCCCCCATGGATACACACATTTATAGAAAGAGATACAGAGAGAGTTTGTGACATACATATTACAAAGAGAATGTACACAAGAAGAATGCATACAAAGCATCGGTCACGGAAGCGTCTCCACCAAAAGTACTTGTCACATTTTTGCTCATTTGGCTTAGTTACGGCCCCACACCAGCCACACTTGAAAACAAGTGAGTAAGATGGAAGAAGAAGCCGCAATCCACAACCCCAGCATGTTGTCTCATGATCCTCAGCAACTGCTGTTACAAACTGTTGATGCGTGTGAGCAACCAAAAAGAAAAAAAAGGTTGATAGAGGATAGGGAAAAAACAATTTCTCTGTTTTTCTTTCCTTCCCCTTTTTGTATGGGATGTGGATTTACTGCACTCCCACTTATTAATGAAAGTAAGCTAATGCTCCATATTCCACCGTATGTAAAACACACAAATGAAAAACAATCGTCAGCACAACATTGTGGTTAGGTAATCTGTTTACTGTAATAATTATGCTGGCTCTATATATGCTGCTTATTATGTGAATCCCAAAACCTGAATTCATTCAATACAATTCCATGTAAAGCGGTTGCTGATCAGAAATAATGAAATTCCCCAAGTTCCTTCTAAAAGGAAACCCTCCCCCCTCCCTCCCTCTCCCCCCCCCAAAAAAAAAAGTTTATGATGAATTAGGTTTTAAAAAAAAAAAAATACTAAAGCTAATTGATTGTATCCCGAGACTTTAAAGGGTCAGATAATCTGATCGTTTTAGATATGATATACAACTTTGATGCTAAAAAAAAAAACACAACCGGGATCAGAATCGACGAATAAGAGACGAATATTATTACAACGAGAAGAATAACTCTTCCGTACAGAGATAGAGCGATGAAAAGCCAAAAAGAAGAAGAAGAGATAAAAAGAAAGTGGGGAAGTAACTGACCTCGGCCATCTCCGTCATGAGATGGTGGCGGCGGCAGAGTCCTGCTCTACTACTACTACTACCACCACTTCAAACAAGCTTAACTAACTTATGTGCTAAATGCAGAAAGAAAGAGATGGTGAATCATAAATCGATCAGAAACTATACATTTAGACAAAAGTAGGTACCCGATCGGGTGACACTCTCGATTTTGCCTTCTTTGTCTCTCTCTCTCTCTGCTTCCTAAGAAGACAACTTGTCCATTTTATTCTATTTTATTTTTATCATAAATGAAAAAAAATTAAAATTTTAATATATTTATCTATATTATTTATTATTAATATTAGATTCAAATAAATAAATATTTTATTTAAATAAAAAATTAAGATTATTTTTATTATTTTTAATTATAAATATTTACATTGTATCGATTTAAAATTATTAATATTAATTAAATAAATTTAAATAAATATATTAAATTATAATAAAATAAATCAAATATATATAAAAAATTTTAAAAAATTATAAAATAAATATTAAATTTAAATTTAAATTAAATATTTAAACTATTTATAAAATTATAAAAACGCTATATCGTTAATTAATTTCTTTTTAATCTTAATAATACATATTTATATATAAATTTATATGTACATTTTATAGATTTTTGTTTTTTTTTTTAATTTTTAATATCAAATTTAGCTTGAAAAACAAAAGGTGTTGCAGATATTCTAAATCTTAGTTTAACTAATAAAATTGGATGGTCTCGTCTATACAAGGATGGGAAACAAATGCATAAATGTTTAATGGGGCTGTTCATTCGTCTTCTTAGCTTTTCTTTCGTTGTTTTTATTTGAATTGATACAAAATAAAATTCGGAACATGTAGAAATAGAATTTATGATATAACATGAATCATTTGCTAGGGTAGGCTAGGCGAAGTTGTCCAAGAAAGCAAGCAGGGAGACTAAACTCACGCGATTCTTTTTTTTTTTTTAATCATTGCTGATTATTATTATTTTTTAGTTGGAGTTGAAACATTATAAATAATTTAATTTATTTTATCAAAATATTTTGAGATCTAAAAATATAGTTAGATTTGAAAAAAATTATAACTAATTTAAATGTTTATTATATGTAATAATAGTACTAATGTTCTTATATTTTTATTTTTATTTATTTAATGTAATATTTTTTTAAAAAAAAATTATCATCTCTTAAACTTGTAATAAAATACATAGAATGATTGATATTATTATACTATATTAATATTTTAATTTTAAATTTAATTTAATGATTGAGAGAATAATTGACTTTTTCTTGGTAAAGAATATGTTTAGATTTGAAATTAAAATTATATATTATATATTAATTTGTAATAATTTAATTATTATTATTTTATTTTATTTATGAATAAATAATTTATAATTTAATTAATGCATAAAAATAGTATTGTACGAGAGTGAACGAATTGCAATTTTTTTTTTTTTTTTTTTTTTTTTTTGACAGGCAGAGACGAATAAAATAGGCTACCACATCTACAAAACTGCAGAACTCATAATTAAAGCATAGTCAGCGACAATGTTTCATATAGCCCCATCTCACCTTCCTATCGAATTTCTCAAGAATTTTCATTCAGGTTGTAAAAAGTCTTTCAAAGTGAGAGGACTGGGCTAGGCCTTACACTTCTTCCCCTCTGCATCTGAAGTGGGGTTCCTTTGAAACAATAGGAAAGATTTCCGTCCGTATATGGTCTCAATGCCTCTGGAATCTCCATGCCATTTTCTGACTGTTAGTTCTTAAGGATGCAGCAAATTGTCTTCTCTGCTGCTATAAGGGTGCCATTGAGCAGATGCACATATTGCTTTGCCTGCACATTGCTCAGCAGCGGGCACCAAAAGGGAAAAACAGAAAAGAAAAAAAAGAGAAGCAAAAACAACAAATTGTGATAAATTGAAAAGTACTCGGCCAACTAATGCAGCCATGGTCAAGTTTTACACCTTATTTGCACTGCAAGAGTTAAAAAGATATCTAAAACATGTATTGACTTGAATCCGAGATTCAACAACAGCTAGGTGCACCATTCAAGAAAATGGGGGCAATTTTGTAGCACATTAAGAAGCTTTTGCAAATTCTCATCAAAACCCAAAAATTACAGGCAGTGACACATTTCAATCACTTCTTTTTAACATAATGTAACTCAATGGTCTCGCCATTTGCTGCTGCTGCCCTGTATAATTGGAATCTTATACGCCATGACAGTTGAGGTAATCCACTTTCATCCCCTCTGCTTTTCGAACATTGCAAGTGATTTGTTTTCCCAAGCGGATAGTGCTCACTCAACTGATTGAGGCTTTATTTAAGTCTAGATCTGGGTAAATTTGTCTTTCCAAGAATAGCCTGTATTTAGCTGAAGTAATGAATCTGATTGCTATTGAGCTTCCGACACCTCTTTGTACGTGTAGTTATTTCTTATGTCATGCAAATGTAATTAGGTAAAGCGTGGAGCTTTAGAAACTGACAGCACTGAACTCCAGCTCATATGTTTGATGATCTGTGTGAAAGATCTTTTGGCTGCTGAACAGTCTGTTCCCCTGAGCTGAGTAGTGGTGAATCTCTTTTGTTGTTCTTTTGTGGTTCATGAGGCTTGTCCACTTACGTATGAGCCTACCATTATGCTATACCTGCCTGAGTTCTGTAAGTGACAAATCCTTACCAATCGCTCAAGTTTCTCGACCCAGACAAACTTTGATGGAGGACCTTTAAAACCCCAGTGATACACCTGCTGAACGAAAACTTTCCCATGAGGACGCTGTTAAGAATTTACTACAAATTGAATAACAGCTTGGATGGAGATCTTGGTAATGTGCCGGTTCTTAATCAAGCATGTAGTGTGACCCTACATGCTTGCCCATCCCACCATCAGTTAGGTACTAAGATATCCAACAAGCTTCCCACGTGTCTTGACTTGATTATTCTCTCTTGCGGTGACTCCAAATAATTATATTTCATAAAACAAATTCTGAACATATTGGTACAAACAAAATTAATCATCAAAATAATAATAAATAGAGTGAAAGAGATATTTATAATTATATTGATTAATAATTAATGAATATATATTGTAATTATAAAATTATACATTTAATATGACTGATTAATTTTTTTAAGTTATATTTTTAAACTAAATATTCTAATTATTGAATATTTATTTTTTAATTATTATTTAAAAATAAATATTTAATTTTAATTATATTAGTTATAATTTTAACGAAAAGTGCTTCTTATGTGGTCCGTTCTAACAACGACAAAGGTGTTCTCTTTCACGAACCTACGGTGAATTCGCAGGTTATGACTGATTTCCAGCGTCCGAAAGTTGCCGTCCATAATGACTGCGTGTTGTCACGGAGTTAGGCTTGGGCAGCCCGTGACAGTACGCTAGGATTTTTAAGTCATTGTAGACTTACATTAGGCGTAAGGCTTACGGGGAAGTGGAAGGCGGAGCGAAGGAGAGTGACTCTTTCCGGAGTGGCTCATTCTTTTGCCAAATTTGGAAGTGGGCGTTCTAAAATACGGGACAATTCCAAGCAACTGACCGAGAAAAAATATCATCGTTTAGCGTGTCTATTGGAGTAAATTATCATTTATTGCCAAGAAAGTTCACATATTGAGATTTTTCTTTTTGTTTGGGCTAATAATTTTTTTTTTTAAAATGTTCACTCCTAATCTAGAATTAAAGTCAACATCAAAATTAAAATTATGAGGAAAAAAAAACTGAATGATATATTTAATTTAGTTCAAAATCAAAATAAAAAATTATTATAAAAAAATAAATAAAATATATCTAATTAATAAAAAATATAATTTTAATTTATATTAAATAATTTTTTTGAGTAATAATGATATGTGTAATAATAATAGTTCAAATTAGTAAATTATTACAAAATATTTAATTAAAATTAAAACATAAATAAAAATTATATTAATGAATTTTTTTAGTAATAAAAATATTTATTAGAAAAATATTTTAAATTAATAATCATAAATATAAAAATTTAAAATTTATTAATTATTATAATAAATTTATAGTAAAAAAATATTTCATCAATTAATGATTTGAATATTTTATAATTTTTTTCTCATTATAATACTAATAATTATTATTATTATTATAATGATATAAATATTATGGATAATTTAATTATTATCATAATTTAAAAATATTTAAGCTCATTATAATAGAAAAATATTTATTATCATCATTATTTATTATTAAGAATATTTTATTCATAAGATTTATTTGTTGTATTTAATATGTGTCTATATTGTTATTATTATTATTATTATTATTATTATTATTATTATTATTATTATTATTATTATTATTATTATTATTATTATTATTATTATTATTATTATGTTTTATCTATCTTGCAGAGAAACAAAGGAAAGGAAGAAAATAAAATTAACTAAGGAAAATAAGGGAATGATAATTCCCATGTACAAGAGAATTTTATTCTTATAAATACAAAATTAAGAATAATATTTTATTTTATCAAACATTGAAAATGAAAATTATTTATTTTTATCCTCATACTTTAATCAAATTACTCTCAACAAACCTAGTATTCTTTTTAGTTTGAGGCATAGGTATAAGAAAATTTTATTCCCATAAATAGAGAAATAAAAATAAATTTTTACTTTACCTAACACTAAAAATGAAGGTTATTTATTTTTATTTTTATTCCCGTTCTTTAGTTAAATTACTCTTAACAAACACAATATTTCTTTTAATTTGAAGTGTAACGTGTGTTTCTCTTACGAGCTAGTTGAGTTTCGTTTTAATTTGAACTCAATGAGTTTAGATTTGTTAGATATTTTAAAAGTTAATTGTTGTGTCAAAAATAGGTTACGCAATCGCCTGAGGAGTGATGGTTTGTGAAATGCTTCCCCGTCAATTTTTAGAGGCCGATTTTGTTGTACATAGCTTACTTTTCAGATGCA
The DNA here is from genome assembly GCA_021464305.1 of Kandelia obovata. NCBI lineage: Eukaryota > Viridiplantae > Streptophyta > Magnoliopsida > Malpighiales > Rhizophoraceae > Kandelia > Kandelia obovata. The sequence goes on along the minus strand of CM038478.1, from coordinate 4,442,340 downwards.
CCAAACAAAATGAAAAAAAGAAGAAGCTAAGAATCCTATATCTACATTGAATCATAGTCCAAAATTTAATGAACTTTTAATATGGGATATGAAGAATGAGAAAGAAATTGCTCACAAAAATCAGTAATTATTGAAATGAGATGCAATACAGGAGCAATCATTAACCACTTGCTGAGGCCATGGATTCGGACAACTAGAGTTTGCCATATAAGATTATATCTGGAACTACCAATCTCCGAATGAATATATAAGTGGATAAAATAAATAATTTGTGAAAGAACGTTGAACATTTGCTAACAGCTTTAACACAATATGGGCAAAAAGCCTTGGGCGGCAACGGGTGTTTGCATATCAGGTTAATTTTGATTCTAAGACTTTTGTCTTTTTTAACAGGGAATTTTGATTTTATTAACTCAGCTATCATTGCGCAGAGGAGGGTGGAAGTATTTAAAAGGTTGATGTCATCAGGTTTGATTCGATAGAATACAATACAAATAAAAGGACAAAAAAAAAAAAAAAAAAAAAAAAAGAGAAAAGAAAAGATTCAAGTCATGGATCCGTTTATGCTTATCATTCCAGGTCAAACCAAAATCTTACATTGTTGGACCAGGTAAATTTTTCTTAATTATAAATATAAGCATGGCATATGTTTACAGGTTTACTTAATAGTGGAATTAGTGTGGACCAGTCAAAAAATTACGCCAATTTCAAACTAACTGCAAGACATTCAAGCTCGAGAGGCACACCAGACGGGAATCCCAGTAACAACCTCACCGTAACAGTTGCAGTTCTTCTCACCCCCGCCCAGGCCCGCGGGCACTCCGAACGGCCGGTTTAATGACGAAGCCGATGAATTGCACGGGTATTCCTTCCCATTCTTTCTTGCGGATGTCGGAATAGCCGCCTGGGGTGAAGGCGACGACGATTTTACCATCACCGACACATTAACAATACCGTTCCTTTCACCCCTGGGATCCCTCAGCCGGTAACTCAAGAGCTGCAAATAGTTATCTGGCGTGTAATCTCCCAAGAAGTCAGAAACGGGAATGCTCGCGGTGCCAATAACTCTGTTCGCAGAGCCAATCTTGCAACGCACTTCGAGGGTTAGGAAGCGGGAGTGAATTGGCATGTCCATTACAAGTTTCTCGTTCCACGAGGGATGGCTTCCTCCTGCATAATCGGCCTTCGTCGAACGGTAATTAGAAGGGTCAAAGCTGACGACAACAAAAGTGTCCTTTTTCACGGGTTTTCTATCAAGACGCAGGTTTTCTGCTGACAAGACAGTGATTTCTACACTGCGAGAAGCGGCCATGTGATTCATGCTGGCAAGGAAACGGTAAGCTATTTGAGATTGAATTGTGAAGTTAAACGCCTCAGCGAGAGGGAAAAGGGCGTTGTGCAGAGTTTTATAGGCTGTTCAGGGTTTGGGACGCTGGAGAATTCGTGGAATGGGCAAAAGAGAGCACGTTCGTAGGAAGGCAGATGGAAAAAGAGACGTTCTTTCTGCCGTTTCGTCTCCGTCAACTTACGTTGGTTTGTAAGCACCGCCAGCTAAGGAAAACATTACATCACTTTATATTATATTATATTGTTTCCCGTTTGACTCATTCGCCTACATTTTTGATTTTAAGTATTTGTTTTTCTTATAGCTGTTGGTTTGTTTTTGTTTGGATATGAAAAGTTGTGGAATGGAAAATCAGAAGAAGGAAATAAAGTTGAATGAAAACAAAGAAATGATTTTTGTTTGTTTGGACAGAGTTTAAATGAGAACAAAGAAAATGAAGAGAAAAAAATTTGAAAAAGCAGAGTAAATTTAAATTTTTTTAAAAAATGAAATTATGAATACAAGTATAATTCATACAAAATATCATGTAAGAAGGTAAAATTATAATTTAAAAAAATTTAATTATATATATATATAATATTTTGGTTGGAGGCTTTAAAGCATTTTATTTCTCGGCCTTTCGATTCTTTCAATTTCATCCAAAATGCCCCACGCGTGTGAAAGCACTTTCTTTCTCTAAGTACGGACCAGACACTTGCTCGTGCGTTTCTATAATGGTTTTATTTATTGCGAGTCTGGAACGCTCTTTCTCATGACTTTTATTTTTCGGTTTATTAATGAATATCCTATAGAGAGCGGTGAATGAGAAGCAGCCAAGCTCGTTCCCTCGGCTTCCTGGGGCCCAAAGCAGTAGTGTCTTTTCTGGTCTAACGGGAGAAAGTTGCAGAAAGCTACTCCCTAATTTAATCTATAAAGAAGAAACTCGTGCACTGTCAAATTATACTTTTTAGAAAACATTAATTATCGCAAAAATTTGTTTGTTTTATGTGATTGTAAGTCTGTATTTTATTTATATTCTTACAATTTGAGCTGCAACTCAAATAACTCTTAGTTTCGAGCCTATTGCGATAATAAAACCACGACTGTCCAAGAACCCATAAATCCAACGGCGCCATTCGTCTCACTCTCCTCCTCCTCCACAACTGGATACGATGGAGACGCAGGCAAAACCCAACTGATAACGCATCCCTGACGCTTTGAAACTTGACCCAAATTCTTCCGCTGAAGGTTTTCCAAGGACCAAATGTCGAAAATCTCTATAGACCTTTGTCTGGCAACCAGTACCACCTCTGAAGGTGGTGACTGATTGCCAGCAAAGATATCTTTATTCCGATAGTTCCAAAGATGCCATAAGCTGGAAGTGAATATAAGTTGATATGAGTACCACCAATTTGTAGACGAGGCATCAAAGCAACCCACCTTAAGCTAACATCTAAAGGAAACAGATGAGTGTTGATCGAACGGCATTTTTCAATATATAATTACCCAGACCCGAAGAAAGTTTTCATACCTTTCGCAAGATCCACTCTCACTTTAAAAACGCTAAAACTAGAACTTGTGGTGAGACTCAAACTATTTGTGACTTAGAGTATGATTCTCGTGAATTATGTTTTTATCGAATACACCTAGTTTGTTAGTGATCCGATTGAATGCTGTATGTAAGTTGAAAGCTTGCATGGCTGAAAGGCTTTCAATAATGTGTAGCTAGATTAGCAGCTTTTGTTATCATGAAAATAGGAAACCTATGCTCCATGTCTAAGGCTCTTTTGCAGGTAGCTAAAATTCTAAGGTGCACAAAATATAAGTTTCGAAAAGTTTGGTATATCGAGATGCATCCAATGCAGGGTGTCAGCGCTTATTGAAAAGGCATCAAGCAAGCGTTAACTTTGTCCTCGTTCATTTTATTTGAATCATTCAATTCAATCCTGGCCCACTTTGAGTAGAGATTGAAGTTAATTGGCTACAATGGTAAGCCAATTAATGGTGAAGGAACGAACTTTGTCAGCCAACAAATAGGAAGAGGAAAATTATTGTTTGGTAGCATTATTAATGCTATTAACATTTGTGTAGTGAAGGGAAGAAATTAAACAGGTTCTTCGTTTGATTAACGAAGGAAAAGGGATTGATTTAACTTTTAAAACTCTCAAAGCAGTTAACAAACATTTTTGATTCGGTCAAATTAGTTGCATTCAGTTGCGAGAGGTTAAAGTTAACTTATAAATGTGTGGTCAGCTGATATGTCTGTTGGAACTCTTTTACCTTTAGGTTTGTAGAACTAAACCAACCAGCTAGCTAGAAGATGGAAATGATGGGTACTTTACAAGATGACCATGCAGAGTGGACCGACTGGGGAGGACCTGATTTCGGAAAGTCTATACCATAGACTATAAAATTACAATTCGACCTCAAGTCAATTAATAATAAACAACGACGAAGTTGGTTTGTTAAGATAATTATTCAGGCTGCGATGGAATTACCAACTGAAGCCTAATTCTGTACTGGTTGGTTGGAAGGTCGCAATCTTCTCGTCCCTTTAGTATAAGCCCAAGGAAAGAATTACTACGTCAGCTGATCAATTCTTTATGACGTCTCTAGAATTGCGTATGATTACACAACTTCCTAACTTTCCTAATTGACGTAACCCACGTGAACGCCAACACTTTGGTGGAAGTTTGAGTGGGATAATGGGGGATGCTTTTTTGGTGGAGACCACGAAGAAGAACCATTGCAATGATACTTACGAGGGGCATCTCGGGTTCCGTTGTACCAGAAATTTGGGAGGCAAAGTTTTGAAGAATTTACTCTCCCATTTTCCCCATTTCTTAATTCAACATGTTCCCAGGACTTCTAATTGGGATAGCACATGCTTTGCCAAAGCTTGCATTATTGTATTTAGGGGACAAAGTTTGGCAGGAGGATAGCGTTAACTTCTATATGCAACTTAGCTTGTTAAAATGAAAATTCTATTTTTTTTTTCTAAAAGAAATTGAGGTAACACAAACACTTAATGTGACCAATTTTTTCTTTCACTAAATAAAAAAATTTATGCAATTTTTTTCTTATAAATATATCTTTTAAAATAAGAATAAATAATTTATACATTAAAATATATAATTGTGAAAAAACTGTTTTGATTAAATATCTATATTTATATGTGAATATTTAATCGATCTTATTAATTTATCAATGCTTTATATTTATTTTTTTAAAAAAATAATTATATATTTTATACTTGTAAATTTTGTAGCTGTAATTTATAGTTTATAAATATTATTTTAAATTTATTTAAAATTAAAGTAAAATATATTGATTTAATATAAAATATTATATTATTTTAAACTAATATTTTATAAATTAAACAATAAAATATCGTTTCGTGACTTTTAGAAGTGTTTATATAATTTTAGGAGTGTTTATATAATTTATTTAAGATTTTTCTTCCTAATCATACTATTTTTTTCAATTTCATTAGGCATTTATGGTTCTGAATTTTTGATAGTAAACAATAAGTAATAATGATGAAAACAAATAAATCCACATTAATTAAAAAGAAATAAATACACAAAAAAAAATATATACGTACAATCATGCGAATAATTATTTGCATTAAGGAAGAAATCCAAGGATTTTTTTTTTCCCTAGATAATTGTTTGTTTTAAATTTTAATAAATCCAAGGATTCGCACATGCTCTCATCAGCTGCCACCTCCTTAATCATCATCTTCTTCTTCTTCTTCGAACTTGTATAATTTTCCGGCAATTTTGCTCTAACCGAAACATTAATAACCCCGTTTCGCTCACCTTTCGGTCCAATCAACCTGTAACTCAAAAAGCTCAGGTAACCCTCCGGCAAATATCCTCCCATAAAATCCGTCGCATGCATTTTCGCCGACGCGACAAGCCTGTTATTTTCCGAAGCAGCGGCGCCTTTCTTCTTGCGGTAAACGTCCAGCGTTATAACCCTTTCCCACAATGGCATGTTGATCACTAGCTTCTCGTCCCAGAAAGGATAGCTACCGCCTTCGGCATCGATCTTTGTGGCAAAAGCGCTTGTGGGGTCCGTTCTAACAACGACAAAGGTGTTCTCCTTCACGGACCTACGGTCAATTCGCAGGTCTTCGCACGATATGACTGCGATTTCCAGCGTCCGAAAATTGCCTTCCACAATGACTGCCATAGGGACTGACTGCATATATGGGGATTTTTAAGTATTTGCAGGATTAGATAAGGTGTATAACGTAAGGCCTACGGGGAAGTGGAAAGCGGAGAGAAGGAGAGACATTCTTTCTGGGGTGGTTCATTCTCGCCAAATCTGGAAGTGCGCGTTGGAAATTAATTAAAGATATGGTTAGTCGTTGCCTAAAATAAGTGACAATTCCAAATAACTGACGGAGGAAAAATATAATCATGGATGTGTCTTTTGGAGTAAATTATCATTTATTGCCAAGAAAGTTCACATATTGAGAATTTTCCTTGTTTGGGCTAACAATTTCTTTTTTATTTATTTATTTTAAATGATCACTCCTTGTGTAAAATTAAAATTTGCATCAAAATCAAAATTAAGGAAATTTAAAAGACAAAAAATCCAATTTATAATAAATTTAAAATCACAATTAAATTCTATTTCTATCCTTTTGATTAAATTTAAAACCCCAATAAAAATTTATTATACAAAATGAATATAATTATAATATATTTAAAATATATTTAATTATTATTAAAACATAGATATAATTTATATTAAAGAAACCATCTAGTAATAATAATAGTTTAAATTGGTAAATTACCATAACATATTTAATTACAATAAAATAATAAAACATTATATTAATAATTTTTTCTGAAAATAACAATATTTATCATAATAATAATTTCAATTAATAATTATAAATATAAAAATTTGAAATAAATATATTAACATAAAAATTTTATAGTAAAAAATAATTCATTAATTAATAATTTGAATATTTTATAATCTTTTCAATTATTTTCTCATTATGGTATGAGTAATAACAATACTAATAATTATTTTATATAACACCACATATATAAAGATTTTCATTAAGAAATGTATATTAAAATATATAATAATTATTAATAATATAATTATTATCATATTTTAAAAATATTTAATTTCATTATAATATAAAAATATTTATTATTATTATTATATTTTATTTATAAGATTTATTTTTTGTATTTAATATATATATATATATATATATATATATATCTTATAAAAAGAATAAAAGAAAGGATAAAATAAAAGTAATTAGGAGAAATAGGAGAATAGTGATTTCTGTGTATAAGAAAATTTGATTTCAAATAATAAAAAAAAAGTAACATTTTATTTTACTGAATACTAAAATTAAGATTTATCTATTTTTATTTTTATTTTTCAGTCAAATTACTCTCAATAAACACAATATTTCTTTTAGTTTGAAGTGTAATATATATATATATATATATATTAAATTGAGTCTTGGTTTAATTTGAGTTTAGATTTGTTAGATATTTTAAAGATTAATTGTTGTCCCAATCATGTGTCTTAAAAGTGAAAGTTTTGTGAATCACCTCCTTCATAAGTCTTTATAGACTGATTGTGTTGTACTTAATTTACTTTTTAGATGCACCCAAGAAAATGAAAAAAGAAGTTAAGAATTCTATATCTACATTGAATCATAGTCCAAAAATTAATGAATTTTTAATATGGGACATGAAGAATGAGAAAGAAATTGCTAACAAAAATTAGTAATCATTGAAATGAGATGCAATACAGGAGCAACTGAACCTGAACATCATTAACCACTTGCCGAGGCCATGGATATAAGATTATATCTGGAATTACCAATCTCCGAATAAAATATAAGTGGATAAAATATATAAATTTATGAAGGGGCGTTGAACATCACACCAATGCCAAGATAACATAAAAACAGCACACCAATACAAAGATGAGAATAGACAATTAATAGGCCTTTTTTATGCCCCAAAAAGAGAAATGTTCAGGAGGCTCCGTCGAATTTCAGGAAAAGTAATTCTGCTAAAAAGCATGCGACAGATAGGAACGATTATCAAACAAGCACATTTTTTATAAGAAAATTTCCATGGAAAAGTTCATGGTCAAAAAGATAGACGGCGTAAAAATGCGAAAGGAAACTGCTAACGCTTAACACATTATAGGCGAAAGCCTTGGCCGGCAAAGGGTGTCGGCATATCAGGCGAATTTTGATTCCTTGACTTTTGTTTTTTTTTTTTTTTTAACTCAGTTATCATTCAGTAGAGTAGGGTCGCAGTAAATAAAAGGCTGATGTCATCACATTTGATTAAATAGCTTGCATGAATACAATACAAATAAAAAGGACAAAAAAAAAAAAAGAAACAAAAACATTCAAATCATTGATCCCTTTAAAGCTTATTATTCCAGGTCAAACCAACATCTTACAACGTTGGACCGCCTACATTTTAAAAATAAAATTAAATTCAAATAAATAAATATATATATATATAATTTGTTCTTAATTCTAAGTATAAGCATATGGCATATATTTACAGGTTTACGTAGTGGAAATTAGTGTGCACGGGTCAAAAAATTACGCCAAATTCAAACAACTGCAAGACGGCGCGGATTCAAGCTCGAGAGGCACACCAAACGGGAATCCCAGTAACAGCCTCACCGTAACGGTAGCAGTTCTTCTCACCCACGGCCAGGCCCGCGGGCACTCCGAACGGCGGCTTTAACGACGAAGCCGATGAATTGCACGGGTATTCCTTCCCATTCTTTCTTGGGGATGTCGGAATAGCCGCCTGGGGTGAAGGCGACGACGATTTTACCATCACCGACACATTAACAATACCGTTCCTTTCACCCCTGGGATCCCTCAGCCGGTAACTCAAGAGCTGCAAATAATTCTCTGGCGTGTAATCTCCCAAGAAGTCAGAAACGGGAATGCTCTCGCGGTGCCAAAAACTCTGTTCGCAGAGGCCAATCTTGCAACGCACTTCGAGGGTTAGGAAGCGGAGTGAATTGGCATGTCCATTACAAGTTTCTCGTTCCACGAGGGATGGCTTCCTCCTGCATAATCGGCCTTGTCGAACGGTAATTAGAAGGGGCAAAGCTGACGACAACAAAAGTGTCCTTTTTCACGGGTTTTCTATTCTATAGACGCAGGTTTTCTGCTGACAAGACAGTGATTTCTACACTGCGAGAAGCGGCCATGTGATTCATGCTGGCAAGGAAACGGTAAGCTATTTGAGATTGAATTGTGAAGTTAAACGCCTCAGCGAGAGGGAAAAGGGCGTTGTGCAGAGTTTTATAGGCTGTTCAGGGTTTGGGACGCTGGAGAATTCGTGGAATGGGCAAAAGAGAGCACGTTCGTAGGAAGGCAGATGGAAAAAGAGACGTTCTTTCTGCCGTTTCGTCTCCGTCAACTTACGTTGGTTTGTAAGCACCGCCAGCTAAGGTAAACATTACATCACTTTATATTATATTGTTTCTCGTTTGACTCATTCGCCGACATTTTTGATAAAGTTGTGGAAGGGAAAATCAAGTGAAGGAAATAAATTTGAAGGAAAACAAAGAATTTTTATTTTTATTTTTGTTTGGACAGAGTTTAAACTTGAAAAAGTGGAATAAATTAAAATTAGAAATAAAAATGAAATTATTAATACAAGTATAATTCATACAAAATATCATGTAAGAAGGTAAGATTATAACTTTAAAAGGGGTTAATAATATATATATATATATATATATATATAATATTTTGGTTTGATTGTTTTTAGCACAACTTCTAATTTATAAATGTTTTAATAAGTATAAAGGCTTTTTACTCCTTGATATCCACACGATGAATTTGGATAATTTTAAAGCATTTTATTTCTTCGCCTTTCGATTCTTTCAATTTCATCCAAAATGCCCCGCGCGTGTGAAAGCACTTTCTTTCTCTAAGTACGGACCAGACAATTGCTCATCCGTTTCTGTAATGGTTTTATTTATTACGAGTCTGGAACCCTCTTTCTCATGACTTTCATTTTTCGGTTTATTAATAAATATCCAATAGAGAGCAGTCAATGAGAAGCAGCCAAGCTCGTTCCCTCGGCTTTCTGGGGCCCAAAGCAGTAGTGTCTTTTCTGGTCTAACGGGAGAAAGTTGCATAAAGCTATTCCCTAATTTAATCTATAAACAAGAAACTCGTGCACTGTCAAATTATACTTCTTAGAAAACATTAAGTTATTGCAAAAATACTTATTTTCAGGTGAAGGATGTAAAATGAATAGAGACATGGAATAGCAGAGAAATTCTTAAAAACACTATACTGAAATTGAAAATAAAGAAAATTACGAAAAAAAATAAAAATAATTTTAATAATTGTATTTTTATATTAAAAGATATTAAATATATATAATATGTGTTTATTAATAAAAAATAATTATATTTATTAATATAAAGATAATTATTTTAATTATTATTATAATAAAAATTAATAATAATAATAATTTTTAATTAAATTTTATTGGGGTAAACGTCCAGTCGTTATAAACCTTTCCCACAACGGCATCTTGATCGCTAGCTTCTCGTCCCAGAAAGGATAGCTCCCACCTTCGGCATCGATCTTTGTGGCAATAGAGTTTATGGGGTACGGTCTAACAACGACAAAGGTGTTCTCTTTTGCGGACCTACGGTCATTTCGCAGGATATGACTCTGATTTCCAGCGTGCGAAAATTGCTGTCCATAATAACCGCGGCTGGGGCTGCGTGTACGAGGATTTTTAAGTCTATGGAAACTTAGACAAGGGGCATCACGTAAAGAGCGCGGGAAGTGGGAAGCTACAGGGAAAGAGGAGAGAAGGAGGGAGATTGTTTCTCGGGTGGTTGATTCTTGCCAAATCTGGATTAAAGATAAGGTAAGTTGTTGCCCAAACTAAGTGACAATTCCAAACAACCGACGGAGGAGAAATATAATCATGGACGTGTCTAGAATTAAAATTTAACTGTTGACTCTTTGTCTAGAATTAAAATTTACTTCAAAATAATAATAAAAAAAGAATCATAAATAAAATAATATATTTTATAACGTATTTAATTTACTCTGAAATCAAAATTAAATTCTTTTATAATTTTTTGATTAAATTTTGGAATTGGAATTGGTATCAAAATGAAATTTTTTTTATCAAGATAATATAATTAAAATTAATTTAATTATTAAAAATATTAAATATAATTTATTTTAAAGAATTTTTTTAGTAATAATAATATTTACAATAATAATAGTTCAAATTAATAAATTACTATAAAATATTAAATTACAATAAAAATAAAAACATAAATTATATTAATGAATGTTTCTAATAATAATGAAATTTATCGTAACTACAATTTAAATTAATCATCATAAATACAAAAATTTAAAATAAATATATTAAATAAAAATTTTATAATAAAAAATAACTCATTAATTAATAAGTTGAATATTTTAATCATTATAGTTCTAATAATAGTTATTATTATATTATATAACACCACCTATATATAAATTTTCTTTTAAAATGTATTTTATAATAATATAAATATTATTGAAAATTTAATTATTATCATAATTTAAAAATATTTAAGTTCATTATAATACAAAATATTATTTCCATCATTATTTATTTTTATTAATGTTCTATTTATAAGATTTATATGTTGCATTTAATATGTATTTTTTATTATCGTTATTTCAATAAGGATACTACACCGATGCAAAGAAGAGAATAGACGATTAATAGGCTAACGTTGAACAGAAAAACAGCACACCAATGCACAGATGAGAATAGACAATTAATAGGCTAACGTTAAACAGAACAACAGCACACCAAAGCACAGATGAGAATAGACAATTAATAGGCTAACGTTGAACAGAAAAACAGCACACCAATGCACAGATGAGAATAGACAATTAATAGGCCCTTCTTATGCTCTCCCCCCCCCCCAAAAAAAAAGTAGGGAAGGCTCCGACGAATTCCAGGAAAAGTCAACTTAATTATACTAAATATACGAAATTTTCCATAGAAAAGTTCATGGTCAAAAAAGATAGACGGCGTAAAAAATGTGCAAGAAAATTGCTAACGCTTAACACAATATAGGCGAAAGCCTTGGCCTGCAAATGGCGTTTGCGTATCAGGTGAATTTTGATTCTCTGACTTTTTAGTTTTTTTTTTTTTTTAACAAGGAATTTTCATTTTATTAACTCACATATCATTCACTAGAGTATAGTAGGGTCGCAGTATTTAAAAGGTTGATGTCATGACTTTCATTCAATAGAATACAATACAAATAAAAAGACAAAAAAGATTCAAATCATTCATCCCTTTGATGCTTATCATTCCAGATCATATCAACATCTTAGAACGTTGGACAACGTAATATAATATAAAAATTAATTGTGTTTATTTTAATTTATTATTATTTAAATTTAGTTAATTTTTTTAATTATAAATATAAGCATGGCATCCGTTTACAGGTTTACATAATAGTGGAATTAGTGTGGGACGGTCAAAAAATTACGCTAAATTCAAACAACTGCAAGACGGCGCGGATTCAAGCTCGAGAGGCACACCAAACGGGAATCCCAGTAACAACCTCACCGTAACGGTAGCAGTTCTTCTCACCCACGGCCAGGCCCGCGGGCACTCCGAACGGCCGGTTTAACGACGAAGCCGATGAATTGCACGGGTATTCCTTCCCACTCTTTCTTGCGGATGTCGGACGAGCCGCCTGGGGTGAAGGCGACGACGATTTTACCATCACCGACACATTAACAATACCGTTCCTTTCACCCCTGGGATCCCTCAGCCGGTAACTCAAGAATTGCATGTAATTCTCAGGCGTGTAATCTCCCAAGAAATCAGAAACAGGAATGCTCGCGGTGCCAATAACTCTGTTCGCAGAGCCAATCTTGCAACGCACTTCGAGGGTTAGGAAGCGGGAGTGAATTGGCATGTCCATTACAAGTTTCTCGTTCCACGAGGGATGGCTTCCTCCTGCATAATCGGCCTTCGTCGAACGGTAATTAGAAGGGTCAAAGCTGACGACAACAAAAGTGTCCTTTTTCACGGGTTTTCTATCAAGACGCAGGTTTTCTGCTGACAATACAGTGATTTCTACACTGCGAGAAGCGGCCATGTGATTCATGCTGGCAAGGAAAAGGTAAGCTATTTGATATTGAATTGTGAAGTTAAATGTCTCAGCGAGAGGGAAAAGGGCATTGTGCGGAGTTTTATAGGCTGTTCAGGGTTTGGGGCGCGGGAGAATTCTTGGAATGGGCAAAACAGAGCAAGTTCGTAGGAAGGAAGATGGAAAAAGAGACGTTCCTTCTGCCGTTTCGTCTCCGTCAACTTACGTTGGTTTGCAGGCACCGCCGCGGCTATGAAAACCTTATATTGTTTCCTGTTTGACTAATTCATTGACTTTCTTGCTTTTAAGGATTTGTTTTTCTTTATTTTTATAGCCGTTGGTTTGTTTTTGTTTGGATATATAAAAAAAATGTAATTAGAAGGGTAAGATTATAATTTTAAAAAGGATTAATTATTTTAAAAAATAATTTTTTGGTCTTTTTTTTTTTTGGCACAACCTCTAACTTATAACAATTTTAACAAGTATTAGGGCTTTTTACCCCTTGGTATTCACACAATGAATTTGGATAATTTTAAGGCATTTTATTTTTTCACTTTTCTTTTTTCTTTCAATTTCATCTAAAATTACAACGTGTGTGGAAAACACTTCCATTTCCTAAGCGCGGACCAGGCAAATTGCTCATTCGGTTCTATAATGTTTTATTTATTTATTACAAGTCTGCAACGATCTTTCTCATGGCTTTCATTTTTAAATTTATTGATAAATATTCTATACAGAACCGAAACGACACTGCATGTCCTTGTAGCTAATTATGGAACTCACAATTTCCAATTCTCGTTTTGTTTTCTTATTCTTTGTGCAAATTTAACCATACTTCGTCGTCACGTAGTCCTAAATCTCGTTTTTTTTTTTTTTTTAAATCTTGGAAGCTAATAGTACATGTTTTTAAATTTTCTCATTTCGATTTTACTTTTTTACAATGATATTGACATATATATATATATATATATATTTATCAAATTGTTGATATTGAAGATTGTTCATGGGAGCAGTCAATTCACCAATTTTCCAAGAAAGATATGTCAAAGTATCCAAAGGTTTAATTTAATTTTTATGAAAGTCGTTAAGAATTTAAGAAAATATTAGACTTTTTTTTTTCTCCTTTTGGCGTAATTATGACTTTTCTAACTACTGAGAGTTGGCAGCAAACCTCAACAGCTCAAAATTTACGATTTGAATGAGATCGTGGAACCAGTTGAGAATCTGAAATTTGAATGGATTAGTATGTAAATCTAAAATGTCGTGGGGTAAAATTATAATAAAGAAAAAGTATGTGCAAGATTCAATAAAAAGAGAGAATTCTAACTTTTCCGTTATAACAAGTGGCCCACCCCAAAAAAAGTACTAAATCCCATAACTCAGGTTTTCAAAATTCAAATTTCAAAGAAAAGAGGCTCGAAACCCAAAGAAAATAATCACACACATCTCGCAAATTCTCAAATCGATCCAATTCCTTCGCGCGAAGTACGTCCACCTTCTCCGGCAGACACTTGCTCAAATTCACGATCTACTCCTGCCGGCCGGCGAGGCTTCTAGACTCGCGTTTCGGCTCGACGGGGGAGCCCTTAGTTTCACACAATCTGGTTCTTGTGGTTTCCAAGGTTCACAACATGTCCAGTCATATCCCAAATGATCCGCTTCTGCAAGTGGAAACCGCTTGTGGATCTCTTCTATATGAGCTTCAGGTATATATATATATATATATATATATATATTATATGTAAACGCGATTTCTTCACCTTTTTTTTTTAAAAAAAAAAACTCAATACACTAAATTTTGCTGTCTGACTGCAAAATGTCAGATAATTTGGGATGAAGTTGGGGAGTCAGATGGTGATAGAGACAAAATGCTGCTGGAGCTTGAACGAGAGTGCCTAGAAGTGTATAGAAGGAAGGTAGATCAGGCAAATCGGAATAGAGCTCAGCTAAGACAGGCTATTGCTGATTCTGAAGCAGAAATTGCAGCAATCTGTTCTGCTATGGGGGAACGACCCGTCCATATTAGGCAGGTGGGTGTGCAGAAATCGTGGCTTTTTCTCTTTCTTTGTGGCTAATGGTGTACTTATGTTCATTTCCCTGATTTTGTCTTCTATTTTCTTTTTAAGAATGCATTGTTGCAAAGGTTGTCCGAAGGATTGTTTACGATAATTGGCATATGAGTTTCTTGAAATGAAAGATTGCAATAAGTAATTAACTTGGTTATCATCCAGATCAGTTTGACCTGAGGATTCCATGACTCATTTCTTTAATTCTTCTTTTTCTTTCTTTGTTTCTTAAAAAAAAAAAATGGTAATAGCAGGCTGATCAAAATGCCGGAAGCTTGAAAGAAGAGCTTGGAAGGATTGTTCCTCAACTTGAGGAGATGCGGAAGAGGAAATCAGACAGAAGATATCAGTTTGTTGAGGTTTTAGAGGCTATACAGAAGATCTCAAACGAAATATATGGGTTTGCAAATCACATGTGTGTGGATGAAATTGATCTGTCCTTGAGAAATCTCGAAGAGTTACAAAGACAGCTGCATGCACTTCAAAAGGAGAAGGTATGAACTATGATTGTTCTCTTTTTCACCTTATCTCTGTGTTCAACTTCTTTCCTTCAAGTGTTCTTTATCGACCCATGTCTTTCTTTTTACAGAGCGATCGGCTGAAGCAGGTCCAAGAACATCTGGATACTTTGAACTCTCTTTGCTCAGTTCTTGGTGTGGAAGTCAAGCACACCGTCCATGAGATTGATCCATGTTTTGGGGATGGTGAAGGACCAAGGAGCATAAGCACTGATAAAATTCAGCATTTGGCTGCTGCAATACACAAATTGAGAGAGGTCAAAGTACAGAGAATGCAGAAGGTAATACTATGTGTAGTTTTAGTCCCAGTTTCTGGTTTGCAATGTATTTTTTCCATTTCACCATGTCGTGTCCTTGCATTGTGGCAGCTCCAAGACCTTGCAACTACAATGTTAGAGCTCTGGAATTTGATGGATACTCCTATTGAAGAACAGAAAATGTTTCAGAATGTTACCTGTAACATAGCTGCCTCAGAAGATGAAATAACTGAACCAAACACTCTCTCTTTGGAATTTATTAAACACGTGAGTCACAACATGGAATCACATTTTTAATTTCCTGTTCAATGTATTGGTGTGTGGTTTTCCATATATGTTGCACTTATCCATCTCAGAATAATACATTTAATATTTAGGCTGAGGAAGAAGTGTCTCGGTTAGAGGAGCTGAAATCAAGCAAGATGAAAGATCTTGTCCTTAAAAAGAGGACAGAACTGGAGGAGATCTGTAGAAAGACACATTTGGTTCCAGAAGCGGATTCTGCAATAGAATATGCCATTGAAGCGATAGAGTCTGGTATCAGTCCTGATGCATAAACGAGAATATTGGCAAGTTCTGTCATTTCTGTATCAATCTGATAAGATAGTTGTGCTATTGTTGGTTCAGGGAATTTGGACCCTGCCAGTGTCCTCGAGCAGATAGAACTCCAAATTGCTAAAGTCAAAGAAGAAGCTTTTAGCAGGAAAGATATACTGGAGAAGGTTGATAAATGGTTAGGTGCTTGTGACGAGGAATGTTGGCTAGAGGAGTATAACAGGGTTAAGTCTCTACATAATTTTGTTGCATCAAAATCTACTGTTTCTTGCCTAATTGTTACTTGTGGTGGTTGTACAGGATGAAAACCGATATAATGCTGGAAGAGGAGCTCATCTCACTTTGAAGCGTGCTGAGAAAGCACGCTCATTGGTTACCAAACTTCCAGGTGCATGTTACTTCTTGTTGTTGACAGCCTTAAGATGGCGATCATGTGAAAGAATCAACTGGATTTTTGTCTAATGGGCTACATCTTGTGCTTCTTGTTTTAACGTTTCCTTCTTTTGGTTCAGTATTGGCTGGCTTTCTTTAGTTTTTCCTTGGAGGGAAAGGAATATTCTTGATTCTGATGTTTTTGATTGTCTGACCAGACTTTCTGCAACATTCTATTCACAGTGGATCTAAATAAAAATCTGCTTATCATCCCGTAATAAATTTTTTTGTGTGTTTTTTTAATGTTCCCAGGTATGGTTGAGGCATTGGCCTCAAAAACCATTGCATGGGAAAAGGAGAGAGGCACTGGGTTCTTGTATGATGGTGTAAGTTCAGTTTTCCCTTCTTAAAAGCCCATTTCTGTAATGCTTTGTTTTCTTCTTTTTGACCGCAAATTTGGCTGAACAATTTCCTTTCAACCACCATTGTTCAGATTCGTCTCCTTTCCATGCTTGAGGAGTATACAATACTAAGGCAGGAGAAAGAAGAAGAAAGGCGGAGGCAGCGAGTATGAACCTCTCATTTTACTCTCATAATCCTCATAGCGTGCACTTTTTTTTATTTAGCTAACTAGTATGAATATGTTGCATCACTCACTGCTTTTCCATCATGGATGCTTTTCAAATTGATTGACAGTCTGCTAACTGGTGTTACTCTTGTTTCTTCAATATAGGATCAGAAGAAACTGCAGGAACAGTTCATAACAGAGCAAGAGGCAATTTACGGTTCAAAACCAAGCCCGTCCAAGTCTCAAGGTGGGAAAAAAGCTCCCAGATTTTCGACTGGGGGTTCTAACAGTAGAAGACTCTCCCTTGGAGGATCAATGCTTCAAACTCCTAAACCTGATGTAAATCATTCCAGCAAAGCTACACCCCTTTTCCGTCCTGGGAAAAAGGTTGACCACACGAACCAAAGTGAGCATTTAAGTCACCGCCAAGACAATAGTTTTTCCACTCAATTGGCTGGTAAGTCCTCTGAAGGTGTAAAGTTGCAGATTTACAAAGGAGTCAATCAAGAGTATCTTAACTAAATATTTTCCATTTTCCTTTCTTTTTTCCGTTGAAGATGATATATTTGAAACTAAGCAATAAAAGGAGTGTCAATCTCTCTAGGGTCTGGGAGGAACATCAACTGGTTCTTCACAATTTATTTTTTTGGTTCATTAGGAGTTGCATTGGCTGTGAGCTACATAATAGGAGTAGCTCTCTTCATACCCATAAACCTCATATCCCTTTCTAGGATTAGAATCCAAAACCTGGAAAATGAGAGTCTAAGGTCTTAACCACTAGAATATCCCGTGAGGGATCTTTCACAATTCATTAGTTGTTGAAGATGTAGGTTCTGTTTCTTTGAGTTCTTTTTGTTGGTCCTTCAGATCATGTCTGTACAAAGGCATAATATATGATTAATATGTCAATTATACCATTAAAACTGAGCACAAACTCAACTGGAATGCAACTCTTTGTATGATTTTTAGGGCAATAGTGCATAACATTTATTTGGTAGGGGATGGAATGAAAACAGCTCGAATGTTTTATATTTATTTGCCAAGTGCGGGGCATAACACCAGGTGGAATGGTTTGTATTTTATTGGGAAAGTTTAAAGTCCTTTGGCCGATTCACCATCTCCTTTTGTTTTTTTTCTTTTCATGACCATCTGCAGGTAGAAGGAGGCTGGATATCGCTGGTCTTGCTGTTAAAAGACACTCTTCCAATTCTGCAACTGCTCGTGATCCAGATTCATCAATGCCGAGAACACCCTTCTCACCCATATCTTCTACGGCATCATCGAAAGCCAACATGTTGGAAGAAGTGACCATAACAAGTCGTGACACTCTCAATAATACAATTCCAGCCAATGATCTGTCATTCAATACTCCTTCAAAGACTACTGCCGCTGCAGATGAAGAGAACAGGACTCCTAAAGCAATGCCAATCCCTGTGCCCACAACACCATCAACACTATCCATTCCAATGCAGACAGCTATGACCCCAGTACCTCCAGCTCTGTATGGCACTAATCCAGTTGAAAGGATTCCTGAAGAGATCGAATATTCATTCGAGGAAATAAGAGCTGGATTCATTCTTCCAAAAACATTTGCAAAGTCAATGATACAAGCCTGACATTCTTAAATCTTAGGCAAACTTTAGTTGAAACTGTCGCCGGGCGTTGATCTATTTGATTCATTTGCTTTTTGTTCTCCTACCATTTCCTTCTTATAATTCGAAGACTTGTTAGGACACGAGTCAATTGTAATTGGCTATTCAGGCAGTGTACATAGTCTACGAGAACTGAATGTGGAAGTGTTAGAAATTGTTTCATACTACTCAATGTTAACTCCACACAAAGTGCACCCAAAATTTCATTTTTTTTTAAAGATGCAATTGACCAATGAATTTCATCGCAACAGTCCTCGAACTAAAAATCTCGAAGATTGGGTGCCAGTTCGTACAAATTAACCGAAAAATATAAAAAGGCCGCGTTGAATGGGAGCGGCAGGGCTCAGTGTTTGCTCGTGTAAAACACAGAATGGACTAGATTGAGAAACTGGTCAGAAAAACGAAAAGAAAATAAAACGGCACCGTAGATAACGTTTGCTCTTTTCTATTCGTTTCAGCATCGGGAACTAAAAGAGGACTCCGTCACCAGGCACACAGCCACAGAGGTCCACAGCACATCAGAGCTGGATGAAATGGCCACTCCAACCCATATCTCGCTCATCTCAAGACCGTCATCTTCACGCCTCATCTTCGCCTTTCCTCTAGTACGGTTCACTTCACCGAAAACCACCCGGCGGTTCACTTGTTCAGCGAGCCAGACCGGGTTTTTCACGCGCCTAGGGCGACTGATAAAGGAGAAGGCTAAGAGTGACGTGGACAAAATCTTCTCCGGATTCTCCAAAACCAGGAACAACCTCGTCGTTATCGACGAACTGCTACTCTACTGGAACCTCGCCGACACCGACCGAGTCCTTGACGAACTCGAAGAGGTTTACAATCTAGTCCTAAACTAATTAAAACGTTCCTTAAATCCTAGTTTCATTTTTGCTTATCCTGTCTTTTTAGGCTTTGTTGGTGTCTGATTTTGGGCCAAGAATCACAATTAAGATAGTGGAGGGCTTGCGGGAGGATATACTGGCAGGGAGGCTGAAATCAGGAAGTGAAATAAAGGTCTAGCTGATTTTCTCTATCATTGGTAGCAAAATGAAAAATAGATTATGCACATTGAATTGGAATGTTTGTACATGATAGGATGCTTTGAAGAAGAGTGTACTGGACTTGTTAAGCAAGAAAGGGAATAAGACTGAGCTTGTACTCGGTTTCAGGTTCTGTATATTCCTCCCTTTCCTTTCTTTCCCTTTTTCTTTGTTTATATATATATATTCTCTTGTATCTTGGTTCTGTTCCTGATAAATGGTTGCTTTTCCCTTTGTTGTTGCTATTGCTACATGTTATGTTATTATGCTATCAGGAAACCTGCTGTTGTTGTGATAGTTGGTGTTAATGGAGGTGGCAAGACGACGTCTCTTGGTAAGGAAATGAACTGTAATCAGGTGCACTTGTCATGAAATTTTGATGAGATTTTATGAATGCACTGAATGAGATCCAGTTAGTTGTATTACACTGTTGAGTTTAAGTGCAGCTTTGTAGGGGCCTAATGCCTGACTGCAGCTTTAACATCAGCAAAGCTTTAAATCCCAAATTTAATTAGGGATGAATATCTTCTTATCATTCTGTTTTATTATGAACCAAGTATGATGTGAGGTTTACTTGTTCTAAATCTTTATTTTAAAAAAAAATTCTCTAGTCAATTTATGTCATGCTCTCCCTTTCCTCTTACCAGCCATCTAGATTTGGTCTCCCTCCTAATTTTATTATTTCTAGATGAGTAGATCTACAGTGGGTATATCCAAAGCAATGCAAATGTTACTCCCTTAGCTTGTCTCCAATTGGAGCTATACTGATTTTGCTACTAATGTGCTCATTTCTTTTTCAGTCTTTCTTACAGTGGCCACAAACCCTTGCAAGTATTTTCATTTCTGCCATACTTAAATTTTTAGACATGTTTTATCTTAATAACCAAACACACATTGCTGGCCTAATTGCTATTCAGTAGAATTTATCCTTCTTAACGCATGTTAGCCATCCAGCTCGTCCTATGGAAAACACTCTTCTATATTTTCATCCCTGTGAATAATAGATCATAAATAAAGGAATTGGTCACACTGAGTGACCTCTGTACCATTTAGTCTACTAGTATGCACTGATTCACTCCTAGCTTGCCAAAATTATTATCCATATATTATGTTTTTGTTGGACTTAACCTAAAAGCATTAGATTGTAGGGCATCTCTCTATAAGTTTAATTTGTGGTCTATCCCCTCCATGATATCATCTATTAAGACTGATATCATTTTGCAAATAACATACATCACGGGAGATCATGCTGAATGCCTTGTCAATTCATATTCATCAGTATGAATTGAAACATACTTAGAGCAGGCTCCTGGTTGGACCAACTGTGATTAGGAAGTCCTCTATCTTACCACCTGCTGTCCTCAAATGGGCTACTAAATAATACGGCTGCAACTTTATATTTTAGGATTTGAGTTGTAGGCATTAGATTGGACAAGTTTTATGTGTGCTTGCATGGGTAATCTAGGTAAAGCTGGATATGCTCTGATGGAGATGTAATTCAGAGATCTTCTTGTTCATGTCATTTTTTTAGTAAAAAATGTGTCATGATGTTCTTTTCTATTTCTTGCAGGAAAGTTAGCATATAGGTTGAAGAATGAAGGGGCCAAGGTAATGCATATATTTCTTTTGCTGCAATTTAATGCATGCATTGCCATGAAAGGACTATGAAACTGGAATTTGATGCCATTTCTAGTGTTTGATAGCAATTGTTATGATTCTGGTTGGTCTGAATTCCAGAATTGAAATGACGATTGTGTTTGTGTGGCAATCCTATGTTCTTCTTCTTGGAGGTTCCATAATAATATTACTAAGAAATTTTCTCTTTCCTAGTTCTTCCAAGAAGAATTGCATGTTATGCTCAACCAACATTGGCTTATGGTTTTGATATTGTTGCAGATATTGATGGCAGCAGGTGATACGTTTAGGGCAGCTGCCAGTGATCAGTTAGAGATATGGGCTGAAAGGACTAAATGCGAGATTGTTGTGGCTGAAGGAGAGAAGGTCAAAGCATCATCAGGTAGTCAGTCATGATAGCCGACTAAGGGTGTGCTTCCTTAGCTTTGAAAATTCACTCTCTGGATAGTTCTTTCACAGGCTGTTAAAAAGGGGAAAGAACAAGGTTTTGACGTTGTCTTGTGTGACACATCTGGACGTGAGTATATGGAGCTTCTGTTTTTAGCAGTCAAACATTTCTGTGCCTGCTACTGCTCTTGTTTGAGGAGTTTTAACTGCTGTCAGGTCTCCACACTAATTACAGCCTTATGGAAGAGTTGATAGCATGTAAGAAAGCTGTAGGCAAAGTCATTCCTGGTGCACCTAATGTAAGCTCCCCATCATTAGCAATGTGTTATTGAAGATTTTGGATATCTGCTATTCAGTCTGCAAGCTGTGGAAACACTGAATTACTGCATTGAATTCTCTGCTGCACTTTTTAACATTGAATATCTAATATGATAATAGGCTAGTTGAGATTTCTTCATCACATCACTTTACTGGCATTTAGTAATTCCATTTTTATCTTGACTTGAAGTAAGAAATATGGTTCTAGTCATTGCTACAGAGAAAAATTGACTGAAGATTCTCAGTTCTCTTTTGAAATGTAGAATTTGATCTAGGAGACCAGATTTTCTAGATCGATGTGATTTATTTCACAAGATTTGCAGGAGATACTACTGGTGTTGGATGGGACCACTGGTTTGAATATGCTTCCGCAAGCCAGAGAGTTCAATGAAGTAAACTCCCTTACCTTTGTTTCTTTATGATCAATGGCTTGGCATGATTTTGTTTGTGTCATTTTTCATTTTGTGGGTGATGAGGTGGGTGCGGGTGGGTTGGGGTTGGGGCTGTTGCTAGTGGGTCAATGAAATTTTCATAGAAACATTCTTCATTTCCATCCAGCTGATGGTCGCATAATTCCCTGGAAAAAATTGTACGGTACTGCAGTGGCCTGAATGTGAGAGAGAAACATAAGGGTATTAATATAAGTATTTGTGCATCTATTGCTTGATGTCTGTTAAACTATTCTTTATCTCTCTCCCTTTATTTCCTGCTATGTTTGGAAAAATGAAAGGAAGGAGTTTACATGAACCTAACACATCAAACACAAAATCAGGCCAAGCGACCATGTATGGAATAGATAGTTTGCTTAATTCCTTTCCAGCAAAACAAGATCACACATCCCTTTTATTCCAGTTCATCTTATCCTCTATCACACTCATGCATAGACGAGCAGAGCTATTTACCTTGGGCTCTTTTATCTAATCTTCTACAAGTGCAAAGGATCCCTCTAAATAGTTTGACTTTTAAATATTGTGACAGGTAGTTGGGATAACTGGATTAATTCTGACAAAACTTGATGGTTCTGCCAGAGGTGGCTGTGTGGTATGTTACAATTTCTGTTTCCATTTAATCATTGCATGATTTTGTAGATTAAATATTCTTGATTTCCTTCTGCAGGTCAGTGTTGTCGATGAACTTGGCATCCCTGTGAAGTTTGTGGGTGTCGGAGAAGGCGTGGAAGACCTTCAACCGTTTGATGCTGAGGCTTTTGTTAATGCCATATTTTCATGAGGCCTGAAACATGGTTTGTGTAAATGATAGATTAATGCCATAACAGTTTTCCGTCGTCATATTCCCTTTCCTTACCCACTTATTTCACTTGAGTGAGTCCACAAGACAATTGGATTGCATGCAAATAAGGAAAATGCACTACATCAACAACTTCAAAGTGCACGGTGTTCTTACTTATTCGATGTGAGAGTCAAGTTATATGTAACATTTGTCCTTGTCGCGGATTGGGGTTTGTCTATTCTTTCACTTAGAGCAATTAACGATAGACATCAAAGTCGAGGTTAGTATATACTTTAAAACATTATCTATTAGAGAGGAAGTAATAAATAATGATTCTATGAAAAATGTTAATGTTATTAGAGACGATCTAATCTCAATTTGGATATTTGTTGTCAAGTACAAGGGATTTTGGTATACGATGAAAACGTGGATGAATTTGGGAGAGAATGTTACTACTGTATCGGAGCAATGGATAGATGTTTAGGTGTGACCAGACTTCTAAGTCGAATAGAACGAGAGAGATTTTGGTCATATATATATATATATATACTTGTTTAATTGTACGCGTTAAAAGGTTGATTTTAAATAAAAAAAGCAATGACCCACGTCTTATTAAACTAATGGTAACAGTCATGAATATATATATTTGTAGAATAAGCCAACCCGAGACACAAATTTCACATCGTAAATGGAGCTCTTATACAACTTGTTCATAACTTGGAGAGGGGCATGTGGTAGAAGGTAGCACGAGCTGTGTAAACCAGTTTTCTGGTTTCCTTGATTTTGAAATCAATTGCTACAACGCTCAAGTTCCTTCCACTCCTCACGACTGACCCATCAACTACCAACGCCTCCTGAGAAAGAAATACGCAGATCAGATCAATTGCCTGTAAATACGCAAGAGTGCATTGTGATTGAATTTTTCTTTAAAAAAATAGTAAATAATAATAAAAGAAGGAGTAGGTCAAATTAAAAAGAAGAGCAGCTGACATGTTGCCGTGCCGCGGAAAGATAAGAGATGCCCAATTCACCCAGAAAGAGTAGCTTATCCTCCGCCACGACGGTTCTTGCACAAGCAATCGCCACTCTCTCTGCTATAGCCGCAACTGCAGCTCCGTGCAGTCCATTGTAGTAATTCTTCCAACAAACAAACGTATTATCAAATACAGAAATGAAATTAATAGAAGGAAGAAGGGTTAGTGGATTAGCTATTGATTGAACAAATAAAAAGAAAAGAAAAAAGGAGGAGGAGGAGGAGGTTGATTACGGTGACGGCGGGCAGGACGGAAAGAGAACAGGAGACGCGGCCACGTTGGACAACATCGGCCGTGAGGAGATCGCGAAGAATGTTGGAATAGAAGTCCTTTGAGCAGTACTCACTGGGCAATAAGCCTGAAGTTCCCCCGCCGACGAAGAAACCTTTGATCGTAGCCACGTGTTCTGGAGGCAATTCTTTGGACGTTGTTTCTTTAGGTAACGAACTGGTGGTGGCGGCGGTGTCACTGATGGTGGTGGCACTGGCGCTGACGCTGGCCGAGGATGGCTTCCCCATCTCTGCCTCGCCGGTTTTCGGCCCGGCTCGCGGTCCAAATTGGCAGGAAATGTTATCCACCTTTTTTTATGTTCTAATTTATACTGTAATATTCTTATAGTTTTTAATTTTAGTAATTAAGACTTTTTATTAATTTTAAAATTTTTATTTATTTTTTTAAATTATCACTATTATTTTTTTCTTTTCTTTTTTATTTTTGTAGATTCTTTTTTAAAATTTTGTTAGATTTGCAAAACTTAAACCTATTAAAATTGAAAAAAATTATAAATTCTAAAATATGTTCACAAAAAGAAAAATAATCATGATAACTCAAGAACATTAAATCCCCTAATATTTTAGTCTTATGAAATTTTTTACAATCAGAAGAAAATTTTAAAATTAATAAATTATGAAGGAGAGTCTTAGTAACTAAAAAAGTTAAATTATAAGGATTTAAATATATTTAATCTAAAGAATTACATAAACGTAAAAATAAAATAAAATGAAAATTTATATTATTAAATTTTAATTATAATTAACATGCCTTTTAATGAATAATTGATTAACAGATTAAAATTAAATTATGTGTATTCAAATCTAATATTATATTTATGTAATAAAACTTTATAAATAAATCGATTTTTTTTGTTTCACTTATTTTGAGGAAAGCTCTTTATTAA
The DNA here is from genome assembly GCA_021464305.1 of Kandelia obovata. Lineage (NCBI taxonomy): Eukaryota > Viridiplantae > Streptophyta > Magnoliopsida > Malpighiales > Rhizophoraceae > Kandelia > Kandelia obovata. The sequence continues at coordinate 4,417,032 of CM038478.1, read as the reverse complement.
GGAAGCGACGTGGGTCCCAAGACTCTTCAAATGAAAAAGGAACTCAGTTGCAACTCTTTTGTTCCACACGCCTGAACAATGCCTCCTGCAATTTGGTACATAACTGCAATAAACTTTTCCCATATTTTCCAAGCTACAGCATAAGATGACAAAGAAATATTTTTAATTTAAGCTTCCTTGCAAACAAGTCCGTGGATACAATGTATTCCTACTTTTAAGAATATTCTACAAGATCATGTGCTTGCGACATGAGTCCCTGCAGGAATTGCCAGGCCTAGCTCCTTGCATTGCTCTTCATCTGGTCGAAGGCTCCCTGGAATTGCACCAAAAGCTCGTCTTGATGCTTCAAACCCTGAAGCCACATGATGCAGATATGCTGAGGCATCATCCATTTGCTTCTGCAAATTAAGAGAAATGGAAGCAAATTGCTTTGGAGGACTTTTTGATGGTCTCCTTGCCAGTGTTTGATCCAGCTCAGCAACCTTCAACAATCGCTCTGTTGCAGACTCCCATGACAGCTCATGCCTTTGTGCATCAGTCATCTCACCAGGCTCTTCGATCAAAGCCTTGCTTGTGGCCTCAACGAATCCTTTGCTGTTATCATAAGTTCGACAATTCAGGAACTGCTTGAAGAAATTGTTTGAAGGATGGTTAGCGCACACAACAATTTTTCCCATTGCCAATGCTTCTGCTGTGGTTGTGCAAACCACATCAGTGGTGCTCGGATTCAGGAACACTTTGTAACTGGTAAACCAAAGAGAAAGGGAACTGTCATAAAAGCACTCAATTATACATTGTCAACAACAGGAATGAGCATGCCTACTTCTCACTTGCAGTTTGCTAATGAAAATGAGTGTTATTCAACTACTATCTGCCTGCCTTGAGAAACTCAACTGCCTTGAAGCAGGATGACAGTAAGGCACGTCAAATATATCATCAATAATTAAAGATGGGCCACACTCTCACGATGTGTGAGAAACAAACCAACTGTCCCTTATTGTGTCGTAGGATTGAATCTACCCATTATGACAATTAGAGTGAAGGGAACAGGACAACAGCAAGAGCATCATCTTTTTTGTCAAAAGGAGGAGCATTGGTGCAGTTTTCCATCTAGGCAAGCACACAATATGTGCAGATTAAAATTGGCATCTGAAAGTATTCTTATATCTGGAAATTTCTTCCTTTAAGTGCCATAACTTTTTTATGTATCCTTGAAATCAGAAAAATACTCCAGATAAACCAAATTTGCAGGTTCCTTAGCTCTTGACCTTAGAAACAATATGGGTCAAACACCCTTGTTAAGCAACAATTGCTATCAATGGTGTTAACTATATTATTGGTCAGGTAAATGGACAGATTTTCTGCTTTGTAGGATAAAGTGCTAGCGGCCCAACCAAAAGCCAGCACTACCATCAAGCGAGTCCATAGGCTGATGCTGACTCTCCATAAGACCAATGCTACTTGCTCATGATGTGTGAGGAAAAGAGGAAGAAAAGAACAAATAAAAACATGAAAGAAGTAGGACATATGGCAGAAGCTTACTCATGGAACACAGGATCAGCATGATCACGCCCAGGAAATACTCTGACTACTAGTTCCAACCTTTTAGCTGCTTCCTGTACTTGATCAGAGTCTTCTCCAGTGCCATATAAGTCTACCTCAAGCCCAGATAGATCTTTTTGATGACTATGAAGAAGTTTAAGGAGCTCCTCGTAGCCTTTGCTCCACACCATCTTTCCTATGTAGTAAACACCTTTAGAGAAGGCCTGATCCCCACTTTTCTGTAGCTGTAATTTTTTCTTGCCAATCTCCAGGAACTTAGGATTCACCCCATGAACATTGCAGATGATGGATTGTGGATAATCTTGGGTGGCAGCAGATAGTCTAATTACCTGAACTTACACCATAGGGATAGTCTTATCAGCATTCAATACTTTCATGATTGCAACATTGAAGTCACAACAATGTGGAATTTTAACTTTCCTATAAGGAAAAATTCTCTTTTATCATGCAGAACACCTTTTGAAATCACAGCTGCCTAGCAGTCCCATGATCTTGAACACTAATTTCTCATCAAATCTGCTGACCCACTAGCCGAAGCCATTGCATGCATACCAATAGAGTGGTTACTGACAAGGTGGCCTTCATGATCATATATACCTTAAAAAATAACATATCTTACTAGATTGAGCAGATTACTGCTATCCTGTTACCTTTCATCTGCTAATCTGCCATCATTTCATTGTTACTATGCTATGTGCTCCATCTTGCATACGGAAAATTTATATAATACACACTTGCTTACAGAGTGAATATTGATTGAACCGTGCTTAGTAGGCACTTGATCCTTGCCCTTTCTTTTGTGAGGTCATTTCCACATACAATATAGGAAGAACTACAGACATGCAAGCTCTCTTGGGAGCACATTCAGATATTGTACGTTCAACAATTATCAATTATTCTTCATTTACATAAGAATTGTCTTCACCAGTGTGCTCTTAAAAAGTCACATGGATAATCTGTAATATTAATGCCCACATAAGTCCATATTAGTCTTTCACTGAATTTCAAGACTTGCGTAATAGTGAGTCATACAGAATTAGTTCACCACGAAAAAGAGAGTGTGATTTGCTAGGTTAAAGTACACAGAAAAACAGCAACAGATAACAGTGTAATCATGTTATATCATCTCAACAGACATAGGCTAGCGGAGAAAGTACCTTGTGGCAATAGATGCCAACAACCCAAGTATTCATATACTTGAGAAAAAGTGCTTTAAGTCGTCCATGCTTCTCTCTCTTAACATATTCCAAGTAATTGGTGTGTATAATTCCTATTACAAGGCGGAATTTAGATTTCCATCTCTTCCCATGATGAAACCATGTAAGGTGTTCAGGCTCCTCAAGGACAGCAATGTCTGCATCTTCATCAGGAATGACTTCAGAGATATCGCCTGCAGCAAGAATGCTTCGTTTATCTACAGAAAACTGTGGCACAAGAAAAGTCAAGAATGACCATCAAACAATTACCATCCTATCCAATCTAATTATGTTTGCATGTAATTACCTTAGCTGGATAAAAACATATACTGAAATCTGGTGAAAATGCAATCCTCTCATTAAGCCACCGATGGACATACTCTTTCTGCTCCGAAGGGGAACTGAAAGTGATGTTATTGGGATACACTAGCTTTTGATGCTTCAAAGACAACCAAGGAATCACCAAGGTGACCTTCCTGTTCCCATCCTTTGCAAGATATGCTGCACGAAATAGAGGGTTGACTGCAGTTCCAGTCATCCACGGAAGGCTTGCAGTGGTGAAAACTGCAATATGCTGTCTTTTATCCATACAGTTGCAAGCTATGGATGGCCTCAAAACTTTATTCCAAGAGCCCTTTCGAGGTCGCGAAAACGAGATCCTTCAACTGCATCAGAAAATTGCAAACCAGAATAAATGTATGATCAATGGTTTTTCTTCCAAACCAACCAAAGGAATTGCAGAATAGGGGGTGATTACGCTAAAACAAACAAAAAACAGAGAGATTGATCGAGGCATGCCAATCTGCCTAACGGTCAAATTCCATCCCCTTTTTTCAGATTCCAGCCATTTCCTTTGTAAAAATAGAATTCTGCCGTGCACTAGTTAATCTAAATCTATAGGATTCTAATTGCATTAAGTTACAATTAAACAGTAAATCGATTAAAAACCACCGAATATTCAACATATAAAAATTTTAAGAAAATATATTTAAAAATAAAATAAAAAAGGCAAAGCAGAGGAAGAAACAAAAATTACAGAGAATAACACGCACCAACGGATAGCTTTTGAGAGAGAGATAGAGAGAGAGAGAGAGAGACGGGGAATAAAACGAGAATAGCTATGAGGATGGGAAGGCGAAAGCGTAACTCAAACGTTGGAGGATTGATGGCGTAGGAGTGCGGACGAGGAGAAGAGATGAAGGAGCATATGCTGAGGTACTCCCCCAACAAGAAATCGAAAATGTCCAATACAAGCTTCCCCGTGCCGTTATTTGCCGGTTTATGATTCAGCGAAACGGCGTCGTATATGTTATTTTTCTCCACCAGCTTAGATCCTCGCCGTCAATGAAACGCGGGATCTTGGGTCGGTTGCATCTGCATAGGCCAATTTGCTTGCATTCTCGAACCAACAAGCTTAAGGGATTAACAAAAGTCCATTAACTGAAGAAAAAGAAAAACAAAAAAAAAAAAAAAAAGAGCCAGCTCACCAGAAACTGTAGTTCCTTTCATCGTTACTCTCTGTTTGCTTCCCGCGAAAGATGGTTAGTAAGTTCATGTCAGTGTTTCCCTCACCAGGATCAAATGCGATTTCTCTTATTGCATCTACCAGCTGTTTGTTCCTGTTTGGGCTAAAGGTTGTAGCTGCACGACAACATTCAACATGAAGTGAATGTGATTATATTTTTGTTTTTCAGTACTCATCGAAGAACTAGGATGCTGTAATTCCAGCATTTAATTGTCGATAAATTTAACTAAAAAAAAAACGTTGGGCAATTCGAAAGGATGGTTGTAGAATGCGTTTGAACCTCCTAGAAAATCAGTGTCGAACCCCAGAGGACTTGTATCTCACACTTCTGGATGTTTACAAATACAGTGGTCACATGAGTATAGGGAGATCAGATATTGGTTGGTAAAGAATTGTCGGACATGGTCAAATTCAAATGCAGAAACGCAGACCAATAAATTGATTTTGATTGAAATTGAAATTCGAAAGCTTTCATCTTGAACACTGACCTTAAAATTAATTGAACTATATAGCTTGTTGGTAAACTAATATTTTCCAATACGAAAAGTCAAGTCCGGTTTCCAAGTCCAGTAACTCTGGTGAACCGGGCCAACCAATCGGGCACTAACTGAAAACATATCCCGGAGCCTGACCCGCTTCATGGAAAGACAAAATTACCCTTCACTTTAGAACCGGACCCCACCGCCCCACACATCAGAATCAGAGACTCGGCGGTCCCTCGCGTACTATTGTAGTCTCTCGTGCTGCTCCCAGCCAATCGTCAAGGGTGATTAACCTTTTCACAGACGATTCTATTTGGGTAACATCTGCACTGCACTGCGTTTCTAATTTATTAGGTGAATTATGGCCTTTTTTTTTTTTTTTTTGAAAATTCTTCCTTTTTAATTAACGAGTTTTGCCAATCTATTTCATTCCGCCGCAGTTGAGGAAGGAAAAAGGGTGTGCCGCAAATCAATCGAACATGGGAGGAGGAGCGGAACATGGGCACGGAGCAGATGGGGCCCACGGGGACTTCAGGCAGAAGGTGTGGAGCATGACCGGAGGCCCGTACTGCAGGCCCAAGCACTGGCGCCGCAACACCGCCATCGCCATGGCCGGCGTTTTCCTCATCTGCATCCCCATCGCCATGAAGTCCGCCGAGCTTGAGGTCTTCTCTCTCTCTCTCTCTCTCTATATATATATATATATATATATATATATATCCGTCTCTCACACACACATGCAATTTTGCTTGAAATAATTGTGAATAAATTGTAACGCCAAATCCTTGGATATCGGATCTCTGAAATTAGGACTGAAGAAGTTAACAAACACTACTTTTGACTGTACGGTGGATCTCGTTAAAAGGCATTCGGATTACTCAGATCGAAAATGTTTGATTTTGAAAATGATGCAGGACTTGTTTTATTTGATTAAAAGATTTAAACTATGGCTTTGGCTTTGCTGTCCTCGAAATTTTGGACAAAAAGCGGCAATGCAAATGCATGTTTTGCTTTATATGTAATTGTAACTCAAAAGTTGAGTCCATTGGAGCTGGTTGTATGATTAGATCTCAATTGAGCCTCTTTAATGGTTTTAAGGCCCCTGAGTGACCAGGCCTTTATTGATTCTTCCTAAAGATTGCTCCATGACTCTTAGGATGATTGGATAAAAGAATCATTGTGGGCATTTTCGGAGTGATGGTCCTGTCCTACAGTTCTTATTAACATTGTATTTTATTCTCCCATGACATAAGGATGCAGGTTCATCATTTTGCTGTAAAATATGCTTTGAATCTTCACTGTAGGTTAATCAATGAGTACTCTATATATGAAAGTGTGCCTGGTTAGATCTGTCATTGTTATCATGTTCTCAATGTTGCTTTACCCTGATTGATGCGCTTAATAGCAACGTTTATAGTTCACACACATGCGGATAGAGAGTGTGTATCAACTAGTAAGCATCTCCCTGAAACCAGCAGATTAGTAATCTGGTAGAGAGTGTGTATCAACTAGTAAGCATGTTCCTGAAATCAAACTTTGAGTATTTTCTTTATGTTGGGAAGTAATGCATATATTTGATTTCTGTCTCAGTGACTGTTTTTTCTTCAGCGCTTGATTTGTAGTGGAGTAGAATCTATTGCTTCCGCCGGCATTTGAAATCTTCTTGTTCTCATAGATATTTAAGTATCCTAAAGTAGAGGAAATTAGGAGGAAAAGGCACCCACATTCCTATGTTGGCTAAAGGTGTGTATGCATGTGTATATATATATATTGCAAGCTAGATCCTAGTTCCTTTGAGAAATACCCTTGTATGCTTTACTAAGCATTTTGAATTGCATTTGTTTAGATAATTTTATCTTTGCAAAGTAGTCATTGTACTTGGCAATCATCAGCATGAATAGATAAAAGAAACAACTTTCCTTTTCTGCAGCAACGGCCACATCATCCAGTCCGCCCAATCCCTTCACAGCTTTGGTGCAAAAACTTTGGCCCTAAGGACTACAATGAAGTAAAGTAACTGCAGAGACTGAACTGTTGCGTCTTGCCTTGGAGAAGCATTGTTTTAGCAACTGTGGACTTGTTTGGCAATTTAAAATAAGATTTCAGTCCATAACTTAAGGAATGTGATCTTGACTCCATTGGTAATAATTTACTCTCTCCTTTTTAGTGTCTTGCAGAAAATACTGAAATTGGTGTTGTGAGTTGTCTTGTAATACTTACTTTATATCTGTCTCTCTTTTAATTTTTCTATGTGATCCTGTTATTCATCCTATTTTTTGAAATCAAACGCAAAAGGCTGACTGTTGACACGCAAAACATTAACAAGCTTGTGTGCCTTCCATGGCGATTGGCGATACCTTTGCTTTGTGTGTTCTTTTTTTTTTTTTTTTTTTTTTTTTTTTGAAGGTAGCTTAGTTATTTATCAGCAGGTGACAGATTTCAAATTTGAGCCCTTCCAGAAGGTGAAGACAAGTGAAGCTGGGCCTTCAAGCGTCCATGTATGGATTTCCTTTCCAGGATATGGTGCCTACCAAGTTCAGTCCAGACGCTAATTTGTGGTCTATAATAGGAAAATAAAAAGGGACAAAACGAAACTCTAATTTATTGGCATTAGAATTATGCAAAAATATCTAAGGCTCGAGGGGTCACTTTCTCAAATAATGCTAGAAATATAAAAAATTTTGTAAGATTTCTACGTTAAACAACATAAATCTGCACCAAAGCTCAAAGAAAAAGTTGCCTATCACATCACTCAAATTGAAAATGCTAGCGACTTACATTACTCCATTTTCTTTTTCCCACAAAGACACACCCAAAATTAAATTTATCATTATCTCACGGTACACAAATAATAGTTCTTTAATGATGGTTTTTATTTACAAACCATTTATTATGCTTACTCAATGTTTTTATAAATATAATTTATTATAATTTTATGTTACATAAATCTATTTTTATTTTATTTTATTTTAATTAGACTGTTTATATTATGTAACCTAAAATTAAAAGAGTGTTATATTAAAAGATTAAAATAATTTTTTATACTCTTATTTATTTATTTATAAGGTCCTACTTTAACTTATATATATATATATATATATATAGGCAGGATTGTGTAGCAAAGAGAAAAAAAAAAAGTCATTGTTCGTCTTATCCTTTACCTTTCGTTGACGCGGAAAACGGAGTTCTTCACGCAAGGTGGCGGTCAGCAAAGGTTTCTGTCCTTCTTTCGACTACTATTTATGATATTCAGATTAGTTTTCTAGTTTGTTTTCCCTTTTTTTTTTTTTTTTTTTATGTATAAAAATACTTGACTACAACATAAAATATGAATGAAGGTTGATATTGCTGACCGCCGCCTTGCTTGACAAAAACCCATTTCATAAATAAAGGTTTTCGTCCTTTTTACTTCTATTTATGGTATCAGATCAATCACTTGTGGTCTAGGAGCAATTTGAAGCATTGAGCAATCCCTACGCCTAACAAAGCAATGGCACAGAGGCCTTCTGTTCTTGCAACAAAGAGGTTGGACTTGCACACTACATCGTTCTACTTTCCTTAAAACTGGTATTCTACTCAGCCCCACACAATCTAATCTTCTGCTAGTTTTTCAGGTACGCAGTAGTTACAGGAGCAAATAAAGGGATAGGATTTGAAATATGCAAGCAGTTGGCTTCTAATGGGATTGGGGTGGTTTTGACATCCAGAGACCAGAACAAGGGTCTTGAAGCTGTTCAAAAACTTAAGGACTCTGGCGTTTCTGACGATCAAGTGGTTTTCCATCAACTTGATGTGGTCGATCCTGATAGCGTCGCATCTCTGGCAGATTTTATCCGTACCCGCTTTGGGAAACTAGACATCCTGGTAATTATGGTTCACTTCTAGCTTGCCTTGTTTGAATGCTTTATGTTATAATTACGTCCATTTCAGTTAAAATTTGATAAGTTTTAATATAATGTTATTTAATTTTAGTATGTAATATTGTATAAAATTTAAATTTATTGTATAATTATATCTTAAATTTTTTATAAGATTTGATAATTATCTCATTTTTAATATTTTTTATTTATATTACGTATTATTTTTTTATTATAAATAATTGTATGATTTCATATATATATATACATATATATAATTTTTTTTTTCTCGTAAACTCATCTTTGCTAAATGAAACCTATCACTTTTTTTTTTTTTTTTTGTAAATTGAAGATGACCCATTTTCGTCAAATGAAACTCTGGGATTCTTGCATCAAATTTCAGTCTAACAATTCTCGTTAAGTTAAATTATCAAAACCTAGCTTGCATCTGGAGTTTTTAGACAAAATATGTTGATTGATGCGCATCAAAAATTGAAAACATTGGAGGAAGACAATTATAATATGTTCAAAATTCTTGGGTGAGACTGAATAAGCGCTTTAAAGCAATTAAAAAGAAGAGATTTTTTTGTTAAGAAAAAGAAAAAAATTTATTTATGTCAACAAAAACCATAAAATTTTTTGTCGTTGCTCGTAACTTTTTGTCATTTTCCATGTATCTGGACATACCCATCTGTGTCTTTCCTCGTTTATGATTTTTCAAAGGTGAATAACAGCAAAATTGGAACACTGTGCAGGTGAACAATGCAGGGACTAATGGAGTTTCTCTAAACTCTGACCTTTTCCAAAAGGAGGCTGAACTCTCCGGTGGCTGGGTAAAATTGTTCTATCTGATCTTTCCATTTTTAGCTCTCTCTCCTTTAAATGTAACAACGCAAGATTATCTTCTCTCTCTTTTTTTTTTTTCCCTCATCGGAAATAATTCGATATGTCATTTTCTTGGATTGTTATAGGTCGGTCATATTACTCGGGAAAATTTTTGTGTAATTGGCAATATAAATTTTGTATGGGAGCCCTGTTAACAAAAACAATGAATAACAAGAGCAGAGGAGTAACAGTAATTCGGGAAAGTCATTATGTATAAAAAGAAATTGAAGCTATATATATTGTGAGACTTAAAAATAATTTGCAATGAATAGGCAAATGAGGTATCAAATTCATTTCCTTCATTGCAGCCGGATGGAAAGCAGATTCCTTGGAACAAAATAGCAACTCAAAACTTCGACATGGCACAACAATGCATACAAACGAACTACTATGGTGCAAGAAGAATGACTGAAGCACTTGTTCCTCTCCTTGAGTTGTCTGATTCAGCAAGGATTGTAAATATTTCTTCTTCTTTGGGACTTTTGCAGGTACATACTTCTCCCCTCCCTGCTGCTTCATTCCATCCCATTCATGGAACTGATCTTGAGTTGGTCCAAATTTTCTGGAAAGACAATTCATTCATAACCTGATACATGAAACTGTGTCGTGTTCGTTGAGAAATTGATTATGCAGTGATTCTTTAGAATTTAATATAAATTTTTTCCCAATTTCATTTATTGGATCAATAGTCGTGATTTACTTACATATAGATTTGCAGACACTGACTGATTTTTATTTTTTTATTTTTTATTTTTGACCTTGTCATGTGGTATAGTTTATACCCAGTGAATGGGCCAAACAATGGCTGAACGATTTTGAGAATCTCACCGAAGAGAGAGTGGATGAGGTAGTGAACAAGTTTTTGAAGGATTTCCAGGAGGGGTTGCTGGAAACCAATGGTTGGCCTCTTAATGTTTCGGCCTATAGAGTTTCAAAAGCCGCCATTAATGCCTACACGAGGGTTGTAGCTAAAAGGTGCCCAAGGTTCTGCGTCAATTGTGTCTGCCCTGGCTTTTGCAAGACTGACATTACGGCCAATGTCGGCGTTTACACTCCTGCTCAAGGTGCTGAAAAGCCTGTGATGTTGGCGCTGCTGCCTAACGGTGGCCCTTCTGGCGTCTTCTTTTCCGAGATAGGATCGTCATGTTTCTGAATCGAAAGGAACAATATGGTCACGGGCGAGCGATCAAAGCTTGGAAATGTGTGTGGAAGTGAATGCCTTTTGTGTTCCTTGTACAACTAGTGAAGCCAACAATTTTAAGTTGAATCTCGAATTCAGATTAATAATTTGTGGTACTTCGTTTGCATTTACTTCAACTTGTCCCTGAAAATTTATTGGAAAGCACAGTGGTGCAGCACAACCAAACATACGACAAAAGACAGACAATTAGTAACACAGAATCGAGGAATACAAAGAAGAGCATGCACACTGCAGGACGAGAAAGAAGCTCAACACAATAGATTAGAGGACCTAATTCTTAGGGTTTCGAACAAATCCCACGAAGCATTCGATATGATCAATGATTCAATGGTTCGATGGATACCACATTTGCCCTCGTAAAATATTACAAACAAGGTAGTAGTTCTTTGTACATTCTCTTGCAACCTATTTTTCGAACTGCCAGTAACACTTGGCCACAATACTCTGACAGAACAAATAAAATAAAAATGTACCGTCCTTGCATTGACATGTAGCAGCCTAATTGTGTAAAATCCCATTGGTTTTGGGAATTGTTGCTGCAGTTTTCAGGTCTGACAAAAACAATGATTATACGACAATCAGAATGAGAGAGGGCTGGAATGTTGTAAAGACAGTTCGGTCGAGTGGGTTTTAGTCATTCATTACGACATATTTTGCGCGTCATTGATTACTCGGGGGTTGTTTCAACAAGTCGGATCATTTAGGTTTTAGATTGCGATCACTTGAGTTTCTGAATTTTGGAGTATGAAGTGAAGGAGCTGCAGTTCAAGCACTGGTTTTTCTCAATTTCATCATGCGTATAAAAACGATGCCCGACTGTCCTCATGCTAATTAGTTTATGTTGGTAGTCCAGAAGCAAAAGAAACAAGATTGCAGCCAACAGTCTTCTAATTTAGAAACAGCATGTAAAGGAGAGACGAGAGAAGATCAACTTGAAAAAGTGGTTCTTTTTTTCTCTAGAGTACAAGCTTCATTTGTATATGGAACTTTTTGGATACATACATCGTTACAAGTTTGAATCAAACTCTAATGTAAATAGATTTCATCTAAAATGCAAAGCTTCAGCTCGTGTGTGTGTATATGCCTAATGTAAAGTGTTGAATAAACGAATAAGCCTGTTAGGTTAGGTTCTGCCGTGATTGTTTCCTCTTCGTTCTCGTCCGGAAATTATAATGTCTCTAATGAGTGGGCCTAGGGAATTTTAGCTAATTGTCACGGAGTTAGACTTTGAACGTGCTTTAGACGTGCTAATCCGCGCGACACTTAGACAATCTTGCGAGAGAAGATGCTAAGTAAGCTTTGAAGAGAGTTACAACCAATTCAAGAGAGAAAGAAAGTGAGAGGCTTTGAGATAGAGAGAAGGATAGTAGGTACAAGTATAGCAATGTAGAGAACTTTGCTATTGAGAGGTGTAGAGGTGTGTTTACAAATGGGAGGAATGAGAGTATTTATAATTGCTTCCCCTCCTCAACGTGTGACTACAATCATTTGTTCTAGAGAATTCTAAGGATAATATCTAGATATTTACAATAGAGCATTCTAGAGAGGGACACCTAAGCATTCTTCTAGAATTCTGCTTGACTTGGGTTAGGGCACCAATTAGGCTAGCATTGGGCTAGCATGTAACAAGCAGGCTGACAGCATACTTGAATCAGCCCGCGACACCCTCCCCCACTTATTTTCGCGACGTCCTCGTCACGTTTTCATCCTTGTAGCGGTGGATAAAATCCGAAAACTGCCAAAGCAGGTCCTCTCGTTCCCAACTAACCTCTTTGTCCGGCAAATCTTTCCACTTGACCAAGTACTCAGTGTAATTAGGAACTCTCCTCCTTCGGGTCACTCGATCGGCAAGGATGAATTTCACCTCCTTGTCAAACTTGGGGACCACAGCGGTTGGTGCATGCCTGGACTTGCTTCGACCAAGATCCTTGTCATTCTCATGAAAAGGTTTTAGAAGACTTATATGGAAGACATTGTGGATCTTGCGCTTTGATGAGAGTTGGACTTGGTAGGCGGCATTTCCCACACGCTTGATAATAGGAAATGGACCTTCGTACCTTTTCACCAAGCCCTTGTGCACGTTGCGTGGAGACTTCAGTTGGTTGGGCAGCAACTTTACCATCACCAAGTCTCGTTTCGCATATGTTTTTGTGTGTTGCTTCTTGTGGACTTTGAAAGGTCTCTTGCAGTCCGAAAGCGCCACAACAGGTTCTTTGGAGGTAGCTCGCTTCAATTCCGCAAGCCCCGGGGTTGCCATGCGATGTGAGGTCATGGCAAGAGGTTTGGCACCGTGTCCCAGCTTGATGTGGTGATCCACATCTTGTCTTGGAGGCAGCTTCTTTGGCAACTCGGGAGGCATCACGTCCTTGAACTTGGCAAGGACACCTTGGACAGATTGTGGCAATGTAGGAGTAAGTACTGCTACGTCTTCCCCGTTGCTGAGTTCCCTTGTGGTAAGAACGTGACCGTCACCTGACTTAAGACCCCGTTTGAATTGCAAGGCAGAAATCATTGATGTTTCTGACTTCCCCTTGCTCTTCAAAGGGATCACTCAGATCTTGCACGTGTCGAGAATCACAAGAGAACTTGAAGCAGGAATGGGAAAAGCAGAAGTTTTGCAGAAAAATGCAAGACCTAGCACGACTTTCAAATCATCCATAGGAACGATAGAAAAGTCTAACTTACCCATCCAATCTCCGATTTGGATAGCTACTCCTTCCGCCACACCTTGGATAGGTTTGGCCTCCGAATTGACAGCTTTGATGGTGTCATTCCCCTTTGCGAGTTTGAGGCCTAGACATTTGGCCTCTTGGACGTCCATGAAGTTGTGCGTTGCTCCCGTGTCTAGCATTGCACATGCAGTTTTGCCTTCAATGGCGACGTCCACGTATAACAGTCCCTTTTCCTTAGGAATTGTTGGAGAGAAAAGCTTTGACAGGTTGCCTAATTGTTGTATGGCTCCCATGTCGAGTTGGGACTCCTCCTTGGATTTTTCCTTGTTGAGTTTCGTAATCATTGCATTCATTGCCCTACGGTTGGGGCAATCCTTCACCCAGTGAGGTCCATGACAAATAAAGCACGGCTTTGGGGGATTACCTGTGTTACGTTTGCCCGAAGAGTTCTGCCCATACTTGGGATTGCCACTTGAGGATTTATGGTTTCCACCCTTTTTACGGCTTGCATCCTGTTTCTGCCTATCCTTCTCTTCCTCACTTCTGTTGGAGTTCGGCCTTCTATTCTTAGAAGAGTAATCGATGAGCATTTCGACAGCAGTAATGACAGCATCTAGGGTCTGCATATCACGTCTGTCCAACTCTACTCTTGCTCAATCCTTCAAGCCGTCCTTGAAGTGGAAGAGCCCTATTGGACATATCAATTTCAAGCATGATAGTAGTAAATTCCTTGATGTAATCGAAAATACTACCTGTTTGGCTTAGGCGATATAACTTCCTTCTAACTTCGCTGTCTGCATTGTGAGACACAAAGTATTTTCGCAATTCAGCCTTGAATTGATCCCATGTGTTGAGAATGCATAAGTCTTTCTCACGTTCGGAATGCTTCCTTCTCCATCATAGTTGGGCAGCATCCCTCAAGAAGATTGGGGCGTTACATACCTTTGCAAGGTCGTCAACAACCCTCATGGCCTCAAAGTATTGTTCGAGACCGAAGAGAAAGTTTTCCACCATCGTGGCGTTACGGGTTCCATTGTACATGGTCGGCATGGGGACTTTCAAACCATGGACAACAGGGGCACTTGTGGTGGCGGCAGTCGTACCACTCTAGTGTGTGCTACTTCGGTGGCGTGACTTCATCTCCCTACGAAGATCATGGATCTCTCCTTCCATGAACTTGCGTAAGTTGGACAGCTCTTGATCTGTCTCTTATACACATCTAGATGTGTATAAGAGACAGAAGTAGCACACACTAGAGTGGGACGACTGCCGCCACCACAAGTGCCCCGGTTGTCCATGGGTTGAAGGTCCCCAAGCCAGCTATGTACAATGGAACCCGCAACGCCACGATGGTGGAAACCTTTCTCTTCGGTCTCGAACAATGCTTTGAGGCCATGGGGGTTGTCGATGACCTTGCAAAGGTATGCAATGCCCCAATCTTCTTGAGGGATGCTGCCCAACTATGATGGAGAAGGAAGCCTGTCTCTTATACACATCTGTGTAGAGGTGTGTTTACAAATGGGAGGAATGAGGGTATTTATAGTTACTTTCACTCCTCAATATGTGGCTACAATCATTTGTTCTAGAGAATTCTAAAGATAATATCTACCAATTAGACTAGCATTGAGTTAACATGCAACAAGTGGGCTGACAGCATACTTGAATTAGCCCGTGACATAATGCTGAAAATCTAAATGAGTAAAAAGTGGATGAGGTATTCTGGAAGCAGAAGGGTGGCCTTTCATGTCTGCCTGACTACTTATCTAAGGCGGCCCTGAATGCATACGGACGAATCTTGGCTAGTTTATCAGTTGAGAAGGGTGCCGAGAGTCCGGTGAGATTGGCACCGCTGCCTAGTGGGTGGTCCTTCTAGTCGCTATTTCAATCGGCAGGAGGAATCCAGCTTTTGACTGGAAAATCCCTCCCCAGATACAGAAGTGAATTCTGAAGTCCCTATGCCTCGAGTTCCTGAATTATGCATCGTTTTGTGTGCACCAAAAGTCTAGGAAAAAAAATAGAGTGGTTACCTTTTTTCTTTTTCTTTTTCTTTTTTGTTTTTTTTATATTACAACTGAAAAATAATTGATCGTTAAAGTGGAAACTTAAACTCAATCCTGTTGAGTCGTTGACTTATCCTCTGATTTATTATTATATTTTTTTTTCAATAGTCGTTTTTGGGACAACAAAAAAAAAAAGTATCCAATAAGAGCTTGAAATTTCACAAATTATATCAGAATGCATCCAACAGATAAAGAGGAGTTCCATAAATTAATTTTCTTTACATCCAATTCCAGCTTTTGGCTGTTAAAAAATATATTTTATTTTACAAATAAACCTTACCAAATACGTGTAATTTAATGAATTTGTCTATGGATATTTAATGTTTCATTAATTCAATTAATTTGTTGTTAGGAAAAAAATACGCACTACCCAATTTATGGCGTCCCTCTGGCGAAGTCAAAGATCGTTTGAACCGCAAAAGTTCGGATCGGCACAGCGAGCAGGTCCGAATTTAATTAGAGAATGTCAGCCCACACTATCAATCTTTATTGTTTTTCCTTTTAGGCCGTTAGATTTTTATTTTTGGTCTGTTATAAAAATTATTAAATTAAAAATTAGACAATAAAATAATTATTTTCATTTTTATAAAATTCATTCTTTTTCTTATAGTTAGATTTTGAAATTCCAAAAATAAATATATAATATAAAATTTTAATTATCAGAATATCCTTTTTTAAAAAAATAAAATAAAATACCATTCATCTTTCTGTGGAATAATAAATCCGTAGCTTCACACATTCACAAAAATAAGAATTTCCCGGACCGTAGGAATTGTTTACGTGGATCATTCCTGTTCATAAAATATGTGTGGCTTTACAAGTTCACAAAAACACAAAAATTCCCGAGCTTAGGAATTTTCCACGTCGACAGGGCACAAATCTACTTAACAGATTTACAGTAGTATGAAAATAGAGTTTAAAATAGTTGGATGTCTTCATTTTAAGGAATGTACAGATTTGTCGAGAAAGAAACATTTCTCATAAAATAATTATTAGCAGCTTGAATTGTAGATGATACTAATTATTATGATATATTATATTTTAATTTTACATTTTTCATAAGTAAAAATTTAACTATTACAAGTAATAAGAAAAAAAAAATGTGAATGTAAGAATGCAAGATGATTATTTAAAAATAAAATCCAAAATAACATTATCCCAAAAAATGAAATATCTAAGAAATAAAAAATTTTAGTAAAACTTTAAAAAGACATAATATAAGTTGGTTAAATTATCTGGGATTTACCAAAGAATACTATAAAATAGTTAAATATGATTTTCTAAAATTAGGACTATTTTATTCTTATATAATCTTTTAAAAATTACGATTAAAAATAAATTAATTTTTAATTTACTTTAAAATGGTTGTTAAAGTTGCCTTGCAACATGTTTATTGATTTGAAAACAAAATTCTTTTATTTTTTTTTAAAAAGAAAAAATTAATTTAATTTAATTTTAAGGAATTTCAAAAAAATTACAAATATCAAATAACAAATTAAAAATTTTCTTATCTTTTTATTTTTCTTAAGTAATTAATGAGAATTGCTAGGTGCTTAAAAAGAAACTCCCTTAGTGTCATACACTTGGTCTTATATAAATGAATTTTTGGGCAATGGTAGAAAATTTATTTATAAGGTGTTCTTACGCAAGAATTTTGTATATATTATATACTTAGTTTTTAACTAAATTAGCTCAAAGGATGCACTCCATTTATGTGTTGCATAGACAATTATACTAGCCAATATTTATTTTGTATTTTTTATTGTGTTAACTTAGCATAAGTTTTTGTGATATTAATACCCATTTATGAACACTTACAGGTCAAAGTAAGAGAAAATTTAGAGAATGAGAATAATTTCTATATATATTAAATTGTAAGAGAAAATTTAGAGAATGAGAATAATTTTTATATATATTAAATTGTAAGAGACCATATTAAATTATTAAAAAAATATACAAAATAAAGAAAGAATATTGAGAAAAATTAATAGGATATTTAAAAAAATTATATCAAAAGATATTTATATATATTTTTAATATAATTTGTATATATTTGTATAATAAATTTGAACTTTATATAAAACTATATATTAAAATTGAATAATATTGTATTGGAATATAAAAGATTTTAATACTCCTTTCAAACTTAAAATGGTAATATTGCCAACTTTAGTTATTAGATAAATGAATAAGTTTTCATGAAAATATCAATAGCCTAATCAATACAAGTAATAAAAATCAATCAAATTATATTTTACATAATGTGTTGATGAATATAATGACAATTATTCTTAATATGCTTGATTTGCACATGAAAAATATCATTGTAAGTAATTTGAATGACAACAATTGTCATAGTGAATTGGTGTGGAACAAAAGTGTGTTATACTAATGTCTTGCAGGAGTTATTAGAGTCATAATAATTTAAATATAGTGAGCATGAAATCCAATTTTAGTGTTACATCAGGTAACGACTATTTACTTTTTATTATATTAAGAAATGAGAGAATTCCCCGAGAAGAAATAATATCTAATTGTAAAATGCATGCATGGAATTATATTCAATTAATATCATAATAAGTCTATGACTCAAGTGAAAATTGAGCAAAGAAATAAAGTCCAAAAAACATAGTTCCCTTAACATATGGAAGAAGCAAAGTGAGTGGACCAAGGCATCGTTATTAAATGACTAACAATATGTATAACATATGTAATGTCTAGTTAAGCAATAGTGAAATATGTCATATTCTTAACTAGTTTTAGATAAAGGGTAAGATTCTTTAATGATGTACTATCAATAAGAAAAATTTTGACATTGTACTCGAGAAGAGTGAAGAAAATTTTGTTGTCATTAAGACTCGAGTGAATCTAAGGCATAATTTCTTTAAGATAAATAATACCTTGTACTATCAAAAGAAACCCTAAATATCGTAAAATAACTAAGTAAGTCAAGATCTTTTTATCCTATATAGCTAATTGAGATACCATTTGAGATCATTAATGTCCTACAAAAAATCTCTTATGATAATTATATTATTGAAATAAAGTAAGAGTAAAATAATTTCTTTAGCACTTTTGCAAACAAACAAAGCAATATCATAAAGACTTAAAGAAATTCCAAATTGATGCTTAATATTACCAAATTTTTTGAACCATACTTGAAGTGCTTACGTAAGATTATAAAATGCTCGATAAAGATAACAAACCCTATTGGGTGGATGGTCATATTATAATGAATGTTACATATAAACCTTTTTGGTAAGACCACCATTAAGAAATGCATTTTTAACGTCCATCTGAAAGAAATTTTAGTATCAAACTATAACAATTGTTAATAAACTCTTGACTAAAGTGATTTAAGTTAGAAGAGCAAAAGTCTCATTGTAGTTGACCTAATACTCCTAAGCAAACCCTTTGGCCATTAATTAAGTTTTATATTACTTAATAGGTTCATTTGATTTCATCTTAATCTTATAAATCCACTTACACCTCATAATAGACTCACTAGGAGATAACCTAACCAAATCTCGAGCTTCTACTACTATCTATTGCCAAAAAGGTTTAGTACTAGTTTCTTGATAAGTTTATAGTTCAAATAAAGAGACAATGATCAAGTAGATAATAAAATCTTAAAAGTGAAAGGATATTTTACTTACTCAAGAAAAATGATGCATAAGTAAAGTCTCAAAAGGAGATTCAAAATCCATAAATAAGAAAGACACTTCAAGATTAATTGATGATTTATTAATTAAGCTTGTATCTAAACTGTAAGCAAAATGATTTATAGGAGAAGAATATATTAAAACTTCAAAATTTATAGTGTTTGAAATTAATTCAACATAAGGATTAATGAAAAAAAATGTGAGGAAACATTTAATTGAAAAGAAAAAAAAGAAAATATCTTAGGTTCCTAAAAGATGATACAACGAGAAAATTGAAGACGTTTAGATACATGATTTCAATATTGATATTTCTCTATTTGCAAGCCCATAACCAATAAGATAACACAACAGGTATGAGTGTCTAACTTGGTTCATTCATGAAATTGCAAAAGAACAAAGCAAGCATAATTAAAGACTTAAAGAGGTTAATGTGTAAAGGGTGTACCATAAAGTTATTTAAAGGAAGATATATTTTTTTAGAACTTGGGATGAAACATAATTAATGGTGTACATAGTAATAAGAGTAGCCTCTCTCAAAAAAACACTTAGGAGATAAAATAAAAATAAGAAGAATTTAAATTGTATCTAGAGTGTGATGATGTTTTCATTTAGTCCATCCATTTTGTTGTAAGGTACTATGATATGAATGTATAAGAATAGTACCAATATGGAAAAGAAGTTGCAAAAATTTTAAATCTCTGTATTATATGACATTATCGATACAAAATAATTTACCATTTAAGAAAATTAAGTTTTTACTATATCAATAAATTAAAAATAAGTGTCAAATAACTCATAATGTTTTTCCATAAGATAAAGTTATGTATAATGTGAGTAGTCATCCATATCACAAAGTATCAGAAATCATTCATAGTATCAATAGGAAAGGGTCTTAAATGTTAGAACTAATTAATTCAAATGGTGTAAAAGAAATATAATGACTCTTATTAAAAAAGTAAAACATGATGCTTGTCAAGTTGACATGGAACACAATTAATCTTTATATCTTTAATATAACCTAAAAAGACCATTAGAAATTAAATGATTCAATTTAAAGTAAAAAAGATAACCAAGATAAGAATGTCAAAATGCAAATGAAATTGGCACAACTTAATAAGTAAGTAATTAACTTTAAAGTTGTAAGGAGACAAATTTAAATAAACATCCAACTTTATAGTTGATTCCAAGTATTTAGCTTGTTTGTGAATCTTATGTATGACAATCAGTTGAAGAAAAGTGTAAGTTAAGACTAAGATCACATAATTGACCCACAACAATAAGATTTAAGGTAAAATTAAGAACTAATAGGTTATTAGATATAGTCATATTAAAAGTTGAAATATGGCTAGTGTGACTAACATGTGTTTGAGAATTATTAGTCATATGAATAACTAATGCATAAGAAGTTATGTGTGCATACTAAAAAATTATGTGATCAAAGGTTATATAATTACAACATCCAAAGTCAATGAACCAAGATTTGAATTTACTAAAAACTACTGATAAGTTAGAAGTGAAATATGAGATTTAACTAAGATATGTTTAAAAGTGTCAAAATCAATTTAGTTTTAGAAAATCTTAAAATCACTGGACAAATTTTCAATATCAGTAGTGATAATAATAATCTTATAAAACTAACATTTGAAATTGATTTGTTGATTGAAATTAAATTATTCAAACTATTATTAATTGAGACCAAATTGTTACTCAATGTATAATTTATAATATTTTAAAATATAATAGCATGATTTGTAATAGTATCAATAACTTACTTTGTATTATGCAAAAGAAAAATAGGTGAATAAGATAGTATTAATAGATAATGTAAAGCAATGATCCCTCATAATGGCCAAACAAATTTCCTCATAAAGTAATTCAATAATTATACTTCCTAACGAAGGTAATGGATCATGATGAAGCAAAAAGACTTGTACAAGTTCATAATCATCATTAAGAGTTTTAAGAAATTATATAATTATCATTTTATTTCTATATTGTGAAAACCTAATAGTATTAAAAGGATAATTTCATAGGGGTTTAAAAAGATCTAGTTCATCCTATATAATACATATTTGAGAAAGAAAGACATTGATAAACTGATTAATTATTGTTTCAAACAATCAAAATTATTGAATAGTTAATATTAATGTACAATATAAAAAATAAAGTATTGTAAGACTAATAGATCTTATATTTTTTCTGTTGTGCTTAATTGATCAAATTAAAGTTTAATAATTAAAATAAATATATTACAAAATCACCTAAAAATTTTGTGATTATTATTTTATCGCTCTTCAATTCGTTCAAACAATTTCTCAAATGATTCATTTTTTGTTACAATGATTTTGGAATGTCCCTACTAACATAAAGCTAAAATTTGTGTTCCATGAGAAAATTGTGTATATTTTAGGTCAAAAGGATATAATTTATCTCATCTAAAATAATACTTATAAGTATGAAAATTTTAAATTTCTTTACATGAATAATATATATGATATCAAATAGTAACAAAATATGCAGCATCAAAACTTGAAAATAAAATGGAAAAAAGACCTTGGAAAACCTTAAGAACTTGTTAGACTTGGTAAAAAATTGACTTAAGAATGGTTAAATCAATAGAGCTAATGTTTTGAAGTGGTTTGATTAGCATGTGTTGTTGTGGAAATCAATGAGTTAATACAACGGTCAAAAGCCAAAAGATTCTGCTAAATAGTTTGTTAGCCCCTTAAGTCCCTCAACAAAGAAATGCAAGTAATTGGTGATTCTTTGCACTAATATTTGACATCAAATTGGCATAAGATAGTTACGTTAAGGAAGTAAGAGGCATCTACAATATGTAGGGATTGCATGTTGTGGAGATTTGAGGCATAGATGATTAGGTTATTGGTTAAGGTGACATCATGCAGCAGCAGCACCACGATGTGTAAGAGTAGCACAATAGTAAGCAAGAAAGCATAAGGTAAGAGAGTTATGCGTAGGAATCACAAAAAATTATTCGGAGTCGTTGGTTAGGTGTTAAAGGCACACTAAGAGCGCGATAGTAGGTCATACGAGGGGTATGATCATTTAAACACATCAATATTTCTTCCTATCAAATGATTGGATTCTCTAATACAATATAGGGAGGTAGTGCATGTTTTTTAAAGTTAGTAAGACTAACATTATACTTCACAGATTCAGCAATAACAGCAATGTTGGTGCACAAGCACGGGATCAGGTTAACACCAAATTATGATTGATTGCAGCCAACAAGCACTTGAAAAGTGATGAGACGGATCGTGACAGAAGTGACTTTTCATATATCACCAAAATAGGAAATAATGAGTAATTATCTCTAACAAAATGTGAGTGTAATAATGATGACAGATTTGTATGTTTTCAGAAGTTCTATATAAATCAAGTGAGGTAACATAAACTCTTTAAAGGAAGAAAAATATAAGTAGTTGTAGAAAGTGGGTATACAAGTCCATTATTAGGTGACAACTCCTCCTTGAATAGAGAGATATGATTCTGGAAGTTAACAAATAAGTTATCTCGAAATGGGAGTCTCACTTTGTATGATAAGAGTGATGCATATTTTTAAATAGTTAATAATATTAACTATTATACTATAAATATGTATTTAAAATGACAGCTAAAAGTTATAATAGAAGGAATACACAATAAATGTAGGAGAAATGTATGAAAAAGAGAAAAACATTTTGACATTTTTTGTAATTTTATATAAAAATTTGAAAATTTTTTTACATAAATTTATATATTTTTTTAATTATATAAATTTGTTTATAATTATGTTCCAATAACCAAACGTGCGTTGAGTTGAGAACAAGAAATATTTTAGTGTCTAAGGTACAGAATATTGAAATTTTGGCCGTCTGACAGTTAGACATAAGGAGATGACATGACACACACGTGGAGGTGACGTGGCACACACATGGAGTTGATATTGCAGACAGGTGACAGAATTAAGTGTGGACAGCACGTGTCGCTAGCGTGAGACGTGGCTACGAACAGCCTCCAAGGAGTGCACGCTTATTTTGTATTTTTTATTGTGTTAACTTAGCATAAGTTTTGTGATATTAATACCCATTATGAAAACACTACAGAGTCAAAGTAGAGAAATTTAGAGAATGAGAATATATTTTATATATATTAAATGTACAGAGAAAATTTAGGAGAATCGAGAATAATTTTTATATATAATTACAATTGTAAGTAAGACCATATTAAATTATTAAAAAAATATACAAAATAAAGAAAGAATATTGAGAAAAAATATTAGGATATTTAAAAAAATTATATCAAAAGATATTTATATATATTTTTTAATATGATTTGTATATATTTTGTATAATAAATTTGAACTTTATATAAAACTATATATTAAAATTGAATAATATTGTATGGAACTATAAAAAGATTTTAATACTCCTTTCAAACTTAAAATGGTAATATTGCAACTTTAGTTATTAGATATAAATGAATAAGTTTTCATGAAAATATCAATAGCCTAATCAATTACAAGTAATAAAAATCAATCAAATTATATTTTACATAAGTGGTGATGAATATAATGACAATTATCTTAATATGCTTGATTGCACATGAAAAATATCATTGTAAGTAATTTGAATGACAACAATTGTCATAGTGAATTGGTGTGGAACAAAAGTGTGTTATACTAATGTCTTGCAGAGTTATTAGAGTCATAATAATTTAAATATAGTGAGACATGAAATCCAATTTTAGTGTTACATCAGGTAACGAACTATTTACTTTTATTATATTAAGAAATGAGAGAATTTCCCGAGAAGAAATAATATCCTAATGTAAAATGCATCATGGAATTATATTCAATTAATATCATAAAAGTCTATGACTCAATGACAATTGAGCAAAGAAATAAATCCAAAAAACATAGTTCCTTAACATATGGAAGAAGCAAAGGAGTGGACCAAGGCATCGTTATTAAATGACTAACAATATTATAACATATGTAATGTCTAGTTAAAGCAATAGTGAAATATGTCATATTCTTAACTAGTTTTTAGATAAAGGGTAAGATTCTTTAATGATGTACTATCATAAGAAAAATTTGACATTGTACTCGAGAAGAATGAAGAAAATTTTGTTGTCATTAAGACCGAGTGAATCTAAGGCATAATTTCTTTAAGATAAATTAATACCTTGTACTATCAAAAGAAACCCTAAATATCGTAAAAATAACTAAGTAAGTCAAGATCTTTTATCCTATATAGCTAATTGAGATGCACCATTTAGATCATTAATGTCCTAGCAAAAAATCTCTTATGATAATTATATTATTGAAATAAAGTAAGAGTAAAATTAATTTCTTTAGCACTTTTGCAAACAAACAAAGCAATTATCATAAAGACTTAAAGAAATTCCAAATTGATGCTTAATATTACCAAATTTTTTGAACCATACTGAAGTGCTTCTACGTAAGATTAATAAAATGCTCATAAAGATAACAAACCTATTGGTGGATGGTCATATTATAATGAAATGTTACATATAAACCTTTTGGTAAGACCACCATAAAGAAATGCATTTTTAACGTCCAATGCTGAAACGAAATTTTAGTATCAAAACTATAAACAACTTGTTAATAGAACTCTTGACTAAAGTGATTTAAGTTTAGAAGAGCAAGTCTCATTGTAGTTGACCTAGATACCCTAAGCAAATCCCTTGGCCATTATTTAAGTTTTATATTACTTAATAGTTCATTTGATTTCATCTTAATCTTTATAAATCCACTTACACCTCATATAGACTCACTACGGAGAGTAACCTAACCAAAATCTCGAGCTTCTCCACTACTATCTAAATTGCCGAAAAAGAGTTTAGTACTAGTTTCTTGATAAGTTTAAGTTCAAATAAAAGAACAAATGATCAAGTTAGATAATAAAATCTTAAAAGTGAAAGGATATTTACTTACTCAAGAAAAAATGATGCATATGTAAAGTCTCAAAAGGAGATTCAAAATCCATAAAATAAGAAAGACACTTCAAGATTAATTGATGATTTATTAATTAAGCTTGTATCTAAACTGTAAGCAAATGATTTATAGGAGAAGAATATATTAAACTTCAAATTTATAGTGTTCTGAAATTAATTCAACATAAGGATTAATGAAAAAAATGTGAGGAAACATTTAATTGAAAAAAAAAAAGAAAATATCTTAGTTCCTAAAAGAATGATACGACGAGAAAATTGAAGACGTTTAGATACATGATTTCAATATTTGATAATTTCTCTATTTGCAAGCCCATAACCAATAAGATAACACAACAGGTATAGTGTCTAACTTGGTTCATTCATTGAAATTGCAAAAGAAACAAAGCAACAGATCATATATTAAAGACTAAAGAGGGTTAATGTGTAAAGGGTGTACCATAAGTTTATTTAAATAGAAGATATATTTTTTTAGGAACTTGGGATGAAACATAATTAATGTGTACATAGTTAAGAAGAGTAGCCTCTCTCAAAAAAACACTTAGGGAGAGATAAAATAAAAATAAGAAGAATTTAAATTGTATCTAGAGTGTGATGATGTTTTCATTTAGTCCATCCATTTGTTGTAAGGTACTATGATATGAATGTATAAGAATAGTACCAATATGGAAAAGAAGTTGCAAAAAATTTTAAAATCTCTGTTATTATATGACATTATCGAGATACAAAATAATTTACCATTTAAGAAAATTAAGTTTTACTATATCAATGAATTAAGAAATAAGTGTTCAAATAACTCATATGATTTTTCCATAAGATAAAGTTATGTATAATGTGAGTAGTCATCCATATCACAAAGTATCGAGAAAAATCATTCATGAGTTATCAATAGGAAAGGGTCTTTAAATGTTAGAGTCAATTAATTCAAATGGTGTTAAGAAGAAATATAAGGACTCTTATTTAAAAAAGGTAAAACAATGATGCTTGGTCAAGTTGACATGAACACATTAATCTTTATATCTTATATATAAACCTAAAAAAGACATTAGAAATTAAATGATTCAATTTAAAGTTAAAAAAAGATAACCAAGATAAAATGTCAAAAATGCAAATGAAATTGGCACAACTTAATAAGTAAGTAATTAACTTTAAAAGTTGTAAGGAGACAAAATTTAAATAAACATCCAACTTTATAGCTTGATTCCAAGTATTTAGCTTGTTTGTGAAATCTTATGTATGACAATCAGTTGAAGAAAAAGTGTGAGTTAAGACTAAGATCACATAATTGACCCACAACAATAAGATTTAAGGTAAAATTAAGAACTAATAGGTTATTAGGATATAGTCATATTAAAGTTGAAATATGGCTAGTGTGACTAACATGTGTTTTGAGAATATTAGTCATATGAATAACTAATGCAGTAAGAAGTTATGTGGTGCATACTAAAAAATTATGTGATCAAAAGAGTTATATTAATTACAACATCCAAAGTCAATGAGACCAAGATTTGAATTACTAAAAACTACTGATAAGTTAGAAGTGAAATATGAGATTTAACCGGAGTTAGGCTTTGGACGTGCTTTATACGTGCTAACCCGCGCGACACTTAGACAATCTTGCAAGAGAAGATGCTAAGTAAGTCTTGAAGAGAGTTACAACCAACTCAAGAGAGAGAGAAAGTGAGAGACTTTGAGATAGAGAGAAGGATAGTAGGTACAAGTATAGCAATGTAGAGAACTTTGCTATTGAGAGGTGTAGAGGTGTGTTTACAAATGGGAGGAATGAGGGTATTTATAGTTACTTTCACTCCTCAATATGTGGCTACAATCATTTGTTCTAGAGAATTCTAAAGATAATATCTACCAATTAGACTAGCATTGAGTTAACATGCAACAAGTGGGCTGACAGCATACTTGAATTAGCCCGTGACATAATGCTGAAAATCTAAATGAGTAAAAAGTGGATGAGGTATTCTGGAAGCAGAAGGGTGGCCTTTCATGTCTGCCTGACTACTTATCTAAGGCGGCCCTGAATGCATACGGACGAATCTTGGCTAGTTTATCAGTTGAGAAGGGTGCCGAGAGTCCGGTGAGATTGGCACCGCTGCCTAGTGGGTGGTCCTTCTAGTCGCTATTTCAATCGGCAGGAGGAATCCAGCTTTTGACTGGAAAATCCCTCCCCAGATACAGAAGTGAATTCTGAAGTCCCTATGCCTCGAGTTCCTGAATTATGCATCGTTTTGTGTGCACCAAAAGTCTAGGAAAAAAAATAGAGTGGTTACCTTTTTTCTTTTTCTTTTTCTTTTTTGTTTTTTTTATATTACAACTGAAAAATAATTGATCGTTAAAGTGGAAACTTAAACTCAATCCTGTTGAGTCGTTGACTTATCCTCTGATTTATTATTATATTTTTTTTTCAATAGTCGTTTTTGGGACAACAAAAAAAAAAAGTATCCAATAAGAGCTTGAAATTTCACAAATTATATCAGAATGCATCCAACAGATAAAGAGGAGTTCCATAAATTAATTTTCTTTACATCCAATTCCAGCTTTTGGCTGTTAAAAAATATATTTTATTTTACAAATAAACCTTACCAAATACGTGTAATTTAATGAATTTGTCTATGGATATTTAATGTTTCATTAATTCAATTAATTTGTTGTTAGGAAAAAAATACGCACTACCCAATTTATGGCGTCCCTCTGGCGAAGTCAAAGATCGTTTGAACCGCAAAAGTTCGGATCGGCACAGCGAGCAGGTCCGAATTTAATTAGAGAATGTCAGCCCACACTATCAATCTTTATTGTTTTTCCTTTTAGGCCGTTAGATTTTTATTTTTGGTCTGTTATAAAAATTATTAAATTAAAAATTAGACAATAAAATAATTATTTTCATTTTTATAAAATTCATTCTTTTTCTTATAGTTAGATTTTGAAATTCCAAAAATAAATATATAATATAAAATTTTAATTATCAGAATATCCTTTTTTAAAAAAATAAAATAAAATACCATTCATCTTTCTGTGGAATAATAAATCCGTAGCTTCACACATTCACAAAAATAAGAATTTCCCGGACCGTAGGAATTGTTTACGTGGATCATTCCTGTTCATAAAATATGTGTGGCTTTACAAGTTCACAAAAACACAAAAATTCCCGAGCTTAGGAATTTTCCACGTCGACAGGGCACAAATCTACTTAACAGATTTACAGTAGTATGAAAATAGAGTTTAAAATAGTTGGATGTCTTCATTTTAAGGAATGTACAGATTTGTCGAGAAAGAAACATTTCTCATAAAATAATTATTAGCAGCTTGAATTGTAGATGATACTAATTATTATGATATATTATATTTTAATTTTACATTTTTCATAAGTAAAAATTTAACTATTACAAGTAATAAGAAAAAAAAAATGTGAATGTAAGAATGCAAGATGATTATTTAAAAATAAAATCCAAAATAACATTATCCCAAAAAATGAAATATCTAAGAAATAAAAAATTTTAGTAAAACTTTAAAAAGACATAATATAAGTTGGTTAAATTATCTGGGATTTACCAAAGAATACTATAAAATAGTTAAATATGATTTTCTAAAATTAGGACTATTTTATTCTTATATAATCTTTTAAAAATTACGATTAAAAATAAATTAATTTTTAATTTACTTTAAAATGGTTGTTAAAGTTGCCTTGCAACATGTTTATTGATTTGAAAACAAAATTCTTTTATTTTTTTTTAAAAAGAAAAAATTAATTTAATTTAATTTTAAGGAATTTCAAAAAAATTACAAATATCAAATAACAAATTAAAAATTTTCTTATCTTTTTATTTTTCTTAAGTAATTAATGAGAATTGCTAGGTGCTTAAAAAGAAACTCCCTTAGTGTCATACACTTGGTCTTATATAAATGAATTTTTGGGCAATGGTAGAAAATTTATTTATAAGGTGTTCTTACGCAAGAATTTTGTATATATTATATACTTAGTTTTTAACTAAATTAGCTCAAAGGATGCACTCCATTTATGTGTTGCATAGACAATTATACTAGCCAATATTTATTTTGTATTTTTTATTGTGTTAACTTAGCATAAGTTTTTGTGATATTAATACCCATTTATGAACACTTACAGGTCAAAGTAAGAGAAAATTTAGAGAATGAGAATAATTTCTATATATATTAAATTGTAAGAGAAAATTTAGAGAATGAGAATAATTTTTATATATATTAAATTGTAAGAGACCATATTAAATTATTAAAAAAATATACAAAATAAAGAAAGAATATTGAGAAAAATTAATAGGATATTTAAAAAAATTATATCAAAAGATATTTATATATATTTTTAATATAATTTGTATATATTTGTATAATAAATTTGAACTTTATATAAAACTATATATTAAAATTGAATAATATTGTATTGGAATATAAAAGATTTTAATACTCCTTTCAAACTTAAAATGGTAATATTGCCAACTTTAGTTATTAGATAAATGAATAAGTTTTCATGAAAATATCAATAGCCTAATCAATACAAGTAATAAAAATCAATCAAATTATATTTTACATAATGTGTTGATGAATATAATGACAATTATTCTTAATATGCTTGATTTGCACATGAAAAATATCATTGTAAGTAATTTGAATGACAACAATTGTCATAGTGAATTGGTGTGGAACAAAAGTGTGTTATACTAATGTCTTGCAGGAGTTATTAGAGTCATAATAATTTAAATATAGTGAGCATGAAATCCAATTTTAGTGTTACATCAGGTAACGACTATTTACTTTTTATTATATTAAGAAATGAGAGAATTCCCCGAGAAGAAATAATATCTAATTGTAAAATGCATGCATGGAATTATATTCAATTAATATCATAATAAGTCTATGACTCAAGTGAAAATTGAGCAAAGAAATAAAGTCCAAAAAACATAGTTCCCTTAACATATGGAAGAAGCAAAGTGAGTGGACCAAGGCATCGTTATTAAATGACTAACAATATGTATAACATATGTAATGTCTAGTTAAGCAATAGTGAAATATGTCATATTCTTAACTAGTTTTAGATAAAGGGTAAGATTCTTTAATGATGTACTATCAATAAGAAAAATTTTGACATTGTACTCGAGAAGAGTGAAGAAAATTTTGTTGTCATTAAGACTCGAGTGAATCTAAGGCATAATTTCTTTAAGATAAATAATACCTTGTACTATCAAAAGAAACCCTAAATATCGTAAAATAACTAAGTAAGTCAAGATCTTTTTATCCTATATAGCTAATTGAGATACCATTTGAGATCATTAATGTCCTACAAAAAATCTCTTATGATAATTATATTATTGAAATAAAGTAAGAGTAAAATAATTTCTTTAGCACTTTTGCAAACAAACAAAGCAATATCATAAAGACTTAAAGAAATTCCAAATTGATGCTTAATATTACCAAATTTTTTGAACCATACTTGAAGTGCTTACGTAAGATTATAAAATGCTCGATAAAGATAACAAACCCTATTGGGTGGATGGTCATATTATAATGAATGTTACATATAAACCTTTTTGGTAAGACCACCATTAAGAAATGCATTTTTAACGTCCATCTGAAAGAAATTTTAGTATCAAACTATAACAATTGTTAATAAACTCTTGACTAAAGTGATTTAAGTTAGAAGAGCAAAAGTCTCATTGTAGTTGACCTAATACTCCTAAGCAAACCCTTTGGCCATTAATTAAGTTTTATATTACTTAATAGGTTCATTTGATTTCATCTTAATCTTATAAATCCACTTACACCTCATAATAGACTCACTAGGAGATAACCTAACCAAATCTCGAGCTTCTACTACTATCTATTGCCAAAAAGGTTTAGTACTAGTTTCTTGATAAGTTTATAGTTCAAATAAAGAGACAATGATCAAGTAGATAATAAAATCTTAAAAGTGAAAGGATATTTTACTTACTCAAGAAAAATGATGCATAAGTAAAGTCTCAAAAGGAGATTCAAAATCCATAAATAAGAAAGACACTTCAAGATTAATTGATGATTTATTAATTAAGCTTGTATCTAAACTGTAAGCAAAATGATTTATAGGAGAAGAATATATTAAAACTTCAAAATTTATAGTGTTTGAAATTAATTCAACATAAGGATTAATGAAAAAAAATGTGAGGAAACATTTAATTGAAAAGAAAAAAAAGAAAATATCTTAGGTTCCTAAAAGATGATACAACGAGAAAATTGAAGACGTTTAGATACATGATTTCAATATTGATATTTCTCTATTTGCAAGCCCATAACCAATAAGATAACACAACAGGTATGAGTGTCTAACTTGGTTCATTCATGAAATTGCAAAAGAACAAAGCAAGCATAATTAAAGACTTAAAGAGGTTAATGTGTAAAGGGTGTACCATAAAGTTATTTAAAGGAAGATATATTTTTTTAGAACTTGGGATGAAACATAATTAATGGTGTACATAGTAATAAGAGTAGCCTCTCTCAAAAAAACACTTAGGAGATAAAATAAAAATAAGAAGAATTTAAATTGTATCTAGAGTGTGATGATGTTTTCATTTAGTCCATCCATTTTGTTGTAAGGTACTATGATATGAATGTATAAGAATAGTACCAATATGGAAAAGAAGTTGCAAAAATTTTAAATCTCTGTATTATATGACATTATCGATACAAAATAATTTACCATTTAAGAAAATTAAGTTTTTACTATATCAATAAATTAAAAATAAGTGTCAAATAACTCATAATGTTTTTCCATAAGATAAAGTTATGTATAATGTGAGTAGTCATCCATATCACAAAGTATCAGAAATCATTCATAGTATCAATAGGAAAGGGTCTTAAATGTTAGAACTAATTAATTCAAATGGTGTAAAAGAAATATAATGACTCTTATTAAAAAAGTAAAACATGATGCTTGTCAAGTTGACATGGAACACAATTAATCTTTATATCTTTAATATAACCTAAAAAGACCATTAGAAATTAAATGATTCAATTTAAAGTAAAAAAGATAACCAAGATAAGAATGTCAAAATGCAAATGAAATTGGCACAACTTAATAAGTAAGTAATTAACTTTAAAGTTGTAAGGAGACAAATTTAAATAAACATCCAACTTTATAGTTGATTCCAAGTATTTAGCTTGTTTGTGAATCTTATGTATGACAATCAGTTGAAGAAAAGTGTAAGTTAAGACTAAGATCACATAATTGACCCACAACAATAAGATTTAAGGTAAAATTAAGAACTAATAGGTTATTAGATATAGTCATATTAAAAGTTGAAATATGGCTAGTGTGACTAACATGTGTTTGAGAATTATTAGTCATATGAATAACTAATGCATAAGAAGTTATGTGTGCATACTAAAAAATTATGTGATCAAAGGTTATATAATTACAACATCCAAAGTCAATGAACCAAGATTTGAATTTACTAAAAACTACTGATAAGTTAGAAGTGAAATATGAGATTTAACTAAGATATGTTTAAAAGTGTCAAAATCAATTTAGTTTTAGAAAATCTTAAAATCACTGGACAAATTTTCAATATCAGTAGTGATAATAATAATCTTATAAAACTAACATTTGAAATTGATTTGTTGATTGAAATTAAATTATTCAAACTATTATTAATTGAGACCAAATTGTTACTCAATGTATAATTTATAATATTTTAAAATATAATAGCATGATTTGTAATAGTATCAATAACTTACTTTGTATTATGCAAAAGAAAAATAGGTGAATAAGATAGTATTAATAGATAATGTAAAGCAATGATCCCTCATAATGGCCAAACAAATTTCCTCATAAAGTAATTCAATAATTATACTTCCTAACGAAGGTAATGGATCATGATGAAGCAAAAAGACTTGTACAAGTTCATAATCATCATTAAGAGTTTTAAGAAATTATATAATTATCATTTTATTTCTATATTGTGAAAACCTAATAGTATTAAAAGGATAATTTCATAGGGGTTTAAAAAGATCTAGTTCATCCTATATAATACATATTTGAGAAAGAAAGACATTGATAAACTGATTAATTATTGTTTCAAACAATCAAAATTATTGAATAGTTAATATTAATGTACAATATAAAAAATAAAGTATTGTAAGACTAATAGATCTTATATTTTTTCTGTTGTGCTTAATTGATCAAATTAAAGTTTAATAATTAAAATAAATATATTACAAAATCACCTAAAAATTTTGTGATTATTATTTTATCGCTCTTCAATTCGTTCAAACAATTTCTCAAATGATTCATTTTTTGTTACAATGATTTTGGAATGTCCCTACTAACATAAAGCTAAAATTTGTGTTCCATGAGAAAATTGTGTATATTTTAGGTCAAAAGGATATAATTTATCTCATCTAAAATAATACTTATAAGTATGAAAATTTTAAATTTCTTTACATGAATAATATATATGATATCAAATAGTAACAAAATATGCAGCATCAAAACTTGAAAATAAAATGGAAAAAAGACCTTGGAAAACCTTAAGAACTTGTTAGACTTGGTAAAAAATTGACTTAAGAATGGTTAAATCAATAGAGCTAATGTTTTGAAGTGGTTTGATTAGCATGTGTTGTTATGGAAATCAATGAGTTAATACAACGGTCAAAAGCCAAAAGATTCTGCTAAATAGTTTGTTAGCCCCTTAAGTCCCTCAACAAAGAAATGCAAGTAATTGGTGATTCTTTGCACTAATATTTGACATCAAATTGGCATAAGATAGTTACGTTAAGGAAGTAAGAGGCATCTACAATATGTAGGGATTGCATGTTGTGGAGATTTGAGGCATAGATGATTAGGTTATTGGTTAAGGTGACATCATGCAGCAGCAGCACCACGATGTGTAAGAGTAGCACAATAGTAAGCAAGAAAGCATAAGGTAAGAGAGTTATGCGTAGGAATCACAAAAAATTATTCGGAGTCGTTGGTTAGGTGTTAAAGGCACACTAAGAGCGCGATAGTAGGTCATACGAGGGGTATGATCATTTAAACACATCAATATTTCTTCCTATCAAATGATTGGATTCTCTAATACAATATAGGGAGGTAGTGCATGTTTTTTAAAGTTAGTAAGACTAACATTATACTTCACAGATTCAGCAATAACAGCAATGTTGGTGCACAAGCACGGGATCAGGCTAACACCAAATTATGATTGATTGCAGCCAACAAGCACTTGAAAAGTGATGAGACGGATCGTGACAGAAGTGACTTTTCATATATCACCAAAATAGGAAATAATGAGTAATTATCTCTAACAAAATGTGAGTGTAATAATGATGACAGATTTGTATGTTTTCAGAAGTTCTATATAAATCAAGTGAGGTAACATAAACTCTTTAAAGGAAGAAAAATATAAGTAGTTGTAGAAAGTGGGTATACAAGTCCATTATTAGGTGACAACTCCTCCTTGAATAGAGAGATATGATTCTGGAAGTTAACAAATAAGTTATCTCGAAATGGGAGTCTCACTTTGTATGATAAGAGTGATGCATATTTTTAAATAGTTAATAATATTAACTATTATACTATAAATATGTATTTAAAATGACAGCTAAAAGTTATAATAGAAGGAATACACAATAAATGTAGGAGAAATGTATGAAAAAGAGAAAAACATTTTGACATTTTTTGTAATTTTATATAAAAATTTGAAAATTTTTTTACATAAATTTATATATTTTTTTAATTATATAAATTTGTTTATAATTATGTTCCAATAACCAAACGTGCGTTGAGTTGAGAACAA
Organism: Kandelia obovata; assembly: GCA_021464305.1. Classification (NCBI taxonomy): domain Eukaryota; kingdom Viridiplantae; phylum Streptophyta; class Magnoliopsida; order Malpighiales; family Rhizophoraceae; genus Kandelia; species Kandelia obovata. Next base: position 4,382,147 of record CM038478.1, on the reverse strand, counting down.
GAAATATTTTAGTGTCTAAGGTACAGAATATTGAAATTTTGGCCGTCTGACAGTTAGACATAAGGAGATGACATGACACACACGTGGAGGTGACGTGGCACACACATGGAGTTGATATTGCAGACAGGTGACAGAATTAAGTGTGGACAGCACGTGTCGCTAGCGTGAGACGTGGCTACGAACAGCCTCCAAGGAGTGCACGCGGGAACACCGGAGCTCTGATGAAGTTTTGATACCAAGCAATAGAGATTTGAGAGAATTAAGAAAATAAAATTAATTTTTATTTATATTAAACTATAAAAAATCAGCTCAATTTATAATATATATATATATATATATATATATATATATATATATATATACACGTATAAATTAAGAAAAGAATATAAAAAAATAATTAGATATTCAGCCAATTATATTAGACAAGATTCGTATATATTTTTAATATAATTTAGGCCTGTATATACAATTAAATTAAATTATATATAAAATTATGTTTCAAAATTAAATAATATTTTGTGTGAAGATAATTCTAAGGCTCATAATCACCATACATGGTGCGCTCTGTTGAATACTACAAGTAACTTCTCGGTAAAGGATATTTGAGGCTAGTTGGGGGTATCAGACTTGTTACAATCGTCTCCCACAAATTCTTATCAACAAATGGCAGAAGCAACCAAGAGGTATCAATTCTGCATACTTTCCATTGGTTCGTTTATTTTCCTTGCCCATGGTTTGTGTCAGGTGTCTTGTTTCTGTTTATTTTGGCTAAAAAACAAGAATAGAAAAGACAAGAAAAAAAAAACAAGAAGAAATTGTGGGGGAATTCGGTTGCCTGGTTAAAAGAAACGGATACTTCCAAATCATCGCATGCAAAAATGAGCCATAGTTGTTCTTGTTTATAGGTATGCAGTAGTTACAGGAGCAAACAAGGGAATTGGGCTCGAGATTTGCAGGAAGTTGGCTTCCAATAAGATTGTGGTGATCCTAACAGCCAGAGACGAGAAGAGAGGCCTCGAAGCATTTCAAAAACTGAAAGATTCTGGTCTCTCTGGTTATGTGGTTTTCCATCAACTTGATGTGGTTGACGAAGCCAGCGTTAATTCTCTAGCAGATTTCATCAAAACCCAATTTGGAAAGCTTGATATCCTGGTAAAGATTGAATACATCTAGTTACTTGAAACCCTCTTCCCTTCTTGTCTTTCTCAACCTTATTGTGCTATACTACTTTTTCGGTTGGGCCTGATATTTCATTTTCTAAGATAGATAGATATGTTTCTCTTTTAATATATGGTTTTTGTGTGTGCGTTTTTTTTTTCTTTAATAAATTTAATCATATTTTATAAACCTTGCAGGTGAACAATGCAGGAATCCTTGGAGTCAAAGTAGACATTGATACTTTCAGAGCTGCTGGTGCTTTTAAGGTAAGCAAATACTAAAAATAGAGTCAAAATGCTATTACGCGATGAGTCGAGACATACAGGAAGAATAAGGAATTTCCTTAAAAATTATATCTCTTGCCTTTTGACCGGGGATCTGTGTTGATTTATCTATGAAAGGCTTCTTAACCACCTTTATATTGGCCTTTTTTATTTTTTTAATTTTTAACGATGAATAGCTATTGGCCTTTTGGTGATGAACTTGCTGCAGAAGTTTTCAGTTAACTCATTTGACACCACATTCCCCGTTGTTATAATGGCGGCATGGCCAAAAGGAATCATGCGAGCATCTGTTTTGATGAAAAGAATAGCCTTTTGAAAATTGATTAAAGTCATTGCCGGTTCAGAGTTTATGGGGTCAATAGTATTAAATGTTAGCCGCATTTTGGTGTGCTATTTTAACTATAATGTATTGATACATACCTTTCTTTGTCTGTAAACTGGGTTTGGAGGGATAAGACTTGCTGGCAAAGCTGTATTATCAGTCAACCCTTTTTTTTCACTAATATAAACTTGGCAGTGATTCATCAAAAAGATCACAATGGTCTTCTTTTGATTGATGCAGGAAGGACAGGCTAGCTGGAAGAATGCGGCAGTCGAGACCTATGAATTAGGTGAAGAATGTCTGAAAATCAACTATTATGGTGCCAAAAGGATGGTCGATGCGCTTATTCCTCTACTCCAATTATCTGATTCACCAAGAATAGTCAATGTTTCTTCCTCTGTCGGGCAGTTGAAGGTAAAATTACTTCACGTTTGAGCGAGAGCAGTCGACTGGGCACAAAGTTCAACTTAATTCAATAGAAAGTAAACCATATTTGAAGTGATATTACATCTTAAGTCTACTGTCGAACACGTGAAAATGTTTTTGGAGATTTATAATCAACATTGTCATATATTGGCTCTGTGTTTTTTTTTTTTTTTTTTTAAATAAGTTGAATCAAATTTTATTAGGATGATGAAGAGTCAATATAGCACAAGAAGATCGCTAACACAAAACAATAACTAAAGCCAAGCAATGGTTCTTTGTGTCCTTGCCAGATTGTATCACATAAATGGGCTGTGGAGGTACTAGGGGACACAGAAAATCTTACAGAAGACCGAGTGGAAGAAGTGTTGAACCAATACTTAAAAGATGTGAAAGAGGGCTCTTTAGAAGCCAAAGGCTGGCCTGCCTTGTCTGCTTATATAATCTCGAAAGCAGCCATGAATGCTTATACAAGAATTTTGGCCAAGAAGTACCCAACTTTTGGCATCAACTGCGTCTGCCCTGGCTATGTCAAAACAGATATAAACTTCAATGATGGTATATTGTCAGTTGAAGAGGGCGCTGAGAGTCCAGTGTGGTTGGCTTTGATGCCTAACGGTGGTCCTACTGGTTGCTTTTTCATTCGCAAGGAAAAGACACCTTTTTGATTGGATCAATGCATTTGTGATTGCACTTTAGTATCAACAGTCTTAGAGAAGACGATTCTACTTTGTTATATTCGACTCCATATGAATAATGTTGATACTGAAATTACTATGCTTTTGCTTCGGACTGTACTCAAAACCTGTAATATCAATGTTGAAATTATTAAGCTTGTCAGACATGTTTCTATTTAATAGGGGCGATTGTCTCAAATGGGATTATCTTATATTAAATTTCCGAATTTCTTAGTCTTAAACCTTTTAGTTTTGCATCAAGCAAACCAATATTTAGATAGAATTTTATTGAACCATTATGACTATGATTTTACATACAGAGAAGTAAAGAAGACATAAATTATCCAAGAAAATAAAAGATGCAAGTCAATGGCATTCACCAGGCCATTACTTCATCTTTCTCCTTCCTCGCCTCCCTTGCCCTTCGGTTATCTTATTGTCCGCATCGTCACTGGGACCCTAGGAAAATTCGCGAGGGAATTTCATGAAGTCTGGACTGTTCCAAATGAGTTACAGAGTAAAAGGGGGCATTGGGAACAGTCCGATGCAAGAGCTGATTTACTTGAGGTGATCTGGGTTTCTACTGTGGTAATTGCAGCAAAATTGAGAGCCATCTTCTGTGATTTACAAATGGCTTGGGAAAAAGGTTATCACGCTGTGGTAATTGAAATAGATTCTGTGCTGGCTTTCCAAGAGATCTTTTGCATGGAGATAGAGCAACTAGTGATACAGGGCAGTCATTGCAGCATGTGGTGCTATACTACCACACGGACACCTTTGGAGTTGCAAGCGGGCATGCTGAATTCATAGGAGTCTGTTGATTTTGTGGCTACTACAAGGATTTACATGTCCTGGATGTTTCCAGTCGAGCAACATATCATTTTTGTGCAATTGTTTTCCTTGTGTTATTTTTCTTCCCATTGTTTTCATTATCTTGGCCAAGAAGTATCCAACCTTTTGCATCAATTGTGTTTGCCTGAAAATAGATATAAACTTCAACATGGGCATCTTATATGTGGAAAAGGATGCTGAGTGTCCATTGAGATTAGCACTTGTGTCCAATGGAGATTCTTCTTGTTGCTTCTTTGAACGCAAGGAGGACAATTTCTGAAAAGATAAACTTCCCATGTGCAAGTAGGCGAAAATGTTTCTTGGACACAATCACAGGCTCACAGCTGGATCGAGAAGGCGTGGGGCTGCATTTATATTTGCCAGTGTTTTAGTACTAATTTTGGCATTCAATAAATTTTTATGGCCCTGTCTGGACCCATTTGCGTGGAGTATTTTTAACACTGTCATGCTGAAGAAGTTTGGCACAACCACCCATAGAAGAAGCTTCCCTTAGTTAGCATTTATTGTGGGAAATATATATAAAAAAGAAATGTTTGGCACAACAATTTCAGAGAGGAAGTGAAAAGGGACGTGCTGAAAGGGGCCAGGACGAATAGAAACTAGATGGATTGGTGAAAAGTTTCCTACCAAATAAAACAATTAACAAAGATACACTAGAAGAGTTGCCAATTCATGTTCTCAACTCCTAAGGTAGCGTTTGTGGTTGACTCAAATAGCCGTTTGGTAAATGTCAAAATCCAGGGACCACACCACAATTTAGGAATGGAAACGCTGGTTTTCAGACTGAAGTCATTTGCACCAGCTTCAAATCCTCTTCTGATTCTTTTTCCAGCAATCACAAATATGAAGACCAGAGAATATGAGTTCTTGATGTTTCTGATTCTTTTTCACCTGTAAATCCTTTTCTCGTCTGGTCATGACTTCTCTCTCTCTCTCTGTTTTTTTTTTTCTTTTTACTGCGCGTTGAGTTGGTGCGAACAGTGTATGTGTGATACGGGTATGGATAAATTCATCTTAATCTCGAAATTTCTGGGGACGAGCTTTTAGGCATTATGGGGTATCATCTGTTGAACAATCTTTTGGCATGAGGGGACGTTTGTTCATGCATGTTTTTCTTCTGTTGGGCGCTATGATTTTTAGGCTGCTGGGTCATATAACGTTGGACGGGTGAGTGTGGTTCAATGCTATCGGTGCAAGTGGGGTGCCAGGGGAATGAGTATTGTTTGTTCTTGTAATTTCTTTCTTCTAATTGTTGCTGGATAGCTCATAGGATGTTTTGGGGGTGTCTTGTACCATCGTAAATGCATAAAAGCAAATCAAAAAAAAAAAAAAAAGTCCATCTTAAGGCTGGAAAAAGACTTAATAAAGAAGCACCGCCAACAAAGGAAACAGGAAGCATTTAGAAAAGTCAACGGATATCTTGCTGCCTAATAATGCGGAGAAGTAATTGCAGAAGACAAAGGAGAGAAATTCATCGATACCATGCCGTTACCAAAGAACTTTTAACTAAAATATTTGCAATTCTTTTATGGCATAAAACTCAAATGGGAATGAAGAAAAGATAAGAAGCTAGGAAATAGACAACAAAACAGTGCAAAACCCACAAGCTGCCATCTCTTGTTTCACCATGAAAAGAGCACATGGAGACCACATCATACAACACACCTCCTGAAAAAATATTTTGGGTTGGGGAAGAAATTCCAGGAAATTAATGAATGACACAAAGAGGATAATGACTAAATTGTTAAAAATAAAGGTACACATGTCTACATCCATATGATCCCCTTTTTTCGTCACTGGATCTCCTAAATAAGTTGATACACCAACCACATGTCTACATCCACATGCAGTTTCTTTGAGCCCAAGCCCTTCGCAAACAACATTGAATTGAGGGGAATGACTAAAATATATAGTAACCCTGATGAAACCTTCAACATAAAACAAAAGGTTCTGAAAACTTATGAAAACAGTAAATATTGTGAAAAGAGTTTCTGGAGAGCAAATTCGCATTCTGTTCCTTTATTTCCTCAGTTGAGCAATAATATGCTTTCCACATAAAACCAATGAATGCAATGCATTGCATTCTTCATAATATGTTCTTTGTTGGGTCTCATACAACCATAGACATCAATAAACGGAATTTCAGAGACTTAACATCCAGAAAGAAAAGCTTCATACAAATATACTCTCTCATTTCCCACAAACTACATTGATAAGTTGATGAATTGTGTTCAAAAACTGCAATGGAAGAATCTCTGTAAACCAACACAGATAACACAGATGCAGCAGTACCTTACATACTCTCGGGCAGCTTAATCCTGTGAAAGTTCTCACAACCAATGTAAATCGCCCCAACAAAGTTGTAATACTCAACATCACTGTCACTACTATCAGAATCACTATTGCTATTCTCAACTATTTGAAAAACAACATAGTGGAAAAATCCATTAACGAAAGCAATCAGGGAATTACAGCAACCAACAACGACTCCATTCTCCGAGTCATAAAGATTGACAAATCTCCAATACCCAGCATTAAGCGAGTAAAGCTGAGAGCTAACCAAGTGTACCTCCGAAGTAACCTTATCCGAAAATTGCACAATGCGTAAAACTTTACAGTCATTTCCGGCAGAATCGGACCCCAAACCAAATAACTCCTCACGCAACAATTTTTTTCATCTCCGTCCCTAACAAAGTAATGAGTTTTGGCAAAAATAGCGATTTTCTAATCAAAGGGTTCCACAAAAAGCAGAAAGTACTAACATAAAGGGAATCATGCGAGTGGACCATGAGAAGTAGACCATTGCAAGAACCCGCCACGGAGTTCCAGTGCCAACTCTCATCGCAGGAGACGTTGGGAAGGAGAGGCATGGTTCAATTCGATTAGGAATTGGTTCGAACTTTGACAATATTCAAACTTAAATGTTACTACACGTTCATTATATATAGTATTTGTCTAAATTAAGTTGACCCGCCGCTTGCCTGTGATAAGGAAAGGAAAATTCACAAATAACGAATCCCTTTCCAAGATAATGAACACTTTTGTTTGAAAGGCTATTGACATTAATTGAACAGGGACTTAAAAATACAGTAAAAATGCAGCTTCATATTGCCCCCTACCCTTTGTGCCATGCACTATGCTTGGCATTCAATAAATTTAAATGGGCCTGCGTGGGACCCGAGTGGGTGGAGTATTGTGTGGACCACGTTGTGCTGAAGTTTCCGTTTGGCACAACCACTGATCAACAGAAGCTTCCCTGGTTACCGTTTATCGTGAAAAATCCATTTACAGAAATGGTTGGCACAACAGCCAACTTGGGCCCGCAGTGAGAAGGGAAGCTGGCCACGATGAACTTTTGGAAATTTGATGGATTGCCAAGAAGTTTCCACTTTCCTTCCAAGTAAGATAACTTAAGAGTAGATGTCAATTCATGTTCTCAAAACTCTTTTGAGTTGGAATCTCAAAACCAACTAAAAAAATAATAATAAAAAAAAATGTCTCGAGTCCTTGCCATACAGTTCTAAGTCCAAAAGCTGCGACGTGCTGTAGTTGACCTTTCTTTTTTTTTTTTTTTTTTTTTTTTTTTTGAGGGGGGGGGCTTTTGGCTCGATTAAAAGGAGCAAAGTTATGAAAAAATCTTGGCCGCCCAATTTATACACGTAGACGGTGTATAACAATAAGACTTATGACAAAGGGTTAATACAAGAAGCACCAGAACAAAATCTATACTGCAAAGTCTCGCTCAACAAACAACGAATGCTATTTTCAGACTCAAGAAGCAAATCCCTCGGGCGTCCTCAACAATTTATTTAATTATTCCCCAGAGCCAGAAGCGTCCCCGCCCACCCACTCCACTCCAACCCGCCGGGAAGAGGCTTTACATTCTTGTTCTAGATTTGGGTACGTATGCTTTCTTATTCTGGATGCATTTTCCTTTCGAAATTGCCAACCCCTTCCACCGAAAGCATCTAAATTCTCTACCCATCGGAGGTCCCCCATTGTCTCGTTTATCGTCAAGCTGTAAAGGTCTTGGTTAAGTGTCGTTCCTCTTTCTGCTAAAATCCTCTAATTGTTGGATAGAGTGGACTGAGCCAATCCTGGCAAGCAGTGCTGCATTTGTCTAGTGACTTAATTCTTTTGATTTGGAAGACAAGTAATTTAGGCCTGATCTGATCACTGGGTTACATACAATTAGCGTTGGATAGGGTCGTCACTTGCACCGTACCCCTTTTTTGATGTGATCTCTCAAATGGGTTCTAGTTGTGCCTTTTGTTTTTCTTTTTTGACCTGGTAGAATAATTAAACTGTCTGATATTCTTTACAGGAAGTATATATATCGACTTCAATTGCAATGGGAAAGCCTGGTTTAATCGCATTATTTGATGTTGATGGTACTCTTACGGCCCCGAGAAAGGTATTGAAGTTCTTGTCTGAATGCTTTTGTCCGGTTGGATTCCATCTTCTCTTCTTCTTGGACGGTACCATTGCACAAGGTCACTAGGAAAATGTTATCGTTTTTAACTCATGTTGTTAACATATGAGTGGAACTAACACTTCCTACTATTGAATTGCCCCCACTTAAATTCCAGGCGGCCACCTCAAAAGTGTTAGAGTTCATGCAAGAACTCCGGAAGGTACCCATTGATTCTAGAGTTTTTACTTATACTTACTAGTCTTCTTATTTTTGTGTTGACGCTACGAAATGCATCATATGCTTAGAGTTACAATGATAGTAGCTTTGTTCACTCACAGGTTGTTACTGTTGGAGTTGTGGGTGGATCCGACCTCTCTAAGATAACAGAGCAGCTTGGAAAGACAGGTTTGGTCCAAGTAGCTAACAAGTTTATGATTGTGAGAGAAGGTAACAGAAATATGCTAAGTCAGATTTTTTTTTGGCTATGCAGTTATTCATGACTATGACTATGTATTTTCTGAGAATGGACTGGTGGCTCACAAGGATGGAAAACTTATTGGCACCCAGGTATTTGTTTCCCATAAGAAAACCAAAAAAACATAAACCCAGGAAAAATTTTTCATCACAAATTTCTTGTCATACAACTAATTTTATCAATTAGGCTTGCCCGTTAGTGCCCCTGTCTATTTTTTTGATGTAACACATAACTTCCTCCTCTCAGAGCTTGAAGTCATTTCTTGGAGAAGAAAAGCTTAAGGTAAGGTCTTTTCCCAGTATACACACTCAGATTGCTCGGCTATGCAGTAAAAATATGGGAAAGGATAAAACAACAAAGAAACAAAAGGAATTAATTGCTCAACTGAGTAGAATAACTTAAGGAACAAAGTTGTGCAGAGCTGTTTTGTTGCTCACTCATTTCTTGCAAAGGTCATATATGCTATTCGTCAATGATTGTGATCAATAATTTCTTGGAGGCATCTGCCCTCTAAATTTTCTCTTTTAAAACTGTGGATCAAATTTGTCTTTGGATCACAGTTGGGAAGGGATACCTTTTAACTTGGTTATATGCAGTGACTCAATCCCTAGATGGACAGAGCATGTAATGATACAGAAATGTGCTACTCTAATTGTGTGTGACTTGATGGATTGTAATCCTCTGCAGGAATTGATAAATTTTACACTTCATTATATTGCTGACTTGGACATTCCAATAAAAAGGTGAACACTAAAAGCCTCTTCATTTTTTGTGCTTATCAAGTTAAATCAGGAAAAAATTTTAAAAGAGCTTGATTGGACCTTTTATTTTCTGCTGTAGGGGAACATTCATAGAATTCCGGAGTGGGATGATTAATGTATCACCAATTGGCCGAAACTGCAGCCAAGAAGAAAGGGATGAATTTGAAAGATATGACAAGGTAGGAAAAGAGTGGCTTCAACTAACCAAAAGATGACACTGGAAAATATTGCTTTCATGATCTTGGTTTTGGTTGATGTGTATGCTGAACAAATTGAGGCTTCAGGTTCATAACATAAGGCTGAACATGGTGTCTGTGATGCGTGAAAAGTTTGCTCACCTTAACTTGACATTTTCAATCGGCGGACAGATAAGTTTTGATGTGGGCATATTACCCTGTTTATAATTCTGACTGCTGATTAAGCATAATTTGGGTTGGAACTGCTTACTTACTGTGCTTGATACTTATAACAGGTCTTCCCACACGGTTGGGACAAGACATACTGCTTGATGTACCTTAATGGGTTTAATGAAATCCACTTCTTTGGTGACAAAACATATGAGGTTATCTCTAACTCCATGGCTCTTTCTGTTTTGTGTATTCTGTAGTTTTGGGTTTTCCTTAGATCATCGATTTGCTGCACCGACTGTCTGAATTTCTCTCTTTTATATTGCTCTGGCCCTTGCATATTTTGGATTATTAGATTTAGTTCTCATCCCTGACATTACAATAAGATTCTTTTGGCTGGCATCTTCTCTGGAATATTATTGATCTTGTCATTAATAATCTTGCATTTACCGGTATTTTTGTTTGAGCAGGGAGGAAATGATCATGAAATTTTTGAATCAGAACGTACACTGGGTCACAAAGGTCAGCAAGATCTTACTTTCAGTCAATTTTTCAGCCTCATAAATGAATAGGGCATAGAATATCTCCCTTCATTTTTAAATTCAATCCAACTCACTCCAAACCATGAATAAAAGGAAGGAAAAGGTAGTGAGGACAACAAAGGTCATAAAGGCTTTTGTGGTTTCAGTTGCTAAGAGACTTAACTACATCCTTCTTCCCAATCATGCGCATTTTCGGACAGAAACAAATACTACTACCAAGAGGAAACTTTAGGATATATGAAACAGAAACTATAGGATTGTTCATTCCACATATCTTATTCAATTTTCTGTTGCAATTATTGAGTGAAGGCTAAAGAATTCATATGCTCTTTAAATCGGAAAGTTGCCTTGAACATTTATCTACAGTGCATTAGTGCTTCCAGTTTCTTGTTCTGTAGACGAAATGATTTCAACTCTAGCTTATTTTCATCCTACAGTTACCAGCCCAGAAGACACAATGAACCAGTGCAGAGCTCTCTTCCTGGCAAACCCTTGATATCACCACCCCCCTTATTTGAATGTTGTGTACTTATTGCAGCTTACATTATTTAAGAATGAATGCCAAAATAAAAATGCCTGCTTATGTATGTTAGTTTTTCCATGGCCAATTAAATTTGAATAAGAGATGCCTCGCATGAAGATTACATGTAATGTTTACGTGAATCACAGTTTCTCATTATTTTGGTGGGCGTTTTAATGGATTGGCAATTAGTGTTGGTTTGCTTGCTTTGGTATCTCATTTGCATCCCAGCTTAGCTATATGCATTTTTTTTCATTAATCTGAAGTTTGGTTTCGAAACATAGCATAGCAGATCCCTATCATCCTTCAATTTCAATGGAAACATTTAATCCTTTCATAGTTTATATAATTCATTTTTAGCTAAGAAAAAAAGGAACAAGTAAGCCATTTATTGGATGATTATGGTGTGGATGTACAAGGAGTTAAAATCATCATCTAAGGCATGATTTTCAAATTTCAGAAGCCTCCTTTATCTAAAATAATTGGAAATCAGTAAAATATACCCACCGCATGATATGTGGTAAAATTGGTAGGTTTCAGTACTTAGAAAAACAATCAAAAAAAAAAAAAAAGAAGGAGAAATCTCTATATTTTTGGCCGTCATATCAAATAACTAACAGTTGGTTTTTCCTTTAATTTGTAAGCGTCATGTAAAAAAATTCGTTATCGACTATTAACATACCCACTTCCATGGTAACATGTTTGATAAGTGACCTCACATTATATAATTAAAAAAAAAAAGATTTTGGAGTGCACGATGTAAAAACGAGGACAGTTACTTGACGGCGTTTCCACGCCACGGTTCATAGTTCAAAGGCAAAAGGCTTGCCGTTCGGCCGTTGACATTACTTCCCGTCACGTTGGCTACTCAGTCCAGACCAAAATCAGCCGATCTCAACAGTCAGTCGAGACTCAATGGCTGGAGGTTCGGAGGATCAGAGCCCTAGATTCTTCGTCGCCGTTCACGTCGGCGCCGGATATCACTCTCCGTCAAACGAGAAGGCCCTAAGGTCCGCCATGAAGCGCGCTTGCCTCGCCGCTGCTTCCATTCTTCGCAAGGTCCACTTTCTTCTCACCTTCGCGCGCACGTGTTATTATCTTCTTCAACTTATTTCGCATCCCGCAAAGAAATATTTTCTCTGAACGTTTTTTTTCTTGTTGCCAATTCTTAGGGTCCCGGCGGATGCCTAGATGCCGTTACGGCTGCCGTTCAAGTGTTGGAGGTGCGTATTTGATACGACCCTTAGTAGAACCACACCCCAAAACTACTGAGATGGAAGAGCCCGAGTCCATATGAGCCTCACACTGGAATCTCATACTTCCGACGCGGGACTCAAGCCTCGTACCTTGCAATTAGGATACTAGTAGTATTCTGCTACGTTTGTAGTTGGTAGAGTTATTGCATACGTGTTCAGCAGATTCTTGGATATTTTCAAGTTCAATGGCTGTAGATTATTCCATGCTTGAATCTAGATCGTCTGTGTGCTATTTTTATCTTTGATTCTAAGAGAAAATGGGCCGATGCATTGGTTTCTAGTTGAAGAGTTGGATGCTATGGCTCAATCTCACCCAGGCCATTGCTATTGGTTTTAGATGTTTTAATTAATGGAACTGCGCTAGTTTTATGGTTACTATCTGTTATAGCTCACCAATCAGTCTTTCATAATACTTTTATACAATTCATTGAGGAGAATGAGAAGTTGACATTAAAAGCATTGCATTGAAGGATGATCCAAGTACCAATGCTGGCCGAGGCTCTAATCTGACTCAAGATGGTCATGTGGAATGTGATGCTAGCATTATGGATGGTGATTCTGGAGCATTTGGAGCTGTGGGAGCTGTGCCAGGTACTTGCAAGGAATGTATTCTGCATCCTTACTTTCATTTATTTGTGCACTTCAGCTTCCATGAAATGACTGAGTATATACTTCATTAGTTGTAGACCAGGTGTTCAGAGTGCCATCCAGATTGCTGCCTTGTTGGCCAAGGAGCAAATGATGATGGGGTCTGCATTGCTGGGTCGAATACCTCCCATGTAATTTCTTTTCTTTTCTTTTCTTTTTCCCCCTCTTTGAAAGCTGTAAGATGTTTCATAGCTAAACCATATTCCGCTTGTTGATGTTTGTTGTTATTTTATTTAAGTCCTGCTGATTATAATAATAGTCAGTTCTTATTGGTCAAAATTGCATCTTTAGATAATGGCATCCTGATAATTGAACATTGGGGACAGATTCAGAGTCTAATGATGGGTTCCAGTGTATGGGAGAGAATGACAGTAAAGCAACACTGGCAGGGAAATACAAAAATAAGATGGACAATTTTTTTTTTTTTTTTGGTAGTAGATATGAAGTTTTAAGAACTGCACACTGAACCAAGAGGAAAAAGATTGTATTTCACCCACTCTAGGTTGAGTTTGACATCTTATTTGTGAAATTTTATTCTCATATAGAAGTGATTTATGCTCATAAGTGGATGTTTTCTGAACCTTCTAGTGATAAGTCAACAATTTGGGTGGGTCAAAATATTTTCCCGTTGTGTAAACATGTAGGCTTTGTGAATGGTACTTGTTCTTTTATTGTGGGCTTTGTCCAGTTCAAGGCTTCCAATCACTCATGCGAGCACTGCTAGTGTGGGTAAAAATGTGAGACAATTAATTCACTGCAAGAGCCCTTTTTTAATCAATTATGACAATGGAAAGTGGAAATATGCACATGTACTTGAATTACATTCTTCTTGTATGAGGATTGCCACATTCTCATGTTTTTTCTATTCTGAAAGTTTATATTGTGCTTATAGTTTTCACATGGATTGTTTTATGTGCTGTTTGAAGGTTCTTGGTTAGTGAAGGTGCCCGTGAATGGGCAAGGTCTAAAGGCATTGCTGTGCCAGCCACTATTGCAAAGGCTGATGAGGTGTGGTAAACTTTCTTTCTTTAACATGGTTGAGAATAAAATTTACTTTTTGTGTTTTTATTCAATTGATTGAATGAACTCCATATGGTGATGACATATTTATTGGTTAATTCTTCAACATTCTTGGGATGGGTCAATTTGAGTGGTGCATGATTTGAAACAGTGGCTAGTGACAGAAAGGGCAAGTGCACAATGGAAAAAGTACAAAGCAATGCTCTTTAACGCCAATTCTAAGTGTGATAGCAGTGAAGAGAGACTATCTTTAAATGCTCAAGAAACAACAAAAGCATCAGGTATGCCATTAATCTTTACTAGTGCACACGTAACTTGTACTAAATTCAAAAGTTCGCACTTGATTATGTCCTTTATCCAGGTTGTTAAACTGCTAGGCTCTCTCTCTTTCTCTCTCCCCTCCCCCCCCTCCACACACACAGACAGGTGCATTTGATGACACAGCCCATCATATCTTAAAAGTCAGGTTTATGTACATGCCAGACTGAAAAAGTCAATTATGTGTGGAAGTATATGATTGATCATCTTGTTAAACCTTGGATTATGTTTGTGGAAACTGGCAAGTGGTATATTCAGGTCACTTAATATCCTATAAATTCATTGAAAGCTTTTTCTGCATTGATTGCTTATTTACCCCTTCTACTTCTGGACTATATTCTTGTTCTGCTTTTCTTGTAAATTTATGATTTTTTTTTTTTAACATCATCATGAATTTATGATTATTCTCAACATTGATGTTAATGGACAGTTACACTCATATTTCAGAATTAGATGCTCAATCTTCTAATGCTTCAAACAATATTGGTGGTGGTCGATCACCCATGCCAGGTGCATTGGGAGAAGACAGTGTCATGGATACTGTTGGAGCTATTTGTATCGACACAGAGGGGCATGTAGCTTGTGGCACCTCCAGTGGTGGAATAGCACTGAAGGTATAATATTGTTGCAACAAGATGCAGTCTTATTTTGATTTCTTAGAGCTATTGATGAACTTTAACATGTTTTTTTCATAAAATATAAAAATAGGTTGGTGGGCGTGTGGGATTAGCAGCAATGTATGGTTCAGGTTGTTGGGCTTCTTCAAAAGGCCCCTTCGGGGCTCCATTCATGGTAGGCTGTTGTGTGTCTGGTGCAGGGGAGTACCTAATGAAAGGATTTGCGGCTCGGGAATGCTGTGTTTCATTATCCATGTATGATTTGCTTTGGTATATAAAATTTTTCATTTGACCAAAGTGAATTTGCACTTGTGGGAGCAGCATATATTTTGACTTAGTAGTCAATCATTTGCACAGGAGAAAAACTTTTGATTAGATATACGATTGTTTTTCTATCAATACTTTAATGCTACATTTCCCTAATTTTCTCAAGTAGTTTTATAACTAATAGTATAACGAGATCACATGTTTTATGTCCACATATTGCCTAGTATGATCTAATTGACTGCAAATATGCCCAGTTCTCAGGCAGGCCCTGCCTCTGCTAGCATGAAAGTTTTACGTTCTGTGAGTTTAGACCGTGGTCTAGATAAAACTGACAGAAGTGCGGGAATCTTACTTGTGCAAGCTGATGCTCCTGCATTGGTGTGTGCCTAACTAAATCTCTGGTTTATACTCCACTCAAAGTCATTGCTTATTTACCTGATTTTATGTGCTTCAGGCTCCTGGAAATTCACAAAGGCTACAAGCTATAGAGATTGCAGCTGCTTACTCATCTTCATCCTTTGGGATTGGATACCTTGGAAGCTCCATGGAGCGGCCAAAGGTATGACAATCTGTTTAAGCCTTATTTCTGAAATAGCTCTCAGGACATTATCTTCTTGAGTGCTTGTGTGACTATTAAGCCTAACAATGGAAGAGCATAAGAATTGTTGGGTTTTAATCTCTCTAAGTGAACCTAAAACAGTATAACTTTGTTTATCCCATAAAAGGGCATAAGAAATACTAAATTCGTAAAAAGGGACAATTTCCAATGGTTGTCTGTTGAGATTGGATTTGGGGAGGCTAAGCTGACAGTGTGGAGCAATATGAAAACATGAACGATATGTAAATTTCTGATCACGCTTGAAAGCTTTTTGCTGCATTTGTGGAATAGCTTGGAATGTAGGCATTTTTCCTAATATTGAGCAATCCATTGATATTTCCATGTTAATCAAATACATTCAATCACCATCATGTGCAAATGGAACTGATACTTGTTATTTTATGCTGCATCAGTTTCTTATTGTCATTAACCTATTATTGTTCCTTATGTCAAAATAAACTTCCAATTATTTTCTTTCTTCGTGATGTATCCCAGGTATCAGTTCTTCGAGGTACAAAACAGCAAAGCAAAACAGGAATAGACCATTTTGAAGCACGGATCAATCTATCTGCCGAAAATATTTGACGACTGGAATTTTTCTAAAGCACTTTACTATTCTTAAACCCACTTGAGAGTTCAGGAAAAGGAAAATGAACAACGGTGGTAGCTTTTATTATGGATGTGAATTGTTAACCATTGCTGTAGACATTGTATGAACTAGTAATAGATAGAGTATTGGATGAAGTGAAAACATGCTCAAATTGAAATTCAAAACGGCAGCTTGGTGAAATCTTTGTCGGGTTGAAATTTAATGGCAAGTCATGCTTCCCAGTTTGATTACATATTTGTACTATACATCAACCCCATTTGTTTTACTCCGCCATTTTCCTGCTCTTAAAATGCCCTTTCATTTAATTTTTCATAATTACACGTAGAGAAATTTAACACAGGAATCGCATCTGACCATCATTGGCGAGCTCTTTTGACCGATATAACTGAAATCATACTGCTAGTACAACTTGTAAAAACTCCAAGAAATTCTTATACTTAGGAATGTAGCATCAAACAGGCCACGGGATAATTGTTGGCTCAAATTTTATACAATTCCAGGCAAGGTCAAAAAAACCTTTGGTCTAGGGGCCAAAGAGTTATGCTTTGGCTTTAATAAATGGAAAACGACTAAACGAAAATGCCTTAAATTGTTGTTCCCAGGGAGGAGCTCGGGAAAATTCCCTGAGAGAACTCGGACCAAAATGGACCCGAAGATAAATGTACCTCATCCCCAGCCAGTAATGTTGAAATCTAACAGTACTCACTGAAAGTTGTTTGCCCTCTTTGCTGAGCCGAGTGTATTGGAGAGAAGCATGGCTATGGTCATTGGACCAACTCCACCAGGAACAGGGGTAAGAGCTAAAGCAACCTTGCAAGCCTCCTCATTGCAAACATCTCCAACCAACCGATAACCTCTAGGGTTGTTCGCATCCTTTGGAACATGCAAGGACAACGTTAACACAAAACAACTTCAGTGACCAAATAAATATTTCACGGAACAGTTTCACAAGAAGAAAAGATTAAAAAAAAAACAAAGAAAGATTATAAGAAGCAGATTATAAAAATTAAAAAACATCATATCAAGTAACCATGAAGACAAAGACCGGTAAAAGAGTTAACTCACCTCAACGGGATTTATGCCGACATCAATTACAACTGCACCTGGCTTTATCCAGCTTCCCTTCACCATGTTCGGTTGTCCTACAGCAGCAATTACAATATCTGCTTGTTTAATGATCTCCTCAGGGTTCTTGGTTCTAGAATGGACAACACTCACAGTAGCATCTTCCCTCTACCAAATATCAACAAAAAACAAGACATTTTGCTTGAAAGAGTGACAGAATAAAAAAAAGAAAGCAGATAATAGAAGTAATAATATAAAGAAATTAAGAATCTATCTTGCTGGAAAATAGGATTTACTTGAAGCAATAACGCAGCAGGCATTCCAACAATATTGCTCCTACCGATAACAACTGCTCTCTTCCCCTTGATTTCAACACCATATCGGTGTAACAACTCTATACACCCCTTGGGTGTACATGGAACAAATAGCGGTTCCCTACCCCGCATAGCAAGGCGCCCAATGTTCACAGGGTGGAAACCATCCACATCTTTCTCAATGCTAACGGCATTTAACACATTCTGCTCATTCATTTGCTGGCATCGACAAACAAACACCAATGCAGTTCAACTTCAGTTAGGATTCTAGATAAGCCTATTCTTCTCTTTACTAAATTCATCCTAAATTATTTAAAAAAAAAAAAAGAAAAAAAAAAAAGCAAGATTTGAAATTTAGAAACATACAGCAGGGAGTGGCAGTTGCACAAGAATGCCGTGAACCGAAGGATCGTCATTAAAACCAGAAATAAACTTGAGCACCTCTTGTTCAGGTGCATCTTCGGGCAATTTTACTTCAAAAGAATTGATACCCGCCGACTCACAAGCTTTCTTTTTGTTGCGGACATAAGTTGCGGAGTCCTTCCTGTCACCAACAAGAATAACTGCTAACCCAGGAACAACACCGATTGCATCTTTCATTCTTGACACTTCAGCAGCTATTTCCTCCCTTATTTGCTTTGCCACCAACTTCCCATCAATCACCTTAGCAGTCCCCTCAGCTGTCGTTGCAGCAGCACAAGAAATCGAAAAATTACTCTATGATAATAACCCAATCGTTCGATAAAAATGCTCCGTGTTAACAACGCAATTGTTCGATCAAATGCCGCAAATAACATAATTGAAGAGACGCGGGATGGAGACGATGCGTACCATGGATGACAGCCGATGGAGTAGTCGAGGATTTGATAGAGAGGGTTCTGGTGATCGTGGGTGCCGAATGGAGAGGGCCCACCAGCCTGCCAACAAAGACGACGCCATTTCGGCAGAAGACGTTGGGACTGAAGGGAAGAAGCCGAGCAGTTGTGGAGGAGGAGGCGGCAGAAAAGTCCGTGAAAAAGGGTAAAGCCATTAAAGGGTTTTTTCTTTTTGGCCAAATTAATTAAGAGAAAATATAGAAGCAAAAAAGCTGCAAAACCCCTTTGGCTTAGAAGTTCTATGAATCTGGAGCGGTGAATCTCTCTTTATAATTCTCTCTTTATTTTTTATTGGCCAAAAGACCCAAGACGTGTGTATATATATATATATATATATTCCATTTGGACTTGCGGACTCAGGTTCACTATGATTCAATAGAATGAAGAATCAAAGAAAAACAGAAACATTTAAAATTCAAATTTTCCTTTTAAAATTTTCAACAAGTTTTGAAATTATTTAAAAACATGATTCTTCGATAAAAATTTAAATCGATTTTTTTAAAATACATAATTAATTAGAAAAAAAAAAATTCATAAATTTTCTGATTCGCACAGTAGATGACATGAGCGTGAACTTGGTCTTACACTGCATAGCTGCCATTGTAGCTTTCTGCAGCTTAGGTAGGGTGGTGAACGCGTCTTGCAATCATTTGGGAGCGAACATACACAGATGTTAAGCCCCATCCAAAAACACCCTGATGGCATGCTTTTTTTCTGAGGGATCTACATGACCAGTCTATGGAATTGATTTTGGTGTCCACCACCGTGTGAGTTTGTTTCAAGCTGAGCAGTGTAGACATGGGGTCGGGTGATGAGCCCTACAAATTCTGTCCATGTCATAGTTATAAGAAATAGAGATGCAGTCTTATCAAGGTGATTTTCACTTGCAATGATAAATCCAGTTTTGAAGATTGTCTTCAAAGAGTTGAGAAAACTCAACTTATAACAAGAATGATCACATACGTGCGATAAAGCCGAAATACTAGTTTTAACAGCATCTAGCTTTACTGCAAGTTTGTATCATATTTGTTCGCGAGCAATTGGATCAAACCGCGAAATGCATATTAGGCGTTGCATGGAACTCTCTATGTGCAGGTAGGTGTGTTCTGATACTACTACTGATGGAAGAAGGTGTAGGGATTGGTGAAATCAGAGAAGTAACCTGGAGTTCAACTGGAGAATTTATGGAGAGAGATATAATAATATCAACAACATGGAGGTATTAGAGTGTATTTGATAATTGAAAATTTGATTATACCACTGCTACTTCATTATTCCTAATTCTTTTATATATATATATTCTAGAAACATGACTTATTTTAACCAATTGAAAGTACAGTACTTCTGTTTAGTTCTTTAATTTTTTTAAAAAATTAAAATGATTTAATTATAAAAATTTTAAATTATTAAATATAATTTAAAATATAGATAATACAAACGTGTCCCCTATAATTTTTCTAAAAATATTTGATTAAGGACCAAATCGAATGAGCTGAATTTTTTATTCATATCCAGTTAACTAGACCCCTATAAGTCGTTAAATACCTGCGCAATAGGCAAGATTGATAGAAATTATAAGATGAACCATAGTCTTGTCGATTAATATAAATTAAAATATAATTAAAATTATTTTAATTAAATTTAAACTTATATTATTATATATAATCGTATAATATATACTATTAGTGTATTTTTTTTATTAATTAATAAAATAAAATATTCATATGATTCTCTGCTTCACCTTAACGACAAAAAAAAAAACAACGTGACACCGTGGGCGTGGAGAATCCACGCAGAATCCCTTGCTTTCTTCATAAGATAATTTGCCGCCTTGGGGTAAAAATAAATAAATACATAGCTTCACGGACTACAGCAACTTTAGTACAACTCGTCTCACAGATGCAATTGAGAACTTACTAAAAGGGCCTATACAACTGGCCCCCTATTAAATACTTTTGCATCCATTTTCCATTATTGTTTAACAAAAAGGAGATCGATAAATATATATATGCATTTTTATGTCCTTTTCCACTTTTATGCCACACCAGCTAATGCCCCACCCCCTCCTTCAGTTCCATTAAAAATTTTCTGGTTTTAATTTTTTATTTTTTTTTCTCACCCATATTTTCTTTTCTATTTTTATGACCAATGGCCATCCCTTTCTAATTCCTGTACTTGATATCATTCGTCTGTATACTTATAGTGGCTTTCTGTACGTGTAAGTCACGCCAAGCCCATATAAAACAAAGGAGCAGATGTATAATATAATGTGTGCACGTAGGTATGTATGAATCATTTATTACCACGTCTGTAATGTAAACTAAAAGTGGAGGTGTTATAAAATTCAACGGAAATCATGAATTCAAAAAGAGATGGTGGTAGCAGTTTCTTTTATTTATTTTATTTATTTTCCCCAACTTAAAAGAAAGTGAATCTCAAATATGTTAAATCATCGCATTCATACAAATCTGGTTAAGGTGGAAGCCGGCTGGGAATGAGGCACGGTGCAGTGCAGCTAGCATGAAGGTGGACTTTTCATTTAAGAGAACGCGGCACGTTTTGTCACTTTCGTTTCTGAGTGATGCATGGAAGTACAGCTAATATATTTCTTTTAATCAAATCGGTTTTTGGGAAAGCAGGAAGGGCTTGGTCGAATTTGACCTTTGAAGGCACATGGAAAATATCTTAAACGCTTGAAAAAAAAAAAAAAAAAGAAGAAGCTTAAAATGTGTCCACATTTTACCAATCGAGGGTGTGATCTGACGCGTCCTCAAAAAAAAAAAAAAAACAAAGAAAATTGTTCTTCCCCAGTTGTTATAGGGGGCGTCCCGTGGCTTTAAATTGGCTTGGATTGCTATTTAACCATCTCTTCAGATGAAAATGTATTGTCTTTAGATATAAGGTACATTGCACAGGAATGGAAAGGTTGGGAAAGCAAAAGAAAATTGTTGCTAGACCCAAAAAAAAGTAAAAAAAAAAAAAAAAAAAAGAAATTGTTGAGTAGCGTAAAAGGCCAAATGACAAAGATAAAAAGAACTAAAAAATCATTTTCTTTTCTTGTTTTCCTTGATAGTTAAAGAGCTCAAATCACTTGTAAGGAAAGCAAAAAATAAAAAGGGAGGGGGGGGGGGTTGTTGCATTTTAATTGCTTGAGTGTATTAGAAGGCTGTGGGAACCCTCTTTGTAAGGTGCAAGCTAATGGGTAATGGGTAAACTATGGGTAAACTAAATAAATTGGTCACGTGGTCATCATCAATCGTACTTGCTTTTGGCCAAGAAAAATTTTAAGTAAAGGTAAGTTTTTATTTTTTATTTTTTTAATTAGAAAATAATGTAGATCTAGCAAAAAGTATAATTGTGGAATGACATATGTGTTGTATTACTTTTATACAATTAATAATTTTTATATACTTGAGTTGCTCTCGTATTAAAAATTTGCGTCAATTTATTATCACCCCTTTGGTAATTAATTGTGTAAGAGTATTTAAATTTGTTTCTTTTAACAATTTATTATGTTTAAAAAATAAATTTCTACTGTTTTTAAACAATCAAAATTAGCAATCGCGTAGAATAACGATGTCACTGTCTTCAACGGAGCAGAAATTGCAGCGTTTTCCATTTGGACAGTAGCCTTGACCTAAACAATGTGCATTAATAAGTTTTCACTTTTCAGAGGTTGGGGACTTTATTGCTACCCAACAACCTCCTTAAAAAAGTCCAAAGTCTCTCGCAACCAATACGTGGAATCACCATTATTGCACCACATTTTGCTTCCCTGAAACAGCCATTTACTTGTTGCACTGTCATGATATGTGGTATGCAGAATAGAACAGTGTTTTTATAGAACCAAATGACAGCAAAGTGCTGTACGTCGGATTGACACGTCCTTTTTTTTTTTTTTATTTCAAAAATCTACTTTGTTTTGATGTATTGAGTGTTTTGATTAGACCCTTCCCGTTGTTTTTTTGGGCAGGCATGCACAGGACACGAGGGGGAAAACTGACAATCTCTTTTCCCCCGTAGGTGACTTGGACGTGGGTTCTCTTTTGCAGTTTCCACCATCGGCCTAAGGACACCTCTTTACGAAGATTGTACACAAAGACACCATACATGATCAGCAGGGTGCCCCAAAACCAGCTTCACTTATTGTGAACACCCCACCTAATTGAGTATTCCGCCAATTGGAAAGTTTGGAACAGAAACATAGATAAGGCGGCATTAGCAACCAGTAAATGAAACCTCTAGTGTTATGTCAGATGTGTCGGTCCTTGGATAAACTAGCCAGAAAAAGAAAAGAATAAATAAATAAATTTGGCAGACTAGACGGCAGCTTATCTATTTCTCCCACCGGGCATTCCAGCCCACATCGGTGGGTACCAAGGAATTTTGATCATTCGCGTTGAACACGGGGTAGCAGTTAACTAGAGATGAAAAAAAAAAAGAAAATTCATAAGAGGGAAGAATATAGATCCAAATTTAGGATAAAGTAGAGATTTAGGCATTATATACAAGTAGTACGCAGCGACATACTTAGGAGGAAGGCGTGACAAAATTTTCCGGCAGTCTACAATGGATATGTTTTGTACAATTTGGACCAGTGAATCTCCTCGCCGGCAACTTCGAGGGCTTATTTTTAAGCTTAGCAAGTCAATGCCTCGTATTTGACTGGAAGTGGACGGTTAAACCCAGCCTGAGATAGCAGACTCCCAACTGCGGCAAGGTCACGGCAAAATACCCCTTGGAAAACTGATGTACTTGAACTTCCTGGAGATGTTGCCACATTGTTTTCACTGGAACTGATTCTGCTCGAATCTGAAATTTGCACTGCAGATTGATTCGATTTGGGTTTCGGATTTGGAACTGCTTGCTGGACTTGGATTGCCGCTTGCGCAGCTTGCAAAGCAGCTGCAGCCTTCTTTCTCTGCTTCTCAGCAGCCTCCTCCTCCATAATTGTGGCCATTATGCTTGAATAACCCTTTTGCAACAATCTATATAGCAACAGAGCAGACATTTTGGCACGGTCTTTAACTGAATCGAGATCGATATCATCTGCAAACTCACATCTCTCGACAAAAATTGTAGCCTTATCAGGCTTGTGCCTCAAACATAGTAACAAATGAGCTCTCTCTAACTCGGACCTAGAACACCCGCGTCTCAACCCAATCAAAGCGTAATAATCGACATTTCCAGTCTCCCCAGAAGCAACCCTCTGCTTCAATTCTTCAATCTTGGTAGTCAATGCACAGAGTTTCCCAGGAATTTCTCTATATCTTATGTTGTGACGCTTCCAAGCAGGACCAGGAAGCTTCCGATCACGCAAGATTGAATTATACAGGAGTTTCAAGTGTTCCAGATCATGTAAACAGTCTGGCAAGCAGCTTATGGCTTCCAGAAGGGAGGCTCGGGCTTCGAGAGCTCGGAAGCAGGTGGGGTCAAGAGCCAAGGTCTTGTTACAATCAGCAATGGACTCCGCAATTCTACCCGATGACTTGTACACAAATGCTCTGTGCATATAGCATTCCGCTAGGAATCCCTGTGGGGCTCTGCGGCGACCATCCACTATCTTGCTGAAGTGGCGAATGGCCTCTGAGTAGAGCCCTGCATCAAGGGCGGCGATTGCAGCGGCACGGCGGCGGAGGAGGAGCTTAATGTGGGACAAGAGCTGGGTGATGTTCTCGGATTCTGCTAAAGATCGAGGAGGGGTGGGAGGTGCTGGGACTGTTGACGCAGTTATGTCACCGAAGATTGGCAGTTCGGAGAAAGAGAAGCTGTCGTCCGACCAGGAAATACTTTCCCGGCGAAATGCAGCGTTTGAGAGGCGTTTTCCGGTTTGGAGTAGGACCATAGCGTCCTCCATCAGACCCAGATGGCAACAAGCTTGGCCCAACACCAGGTACCTGTGTTCCAATTCCACAGTGACAGAGTGAGTTCAACTGAATCTAATAAACTTGATGAAAGGAGGGAAAATTAACAAATAAAAAACACCAACGATTTTTACTACAAACTTAAATTCCAATAAAAGTATTGCTGACCAGAATCGACTACCAATTACTTTTTGAGTGAGTAATAACAATTGTTCAAACACAACGATGACTTGTAGTTGATTCAAAAGCAAATTGCGTGTGTTCTTTCATCAAAAATATAAAAAAAAATTAAAAACAAAAAAAACAAAAACAGATATCGATTCTTTTCCAAACATTGCAATTTTAGGTGCTAAGATAAGACAGTAGGAAATTAGAAGTCGAAAACAATGTTTACGTTCTACTAGTGCTCGGTTAAAGGGGTCAAAAATTGATAATCCAATTACAGATATTAGTTCCAAGTCTATGATCCAGAGCAAAAAGAGTAAAAGATAAAATAAAAATAAAAATCGTAAAATGAAAGGTAGCTGTACATTTACTCGAACCAATAAAAGTATGCATAACCAGTGATCTTCTGAGGGCAACAATAAATTAAGCCATGAAAAGTTGAACCAGAAAATGCAATAATTAATAAAAGCAAAGACAATATACGTAGAAGCTGCCAAGATTACCTCCATAGCCCTTCTTTATCGCAATTTTTGCAAAGACCAGCCATGACCCTCTTCTTCAAGTCGGAGACAGAGAAACACCTGAAAGTCAGATCATGACCAGGCGCCGAGTCAGAGAAGGAGTTATTGGAAGGCAAGAGCTGGGCTCGCTCCCTCGAAAGCTGCTGAGACGAGTTATCAGAAGAAACCGATAAGCCCGATTCATCACCGGCCATTTTGAGGCTAGGAATGTCGTCTTGAAGCAAATCGGCAACGTCCTTGAATCGCCTGAGATAGAGCAAAGATCTGGCTTTGAGCTCAAGGGCCACTTCAAAGCGAGGAGACAGTGCCAGCGCCGCGTCCAGGAGATTCAATGCAGAGGCAATATCTCTCTGTTCTTGGCTCGCAATAAGGCTTCTTGCATCCTTTATGTACTTATCTACTATCTGTATGCGGAAACCATTTTACATACAAAATGCCCATCAAAGATTAAAATCAAATAGAGAGAAAGAAAAAAAAATTCAGAATCAAGGAAAAAATATCAAGTTACACAAAGGTATTACCTTTCGGTTGCTAAGCCACCAGTGCTTCCTATCACTACCACTTAGACGTGGAGAGACAGCCATTGTGATGGTCTTTCTTGGTGCACAAGAATCAACCATTAACTTTAAACTCTCTGTCTCGTTCTCTCTCTCTCTCTATTGAAGCAGAGGAGTTTTTGGCTTCTGGGAAAAGAAAGGGAGAGATAAGTAGCTGAGGAGAAGCCAGAGAGGGAAAAATCGAAAATGGGAACAGAGGGGGAGGGAGGGAGAGAGAGAGAGAGAGAGAGAGGCTGGTTGATTTAAAATAGCAATAGATTTCAAGTGTAAATAATAAGAAAGAGTGTGAAATGTGGGTGAGAGGGAAAAAAAAAAGAAAAATAAATAAATAAAACAGCTTTGACCTCAGCGAAAGCTTCGAACCTTCAATTTCATAGCTGGCAAAATGGCACCACTACGTTGGATTCTCTGTCTTCCTCTTTCACGGCTATGTGGCCTATGAGCCTATGATACGAACCCTTAATATCCGTTCCGAAGTCGTAGTTCTAATTCAGATTCTGACCTGATGCACCCGATAGAGTCCATGATTATGACCGGATATAGTCGGTGACCAATCACGGGTCCTCGGGTTTAACACATCAAATACCGGGGAAAAAAATATAAGGCGCGCCAGACCAGCAAATTGCCCCAAACGCAAGTAAGGTAAAGCCGGTGTAAAGAACCCTCTATCTCTCTCGCTCTCTCTCTCTCTCTCTCTCACTCTCACTCTCACAGCTATTTATTTCCGATCACGGTACATTTACCAATTTACCCTCCACATCATAATATCATCCAAATTCCCAAGTGAACTGTGTACTTAATTCACTCCTCGCTGAAATGCCCGAAATGGACCAATTGGGAGGGGCCTAATAACTGCGTGTGTTGGGGCGGGTGGGGAGTGACCACGTTGATCAGGCCTGATCCTTTGTTAAATGGCTCAGAATGTAGTAAATGGAACAGTTGTTGGCAGATTTTGCAGCGTACTTTGAGGAGATAAGCCATGCCTAGGATCCAACTTACTTCCCTCTACTGGGTTTCATGTCCTTAATTAATGCAATTTGACCTTGATTTGTGTATTGTGTTTCCCGCCCTGAATGAAATAGTCAGTGCATCGGTTGCTCCACTTAATCTGGAATTGCCTTTGAAAAAAACATTAATTGTTGATGATGATGATGATGATGATGATTCAAAACGCTGTGGGTCGATTATATAACATAATCGAATGGCACGTAAATCAGAATCGGTGCCGATTAGTTTGTAATACTACCCGGTTGGGTTTAAGTGATCATTTTGAAAAAAATGAGGAGACCAAAAAACAAAAAAAAAAAGAGGGAAGAATTAGTAAATTTGCAGGAGGGGAAGAAAGTGATCGTTTCCTCATAAGGCACAGGAATCATGCTTTCCTCGTTCTAGGGTTTACTTTGCTCTTTTATTTCACCCACATTTTTTGATTCATGAACGCACATGTGACATGACTATAGAAGGCAGCCAGATGACTTGCCTTAAAAGGCTCTCCCTCTAATCCCCCTTTTCCTTGACCCCACCACTATTCCCAGCTTTGCAAAGGACAGTTCCTCCAATCCCGTGGATCCCCAGAGGGTCCAGACTCTCTCGCCACTTCACCCACCATACCTATTTTTATCCACGTGGCAAGTGTTGATCGTAGGTCCCACGATGCAAGTGGATTCCTTCAATGTCCAGATCAGCTACAGGTTTATGGCAAAGCCTTTTGTCTTCAGCTTTTGTTGTTGCGATTTTCTTCTTCTTAAAAAAAAAAAAGAAAAGAAAAGAAAAGAAAATGTTGCTGGGGAGCTGTAATATTTATTTATTTTCAATATTGTATGTACCATTGCATGTGAGCCATTGTATAAAGATGATTTGAGTTGACTGTTTCCAAGAGCTGGCAAGTTTCTCCCACCGCCAAGTCCAAACCAATTATTATGCTTTTTGTATGTCCAAATATTTTATGAAAATTTAAGAATTCTCTAACTTCTTCCAACAATTTCATTCTTGTGGTCAACTAAATGAGGTCCCCACAAAATATTTCACAAAAATGCATTGGTCAGTACATGCGAAACTATGTTTTCTTAATCATCCTGACTTATGAGAATAATAATGATAATTTTGTTATATTCCAAGAAGTAAATAGCTTGTCTATAACCTTTTTTTTTTTTTTTTTTGGTAATTACAGCATTGTGGTTTAAGGTAATAGTAGCAAAATCATTTTAGGATCGAAGCTAATTGATTAAAAAGAAAAGAAAATAAAATAAAAAAAGGACTCCGATCAAAGTCAATTGATTAATTTAATAAAAATTGGCAATTGCAGTTCTTTTTCATGTAACATCTTCGTATATCCCCACCAGACATTAATCAAACATTTCTCCAATTAAATATGGGTTTCCTCGGAGTTTCCCCTGTTGTTAATGCCATGCAGTACTTTTTGGACTATCTATGCCAGAACGTAATAAATCAATGGATCCAATTTACTAAACTCAAAAATAAATAGAATAATTTTTTGTATTACTTAATATAAAATTTAATTAACATTCGTCTGATTTCATCGCTGACAAATTTATCTAAATTTTTTCAGAACAAAACATGCACTATGTTTATTTATGGATACTTAGTGCAAATTTCGAGAAACATCTTTGATGCATTTTACACATTGTGCAAAGCAGTGACAGAACTACAGTAATTATCCAATTACAAACTCACGCACTTCGGATGGCCTAGGTCTCCAAAATTCACATTTTTAACTTTTTTTTTTTAAAAAAAAAAACACAGAGAGAGAGAGGAATATAAACTTTAAGGCGATAAAAAAAAGAAAAAAAAAAGATTTGTCACTACGAGGAATAATCACAATAATTATATTTGTAGATGTGTATAAGAGACAGGAGAGAGAGAGGAATATAAACTTTAAGGCGATAAAAAAAGAAAAAAAAAAGATTAGTCACTACGAGAAATAATCACAATAATTATATTTGTCTGAAATAGAGTCTCGATGTCAGGCGAGGACTTATACCAAAAAAATAAAATCTTCATTACTAGAAACCTCCAAGTTTGCACATTTTTTTTAAACCTATTTGATGTTAATAGTCTCTCAATTCCTCAAATTGTTAGTAATTTAAATTCCATTAAATTTGGGTGGAAAGAGATGTAAGGAAAGAAAGATCTCAATAGTTACAAACTTACACTTTTAAATTGAAGATGGCAAACTTAAATTTACGGAACGGAAAGAAGGATGATTTACGGTATATAGGATATCCTATGTATCTCTTGTTCGCAGGGTACACATTCCAACATATAATACGGTAAAAGAAAGAAACCACATCTAATTATAGATTAATTCAATGGGTCTTGGAATAATAAAAAGAGATAGTACGAAGGAGAGTAGCATATCATCAATAACTTCCAAAATCGTACATATCCTAGCTGTTTTTTTATTATTTTATTTTTATTTTTATGGTATACATATCTTAGTAAACCAACTTCAAAATCATTGAGGTCCTACAAGTGCTATTTGAGTAGTTGTTATTGTTCCAAGAGGTTCGGGACCATTGGACCCCAATGACAAAGTGGAGTGGCTGGAAGGATTGGTTTTATCCATTTGATTACAATGGACCTTTTGTAATGCGGGGATCATCATCATCATCAACAACAGATCAAGCCAGATTGCATGAGTAGAAACATTGGTTTTATAGTACTTTCCTGCCAACAATTTTGTTTCAATTCATCTTTTTTTTAAAAAAAAAAAAAATTCTTCGATTTTTTTGTAGGGCAGGCCTCTGCTGGTTGTGTCTTTTGTTTGGGAATGGACCAGAAACTAATTGATTGGATTGGTCGTGTCCCGTAAGGACACTTGGAATTTGATGGAGAAATGCAGAACAAACGACGACCAAGACGCATGCACCCGAACTGTGTCTCACCCTACATTAGATATGGTACTTATGAGCACAAACCCTCGACTTCGTTATCAGAACTGTGTTTGTGAGGACGACAGCCCTGAGCTGCTTGTGGGGCTGTTTCGAGTGGACGATAATGAGTGCTGTTACTCTTCCCCCTCATTGCTGCATCTACCTAGGAAACCTCATGAAAATTACAGTTACAACTTTGTACATTAGATTCAGTCGATACAATTCATTTTCACGTCATTGAGGAATCTTTCTTTCACTTAATAGCTCCTGTCTTGCCAGCTTGGAAGGGTGGGTCTAGATAGAGCCTACAATAACCTAATAGGGAGAGAGATGTCAACTAGGTCTACCCAACAATTAGCCTCATTAGCTAATGCGTCTGCCAACAAGATCCTTGTTTAATGTAAGAATCAGCCTCATAGGAAGTCTCTTGTGCCAGTCTCAGTAACCAATCGAATAACTGGATGATGATGATGATAATTAAACAATCAACTAGGGATTATAATTTGAGGTAATTTGTTGAAAGCTCCCATTCTCGACATATAGGCATCCAAGGAGGCAAACTATGACGTGAACCTCCAAAGATTCTCTTATCAAGGGCACCACTTTGGATAAGCTTCTTTTATATATTTGCACATATACCACCATTTCTCTTTTTGACGGCATGACATTGGCTTTTATTCTATGCGAGCCTAACCAAACATTTGTCTCGAGTTCATGGCTCACCTTATCCGAGTTTGTGACACTCTTTTCAAAATTAATTTAAAATCCCTCCATAGAACTGAGATAAACTCTGAGAGCAGCACCTGCCTATGGATTGAACTTCACGTGGACATGGTCACCCATGTGAGGGTTTTGCGAACATGGCTGATTAGCGCATGTCCACCCATGTGAGGATTCTGCGAACATGATTGATTAGCGCTAAGCTTTCAAGCTTTAAAAAGGTCAGCCATTATTTTGTAAGTGAAAATAAAGTGATGCTTGAACATCAATTTTTTTATTTTTTTATTTTACACAGGTCTCAATTTAAACTATTTGATCTCTATTCATTTCTTTATGGGTCTAAACTATTTAAGAGTTAAAAGATGTAAATCGTTTCATGCTTAGTGCCCTGTATTTCAATGGATCATAAGTTCATAACATGGGAAAGCCTAACTGACTAAGCACTGAAAAACTTTAGTTAATTCCACGCGGGGACGCATCTTTGAGGACCACAAGCAAGACCCCATCTAGCTTGGAGAATCACAGGCTGGCGTATCCCTCAACGCTGCTATAATTTAAATAAAGTCAAGAAAAACAGGTGTACGTGAGTATGTAATATAATTTATGGTGCTTCTCGTATTCAATACTGAAGTTCTTACGGCTTATCATTCATGTATCTAACGGTTGAACCGTTCATACGTTTCCTAACTACATGGTCAATGTGCCTAAAGAACATGACTTATGTGACGTCCTACGGGGGTCTAAGGTTAGATACATCTAGCTGATCTTATACATTAATTTGAACCGATCAATTTCATGGCTCATTTCCCTAACACTAGGCGGCATGTGTGATAGGCAAAGATCCCCAGACTCTTATGTAGGCAAAAAGTTTTTTGTTTCGTCATTAATGATGGGTGTGGGTATATTAATTCAAAGGCGACCGATGCAACAGTTTTTGCAGTTAAGAGACTTGTTGTTCAACTTTTATGCCTTTTATACCTATATATATTTATTGGCTTTGTAGCTATATTTGAATAAGCATGAATCGAATAAAATGGTGATGTTAAAGAGAAAAAAAAATTAAAAAAAAAAAAAAAAAGTGAAGAGGGGAACATGTCAACGTCCATTATTTACAGTAAACTACACAGTTCAAACTAAAGCTATCTAATCTAGGATGTGCCAGAACATCATCTTCATTGCTCAGCTGTACACGCACCCTGTTATTAAGTCCAAGTCAAATTGCATCGAGCCACTGACTCAGCTCACCGTTGCTTGTGTTGTCAAAAGCAGAAAATAGTACATACTATTCTTTATTTTTGACCCTTAAATTATAACAGATCTAAAATATTCAAACTTAATCAACTCGACATTTTGGATACACTGGGTTTGATTTGCCAAATGGCTGCTGGGAGGTGCTAATCTGAATTTTCTGTTTATTAATTAATTGGTTGCTTTTTCCTTTAGTTCTTTCTCATTCCCCCTCCACCCCTTTGGTTCCCTTTTTTTTTTTTTTTTTTTTGGGACAGGGAAATTGGGTAAAACTGATTTCTCTCTAAGCGGCTTTGAGTTGTTGAACCCCAAGGTTTCCTCCCGAGTTTTCAGAATCTTTTCGAACCATTCCCACAAAGTCAGCCCATGCAAGAGCTTTGTCCTTCCATGGTTTTATATGGCCAGAGAAAATTATTCCTTTAAAAAAGTAACTAGTAAATGAAAGGAAAATAAAATTTTCTTCCAGGTGGTTTACGCTACACTCTACCCGACCACACGTCTATTATTTTCTCTCTAAAAAAAAAATTAACCCTTAGGAGGA
Organism: Kandelia obovata; assembly: GCA_021464305.1. Taxonomy (NCBI): domain Eukaryota; kingdom Viridiplantae; phylum Streptophyta; class Magnoliopsida; order Malpighiales; family Rhizophoraceae; genus Kandelia; species Kandelia obovata. The sequence goes on along the minus strand of CM038478.1, from coordinate 4,350,275 downwards.
TAAATGTGTAGCACCACTATTTATATATCTTAATATCTCTCCCACATCGATTTCATCGATAATATTCGAGTACATACTGAATCAGTGAAATTAAGAGTTTTCAATATTATTCATTAAGCGGAAGTCCGACAAGAATAGATTCTAATAATACTGGTCACAAAATCATTATTTTCTCTTTATAAATTACCTCTTAAAATGTACAGTATTATTATTTATGTGATTTAAGATATTTTTTTAAAAAATATATATAATAATTAGGTAACTTAAACTAATTTACATTTTGCTAACTTAAGAGGCAAACTTAAAATGTAAGCATGCAATGCATTTCCCTTAGGCATTTCATTGTAGGGAGGCGTTCGATTTAACAATATCAGTTTATTAACTATCGATTCACTTCTCATCATCTATAAGTCATATAAGCTGTTAATTACTAGTTTATTACTACCGTTTAGTTATCTATTATCAAGCAAACAATTCTACGTGCTCCCTTCTTTTTCTTTTTCAATTCTTCTTTGGTGGCCACAGAGTTGTACAAATTTAATGCTCCAAACCGGAATATCTTACCAAAAATTGTGGCACTACCCAGCTTGTGGTATGGCTTGTTCCATTCCTAAACTGCCCAAAGAACAATAACATTTTTGGTGCTGAGATGATGGATATGGGCATGAAGGCTTCTGTGGGATGAGAAAAGAAGGCGATTGAAAAAGGACTTCGCGTGGTACGAGCCACTGGTACCTAAGTTGTTCCAAATGATGCTATTTTTTGAAGATTGGATACCCTCGCTGGCCCATTGGGTGGGTTTTCCAGAGCCAGAGAGGCCAGAAGTCATCATTCTTGCTTGGTCATCTGTATTAAAATTAGTGCTGTGCCACTTCTTTAATCGTTTTTCTACAAGCAAGGTGAGTTTCTCCTTTATTCACAGGTCACACCTTTTGTTTAATGAATTTTTGTATAAGGACATGCTTTAAAATTTAAATATACAATGCACTCAATTTAAGTTTCTAAGTTAAGTGGATTCTTGAAAATTATATTTTCAATCGAACAAGACCTTCATCATTACTTTCATTTTGGGAAGCTTGGGCATCGTGAGGACTGAGGACATGCACATGGAACATGAATGGGCATTGCGCAGGTCCAGGATTAGGCTGTATCGTGGTAATCGAACCTTTCCCATTTCAGGCTCTGTTGCCCAGTTGGGAAATGGAATAATTATAAGTTGCTGGCGCGCGTCCATATCAAAGCTCAATTGGTTAATGAACAGCTCGTGCGAAGACTCGAGCAAAAGATGTGAATTTTTGTTTTTGCCAAAAAGATGGGGATGTGATGTATTATCAAAGCTGTGATACCACTTCGGGCCAAAAAATCCCATGTCATTTCTCTGTTAATTCTTACCTCAGCTGGAATGAAAGCCTGCAAGATTCTCAAATTGATATTTATGGGATGGTTACGTTGGGAGGACCTTGACAGACATTGGCAGCTCCATGATTCTTCTGAAGCAATTTGGTGCCAATTTATCTCGTTAACTGACATGACTGGTTAAACGAATGTATATGTCCGCCGTCCTGTTCACAAATGTTGCGTCCCTCAAAGGGTTTTTTTTTTTTTTTTTTTGAATTGCAAAATATGGGAAAATCATTAAGCTCATTAATTTTATACAATTCACAAAAGTAATAGATGATCAATTATAATTACATTCCTTACATTCTATTCATAACTTTCATGAACCACAAAATATTGAAAAATTATTAGAATCATTAATTTTGTACAACCTACAAATCATTGGTCCTGAAGAAAGATAGCCATTGAAATTGTCCTATTGACCCATGTGTAGAGTGGACTGGGCTGATCTCTTTAAAGGCCAGCACTGACGTGGGCAAACTATCCTCCACTTATCGTAACCGTATCACTTCACAAACAAGGGTTTTAGGTCATAGGTCCCATGTCCCCTGAAGCAATTTTTAAGATCTTTAATCTCTCCGCTCCAAAATTATATCTGAAGTCCAAAAAAATCTCAACTAAATTGTCTAGCTATTGAGATTTCTTCTTCTTCTTCTTCTTCTTTTTTTTTTTTTTTTTCAATTCATCATCTATTAAGATTTTCAGTATGTTTCTAGGCCCAATATTAATGTAATATTCCTTATCCAATTTTGTTATATTAGATGTAGAAAGTTTGATTTTTAAGTTGTTGTTTTTATATTTATTTTTCTCTCTCTGCCATAACGTAAATTAAATAATGAAAGATGATACTACAAAATAGCACCGTGCTTTCGTGACAATTGACTGAAAAAAATGAAAATTAGAGAAGACGTGGTCAGTCTTTACATTAATGGTATGCGATTCAATTCACGTTTGTATTCATATTCAAATTCGAGATGATTTCTAAAGATTATTGACCTCTGTTTCGCTATTTTCTAGCATGAAAAACACCCAGAACAAGGCTGCCATTATAGTTGGCCTTCAGATAAGTCAGATGCCCATGCCAGAGTCAAGAACATGGATAATGTATCGATGTCTGTCGAGCTACGTAAAGTAAATCGGTACTAAGTTCATGCTGCCTCAAAAATTAAGCAATCAATACTCTGTTTATTATCGAATTCTCGTTACATAAAACGAGGTTGAAATTGCTTCTGAAATTACTTGGGGAGCCTCTGCTGCCATGTCTGCGTATCAAATATCGAAAGCCTTGTTCAAACTTCCATAGGAGTTTGACAAAAATGACATTTCTCATTCAATCAGATCTCTACAGAATTGCCGATAGAAAATAACAACAGCGCCATCAAATTTCGATACAATAATTTCGATGCGTTTATTAGGTAAGTAGGTAGCCCCATTTATTCCATGGTCTGGCATCAAATGACGAACAAGAATTTATCCAATGAGAATCACCCCAAGGCATCTGCAGCTTCGAGTGACACTGAATGTTTGGTGTCGCCAATATAAAGGCTATGCCGACCCAATGGAATTCTTCGAATTCCAGACCTATCCACGACACTCAAAAACTTGCACACGTGTATTCGAATGGTCACTCTCTCTATGGCCTTTGCTGGAACGAACACCTTTTGAAAGGCTATCAATTGTTTATGTGGAACCCACTTTCCAGGCGCTTTAGAGAAGACTAACAGTGCAATAGTTCCATCTCTGGAGCCAACGTTTTGGAGATCTACCTGAATTGCTATTGAGAGCTTCCTACATTTAGCGTGATTAACTCTGATAGCCTGGCCTGAAATAGTTGCATTTTTCAAACCGTAGCGGTGCCCATCAAGGGACACTGCGACCCTCTTTGGTGCACTAACTGTGGTTTGAACGAAATCTGTGTAGCTCAGTCCGTGGCCAAATGGGTACACAACTGGACCTTTATAGAATCTGTAGGTCCTTCCCGGATAGCCCTTTGATCGGCTCGACCGCATAGCCATGTTTGTCATTGGGAGATTTGTGAGATACTCTTGTGGGTACCATGTCATAGGTAGCTTGCCTCCTGAAGTACAAAAATTAGCCAATTTCAGAACTACATGCCTATCATTTCCAATATCAAAAAAATGATAATTAAATGCCTAATGCAATCTGGCCAATAGGCATCAGGCAAAATCCCATAAAAACAAAATCTAGAAATAACCTATCAAAAAAAGAAATTCCAGATATAGATGGAAAACCTGGGTTGTATGCTCCAAACAGAACATCGGCAATGGCTGCTCCTCCAGCTTGGCCTGGATAGCCTGCCCATAAGATGGCAGAAACTTTTGGATCATTCTCGGCAAAAGACACGTCAATAGGCCCTCCAGACATCAAGACCAATATGGTTGGACCCTTAGAGGCGAAAGCAACCTTAGACACTAAGTCTTGTTGGCGGCCTGGTAAAAGAAGCCCGTCTCTGTCTTTGAACTCTGCCTCGATAGATTGGTCAAGGCCCATCACTAGAACCGTTGCATCCGCTCGGCCCGCAACCTCAATTGCTCTACTGAACAGTTGGTCATCAGCACAGGCCACGTCTGCACAGCCCGGTTCTTGAATTGTCCTGGCATATCTCTCTATTCCTTCTGCCGGCGAGGTGTATTTACATGCCACACCTGGAGTTCCAAGAAATAGGAAAATGACTTCTAATGTATAGACCCACTAAAGTATATATCCTCTAGGAAGTGGTCAGAAATTACCAGCGTAATTGCCGATCATGGTAACAGTTACGTTGGAATTAGGGCCAATTAAAGCAATGGTGCGGTGATGTAGAGTAGACAGAGGCAGCGAAGGACCATTATTTTTCAAAAGAACTATGCCTTGTCTCGCAGCTTCCAGGGCAAGGTCTTGGTGAGCTTGAATGCACACATGTTGTACGCCTAGATTACCGTATTGCTGTGCTGATGGCTCACCATCAAACATTCCTAGCCTCATCTGCACAGTCAATGTATTTAACAATGCAGTGTTTATGTGGTCTTCATTAAGCAAGCCTTTTCTAACTGCATCTTCCGTGTGTACAGCCAGGAACGGGCCACAGTCCAAATCCAATCCTGCAAGGATTATCAAAATCAGTTAGGAAAATGATTGAGTGATATATTTCTTTGGGTATATTGTACCCCAGAAAAGCGAAGGAGTTGTAGAGGTTGAACTAAGACGAAGTCGGGATTTAACACTCTTAAAATAAATAAAAAAATTAAATTAAATGTATTGAATTAAAATTTAACAATAGTATTCTGATATTTAAGTTAATAAAAGGAGACAATAAAAATGAGAAGAGGAAAATTGGTGGCTGGATGAGGTGTTTATGCAGGACTTGCCAAATTAAGGGCAAAAACCCTTATATTTATACAGATTGGAAGGTATAAAGCATCTTGGGTCTAAAATTTATCAAATATTAATGTGGGGGCCAAAGAGTCTCTGAGAGGCTATAAAATATATCAAATCCAAAGTAGACATATGTAGTAATAGACTGGAGGACATCAAATTTCAAAACTCAGTGGGTCCAATTTAAATCAATCATTATATTTTTCAGATAATTGTAAAGCTCCCCAGATATGCATAGGAACTAGCCTGCTTTGATGGCATCAGCTGCTGCTTCCTCAGGTGTGGATGTATAATGCTGCTGATTATAGTATACGCCCACTGAGTCGCAGTCCGAAACAATGTACCTGCGTGTTCACAGAAAGCGTAAAGATTGTCCCACGAGATGAAACGAAAAATTAACCAACAAAAATGACAGGAAGAAAAATGGTACCCATTGAGGCCCCATTGACGACGCACGGTCCCCCGTAGCAGATTGGGGTCGGCACAGGTTGGCACACCATTAACCTGATTGTAGGAACACATAACGCTTGCCACCTTCCCCTTCTTCACACACATCTTGAATGGCACATCAAACGTATCCACGATGTCCTGCTTGCTCACCTGTCATGAGACAAGGGAGATTCTGATCGATTTGAAAAGAGGTAACAGTCTTTGAAAAATACGAACGAAATTCAAAGTCTCAATCTGCAGGCTTGCTGCAAATTTTAGCCATTTTATTGCTTAAAATTGTAGCTATGTATAAGTTGATTAGTAAGTAGCACCGAGATATGTGAATTTTTCAGACACCAGATAAGGTATACAAACGCTCTATGGAATTGCCTTTGGACGCTGGCAAGGCAGGGCACCTCTGCTGAGCCGAGACGATTTAATTAATGTGTAGTCAAGGCCAGTAGATGGACCAAAACTATCATGTATGCCAGAATTCCCAAGTCAACAATCACAAGTAGTTAATCTTGATAGCCCCATTCGATTTTTTATTTTTTATTTTTTCCCTTCTGTAACCAAGATTACCTCATCCAATTCAATTCAACAAAAGTGTCACCCGCAATGCAGAGTAGAGTAGAAATGCATTATAACTACAGTACGTACCTGGGCGTTAAAGTGGAAGCGGTCAACGCCGTTCCAGTTATCGAGGTCATATGCCGTGAAGTGCTTACAACAGGCAGCCACCTTCAACCGGTCACCGTCGTTTCCCTGTAGACCTCTAACGTACCTAGCCGCGTATACACCGGCTACCAGCGGATCTTCACCGGGAGTCTCTTGTCCACGGCCCCACCGAGGGTCTCTGAAAATGTTGACGTTTGGGCTCCAATACGTAAGCCCAGCCATCCCTCCATTGTACATTGCCCTGCCTTCGTCAGACACAACCTGCGAGCCCGCCGGCATACCTTTATTAGTATCTGACCAGTGTCTGTAACGCTGTTTTAAAATGCGCAACTTGCCCAATTTCTCCAAAAATGTTTACATAAAAATCTTTAATATAATAATAATAATACGGTATTAATGACACACGATTGCATCAATTGACCTGCAGCTTTCACGTTCTAGTGAGGCAAAACTATTGAACAATGAGAATCATAGTGAACAATTCGTTGGCAATTACAATAACTCTCGAAGAAACCAATCCCAACTGCTATCTCTCATTCATTTACTTTCTATTTTTCTAATTGTTCGACTGCTACAACTAGCTATCAGTATACATGGATAATGTGTGGAGTGGATTGAGGACTTTATCCCTATAAAAAGTTAGAGCGAGATGGACGAAGCCCAGAAGTTGCAAAGAGGACCGAGATTTTATTTAAGTATAATTTGACAGTAATATTAATTACAGGAATAACGAGGTGAACTCACTTTTTGATAAACAAACTGTACACTTTGTTTACCAAAAAAATGAGGTCACTGGTGCGAGGTTCACTTCTATGGACACAAAAAGAGAGGTTCACGAAAGCCGAATTTGTCAGTTTTGCGTACCCGAGAAAAAAAGAAAAGAAAAAAAAAACGAAAAGAAAAGAACAAGCCCAATCTGAGAGATGGTTTTGTGCATTTAGATTGGTTCGTGCAAGAATAACGGCTGCATCATTTGAATGACCCGCCAGCCGTGCAAAGTGCTAAAAGAAGATGACAGACCAGCCATTGTGCAACAGCTGGGTGCTTTTGTTCATTCTTGTTGAAAAGAACTCTCATAAATGTTTAACTATTGTGCAACATCCACCTGACATTCATTACTGTCTAATTAATGAAAAAGCAAACAACAAAAGTCAGAAAGGTTATTTTCATGGGACAGGATTTAACCTAAAGTAAGTGAAAATAAAAGAATTAAATAATCAAGGCTGCAATGTAAATATACATTGTGATACAAAAAAAAAAAAAAAAAAAAAAGAAAGAGAGAGAGAGAAAAAAAATCTTACCTGTCCAATGGCTTCCCACAGAGATGCGTTGAAAGAGGCAGCGGTGGTGATAACCTGAGGGAAGCTAGTGGCCCCCGGAAAGCCCCCACCAAACTTAGTTCCTGGGCCCACGTCGGAAACCCCATGAAGAGCCTCGGACCACCACTCGTAGCCTTCAATGCCAAGGCGTGGAACTGCCGCGGCGTTGTTCCCCAGCAAGTTCACCTTCTCTTGCAGCGTCAACCTTCCAATGAGGTCCTTAACCCTGCTTTGTATCGGCAACTTTACTTGACAGAAAGGGAAGTTTCTCGCAGTCCCATTATTTGGGTCGCAAGCAAATGGGTCGACGGCTGTGGACACACCCCAAAGGAGAAGGGAGAAAAGGGTCAGCGATACTGATATTGCGCAGACAGAGACGGAGGAAGCCATTTTCATTTTATTATCTTGCTTTCACGAGAATGGTGAAATGTCCGATATATAAAGGGGATGGAGCCTAAGCGAAGCAAAGGTCAGGTTTTAGAATAAAGATTATTAGTTGACTTTGATATTTTGATCCGACCTGCATATTTTTCTTGTATATCAATTTAATAAATAAGATTTATGTCGTGTTTCTTCACCAAAAAATTGATATATAAATTTTCATGAGGTTCAAAATAATATTGTTATAAAGTTATTAGTTAACATAAATGATCACCTTTTCTATAAAATTCACTTAAAATTTTGTTTATGCCATCTAAGATAATAATATATATATATATATATATTTATATTTATTTATTTATTTATATTTATATATATTGGTTCAGATTTAGCTTTATACATTAACATTTATTATCCTAATGAAAATGAAATCAAAGATTTAAATATTTAACGGTGAAATTTTAAATTTATTAATATTAAAATTAAATAAAAAAAATATTCATTCAAATTTAATAATAATCAATTAATAATTTTTTTTAGTAAAAAATTGATGCTAGCCTCGCTTGTATGAGACAGCACAACTTTTATGATTGTACGTGCAATCCACATTTTTCACTGCAATTTTAAACCAGTAAGGTAAGGGAATAACTAGCGCTTTTTCCTTATTAGCTGACGGGAATTTACCTCCCATTTTAAATAGTGACTAGTGAGTCAATGGAGTTTTAACAGAGTGGTATAAAGCTTTTTCCTTTTTCCTTTTTTATTTTTTATTTTTTAAAAAAAACAAATTTCCTTTTCCAACGGAAAAAGTGTGGAGTAAAATTTACGTGAGGTGCACCTCTTCTATTGGTGATCCGCTGCTCACTAAATGGTAGGTCCCCAAATCGCAACGTCGGTAGACTATAAGGAGAGGTTGGATCATCCAATCTGACCATGCGCCAGTGAGGTTATGTTTATTACCAATTTTCTTAATTGTCTGAAAATATTGTTCCCATATATCGTTGGCAAGCATAACATTTTGGCTTTGAGAGAGAGAAGACCAGGTCGGCATAATTGCAATTCCAACCAAATGGTCCCTATTAAGAAAACATTATCACAAGGATTTAGACTCTATTTTGAGAGATTTTTTTTTTTATATTATTATTATTATTTCTCAATTTGTAGTAACACATAAACCCACAAACACACACACGCAAAAAAAAAAAAAAAAAAAAAAAAAAAAAAACCCAAAGAAAAAGAAAAAAAAATAGGGAAAATTTCCCCCTTCCAGTATCCCCATTTTTTTTTTTTTTATTTTATTATTATTATTAATAAATTGAAAAAAAACAAAAACACAACAAAAAAACCAAAACAAAAAAAAAAAAAAAAAAAAAAAAAAAAAAAAAAAAAAAAAAAAAAAAAACCCAAAGAAGTAGGTAAAACCAAATTATTGTGGATGCTGTGATGGTGATATTTTGCCGATTCTTATTGCCTGTTGCGTCACATGCACAGAAACGGAGATTCTTGATATGGGTAGCTTAGCTTGGCTTGAAAGAGAGGTCATTCGCTGGTCCGGCTCTGCGAATAACAACCCTGTGGACCGGACGGGGAATTTTGCATTATTGCACTATCGGGTGGAATCGAAGCCATTGCTTTCTTTTATTGGCTCGAAGGAACCATCAAAATATAATTAATGTATCTTATTCTTCAAACTAACCAAAAAGACATTGATTGAACAGTTCACAGCTTAATTGGGTTGCCCGTCAAAATTTGAAAAGAGTTAAAAAATAATAATGATAATAAAATGTTGCAATTGGTTGAAATCTTACAAGCCTAAACACGGACTTCAATGGTTCATTCTTCAAATATAAAGCAAAGCTTCGACTTAGACGACTTGGAAGTTCTCGCATACATGCTGACAATAGCAAACAATAGCAATGCTGCTTTTATATAGAAACCAGGTTGCCCAGTGTTTCAGAGAATAATTGACATGTAACAGCTTCAATCGGACCGCCGTGGCTACAAATTATTGGTTGAAACGCTTATCAAAGAATGTTGTCTTTAATGCCCCGTATATGTTGTGTTTCGAGTTGCAATACAATGCATAGATCCAAAATTATTATTATTTTGATGCGAGCATATGTCCAAAGCTATATAAAAAAAAATTATAAAAAAAAAAATAAAAACACTAAATTGACCAGTTCTATCAGCACTGTTAAGCACATGCATCGCAATGAAAAAGTGGAGCAGGCAACATCCAATAGCTATTTGTTATGGTCAGTCTCTCTCTGGTGCATAGAAAAGCTTGCTGAGCTATCTATTATTTGGGAAGATTCCCATTACATTGTGCAGCAGAAGTTTTGTCTTTTCTTACTTATAGTAAGACTATAGTGGACGGGTACCCAAGATTAGCAATGAGCAGAGTTTTGAGGGAGGAGAGATTCGAACCTCATTCATTCCCTTAGCAACTCTTTACCGGGGGGCGTTGCCAGCTGGGTTACGGACGAAGTCTAAAGTTACATTAACTGCGCTGGTTAAATTAGGTGAAGTCGGACACCTACCTTTTTCGGTTTATTCTTGCTTTCTTGGCTTGCTGGTGGAAGGACTGAATACTTTGAGAGCTACATTTACCTGCTTGTATCTCTTTCCAACTCTTTAGACACTCTTTACAGGTGTTAGATTAATTTGTACGTGGTACAATTAAATTGAATTGAAACTAATTAAAGAATCAAACTATTGAATAATAAGTGTAAATAACATTATAACCCAAATTTTAAATAACACTTATAGAATTTTAAATTTGTTTTAAAATTTAAACTAATAAATATAAAATTATATAAATATTATAAATTATATCATGTGTCTATAGGACTTTGAGATGTTATATTCTTTAAGACCAAAATATTTCAGCAAAATTTAAGGGGTTGAAAATTCAATTGCTTGACGATTACAGGAAGTTGGCTCACAACGATTCGATATAATTATTGGATAGAATTTATAAGAGGTAGTTGTTTGGGCTAACTAACTGTGAGGATGAAGGAGAGTAACAGGTTGACTACTGGCCGATGTACCAAACTAAATCATGAAAACAATGAAAGCTGCTGCTATCATTCAACACAAAAAAAGCTTTACAGGACATTGACGTAAGAAGTCAACAAATGGACAAGTAAAGAAGGTCCTAATTTAGATGAAGATGACGACGACTTTTTTTTGGCTATGATGGTTGATGATATTCTGCTTTCTCAAGCCCATAATTATCCTGAAATGACATAAGTTTTTCGAGAAAACAAATAATTAATACAAGAAGAGGAAAAGGCTTGATAGAGTCCATTCACAATCCTAAACCCCCCTTCCCTTTTTTTTTTTTTTTTTTTTAAAGGTCAATCTGTTGTATTTCGCCCAAGAGAAGTTGAATGAAGGTATCCAAACCAGTGTCTTTAACGTCAATTTGCTTTTACTTAGACAAGGAGTCAGGATTCAGAATTTCCGCCTTGTTCCCTCGAGGTATCTTCCGGTTTAATTCTTTACACAAGAAGCGAGTCCAAGCATCAGAAGAGGTGCCGTAATATCAATTTTGACTTTCGGAACCTTGCACAAGAGAATTAAGGGAAGGCCTGCTAAAGTCCATTCACTGACTATATGATAAAAGATGAACATTTTGCTGCTACGATTCAATTTTACAGAGCAGAGAAATTAATTCCTCCTTCCACACAAATCGAAAGCAAAATACATCGAATTTAAACGGAGGGTAATGAATACAACTTTTTGCTGCAGCACTACGTGGGGAAGTGCAGTAGGTGTTTAAGGTTCTGCAACAAATCTTGGTGACAAAATCCCTCACTTTATGTATTGAGAAAGCCACTTGAAGCCATCACCATAACCCATTTTGCGGACAATGCTGCACATAAACACCTCCAAAGGACGGACATTAGAGTCTGCAAGGTTTACCTTCCCTTTACCAGTAGTGAAGTTAGACAGGCCAAGGTGGTATCGCAACTCCTCCTCTGAAGCAGCATAAGGTATGTCAATTTTGTTCCCCAAAACAAGAAAAGGAACATTGGCAAGTGCCTCATCAGAAAGTAGTGCATCTAGCTCCTTTTTTGATTCTGCCAACCTCTCTTTGTCATAGGCATCGACCAAGTAAACAACAGCATCAACCTTCATCACAGTAAACCACATTACATCACAAGCCACATGTTGGGAACACACTTGCAGATATGTCAATTCAAAATTAATTATGATGTGATACATGGCAAGAAAAGCAAGATGTGCCAGTTGAAAAGCATCTGGAATTGAATGACAAGTCAAGGGCTAGAGAAAGCCCCCCACATGGACATGCTTGCTTCGCACCATTGCTCAATTGTTTTACATGAAAAAATGACTAACCTCTGTAGAAAATCATTACACAACTGAAGCAAAATGGGAAAATTGCCCAACAATGTTAAGGTTCAAATACAATCAAAAGGCCAACCCATTAGGCATCTGTATGAATCACGCTAGCAAGCAATGAGCAATAACAATAAATGTTACTAATTATACATTGTACAGATTCTACTCAGGCAATGGAGAGTAAGTCTTGATGTTTGGAATAGAAAATAACAGCAGATAGTGGTAGATCGCCTCAAAGCGTACTTGCCACTATTCAAGACATTGTAACACCAACACCAGCACTACCCAAGTAGACACAACATGTGGTTAAATAAATTTACAAGCTTTGGCCTGTATGTGCTCAAGCACACATAAAATAAAATGTTACAAATCTCCAACAAATAGTCAATGTGGTTTTGATGAAAGAAAAATATACAGATCAAGAAGGACACCAGAAAACTATACAAATATAACTAATAACTATGAGGACAGAAACTGCATGGAGGCCCAAGGTCTGTTTTCTGGATCTCTTTTTGTTCTGTTTCAGCACCTTTCTTGCTCTCTTCTTTTAGTTAGACCAGTATTGGGTCAGTAGTTTTGTTGTCTTAATGCTTTTCAGTTGCTTTGGTTTTTATTGTATTAATAAAATGGTAACTGCTTTATCAAAAAAGAAAAAAACAAAAAGGGAGGGCTGTGATAAGATAGAAAGACAAGGTAGTGCACAAGATGGAGAATCATAAAGGTTGAAAGCACAGTTGGATAGAATAAATGACAAAGCAAGGATTAGCTGCTCATATATTAGCTATTTCTATATTTAACTCCAGAACTAATGTTTCCACAACACAAAAAGGGACCCCACATTCTCCAGCTGCAATGCATATAGAGTAAATGGAGATAACCCGGTCAAGTCAAATGTTTGATGGAACTGACAGAAAGAGTGCAATGACACAGGTTTCCTTGGTGTCACAGACAATTACGAATAACCACACTACACATCTATAAATATAAGCTCATTCATGATATTGATAGATAGAACAAGTAAATGCAAACAAAAGCTAGACTATCACAGGTAGGTTACCTTAGCATAGTAATCCTTCCAGACTCTGCGAGCAATCTGATGACCTCCCAAATCAAATGCCTTGAACTTAATCTTTCCAATACTGAGCTCTTCAGAAGTAGGGTATTGTGTTGGCTGATGCTGAACCAATCTCTGTAACCAATAATCCCAAAATGTAACAAGATTAGTCACTATGTTTGGAAACTGATGAAAGGTATCAAAGGGACACATAACACTGGTTACCTTCTATTTTGTTTTTTCCCTTCTGAGAGGTAAATAAACAGATAGATTTGAGCAATCTTAATTTCCGCAGACTTAAAACTTGAAAATGAAGCAAAGATTCAATTTCTTTAGGCTGATCATTTTATTTTATATATTTTTTCTCTTTTCCCCTATCCAATTCACCAAACATCCGAAAGCAGCTTAATCCTATGCTTGGTAGCTAATTTGTATTACTTTATTCCGATAATTGAGAAGAATGGCCCCAACCAAAACCAATTATTCAATTCTAATGAGAAGGTAAAGTGAAATCCACCAAAATTAAATAACGAAGATAATCTTAAACCATGACACTAAATTCTAACGGAGTCTCGATTCTATCATAATCAATTAAGGAAAATTAATCAGATACAGGCAATTCTATTCCCATTTACCGATTCGAAACATAAAACCGAAACGATTTCACCAATTGAATCTGAAAGGAACCAAAAAAGAACCCCAAAAAAAAAAACTAAAATAAAAAATTGGGAACCTCGTCTTTCAACATGTGAAGCAAGGTGGTTTTTCCAGCATTATCGAGCCCTAGAAACAAGATCTTGGCCTCTTTCTGCCAGAGACCCAGGGAGGCCAAGACGCCGTAGAACCAATCGACGAGGAACATAGCTTTTTTCTTTTTTTTTTCTGGTGATCGAACCGTGACGAGAACGGATCGGATCCCTAAAATGGAGCTCGCACGTCGCGACGATCTTCGAGCCTGGGAGGGAGAACCAGATCGTCAATTTCCAGGGCCCTGTAGCCTAAAATGACGGACGTCAAGAATATAAGTTTCGATTTTTCGGGAAAAATATAATACCAAAGCTCTACTTTTTCCTAACATGCGATTCTGTCCTCAAAATGTGTGTTGTTCGATTTGGACTTTCTATTTTAAAATTGTGTGTGTTTAATTATGGGCCCAAAATAATAATAATAATAATAAATAAATAACAATAAAATTGCTTAAATCGTGAGTTGGTGACACCAGTCAAGCGACGTCGTTTACTTCGTTGTATATATATATATATATTTGGTGTGAAAAAAAAAAAGAAAAGTTCGAATCTTAATTTTGTTACTTTAAATGAGAAGAATGCTTAGCAGTATGATAAATTAATGATATATTCCATATCTATAAAAGAAACGAATATATATTGGATCCGCAATTTTTTCAATTTTTTGTGTGCTCTACCACATATACATTAATCCACTGCAATTGGTGTTGAAATTTGGTTCAAATTCTTCCAGCACTTAATTGTGGCAAAATCGCTATGCCTTTTCGCCACATTGACACCTTCTTTCCATAAATTCTTTATAAATATAAATATCATTTCTATTTTGTGAATTGAAAGAAAATTGAATTCTCAATTCTCTACGACGTTTAGGGGATAAAAAATTTTCAGGAACAAGTAAATCATAATCATTTTTTTCTTTATTGACAGTTATACTTTGATATCTTTCAATGACAAAAAGGTAGTACCCATAATGGCACTAAGAAAAATTAACTAAACATTTCGTTCAGTAAAAATTACCAATCACTCGTCAACTTTATAAGATTAAAATTTGTAAGGATAAGGTATCATTTGACCTAACGCTATGATATGGTTGTAATAGCCAGTTTGTTTCAACTGGATACCCAGTACGGTTTATAGTATGGCTGGCAACGGACGGGGACTATACCCACTGAAGGTCAGCCCAAAGATACCTTATCCTTATGACCTTAGAACGGCTTAAATGGGCTCAAGCTAGGGAACCCACAAGGACAATCCTTGGGTTATAAGCTCACTTAATATTAACTTGCTGGAGAATGCAAGGCGTAAGGGCTATCTCAAGGTCAATCCACTATCCTATTCCTTGCTCTCTCCTTCCGGAACAGTTGAACGGCTCAGAGTGACATAGCCAGAGTAGTTCAAAGTTTCAAGCACTCCCTGCTTTCCAGGCCTCGTCAGTTTAATCACCATCGACCTTGCTTAGGTCTTTTTTGTTTTTTTTTTTTTTTGGCTTTCTTTTGTTCATAATAATAGCAACATATTAGTGTGATTGATGAAAACAGAGCAGTTTGGCTTGTGGAAGTTTTAAAGTTTCTACAACGAGCTTAATTCTTATCATACATACATACATACTCAAAGCTAGATTGTCCAAACATACTCAAAGTACAATGAACAATAAGGTAAGAGGAGCAGAGTGTTTATGTTATAGTTGCCTCAAGAAAGCTTGACAATCACCACAGGACACTTCGCATGCTTAGCACAGTGTTCACTCACACTTCCAAGCAGAGCCCTGAAATGACCCAGAAAAAAAAAACAAAAAATAATTGACATATATATATATATATAAACTGAGAGATGCAACTCAATAATAAAAGTGAAAGTCACTAATTTTATTACCTCTTCAAGAAACCATAGCCATGACTGCCCATGACTAAGGTATCGGCTTGAAGCTTTTCGACGGTATCGCATATGACATCTTTGGCCTCACCACTCTTAATTACTCTCTCCACATTTACCTGATCAGAGTTCAGGCCCCAACGTCATCAACAACAATAAATGATTAAAGAGAAGAAAGCCACAAACATAGAATATGTTGAGGGAATTAACGAAAGAAGAGTGTTGATTACATCGCCATGGAAGTTTCCGCAGACAGCTTCTGCTCTCTCCATCACAGACCGCACCAACTGCGTGCCAAAATTTTTCATGTTTGCAACTACGTCACCAGAAAACGCCAACCCTGCAATCCAATTAGAAAAATAATAGGCCACCCGTCAGCCTAAAAAAGCTCTGACCATCCCCAGTTACCGAGAATTAAAATGAATGGAGAGTAAGAAATTAGAACCTGCAGCATCAAAAAGAGAGTAGACGGGGGGTGGTGGGGGCTTGACGTAAAGCAAGAACAGTGTGGCTTTTGAATTGCGAGGAACAAGACTCTTGAGGCACCACGAGAGAGCGCGCATGCTCTCCTCGCTCTCGTCCACTGCCACCACAATTTTGCTCCCATTCTTCGTGTTAACTTCTCCCATTCTATCCGCTAAGTATGAGCGAACGCGTGTTCTTTCACTTGCCCCGTCGACTGCTTTATACAAGTAGATATTTGTTCGCCTTCAGATTTTTGATAAGGAGAAACGAAAAAATATCGGCCGCCTGTCTATTTTATCTGGGGTAGTAATCTGCTGCGGTTTGTGGGCACTGGTTTCGAGTTTGGCTGATGAGAACGAGTGTTTGAAAATTATACCAGCGGCTTTTGCTCATAGATTGCATACTTCAGTTTGCAAATTCTTAGAATTTTATATATCATTCATTTATTTCACTCGGCCATTTAATTTAATTTTTTACTCAGCCATTTAATTTAATTTAATTTAGGTTGAATATTTGTTGACATTAGGTTGATTATTATTATTATTATTTTTATTTTTATTTTTTGCTAAGATATTGAGCCTCGATGACTAAAAAGGGGTAAGTAAGAGTAGTAAAAATAATCTATAGGGAAATTTTAATTAAATTTACTTTAAAAATCAGTAAAATTAATTCAATTTAAATGTTAATCACAATAAAAATTTCAGCGGATCTTGATTGAAATTAAAAAAAAATAAGAAAATAAATTTATATAATATAACAGTATACACATATTATTATTATTTTTATATATAAAAAGTGAATAATAATATAAAAACCTACCAAAAGAGAAATTAATTAGGTATGATATCTTTTTATTAATTGGTAATAGTTTGTAAGCTGAACCACATTTCTGACATTTACTTTCAACATTACTTTTTAGAATCCATAGTCGCATGTAAACTAGTGTTTTAGAAAAAAAAACTGAATCAGTCCAACAAGTTACATTATATATTTCTAAAAATTATTTCTAAGCAAGCACAGCGCCGAGCCTGGCGACGCGGACTTGCAATCCCAAGAGAAGGCAACGAGGTGGGTGGGGGGACGTTGTCACGGCCCAGATGACCGGGCCCGGTTTGGAAAGTCTCTGGCCCGCCCGTTCCAACCGGAGAGCTGAGCCATGTTGCCCTAGCGAAGACCTGGGCGACTCGGTTCGTAGAGTGCAGAGGCACGGCGCGAGGCCGACTTCACAGAGCAGCGAGAGCCTCTCACCCAGTTCCCGCATGGCCTGATGGGCTCTACTAAGTTTTCGGTCCTTTTTTGATTTAAGAGGAGTCGGTGGGTACCCAATTCAAGAACTGTGAAGCGACGACTGCTCGAATTGTCATCCGTTCCTAATCGATCATTTGTTTGCATTGGTAAAAACTCGGCCGTCCCACAAGTGGGTTTTTTGTTTTTGTTTTTTGATTCGGCGGTTCATGGCGCATTCTCAGAGAAGAAGTCCCGCCAAAATCTCCAGCTTTTGGCTTCTCCGTCACTGCGGACGGCCCCAGCCTGAATTCAATTTCCATGGCAAATTCTACGCAACCGCCACCTCTACGCAGCTTCTCTCTGTGTTGGACAAACAAAGAGGAGGACCAGGACGACGTCGCGGGGAGCATGTTCGCATTCCTACTAGTGGCTTTCTGCCATTGTATCGTTTGCTTTATCAAGTTCCTTTTGTTTTCCCACAATCCTCTTCGATCTCTTGTTTTTCAGAAAAGTTGCCCCTGGGCCGAAACAGTTCGACAAGTGCTATGTTGTTCCCGTCGAATGTTAGTGTACGAGGAATAAATTTGCCTGCTAGGGGAGTTTCTAGTTTCACTGACAGTGACGTTGACGGGAATTCTGGTTCTGAAATTGATGATGTCGATGTTAGTGACAAGAATGATGGATTTGAATGTGATAAGGAAGGCGGCAATGTGGGGTTAATTCGGGAAGCGGATCGTGTATGCAAGCTGATTGATGAATTGTTTGCGTTGGATCGGAACATGGAGGCGGTTCTTGATGAATGCGGCGTTAATTTATCGCATGATCTGGTCGTACAAGTGTTGGAAAGATTTCGACATGCTAGAAAGCCGGCTTTCCGTTTCTTCTGTTGGGCGGGGCAGAAGCCTGGATTCGCCCACAATTCAAGGACATATAATTCCATGATGAGTATACTTGGGAAGACGAAACAGTTTGAAACTATGGTGTCGATGCTGGAAGAGATGGGTGCGAAGGGGCTTCTCACGATGGACACTTTTTCCATTGCAATGAGAGCTTTTGCCGCTGCCAAAGAGCGGAAGAAGGCTGTTGCAATATTTCAGATGATGAGCAAGTACAATTTCAAGGTGGGTGTAGGGACTTTTAATTCGTTGCTCGATTGTCTTGGGAGGGCCAAGCTTGGCAAAGAAGCGCAGGCATTGTTTGGCAAGCTTGAAGGCAGGTTTACGCCAAATCTGAGGACTTATACAGTGCTGCTTTCTGGATGCTGCAGGCTGAAGAACTTGATGGAGGCTGGGAGGATTTGGAATGAGATGATTGACAGGGGGTTTAAGCCTGATGTTGTCGCCCACAATGTCATGCTTGAAGGTTTATTGAAAATTAAGAAAAGGTCTGATGCAATCAAATTATTTCATGTCATGAAGGCCAAGGGTCCTTCTCCTGACGTTTGTAGCTATACACTCTTGATTCAGGATTTATGCAAGCAAAGAATGATGAAAGAGGCAATTGAATATTTTCATGAGATGGTTGATTCTGGGATTCAACCTGATGCTGTGGTTTACACGTGTTTGGTCATGGGGTTTGGGATGCAGAACAAAATGGACGTGGTTTATGAGTTATTGAAGGAAATGAAAGAAAAGGGTTACCCACCTGATGGGTGGACATTCAATGCCCTTATCAAGTTGATGACCCGTAGGAGAATGCCCGATAATGCAGCTAGGATATACAAGAAGATGATTCAGAGTGGGCATGAACCTACAATTCACACTTACAACATGATGATGAAATCTTACTTTCAGATGAGAAACTGTGTAATGGGTTGTGCAGTTTGGGATGAGATGCTGCGTAGCATGGGCTGTTGCCCTGATGATAACTCCTATACGATTTTAATTAATGGGCTTATAAGCCATGGAAGATCAGAAGATGCTTGTAAATACTTGGAGGAGATGATAGAGAAGGGAATGAAAGGTCCTCAGCTTGACTACAACAGGTTTACAGCTGATTTCTCAAGAGCTGGGAAGCCTGATATACTTGAGGAGTTGGCCCAAAAGATGCAACACTCTGGCAAGCTCGAAGTGTCCAATTTCTTGAAAAGATGTGCCCAGATGATGAAGAAGAGGATTAAGAGAAGAGACCCGGCTAACAGGCGGTATCTCCGATTTGCAGAGGACCAATGATCTGGTTAACCAAGATCAATTCTCCCCATAGTTGATTGGTGAATATTTGGTTCTCTGTTGAACAGATAAACTTTTTGTTGTATAGTTGATTACTGTTATTTAACTTGTACACATCTGGTTTTTATTGCAATTCATCTATGGCTTGGCTTTGGGAGACCATCGAAGGTTTTGCCATATATTCTCCTATGTATCCAATGTTCTTTTGTATCAATTATATTTTGGTCAATTATCATGCAGAGATGATTCTTTTTCTTCCTTTCTTGTATTACTCTTCTTCCTTTTTGTGACATGTTATGTGCTCACTTGCTTTATTCCTTGATGAGATTGAGAGGAAAAATTTAGCGCACCCAGTTTGTCCCCCTACATTTTTATTCTGTTCTTCGTTTCTCAGTGCTGTTTCATCCTTGCCAAGCATTAACGTTGATTCAATGGCCAGAACTGCACATTGAAGAACCACATCATTATTTTGTAATCTCTGGTGCTACTTTAACTGATTCTCTTGAACAAAGCGATTATGTTCACAGAATTATTACCCGTATGACCGAAGTTCAACATAGTGTTAGCCATTAGGAAGATGCTTTGGCTGCTCAAAAGTTCATTACTTGGTTCAGTTTTACCCAAGAACAAACTATTTGAACGCCCAGCCAATTTTAGGCATGGAGGGTGGACTTGTGCTGTGGATTTTCAAGGGGTAGCCTCACTGCCTGCTTATTAACACTGAAATTTTCTATTCTGATTTCCACATGCAAAGTGAATTTCTGCTCTCTCTCTCTCTCTCTCTCTCTCTGTTTTTATTTTCTTGATCACGTTTGGTAAAAGAGCATTCATTCTTGTGGCAAAACAGCCTAACCATCACAACGAATTGTGACACGAACAACACATTTCAACTGAGAAGCAAGGTAAGGCAATCAAACAGGTGAATATAACTGCTTCGTACAAGTTCCAAGTTTTGTGCAGACAGCTAAAACATTAAAAGAAAATTCCCTTTCGTGTTTGCAGTCAAAGTTAACGTCGTAGCAGCATGCACGGCCCTTGGTAACAAGGGGCCAGAACAAGGAAACAGTTTCAAGTAAGCTTAGTCTTCTTTGATGCGATGACAAGTTTCTCAGGGATTTCATCATCATTGTCATCCGAGGAGCTTTCAACTAGGTCATCAGGGACGTCATTTGTTACATTGTGTTTGGTGATGAATTCCTTCAATATGCTCATGCTTTTCTCCTTCATTGATACCAATTGCTCAGACAATTTATGGTCAATGCTTGCATTCACAGAATGCCTTTCTGACCCAAGTCTGAGCGTGGCTTTAACGCAAGACCTAGCAGCAATTACGCCCGAAGCTTCAGCCTCCATTTCTATGTCGTAAACTCTGCATTTGAACCAATTCAAAAAGAACGGAAAAAAAAGAAGAACTCTTAGATTCTTAGTTACTATTCAGTTAAATTTTAAACATCCAACGATACACAAAAAGGGTAAGGAAGCCAGATATTTACTAAGTAGATCTGTAGATCCAAAGTCCTCCACCCAAAAGACAATTGGTAAAAGTCAGAAGATGAATGCGGTGTGTTCTACATGCGTGTCCACTCCATATACTTTTAGTCTTTCCATGGATCATCACAAGACAATGACAATCAGCTTGCGTTAGAAAATTTTACAATTAATGAAAATTGCTGAAAATGGTATGAAAAGACGTCAAAACACGGCTGAAGGGTTCCATTTTTTTGAGGAATATATTCAGCAATTCGAAATCATTAGCTGGATTTTCTAGCAAAAGCAAAAGGGTTGACCACGATGAACATTAGAACCATTAACTGCTAAAGAATCTTCTTCGGCACGGCCACGCAGTTTCAACCACAGAAACAAAAAATAAAAGTAAAAAGCCGTAGCTCCGGCCAGGTGGGGATAAAAGATCCAAACGAAGATAGTAACAAAACAAGGGTGAAAGGTATAAAGAAGAGTAATATCAAGCAGGAGGGGCTAACCCAACCTAGAATTGTATGAGCGTGCACCAGAGGAGTGGAGGCAGAATACCTGGTAGGCTGAGACAAAGCAGGTCGGCGAGACAATAGCCACGGCGCTGGAGGCTTTAATTTTATGAGTTTTATTTTATACAGACGCTTAATTACACATTGGACCCTAATGTATTTTAGCATGTGCGATTAAATGCCGAATTTATATGGCTGGCTCTTTGTTTTTGAGGGTCGAACTCGCACGACGGGTCGCCTAGCCCAGACCCATGCGTGGGCCTTGGGGCATGAGCACGCTAAAAGCTTTCTGAGTGTGTTGCATTTTCAGTTTCAAAGATCACCTTAATTAACAAAAATAGCAAAGCTGATTGGCAATGCTCATTGCTGGATTGGCTTTGTGACTGAGATCAATCAGAAAAGAGAGAAGTATAGAGATTCAAGGTTATGCTGTTTAGTAGCTGTCAAAGCAACTCCACCAATAATGGGTCAGCCTGCTGCAATAAGGAAATCTGCTACTGCTTTTTATACCATACCAAGTCGTCCCTCTGCATGTGAAAATAAAATGGACAAGAAATGAACTGTGCCTTCCCAGCAATAGAAACGCTGAAATTTCCATATGGTTCAACTGAAGGAGAGGAGAAAGAAACTCCTATCATTATGCATTGCATTTTGACAAAATTGGAAATTAGGAAGAAAATGGCAAATATATTTATAAGAGTAGGGCAAAAGTAAACCTATTTCATGTGTGAATGCATCCTGAAAAATATTCAAAGAGACAGCATGGAAACACTGGATCGATTATACTTTGATAGGCAAGTCAAACAAAATTTGGGCGATCCCATGCACAGAATTAGTCTGAGCATGATATCAAGAAAAGTGTATGCCAGCCATGTTGAATCGAGATAATAGGTACAGGAACTCCTCTTGTGTCAGTTTAGATGATCGTTTCTCATTAAAATTTCCGTCATTCAACACAGATAAGACCTTGTCCTTGAATTCAGACACCTCGTCATGTGTATCACCATCCTCCAACTCCATTTCATCGTCTGTCCTGTCATCCATGTCCATGCTCTCATCATCCTTTGAATCTCCTAGTCTGGTAAGGTCCATCTCAACATCAGAACTACCAATGCCTCGTGAGGGCTGCAGTGCCTGCAGGGTCTTGTAGTTCTTTTCCAGCAATGAGAGGACATTCTTCATTCTGAAAATAGAGCCCAGTGTCTTGTTCTTTCGAATGAAACAAATTCGTATGAATCCATCCCATTCCTTGGGATTCACTTGAGGGCGTGGTTTCCTTGGCTCAATTCGAACAACAGAGGAGTCCACCTTGGGCGGAGGCCGGAAATTGTTCTTCCCAACTTTGAGTAGGTGGGAGACTCTAGCATAGAGCTGTGAATTAACGGAAAGGCGGCAGTATAAGGTGTCACCTGGCTGCGCAACAAGTCTCATTGCAAATTCCCTCTGGAACATTATGATGGCACATCTGAAGGAAGGTTGATGATTCAATAACTTGAATGTGAGGGGAGAAGAGATCTGATAAGGAATATTTGCCACGCATATGTCAAAGTATGGTAGATCAGTCTTGAGCACATCGCCTTGGATAACCTGTCGGCGTCAGAAACACAACGGAGTAACCATCTTAAGTTCACTGGCATAGAATTTCACTATAAGCAAAGATGACGCAAAAAGAGAAGACAATGATATAGCACTGCTGTTGGAATTTATGTAGCACACCATAAAAACAGATAAATGAACCAGAAGACAAACAATCATCTTATAATAAACGCCCAATAACAAACAATATCACATGTATTAGGTTAGAAAGGCAGTACCCAGATTCAACTTACATATTGCCATTGCTATATTCGAAACGCATGTCGAAAAAACATTACAGGAAATACACACACACACCTTTAACCGGTTAGAGAACGGGGTGCCCTGGAAGCGGCGCTGGAGCTCGAGAACCATGCGGGGGTCGAGCTCGATGGCAACAACCATCTTGCCAGCTTCAAGAAGCTTTTTGGTGAGATTTCCGGTACCGGGACCGATCTCGAGAATAACGTCGGTGCTCTTGATTCCCGATTTCTGGACAATAGTGTCCACCAACAAAGGGTTCTTAAGGATGTGCTGCCCCTTCGACTTGTGGAATGATATGCCTCCTTGGTAGTGGCTCGACGCCGCCTTTACCTTCTCTTTCCTGATCTTGCCGCCCGCCATTGGTTTTCACCAAGAAACCCAGCAATCGCCTCAGACTCGATATAGGGTTTTACGCTTTTTCTGTCTGTCTTTAGACTTTATTATTGGATTAATATACAAATTTTTATTTTTATTTTTTCTCCTTCTTCTTCTTCTCTTCTTGTGTTCTAATAAATTTAATCTCACCTAATTTATTATTAGAATTAATAATTAATATGACGTTTGAGTTTAGCTACTCTAAGGTATTTAGGTCTATTAAATCTAACAATCAAAGTCTAAATATTAACTTAAATAATAAAATAATAATAATTATTATTATAATTATTTAAATCTATAATTAAAAACAAAATAAAATAAATTCCAACAACAAAATCATTTTCTAAATCGATCCATTCTCGATTTCTCCCGGAATTAAGCCGCATCTCATCTGTGCTTCTGTAATCATTTTTTTTTAATACGATGATTGGAACATCAAAATCTATCTACTTCAAGCTAAACTTCCCGGAACTGTTATTGCCAAGAGAAAAAAATAAAATAAAATAAAACTTCAAAGATTATATGCTTCAAAAGGCCAATCCTGCGAACCATTGCTACTGTTTCTCTCTGTGAAAACGCCAAAATCACCAAGTCCATGCGCTATTCTCTCCTTTCCGTCGGCAAGCGGGTCTAACCTGTTCTTTGCCTCACCGCCTGCAAGCTTGTTGGCGTCACAGAGTCCATGGCGATGCTACCTACACAGTGGAACCTCCCATAGATTTGAACTTTTTTTATTATTATTATTTTAATTTTTTTACCCCACTTGGAAGTAACCCAAACCCGCCGGTCCACCGTCCCCTTGCATTTTCCTAGTGCAGACCGAATGCATTTCACAAGCAAATTGGCCTTCGATAAGGCAATTTATATGCTTCCTTACCCGTCACAGCCTCCCATTTTCTATGACAAATGATTACAAAATTGCCTTTTTTATTAGGCATCTCGTCAGTGGTATCACTAGCATACTTGTTGATTTTTGGAAAATTGGATAGATGAGAGATGTGGTAGAGAAAATATCAAATCTCAATGCACTTATAATGAATAAAGCTCCCCTACAAGAACGCCAATTTCCTTGCAAACCAATCTGATAGGCGCCTCATCTTGTTAGATAGCTCAGCATTTCTCCCAAAGTAGGACTGGGCGTTTTCCATCATTACACTTACGTCATGCTTTACCGCATCCAAGGTTCGATAATAATTGTTTTCTAACCTCGATCGTATAACTTCAGGGTACAGGGGAACTGGGAATCTGCAAAGAGTGCCAAAGAATCAAGGGTCAGATCATTCTTAAATTTATACCTCCACTCTTATGAATTCAAGCTATGAGATAACGTAGCCAAGAAGCAAAGGCCACTAGAATATCATATGGATCTCTGCCGTTATATGATCGATAAAGGAAAGGTGAGCTACCCAAAGACACAAGGTTTCTCTAGGGGATAGTAGCCGGTGGACAGGAAATTACGGCATGCTTGAGTTAATACCGTCTTAACTAAGATGGATATCTGAATCTAAAGCATTTTTCCATTGTAACGTTATCTAGTGAAAATTAGGCTTATTGAAGTCCAGACCATTTCAGGCCAGGAAGCTGTTAAACACCAATAGTTGGTGGGGCAGGCCCGGAAGATCTTCGGGGCCCACTGCAAGGGCGGTTGGTTTGGTTGGGAACAGGGAAATTGCACAACATAGATACCTGTTGAGGAAGTCCAACTTCAGAGAAGCCTCATTTAACTTCTGGACCCCATATTTATCCTGTAACATTTCAGTGAAAATAAGACTGAAACATGTAAGAAATCTCCCATATTCTGCCTCATTCAAAACTGGAGATCATATGAATTTTCAGATGCAAATCTATTAGCAAATAAAAAGACACTTGGAAAAGGGAAGAAGAAAACCTGATTTCTGGTCACTGCCAGCTCTAGTTTTGCAATAGAAGATAATAGCTTATCTCTTATCTCTAGATCAATATAGGGGTGCTCCCATAGAATATGAGGATCGTGTAGTTCCCAAGGGCTATGACGGTTTTCTGGAGGATCAGTTCCATACTGAACTAGATATTTCTCCCAAGGACTATCAGGAAACTTGTCAGATTTCACCTGTGAAGAAACAATTTTACCCTCCCACCAACTACCATCTTCCCCATCTGCATTCCTCCACCACACCAGGCATTCATGTCCATTGGTCCAATTTCTACTAATGGCAGCATCATATCGTGTTTTCTCAACAACAAAATCGGGAAAATTAACCAGGTCGGGTAGGGTTAACTCCAATGACTTTCGATATGCATCAGATAAAGGATCTACAAATTGGAGTTTGATTTTGCAGCAGCTATCACCAGAAGGAGCTGTAGCATAGACAAGACTTTCAACCTTGCAAATTTCCACTGCACTCACATATCCCTTAATGGAACTCAGAGAAGCTTCCCGTAAACCTATTGATGCTGCATACTCTTGGTGGCCCTAAATAGCAACAATCTATAGGTAATTATCAAAACAACAATTACATGGAGATGAGTTACATTAGTTTACAAAGATAAGAAAGCACCTGTATCAGATACACAACTTCATCGCCTAGCTGAGGAATATAACGATAAGCTTCCTCATGCTTCAACAACATCAGCCATGATAAGTTTCTAGGTGGTTGATTCGGTTTGCTTCCAACCAAAGTCCTCATGTCATTGTTAGAATAATTTGCTCGCCTGTTTCTTGAAGACCTTGATCTGAAAGTCATATTCAAACCTGACATTCTTTCTTCAGAAAGGACCCCATCCCCCAGCTTCTCAGACTTCCTCTCCCTGTCATGGCCCACCTTTACCCTTAACTTATGGTTGATAGCATTTGGCTCCAGCAAAGATGCCTTAATTTTCACAGATTTTGAAGCATATTCTTTGCTATCATGAAGGCCTTCAAAATCAGCTGGTTCATTAAGTGACATTTCTTTCTTGAGAACATCATTCAAAGAAATTGATCTACCAGAAACTTTTCCCCTTTCTGATGCTATCAAAATCCTTTTCTGCTCTGGGTATGAGGGATTTTCAGACATTGCACCTCCTCTGTTGCCGGTCATGTCATCTACTGGTCTAATAAGATTCAGTTCAGAATTCCTTCTTCCATCAGGCAGAATACTTTTTGTTTTTATCCTTAGCCTTGTTGACTTTGTTGGAGGGTTGTCTTTCAAAGGTTGTGAAGGGTTTGCCCCAGCAAGTTCACTTACTCCCAATGAACCACAATTTCTGCAGTTATCAGATCCAGACAAATCTTTCTTTCCCTCACTGAGACTAAAAGCTGCTGAAGCACTGCATTTTGATTGGAAGTCCTGCAGTTCTGATGAATCAAGTGGTGAGGATCCATGTATCTTACTGACAGGAACAAGCTCTTCGATTCTTGCACCATCATCACTGTGTAATGCATCAGTTCTGAATTGTCCATTATCCCTGCAAGACAAAATGACTCCATATTATCAATTACTTACCAGAGAAGGAAATTGATTTATGCTCTTAGATTTAACATACCCACTAAAATGAGTCTTGGGGTCCTTATGGTCATCAAAACTTGCACTGAATCTGATGGATGCATCACTTGGCATTATATCTACTAACCTTGAAAGCTTTGTCGTCTGATTCTTAACCTCTTGCTTTTCAATTTTGCTTCCACTGTCACTGGCAGATTCCTCCTCATGACTGCCAAGTTTTTCTGGGTGTCCTGGACAAGTCCAATTAGTTCCATTCTGGTCTTGGGAGACACAAAAAATGCCCACATTGGTGGATGACATCTCTCGATCACTCGATTGAATGTTCACCCTACTTTCATGGTCAGGTATGAGAGGTGAGGTCATAAAAACAGGCTTATTCTCAACATTTAATATTTTATCTTCTTGAGACACGGGTTTCTTAAGTCCACCCATTGAAAATTTCAACACTAGTTTCTTCCCATTTCCATTAACTAGTTGAGGTTCAGAAACTTCACAAGGCTGGGTATTCTCATCAACTTTGACAGGTACAAGTTTATCTTGCCTTTTACTTTTCTCTTCCCGATTCAGCAAGAGTCTATCAGACTTGCTGCTTTGTACAAACAAATCTTGCATCTCTGACTCTCTGTTTGATGTATGATCTTCTGAGTCATCTTCACTATCACTATCAGTAGATGTTCTAGTAATTCTTGACAACGTACTTATGGCATTGCGTGCAGCAATACGCTGAGGTCTTGATGACTTTACTTTGGAAGAAGTCCTTTGAGAGATTTTCCAGTGACATTTTGACTTCTTAGCTCCATTGGTCCCAGATGCTGAGTCGTTACATTTCTCCAAATTTCTCTTCCTCACATGCCTCCCAGAAGGCATTGACTCCACCTGAAAGGACATAAATTCATATTCCTATAGATAAAATCAGAATAGAGTGATATAGAAGTTCTACTTACTTCAATTTTGTGGTTTTTCCTCCTTGATCTGCGCAGACCATCTTTTTGACTATGTTCTACACCGCTGTCTTCTGCACTACAATCTGAATCACTAGGAGAGCTGTAATAAAAACCACCGTGCTCACCTTCACTGGTGCATTCATCTGTGACATTGTACTCTGACTCAGTGTCATCACTTATGACTTGATTTTCAGGTTCCCAGTAAAAAGCATCCATAAAATCTGAAAGTGGCTCTAACATTCTATCCAAATCTTCCAAAACAGGCATTTGGTAATCCTGGCCCAAACTAATATCTGGACCTGTAGCAAACTTTATGGATGAAGGACGCCACTCAAGACCAAGTGCACCAAGCCGCCGTTTCTGGAATGTAGTCTGATATGGTTCTGGATATGGAATCATACCTAAAATTTCCCATTGACAACAACATGAGGGGGTCTATCAACTCAGAATAAAAATCTAAGGTAATCTATGTGGATTAAGGGCTCACAACATACTTGAATCACAAAGAAGATCTTGAATGTTCCTTCGATATGGAGGAAGTTGTGTCTCCTGCATCATTTGTAAGCTCAGCTCAGACAAACAAACAATCAATAACACAAAGCAACTAAAGGATCTTTGAAGTCAAATAAGGTATTATCCATAAAAATCAAGACACTGGATAGAAATTAGGTGTAGCAATTGTAAAATGCCAAACTCAAAGCATTATATAACAAGTCTTCTGTTAGGAATAACAGAGCACGTTCTAGGAAATGAAGAACTACTACTTCATATGGTGACTTCAAAATAGCAGATTATTGACCATACACATTGGATGTTATGCAAATCCCCTATTGTGGTACACTATACACCAGCAAACCTGATCAAGGGCATTTCCAGTGGCATCTCGGATAAGGGGGCGATAATCTCCAAGGAAGAACTGCATGGTCAGCATAGCAAAACTAAGTACCTTCTCAAATGATAGGTAAGTGAACTTTGGTGCAAGAAGGGAGATGAATATGCATAATCAAAACTTCCTATACCTGATCATATTCAGCATCCTTTTGGGATTCACCCTGGCCTGTGTTTAACAAGTATATCTGGCCAACATCATCGGAGAGCACAATTGATGTACCATCCCTGCATGACAGAAATGTCCTATCACTAGATGAAAACCTCAAGCAAAGATGTGAAAGAATTCTAAGATTTAGCCAAAAGAGGAAAATTGAACACGCAGATAGTAGGAACTAAGAGCTAATACCGAAGTACTCAGTAAAACAGAGCATTCGACAGACAATAACTAGGAGTGAGCAGAGAAACCTATGAACCCAAAAGAATGCATGATGGCTATGACATTTTCCTTACCTGGAACATGTTTTCTGTCAAATAAGTATATCTTCCTACTATCTGATTGGATACTGCTCTTCCCCCTGGTCCCCTCCCCCTTTTTTCGTTTGACATATGATAAGACCAACCAACACACTTTTCCCTATTAAATCCATTACATTCATCTATGTGGCAGGTCTAGTATTACTATTATTAAGAGGCATTGTACTCTCAATGTTAGTAAATGTTCTTCCAATAAATCTTCATTCTCACCTTACTGAAGGCTACATGAACAGTGCCTGGCATTTGTTAAGACAAAATGGCAGAATCAAAGTCACTGCTTAGTGCCACAATAACAAATTACTCTGTTCCAACTGTTTTTAACAAAGCATTTTCATTTCCACACATGGACAACCATTGTGTCAATAGTGTGTTAAAAGAGGATACCTTAAAAAAAACAAAAAGGAAATTTAGTTGGCCCATGAGCTTGATTAAATGACCACCTTCTGGAATTGTAGTCCAAATAAGTGGTGACAATCAACAAAATTAACCATAAGCTATTTACCTCCCCCAATCTTTTGTATCAATACCATATTATTTGGGATTATCATGGGCAACAAAAGCATTTAACTAAAAGAGTTAAAGAAAGGAACAGGATGATGCCTAATTAACAGCCTTTTGTCACCTTCTGTAAATAATGCCCAAATAAAAAAACTAATCTTGGAATAATCATTTAACTTTGTTACTAAAGGAACAGGATAAATTTTCATTGTTAATACCATCTCCTTTGGGACTAAGAAATTCAGATGCAAAAGGGAAGATAACAACTTCTATATATTGAACAATGAACAATAGACCAATTTTTATTGTAAAAGCGGAAAAACTTTTACAAAATATCGACTTACTGAGAGAACTTCCCATCAACCAACTTGAAACGTCCAATTTCATATGTGCGAATAGGAATGCCCTCCCATATCTGTTAGCACAGCATATCACAAAATTACAGAAACAAAAGGATACAGCAGTAATTTTGTTGACTCAACACAGAATCTGTAGTACCAGAAACTTACATCCCAAACAATTGTTCTTCCATCATATCCAGCACTCATGGCTATCCGAGGATTGAAAGGATGAACATCTAAAACATAAGACTACCAGACATTGAACAATAGGTCAGTTAATCACTTAAGAAATGAAAAGAGAGACGGGATCTACCATAAAAAGGAAAATGATGACAAAATCAGAAGTAGCAAATTAACATCACATATTGTGAAAGCCACCCCACCCTAAACACAAATAGAACATATAATTTTATGTGACATAATGCAAATTCAGATAAAGTTCAAGGGAACCAAGAGGTTGAAGCATGCAAACCACTGCTCTAAAAAAATGAAATCATGTATAAACATAACTTCCCAGTGCATTGAAGAAAGGAAAATGGCCAATTCAGTGGCCCAACCATTAAATTATCTCAATCAAGGTTAAAAGATGTGAAATGGACTCATCAGAGAAAGCCTCTCATCATCAACCCCATGATGGGGATCAAACATAAAGAAAACTTACAGATTCAGTATGGCCAGTCAAAGAATGTACTAAGCTACCATCAACAGCATTCCAAACACATATTCTGCAATCTGCATAAAGTGAGATGCAATTGAGGTCCAATAGAAGGGTAAAGATGAGTTTATGTAAAAGAACCTGAAAGTCAAATTACATAGAATAATTAATCATCTGAGTTCGAAAGATTGAAAGGTTCGGATAACCAGTTTCCCTCAATAACAATAAACTGAAATATGAAGTGAGATAAGCCAGGAGATTTAGTTTTCCATTTTATTTTGGTGTCCCACCTTTTAACACTTCCACTTCATCTTGAAATGTGTAATCTAAGTCTAAATTGTTGGAAAAATAAGGAAAATAAAAGACTTGAGACTACAAGCTTTTATTTTTTGTTTCTCTGGGCATTTCAAGGGCCTTGCCTTAAGATTCTTTTATGAAATAAATCTAAAAATTGTTCCCTCTGAGGTAGAGAGTGCAAAAAAAGGTCTTCCTCACAGAACTAAAGCACAAAGGGCACAAAGGATAAATAAGTAAAAAATGACTAAAAAGACAATTCTGTCAGAAAACAAAGTGCACAGAACAAACTAATGAGAATTAGGGATGGGAGGGCTGCATAGCCAGTAAAGGCAAGTATAACATAAGTGTAACTGCATTACCCATTATAGCTGCAAGCACAAAGCGATTATCCAGGCTCCACACAATCATATTAACACCACGAGGAGTAGGAAGAATTCTCTGACGTGGTCCACCACGGAGTGGTTGCAGAGGCAGTGGAGGAGAAGGAACTTTCAGATGATAGGCCTTTGTCCAACGTCCAGACTTTCCCTAACACAATAAAAGTATTTTAAGAGTAAAAGCTCCAAATTCTGTGCCCTGTTATCAATGAACTCAACAGCATTTTGAAGCTGACATTGTAAAATAGTTCTGAACATATCCAACAAAATAGGGCACGACTAAAACTGCACACTCAACAATGTGAAGAAAAACTCGTCACAAAGAACTCACATGTGATCTTCGTGATCTTGGAGCCCATATAATTGCGCTGCCATCACGAGAGCATGTAACTATGTTGTCATGACAGAACCTGAGAAAATGAGATCAAGTGTGAGTGCTCAACAAGAAGTAAAGTAGATTGTTGTGTTTACATGCCTGGGAAAAAGAGACCAAGTCACACCACTGATACTTATGAAGAAGATATTGACACACCAGGAATTTTTGAATTTTGGGACATGGTCATCCTTATAACTATCAGACATTGAAGATCTTGAAGGCACAGCACAGCCACTGCAGCATGGTTCAAGTGAGACCACGTAAAAGCAATAATAATAAGAATTGTAGCAATTCACTAATAAGAACCAACTGACCTGAATTGAACATAATTAACATCGTTCTCATGACCAGACAGTACATCCAACTCATAATTCAGTTGGTCAGCTTCACCAGTGATAGATTTACAGGCACTCCAAACCTGCAAGTATATGTTTATCATCAAAGAAAAAACTACATTCACAACCATGGCAAGAGGGGATATAAGAATTTAGTGAATAACTCCTGAACCATAGGAAGCTATTCTGAGTCTTTAAGTACAAACACACCCTTGCACAAGTATCAGAGCTACCAGTGACAAAAACAGTTCCATTGGCATTGTAAGCACAGCATA
Source organism: Kandelia obovata (assembly GCA_021464305.1). Classification (NCBI taxonomy): domain Eukaryota; kingdom Viridiplantae; phylum Streptophyta; class Magnoliopsida; order Malpighiales; family Rhizophoraceae; genus Kandelia; species Kandelia obovata. Next base: position 4,317,669 of record CM038478.1, on the reverse strand, counting down.
GTATCTGATTGCTCTGTGGTCCATTACTTGAGGAGGGTCCATTGCTAGAAGCACCAATACTCTTGCCTGCAGGAAACTCATCAATCACTAAGTCTGTTCATATGAAAAAGGCTGCCAGCATCTAATGAAACAATAATAATGACCAATCGTCTGACCAGAAAAGGCATTTGAAGGCCTTGGCATGTAAATTCGAGGATGCCATTGAGAGTACCTAGCATCCCAGATTCGACAAGTTCCATCATCTGATGACCTGCAATCATTAACCAAGTAACTAGCAAGGAAAAGGTATCCAGAAAAAAGCATGAATGTAACCCTAGCCATGTGGCACCATCACTAAAACAACTACAATTGTGATTTAGTATTAAAAAACTTCTAGAAAAGACAACCCAATGGTTCATAACTGGCACTAATGAAGAAATAGTTAACATGAAGCTAAAATAAAATCAGGCTCAAGATTAAGCTTTTTATTGTAAATTGGCATGGCAGATTAATTGAGTAATTTAATTAAAACAGCAATAAAGAGAATGCAACGTATAACTCACGATAGAAGCTGATATACAGAGCCTGGCCTGGGACTGAATGCAATTGCAGTAACAGCTCCAGTGTGCCCCTGCAAAACTGAAATTGGCAACCCATCTGGCAAGCGCCACTGCAGTGTACTCAAAAAGAAACATTTAGTCCTTGAAGACTATGAAACCAAGTACACTTGAAGATGGGATGGGAAATCTTACAACTCGAATTACAAAATCATTTGAAGCAGATGCCACTAAAGCATTGTTTGAGCTTACAGCCAAATCAGTAATGTCACCCTTGGTGCACATAATCAGAGGAGTATATTAGGCTTCATAAACACAGAAAGATACATATAAAGATACATGTAAGATAAAAAAAAAATTCAAAAAGCTACAATGAGATAATTACTGATGTCAGATATAACACATAAAATTAGAACTTACTTCATGTCCCCGACAGCTGGCCAAGCAAAATGCGGTTTCCATTGACCAAATCTTGACAAGACGATCATCAGAACCAGTTATAACATACCTCCCGGAGCGATCAAATATAGCTATATAGATACAAGCAAAATTATTATCAATTTTATTGTCATCTGAAAATATGACATGTGATAATAAAAAGAACATAAAAATGAAAAAAAGGGACAAACACAAAGCAAACCAGACTGAGCTAAGTTTTCTAGAAATCAATAGACGGCAACTACAATCTTCATTTTGCTCACATTGTCTTTAGCTCAAAAAAGAACTATGTGTCAAATTAAATTGGGTAATGACAACACCAGCAAGAATTTGTAAAATTCTTAACTAAGTCCTTGAAGAATAATTTTTAAATCCATTTTAACAATTAAATTCCTAATATAATACAATCATCATCATTTATTAACAAATAACAAATAATGATCCCAGAGTTAAGATGTTGAAAAACCTTCTAATTCCCACTACAATATTATCCTGCTCATTTAATTACCAAAGACTAATAAAGATCCCAGGGTTAATATTATAAATAATATGGATACCTATTGCAGCCATATACTAGCCCATATTCTATACCAAAAACTAATTCTTTACATTTAACTACCTAGGACCAAATAAATATGCCTGGGGTAAGATTACAACCCTAGTTAGACAATAAATGACTAATGCAGCCATATTCTACCCATTTACGGACAAAAGAAACAAAGAAATGAATAGGCATCTTCTAATCAAACATAAAAGAGAATTCCCTAAAATGGCAACATATGAATTTGCATTTTAGAGGAGACAACGTACAACAGTAGACAGCATTACGGTGTCCTCGTATCTTCTTTATGTTTTGCATCTTTTGTACCATGGTTGATGGCTTAGCAATGGAGTAACAAGCAGAGCGTATAGATGGAGCACGGTGGTGCTTTGAGAAACCACCACCAATTTCCCTTAAACTTAACCCGTGCACCTGACCAGCCTGAATGTGAGGCCAACGAATGTGCAGTGGCAGAGGTTTGACTTGCTTATACTTAATCCCATCACCTGCACAAAAAGGAGGGTTCAAAGCTTGAGATCAACTAAAACAAAGAAGGGTTTGTTTCTAGTCAAGAACTGGGAGAAAAAGACAATCAATTATAAATAACCAAACTCACAGATGAGATAAAGAAATTTAAATACAAAATGTTAACACTAAAGAGACTCAAAAACAACCTGATGGCAAAAGGAACTACCTGTAGGAGTCAGGAAAAGAACACCCATTCTAATACATAAAACTGGTAAAAGCGCAAGATAAAAAGATAATCCATTATAACCAAACTCAGAAATGAGACAAAGATATTTAAAGCCAAAAATGTCACTGACATTGAAGAAACAGATTAAAAAATGACATGACAGAAAAGGGACTATTTGAAGGAGTCAAACAGAACAGAGAGCCCATTGTATCTAAAACATAGGAAAGAATTTTTAGAAATGAAGGTAGGGCTCTGCAGTGGCTACCCTGCAATTAGAGAATTTTTTACGCATAATTTTACTACATCACCAAACAGCTTCTGTTGCAATTAGTAAAGCAATTCCATGGTGAACAAAATTGTGAACCACAGTGCATAATCACTAGTCAGAGGTGCTTCTTCCAGATCACTAGCAAAGTAGAAAAGGCCTACACACAATCATGCCCCCACAAGCAGGTTCCTGGAATTCTAGAAACATTCTTATGCATTATGATCTCCCCAGAGACAGCTGCCTTAGGCTTTAAGCCTACAACTCCTTGTACAAACAATTTTTTCAATGGTTGCACCATACGAAAGTTCTTTCTCTCGAACTGACTATTGCAACAAGGAGAAGGAGGAAAGGATGGTGGAAAAGAGGGTGATTGAAAAGAACTAAAATATAGTAAATTCCAAGAAAGATGCAACACATCCAAACACACACACACATATTGTGAGACTAAACTATGCTACTAAAATGCCATAAATAAGTTATCTAAGACTTCAAAATATCACATACAACTAATGACCGAAAAGGACCCAGATCCCAGCAGTGTAGGAACATCAGCTGCATTTGGGGGATGTTCCCGGAGTTTGCCATGCAAAGGAGAGGCTTTTTGCAAGAGGAGTTGCTTCAAAAGCTTTATCAAATGATCCTTCTCAATATGAGGGTACCTGATAAACATGCAAATGACAAATTGTTAGGTCCCCGATCCAACAAGCTAACACTTATGAAACTCCTAATCATATCCCACACTGAGAATGGAAACAAGAATATAATTATTTATAACTCTCAAATGAGCCAAGTATTTTGGTTTCAGTCTGCTCAAGTCACTATAGCCAGTTAATTTCATTGGGACATTACAATTGGTAGTAGAGTCCCATGGCCCCTGTGATGTTAGGCTGCACCAATGAATGCCAATTGTCACACCCCCAAATCTCTATCTCACATTATGAACAAGGATATAATAGTTTGTAAGGCTCAAGCAAATGTGATACTTTGTAAGTCTGGTGTTGACCATTAATATGACCAGCCATTTCTAGCCTGTGGTTTTGGGCTTTCAGCTTGCCCCTCAACCCAGTGGCCAGCTGACCTCTTTAGGACATTACAAGACCAAATATAGAGAACATTAAAGCAAAGAAAACATTATTTTAGTAGACAGATCCTCCAGCTGATTCACATCAAAAGCATGCGACAAAAATTCCCTTAACAAAAGCAATTTCCCTAGATTCATTTATTGCCTATTTAATATCATCATATTGTAAAAATATATTATATGATCTATATCTTGTGTTGCACCTTACGGCTTAAGCTTTTATGTGGAATGATTTCTTAATACAGTATCAATGACTCTTCATGATCAAGTGATCATGAGTCTGAATCACACTACCCTCATCTTTAATGTGTATTAATTATGAATTTCTAGTTTGTTCATGCTTTAGACCCAAAAGAATTTCATGCTTTGACGTCAACACAAGTGAGTTGGGCTTTCACATGAAGGGGTGTGTTGGAGAATAATATATAATCTATATCTCGTGCCTTATTACCTAACAACTTAAACTTTTAGGCGGAATGGTTCTTGACACATACATAACATGATCAACATACAAAAATTTGCTGACTATAATCAACGTTTTACCAAGTCTCAGGCATGAAGAAATATTAAGTAGGATCATGGGCATTTATGATGGTAAAATATACATAGGGAAATGGGCACCGACTTTGCCTTCAATTATATGGCTTATCATGAAAACTGACAATATATACCTGCCAATCAGTTCATTATAGTTCAATGGAAGAGAGACGTTATCATCATTAGCATTCCCAATATGTACACCATTTCTTGAAAACCAAGCATGATATCTTCTTGGTAGAAGCTCGTGCTTCAAAAGTTCATCCCAAAATTGTCTGAAAGTCCTCTCACATGGTCCAGAAGATAGAAAATGTAAAATCAAAAAGTAAACTTCTTTAATATCCACATCAACATCAGTCTTAACAGAAGGACCAGCATCTCTCTCTTGGTCTGCAAACTGTGCCCTTGCCAACACTGAATTTGAAAATTTCAAATGCACTTTATCAATAGAAGTTGAACCACCAGAAGGTGCACACTTCTGGAAGTCCATATTTCAAGAGTAACCTGAGAAAAAAGGAAGCGACTTTTAGTCACTTTCAATTATGAATGCATTGCACACAAACAAAATTCTTCCAAGACTCTACTAATAGTTTCTACAAAAATGAGAGGCTAATAAACAACAGACACCATGGGCGTCTAAAGAATGATTTTTCTTTTAATGGCCACATCAGTAAATAAATTATCAATTAGCAAAGCATAAATGCAAACTACAAACAAAAATAAAAAATTCAGTATGGATAGATTGAAGATAGAGTGAAGGGGAGAGAGCCTATGCTAGAATATAAACATGATTAAACAAAAAAAACAATTGTGAACACAAGGTACTGGAAATTGAAATTCCATACAGGATCATGTAAATAACTTAATTTATATGCAAGCATGTGCATGCCTGGCTCCACATGACTTAGAATGTGAGAGATAACTTTTGCTTAGGCACATATCCATGGTTATAATTAAGTTTTCAACTAGGATTATTATCTTAACTGTAATGCTCTCTTGGATAAACAAAAATTTGCAAATAGTTTTGCCAATAAGAATGATTGTAGTAGAGAGGGAATCTCAATGCATTATTGAGGAAAACGCTTGAAATCAAATGATTCTTCAATTTATGCAAAAATGAAATAAGTACAAAAATACAATACTGATAAAAAACAACAAAAAACACACAACAGATAGATTTTAAAAGACAAAAATTTATAACAGTTGAATGGCAAAACATAAAAAAGAAACCCTGAAGACAGCTATAAGAAGGACCTTTGAGTTCCCAACACCATATTTCAGATGTAATCATGGTGATGCATCTCCCTACAAGTTATGACCAACCAGTGGATTTCAAATTTCAGCCTGCACTTTGCTGAAGTCACACACAAGTCAAAACCCTCAATGGAGCAACATTGAAATGATACTAGACGAGGATTTGACTTAAATAATAGAATATACTGAAACATTACTCCAAATTCAATGTAAGCATGAGTTAGACCAAAGGAACTATCAATTGAAACTAGTTCATCAGATTTTGCAGTGCAGATAATTCATTTCCAGTATTAATGATCTCTGATCGGTCCACTTTCCCCAATTTTGGCCTCCTGCATCCATCACCAAGGCCAACTGTTAACCCAGCTGTGAATGAATTGGTCACAGATGAGAGGTAAAACCTTTCGTTTCACATTCTTCACATGTTCTTGTGTTTGAAACCCTTCTGTCACGCTGACTCTCTTATAAATAACCGGACTCTTACAGCATGGCAATGCAAAACACACAAAATACATAAAGTAGCATCTGCAAACATTAAATCCAGTCATTATGTCTTTCTGATCATAAAAGTTCTTTCCTTTCCCATTTAGTTTGGAGTCAGAGTTTACAACACTTCTGTCTAGGGGTTCAATTCATTATGTTTTAAAATTGCCTTAAATTTACAAATATATGCTTCTAATGGTGTAATGTTAATGAAAAATGTTCTCACAAAAACTCAAGCTTGTCGAAACTTCCCACAATCACATGATGCAATTCTAACATGAGAGGCGACACCAAGGATTGTAGGCTTGGCCCCACCAACATAATTCCAACTCTTTACATATTATCAAACCCTATACACTGTTGTTTTCTCACTGTCATACCTCAGATGGGGACTCTTCAAATTTTCCCAAGCATCAACAAATGATAAATTGCTATCCACTATCCAGGTTGATCTTCATAATTATAAACCAATTATCCATAATGAATCAAGACCATATGAAATGCTTTTTCCTGCCAACGTCGCCCGCGGTGCCGGGTGGTTCCATTATCAAGAAATTATTGATGCCAAGAACCTTCGTCATTTTCACCCCTTGAGCTTATATCCAAATTTTATTTGCGCATGGACTTACTGCATTTAGCTCAATCAAGGATTTCAGTGCTATCTATACCATTGTCCATGACATTAAAAGTTTCACTTTGCCAGCCAGTAGCTAATCCCAAAATCACAGCTGCAACTGCGAGTTACTGCCATACAACAAGGTTTACTTAAACAGGTTGATTGGGGAGATAATATTATTACCAAGGGATCATTAAATCTTTCAATGCAAGTGGCAGAAGTGGTACTAGTCTGCCGAGATTCTGTAGTCTACCAAAAGAAATGGGTGAAATTCCACAATATGTTGTTTGTCATTTCTCAACTCATCATTAACCTAGTTAGCTTATCCATATCTTATCCAACAATCCTTGTACCAGGATTAGTTCCACATAATATTGAGAATAGAGATTTAAAGAATGAATTCCAGTTTCCGTACTCTGCACTTATGGCAGATGTTGCAAAAATTATCATCTTATATAGAAAATGGAAAGTGAAATAACACACCCTATTAGGGGTCAATCCTGTCAAGCAGAAGTTGGAATCCAACCCCATCAAAATGGAAGGGAAATAACTAAGATAAGTTCAATGAGATCACCACAACCATGCTGTATCAATTTCACAAATGAAGTAACTAGACCACTTTCCTAAAGCGTTGTTGTTGTATTGTCAAATCAATAAAGAATCCCACAAGCTATTAAGCCAATGACCAAGCGGTTTGATAAAGAATTGACAGTAGACGTCTCAAGTTTGAATCTCACCTCTGCCTCGTCCCAAATTTTTTAAAGAAAAAGAAAGTAGAGCAAAGATGCACAACCAACAAGCTCAAGCACCTAGTGATCAGAGCGACGGAATTGCCTCAAATCAATTTCACTGAGGCAAGAAGAAAGCAGACAGCATAGATGGAGGCATTGAATTGCCTCATCATTTCCACTGAGAGCAGCAAGCACCATAACAGAACGATTGCTTATATCACAAAAACCCTAGATAAACGCCACATTACAAACATTCCCCAACAGAAATGATCAAAGATGGCAACGAAATCACTGTCCAATAATTAAAAGAAATCGACAAAAGCCAGGACCCGGCAAGTAAAATCTTGAAACCAAAGCGACAATTAGGATGCCAAAACGGGGGGAATGAAAGAACCAATAAACAAATAAATAAAAATCAAGAAGTTGGAAACTAATACAAAACAGAATTCCTGAAAACCTATTATCGACGGCAGATTACATAAGCAAGTGAAAATAAAAATCACTCTTAACGATCCAACCGAGAGGATGATGCATTACGTGCAACAAGAAAAACCTGAACGAAGTCAATTGGCTACGGCCAAAGCGAACATCATTATGTTACCTTCAGATTGAGCCTTCTTCAGGTCAAGAAACCTCAAAAGGTTTCTAACTCACAGCTTGCAGGTGCGCTGCAAAGAGAATTATAGTTCGAAATAGCTAAATATATATAGCTATATAGATAGTAAATGAAATGAAAAGGAAAGAAGAAAAGAGAGAATTTCGTCGGTCATTGTCACAAGTTGAGGCAAAAGCCTAAAGGTGCAAAGGAACATGGAAGCGAGAGGACCAAAAAATAAAAAAAAAAACAGAGAGAGAACAGAACAAAAATAATAATAATAAAAAAAGTTAGTGTTGGTGGTTTTAAAAATTTTTCCTTCCTTGGTGGGGATTTTCTGTGGAAACTTTAATAATTAACATAGAGCAATTAAAGAGAAGGAGGGATGAAGGGGATGAATGTATGTATGTAGAAGACTTTACAAAAATTATAAAAAAATAATAATTAAAAAAAAAAAGATAAAAGAGAGAGAGAGAGAGAGAGATAGAGAGAGAGAGAGATAAAGAGAGGAAATCTGACTCAACGGATAAATTAAACACCAATTAACGGGATGCATTAACTAACAGTTTTAACATTTTCAGAATAAAAGGGTTGGGTTATGTCCACTTTTATTGAATTTTGATGTGCGCACTTATAAATTTTAGTTGGATCTGTGGGCCACCCAATAGGTAGAATGACTTATATGCCCGTGTTTTAGTAATAACAATTTGAAGCTTTCGTGTTTTCAGAATTCATCAGGTGGAAGACTGGGCATTCATTTCTCACTGCCTCCTTTCGTATTGTTCTTTTTCTTTTGTTGGCAAAAAGGGTTTCGTTCAAAATAACAACAACAACAACAACAATAATAATTAGGTTAATATCGTTCATGTGACGCGTGGATTATGTCTGAAAAATTACTTGTCAACGTGCAAAAATGCTAAAGTTGTATCATTCGCCTGAAATGGGAAAAACTAATTTGCCTCTTTTCCTTTCAAAATGAGTAATTAATTCGACATTCTTTAGTGATTTATTATTTCTTTGCCTGAGTTGGCTAATTAGGACTTAACGGAAGCCTAATTGAGTTTCTAAAATGAAAAGCTTTCTCCTAATTTTAGTACGCAAGGATCTACTAAATATCATATATTCACTGAATAACGTTGAATTGTTTATGAAAGAATTCAATACACTTTCATACTTTGAATCTTATCAAATGTGGGTATGTTAGTTTATTGGTTGAGTTTCACTCGTAGGTGGACTTATTGAATTCAACCATCTTAATAAATTCAAGCATACCCTCTCCACACTATCATTTTTTTCAGAACAAATACTTATCCATATATATATATATATATATATATATATATTAAAATACAGATGTAAATTTACGATTCTTATATATTAATGTTGCATTAACACGAGAATGCCCACAGAACTAATTCAATCAAATAAACTCGCTTTTATTTATAAGCATGGAATTTTAGATCTCTGCTTTGAAAATATTCACAAGCTTTTTTATTTCACGTAATATCAATCTTACACATTTAGCTAAAATACTTCTCCTTTTACGTCAATATTTTCTCTGTAACGCAATTGCAAAAGTTTATGGTTTACATTAATGTAAAATAAATTTGATAACCTTAAATTTGGTTGCCCAATTGCTGTTAGTATAACTGCCCCACCAGTAGCCATCAAATCCCAGGGGGGCCAAAATTTGAACGATCATTGTGTGATCACATGCCAACACACTGATTGCTACGGCAAACAAAGTAGAACCCCATTTCCGTACCCCGGCAATTTTCTCCAGGATAAAATTCATCAGTTTTTTTTATCCTTTGAGCATCAGTGTTTGAAGATAAAACACGTGCCCAGAAGTTATTTAGATCTAACTAAAATCCGAGCCAAACGGGATCGAATTTCCTGATGTTTAAATGCCCCAAGCTAGACAACTCCTACATTTCAATACAGGCAATAATACCACAATAATTTACAGATACAATGTCAGGCATCGATAAATCGGATATCAAAGGTGTGGGGATGTATTTGCCACACGTTCAAGGCCGCATATTCCTCCAGACATTCTTTCAACTGAGCTTCACTGTATCCCTGTTTACAAGCACCCATAGCAAGCAGTTAGACTTTGCGTTACTTTTGGGAGTGATTGTGATTTTTCTATGACAGCTAGATGCAGCGGACTGAACATGGAACCAGATGAGACATCCATGAAAAAAAATAAAAAAATGCAACATGGTTTTGCTGATGGATTTCTTTTGGAGTCCACCAAGAGCCATTGTACCATGAACCACAAGAGATAGCTCTCTTTTCCTATAAATCCCAAACCTGCCTACCAAGAATAAGATAAATATGTAAAGTTCCTAACCAGTAAGGTGGCCTTTGGAGACACTTTTGCAGATGGAGTTTACAAAATGGAAGTATAAAACTTTGTATGCAACAAATGTCTCAAGATTGTATCCATTAAACCAATCAACTTCCAAGGAACCAGCCAGTTGCGTTAGCATTATTGCCCTGGTTTTTGAGGACACTAAGCATCAACAAGTCAAATTAACTTCACACAATAGACTAACCTTTCTAGAAATCCAATTTAGTGAATGGGTATAGCTCACATCCATTGATTTGGTCCTTGCAGCTTCATCCCGCAGGATTGAATAGATATCAGAAATGGCATCCAGACCAGATCTCTGACAATCATCAGAATATAAGGAGAACTTTGACATCTGCATTAACCTTAATGCTTCATCCACGTCACTCTGGGACACAGTCTCTGAGAATCGTAGTCTTGCTAAAGCCTGCAACCATACCTCCCAATACTTAAAGAACTGAGAACTTGATTTAACACAAGTTACAATTGTCTACTGACTTATATGCCATGGATGTGAGTTGACATCTTCTGACTAGCCTATTTGGCAGCTACAAAAAACAGTACAGACAACTAAAAACAGTTGTAATTATTGCTGCTTCTACACACCCAAACCCAATTTAAACCTGAGAAGAGCAGATAGAAATAGACTAGGGTCCAGGTTTGCAATCTTCCAAAGGTACCAGTCCCACCCCTTGTCCAACAGGGACCAAGTTAGATGCCTCCCACACCAGCTTGCAGAAACTAAGGAAAATGAAATTGTTATGATGAATGAGGAGAAAGAGAATGGGACTTACAGCTGATATACGAAGGATGCTCAGCAGAGTTCTAGCAGTTGTGTAGGAATGAGGAGCATTCGATTTAGATTCTTCTTGCCGAATGCTTGAGTATGCTGTCGCTATGTACTCCTCCAGTTCCTTAGGGACATAAGGAGACAATCTTCTAGCAGCTGAAATATATGCACTAGTATTTAAGACAAAAGAGTTAGTTTCAAGGCATCATGCAGAAAAATCTTGCAAAGCATGTAACAAAAAGCAGACACTGGACCCTATTATTTCTTCTTGCCATTTTTGAAGTGAGAAGCATGTTTAGACTACTACCAAAAGTAAGGCCTTCACAATATCAGAGTGGAACCCACCAGGTTGAACATGCAGATATTCAGGTTACAGCTGGTACATGGATTTTAAAGTGATTGGGTAACCCTTTTAGCATATGATCTCCATCAGCGTAAGGTACTCATCACATTTCTTTTTATCAGGAGTTGGAAAATAAAATTGTACAGTTAATATTCACAATTGTTCCTATTGGGTTTGATATTTACCGGAGGACAGAAGGCTCAAGTGGGGCGAAACCAAGAGTGGGAGATTCTTTGTTTTGGTGCACATAAACAACATGCCTGGCCATTTCAAGATCACTATCCATATCTGCTCGATCAAGGATCAACCACAGAAGATCAAATCTTGATAGAAGTGCAGGAGGCAGATTAATATTTTCAGCTGGAGTCCTCCGTAGATCATATCTTCCCCTTTCAACAAAAGTTATATTAACACAAATCAGCACATAAGTTTTAAACATTCAGACTAATTTATTCAAGCAAAAATAAGAAAAAGGTAGCAATTTATTGGTACCAAAGAGTAAGAGTAGCTAAAGTAGATTTATACATTCTTCTGTATGCAACTAATAATTACACAAAGCACTTGAATACCATGCTGGATTAGCAGCAGCAAGAACAGCAGTTCTTGCATTCAAAGAGGTGGTAATCCCAGCCTTGGCAATGCTAACAGTCTGCTGCTCCATAACTTCATGAATTGCTGTACGATCAGATTCATCCATCTTGTCAAACTCATCAATAGCACATATCCCCATATCAGCTAACACCTGAAACAATTTATTCTTCTTTAATTTCACCACATATTGATAAACACTAAAGCAAAAAAGCATAACTTCTCATTACCAATCAATTGTTAGATACATTCAATGGGAGCATATTATATGTTGTTGGACTTAACTAAATGATTCAAACCAGTGAGAGAGAGGAAAAAGCTGAAAGATAAAAAGATTAAGGTCACATAGAACAAGATTAATGTAGCAGACAGATTTGCAAATTCCCTTTTTATACATGGTTATTAGCATTTTTCAATGCAAGCTCACATGTTTAATTTGAAAGATAATGTGGCTCAACAAGATAGAATTTCAAATAGAAAAAGTACTGTGTGTCTTACTAAAGCTCCTCCCTCCAGGACCATCTCATTCGTTACTGGATCTTTCTGAACAGCAGCAGTGAGACCAACTCCACTACTTCCTCTTCCAGTTGTATATACACCCCTGGGAGCTACATTTATTATGTGCTTCAGTAGCTGACTTTTGGCAACTCCCGGGTCCCCCATCAAACATATATGCAAATCTCCTCTGATCTGCAAATCTATCACTAAATAAGAACATGAAGCCTGATAAAAACATTGTAAAGTGCCATGACCATTGTTCATTTAGGAAAATAAATTTTTCAAACAGAAGAAAATAAGTTGCACTAATGGCAGTTGTGCATACCTTCATCCCATCCTTCAGTTTCCGGTGAGGAGCACCCACAAGTAGAAGTAGCAAAGCTTTCTTAATATCTTCATGTCCATAAATCTCTGGTGCCAGTGATCGTGCCAACTTATTATAAATATCACCATCCTCGGCCAGACGTGAAATTTGCTCCTCTTCATCTTCTCTAAGTTCATATCTGGTATACAGAACAACTTGTTACAACTGCTTGGTTCCATTCAGGACCAACCACCTTGACAAAATAACTTATCCTTTCTTTAATCAAGGTTTTCAAGTTTTGAAAGAAACTACAATTCCAAATTCAGGAATAAAAGGGAGAAGGTAGGTTGAACAAGGAATTAAATGCTTGATAATATGGGCAAGGATAAGGTGAACTCCTTATACCACAACAGCTTTCTAGAAGTCAAGAGCCAGTAAGCAGCTTACTCTTCATAGTTTTTCTTGAAATGTGTCACAGACATGGCTTCCAAATATGTGTCAGCAACTAAGCCAGCACGCAATGCTCTGAAACCAGTGTAAGGAATCGGAAGAAAGATCCCAGATAATTCAACAACATCACCAGGAGCTACCTAACAACATTCAGAACAGTCAGGCACAAACTAAGTTTCAAACAAAAATAAGTGAAAATTCTGAAATGCCCTTGAAACTACTTGCATTAAGGCAATTGAAAGGAATAAAAGAAAATTGCTGAATCTTAGAGACAAGTGTAAAAACCAAACTTTTAATCAAGCTATCAGCTTCATTTTTCTCCCTTTATTTTTATATTTTTAATCTCCTAATAAGACAAACACTACAATTGAGGACCTTTTTTTGATCTCCTTGTTCAGCTAAGCAACCAAAATAGTGAACAATCTAGAGTTGGCTGATTTTTCAATAAACTGCTGAAATTGAGGACTATTTTTCCTACACAAAGACAGTGCAAAATTCAATAATCACTAACCTTTCTTGTGAGCTCTCCTCTAAAATGAACAGTCATTGATCGTGGAATATGACCCTTAGGGACATGTTCAGCCAACTCTTGGATCTTGGCCTGCAAAATTCCACCTGCATGTTATGAACCTGGCATGTAGAATTGTTGTTTGCCTCCCATGTTTATGCATTGAGAGTAAAACCAAAAATAATATCACCTCCTGAAACTTCAAAAACTTTGATGCTCTTAGTTGAAGAATAAGGTTTCCCTTCCTTTTGTTTACATCACAGCGTTTAGATGGGCACTCAAACAAGGGCATGAAGACTCGGGCAGTTACTTCCTGAAACATACATGCGAAAAAATAAAGAATTGGTAGAGATGGCATCAAGGATACATTCAACACAAAAGCTTAAGTTATTAGCCAGATGAGGCCTGGAAGTGTATAAAAAAGAAAAAGACCTATGAGGAAATTCTAATGACTTATGATGGTAAAAAGAAAATTGTACAATCAAGGGAAGAAGATTTACTGATTTCCATGCTAAGAAAAACAATAGAGTATACCTTAACAAGAACAGTTCCAGAAATATTTTTTGGTGGCATGTACTCATTACCTGGTAAATTTCAAAACCACAGTCTTCACATGTATAGACAGCAACCTGCATCAGTGGCTTAACGTCTGAACAGCGGGTCACAATGCCAGCTATCCTTACAAGCTGGCCAATATATGAGGCCTTAACTTCTCTAATAGTAAATGGCCTTCCCTTTGATGGTGCTTGAATGTAAACTTCACTGAATTAAGAAGGATTGAGCACCAAACAACTAAAATCATGTCATCCATCAGGTAACATCAACTCATATTCAGAACTAGGTCATGTTGACCACAGTAACAAATCAACTCTGGAACTGAATAACAAGCTGAAACATTGGTATTGTCAAGCACGTCCCAGAAAGTTCAACAGAAACTAGTTTAGTGGCACAGATTACACTAAAAATACACTGTCGCAGCCTCTTAAGCAGAACAATCAGATACATGATATTGCCGTGAGTAATACTCTTTGAGACAAACCAGGTTTAAACGAACTGTGCCCTCTTTTGGGCCTAGATCACTGTAATTATGCACAAGTTCTTTCACTGTGAACCTAAATGAACAATGATTGCTTGAGCTAAGTTCTTACTCGTAAAGAAGCCATTTGTAAAATAACAAACTTTTAGTTTGCATTGAATGGTCAAAAACAATGCAAAACCCATAATTCTGAGAAAACTATGAGGTGTTAAAAATAAGAGAAGTCGTGCAATGGGCCAAAAATGTAGTTGGCTCTCATGCAACCCCAAAAACAATATGCAGAACAAAATCAAAAGCATTCCAAAGAGAGAAGCTTTTCGGTAAGAAGCTTACTAATATCGATTAATCTCCGGAGGCACCTTCTGGCGTGGATTAGAAACATCCATATTATCAGTTATATCCTCAGTCCTTTGTGTCATCAATATGTCGTGGTCATCATCCGGAAAAGCCTCTGTTGGTTCTGGTATCAATTCATCAATCGCAGCTGAAAATATCCCAACGTACGTACGAGTATTCTCAGTGACCCGTCTTAAGAATTCTTCATCCAAGTCCTTGTACTGCCCCAAAATATTCAAACGTGCAAGTTTATACATAAACAAGTAAACAGAAGTTCATATTTAGGGGTAGCATACGGGATGGAAACGGAAATTTACATTGATGAGATCCCCCAGCGCTATCTGAATTGCACGAGTCTTATGATTGGCAACCTCTTGCTGCAGCCGAAATGCAAATTAGGGGGAAAAAAATGGCGAGTGGAATTGAGAATGAAAGTAACATAAAGTTACATCTGAAACTGATTACTCGGTTTTTACTACAAATTTCGTTCCGATTTCTTCTTTCCTCGATTATTGGACAAACAAAATCAAGATCTAGGGTTTTAAGAACATTCAATTGAAAAATTGAATCAAGTGCGTAGGATGTCAGAAAGAATGGAGGAAAACTCACAAGAATGTTCATGTACTTAGCTTCTCCATTCGCGTCGGCGAAGTTCGAAAGGAAATCCTTCGCAAGACCTTAAAGAAACAACCGAACATTTTAGAGATAATCGAAACCAACAAAATGAGAAGAGATTACCGTGTGAGGTGAGAAAGTTACCTTTGTCTGCTTTGAAGTCGAGTTCTTTCATTGTTCAGCGACCCAAAAACCAAAAGGAGGAGAAAATACAAGCAGAGAGAAGAAACGGATATATATATATATATATATATAGAGAGAGAGAGAGAGAGAGAGAGAGAGAGAGAGGAAGGAGAAGGGCAAATCAGAGCGAAGCAGTTTGGCGGGAAATGGTGAGAGGGGAAGGGGGCCTTTTGGCGGGAAAATCAAAGGGAATTGAAAGGCTGTGGATCGGCGTCGTATTATGTAGTGAGCAAGCGAATGGATAAACGCCCAAGTCAAGCCTGGCAGTGTCTGCCACGACAGCGTGATTGATACGCTGTTCTGCGGGGAGTGTATTGGGGATACGTGAACGGTCCTGATTTATTTTGAGCGGCTCGAGGCCCCGTGGTATTTGGGTCAAAATAAATATGGAAAATTTAATAAAAGCATTTTATGATATATATATATATTTATTTATTTATTTTATAATTGACCAAAATTTTAGTATAACGGTGATATTTTGTATATAATTAATCGTATGTAGTTAAATGAACGAGTATAACAATTTTTGTTATATGGTGTGATTTTATATTTTTATATTGATGTAATATATAATCCACCATACCTAACTTATATATTATGTATGTAATATAATTTATCAAAAATTTTATGTGACGACTAAAAATACATTGTTGAGCATTGAGTTCATTCTATTTGCATGTCTGTCTGTGATCAAATGCTTATTGAATATGTTTGATCCAAATATTTTTAATATGAATGGAATATACTATCATACTTTAAGAGTATTATTGTTAACAACAACAAAATTAATATTAAATTTAAAATCAATACTTTCCTATCTTTGTTATTATAGTCATTAAAAGCAACCAATTAGCATTTCAATTTATTTATTTTTTGTTTGTTTTTACACCAGATACAGTAATTTTAGACTTATTCCATATGTTAAAATGGACCCTAAACAAAACATCTCACATTATAATGTATATTTTTAATAATATCATATTTTCATGACCTAGTCATTGCTAATAGTAATATTTTTATGATCTAATAATGGAATGTCTTCAAATTTAGATACCATGACATTCCTATAAAGGACATACACATAAACGAACTTAATATTTTATTTTACTGCGGACTTAATTACAGACCAATTCAAAATATATGGTGAAAAAAATAGTTTTTTTGACGATACTGTAGATACTTTCGCTGTTTTCTTATTTTTGTAAAAATTTTTTAAAAAAAGTTACATTATATTGAAAGTTGTTTCTTTATGTTGACCAAGTAAAGGGAACCCACGAGGGCATATTCTCCCAAATTGCATTTAAAATTTTTTAACAATTCTGTGGTGCCTTAAAAGTTACAGCTGGCATCACTCAGCCAGCCAGCTATTCCACCGACACCACCAACTCCTTTACCTTTCGATTTGCAATAAAATAAAGAATATAAAACCTGGAAAAAAGGGCACTCTAATTTCTACAACTTTGCTATAAAATGCCGACTTCGACTAAGTCGCAAACCTTCTCCGGTCTCACCCGCAAAACTGTAGTATGAAAGACAAGTCTTTTGGTCATATTTTATTTTCGCGTGCGTTCTGAATCCATCCAGCTAAGTTCCCTGCTATCTCTCCTCCATTTTGGTCTCTGCTTATTTTTGTTTCAATCTTCGATTTTCTTTTATCTTCAGTTCTTTTAGATTTATTCCTTAACTCGATCTTGCACCAGCGGATCCGGGTCACCGTTAATTTCTCGTTTCGGCTTTTATCTTGAATCTTACACAAATCATCTTCGATCTAGGGGTCGAGAACTCTAGGGCCTTGTAGAAAAGTACCAATGTTTGTGGAATTTCTATGACTTGCGCCAGCGTCATGCGTCGAATTCGGATTCTTCACTCTTTTTCTGTTGTGTTTCTATACTGGTTCTATGTGTTTTCATGAATTAAATCTCCCTCTTTGATCGGAATCCTTAATTTTGCCACTCTCAATACGTCTAGCCGTAATTTTAACTGAATTTAATCGTTTTTGGTCAACTATTCGTTCTCTTCGTTAAGATCCATAATTTGGTATAAGAAATCGAAAAAAAAAAAACACGATTTTTCTGATGCAGAGGCAAGCAGCGAGCTCTGGATCCGATTCTGATCCACGACATGCCAATATCGACGAGAGGAAAAGGAAGAGGATGATTTCTAACCGCGAATCGGCCAGGCGGTCCAGGGCGAGGAGGCAGAAGCAGCTGGAGGATCTGGTCGACGAAACGAACCAGCTGAAAAGCGGGAACAATCAATTAATAGAGAATGTCAAGGAGGTCAGTCAACGGTTCATAGAGGTGGAATCGGCCAACAACGTCTTGAGGGCTCAGACTATGGAATTGACTGAGAGGCTAAGGTCGTTGAACTCGGTGCTGCATATCTGGGAGGAGATTAGCGGCTTCTCTCTGGATATTCCAGAGGTATCGGATCCTTTGCTCGAACCCTGGCAGATGCCGTGCCCTGTGCAGCCTATAATGTTACCTTCCGATATCTTGATGTAGCTCTTGTGAGACTGGTGGACTGGAAAGATGTCTTTCCTTTGTGTGTCTTTTCTAGATACGAGTCTCTTCATTGGTCTATTGTCCTGGGTTGTTTCAATATAGTTTGGTAAGTGGGGTTTTGGACTGTGTGTCTTAATTAGGACAAAGTACCTTTGATTGTCTGTTAATCTTTGTTCATTTTCCCGTGTAGGATTATCTTTGTGCTTTGGTCGTTTAAGTTTTTAAGTATTTGTTTCGATTGTGGCGCATCCTATTAAGATCTGAGGCTTTGGTTTCATTCAATTCTAGCTTTCCTTTGCTCCTCCTCCTGAGCTTGTTCTGGGTTTTTTTTTTTTTTTTTTTTTTTTTTTTTGTAAATCGGAAAGAAGCTTGTTTATGGGTCTTTGAGCACAAACACTGATAACCCTTGAGCCCAGAACCCGAATCAGACGCACAGGATCTTCTGATGGCCAGCTCTGACGCCATCTGTGTCAATAATACCTTGGGGGAGTACATAAGTGTGGAGGAGAGTAGTTGAGGTGGCTCTGCCTCAAAGGAGGAGAGGAGGCCAAGAAGACCTAGAAGAAGGAGAGGCGGATAAAATTGTTTTTGGGGGGGGGGGGGGTTATTATCGGGCCCACGGCACCATTTTGGAGTCGGTCCATAGTTCAGAAATTCTTTATAATCAAAAATAGAATAAGTGATTTTATAACATATTTAGTTTATTTTAAAAATAGGATCAGGTTTCTGTTACCGTTATTTTTATTTAATTATAAATCGAAATCACTTTTTTTATTTTAATAATTTTTGGTTCATCTAAAGTAAATAATTGAAATGCGAATTTTTTTATAAAAATGGAAAAATTATATGTATATATTTTTATATAAATACGGTATATCACATTTATTTAAAATGATAAATTGCATAAAAATTTGAAGGTCTGACCTGACATAATAAAAAATATTATTAATCAAACAAAATTCAATGAAACGGGTATTTAAGTCCAAACAAATTAAGGATGAATGAAATATATAAATAATAGAAGCAAAAGCAACAGACCGATATAATGTATGTAATTAATCAAATGTCTTGAAATACCGATGTCACATAAGAAGAAAAAGAAGAGGAGGAAGCAAAAAGAAAATAAGAGTTCAGTTTGTGGGTTTGGTTGATAATTTTGCTTTTTATCTTCAATGTTGTATTGTTGAGGTTGTTATAGGAAATGAAAATTTATGGATAGAATCAAGATTCCCTTAATCACTTGGAAATGAACGAGAATCGCCTTGTTAGAAAACAAAACAATGGGAATAGAAATTAAAGCGGTTGATTTCTATTACCATGTCACTACTTTTTAAAACAAACGCCCCCGCCTTTAAGTATTCCCTTAAAAACGGTTTTTTATTTGATGAATGACAATGGGTTAAAAAAAAAAATCAAAATTTAATGTAAGTATTTTTCCACGTTATAAGATTTTTATTAAAAAATTTAATAAAAAACAAAAGAGCATTGCTAAATTTGATATAAAGCAAAAATGTTTGATTTTTTTAATTAAACCTCGTCGTTTTTCACTGATGAATTTGCTTGTTACTTTTTTAATTCAACTAGCTGCGCAGTTTGGACTTTCTCACCATATTTCAGGTAGATGGATGTACCAATAAAGAAGGTAGTTGGTTCACGCACGCCTTTCTTGTTAAAGTTTCCTACCACGTTATAGCACGGCTTAATGGTTATCTTCTCATCAGATAACGTGCTGGTCGTTGGCTACGAGGCTTGCTTGGAATCTTCATGAATTCTAACGAGGAAGCGTTCAAATTTGGATATTTGACTGGAAGATGTGGCAGGATCTTGATTAAGGAAAAAAAACATGATGTATGTATCCCAATTCAACAGGCTACACAATTACGTGGACGATCCGAATTCTTTCTGTGGTTCTTGTAGAATGCTGGCTTTGCCTAATCAAAACCAATGCTTTGATCCTTAGCACTTCCGAAAGATACTAAGAATGAATGATGGTGAACCAGGAGATAAAGATGCAGTGCATCCAACAGCTTTCCATACACAATAATTATTATTTGTTATGAAAAAAAAAAATGTAAGATTTGTAATAAATACTGTAAATTGTGTACTTAGTAGTATAAAATATACAATAATTATTATTTAATATAAAATACACAGAAATTAAAATACAATTTATAATCACAATTGTATATAATTATTGTACATTTTACCTAATTTTATTATGCATTGCATATTTTTTATCAATAATAATAATAATAACTTTTAGACACGAAACCCACAGACGCTTCCCTTACTCAGCCCATATAATCGGGCCCCAGACGCCCTTGTGGCCGACGGGTACGAGTACGACACAGTGGCATGCCAGAAAGAAATTATCGCTTAAGCCAACCTGATACACAGGTTATGCTGTAAAAACTTAATTAATCTAGGTAGCCACACTAGATTAATGAAATTAAGAAAATCGGTTTACAGACAACATGCAATGGTTCTATATATTGGCATTGTTAAATGGATCACTATAAGTTCTTAAATTCTACCCAGAATTCTTAATCAATAGGCTAGTGGCTGATGAACAATTCACAGAGGCGACCCATTGCATTTATCAAGTCTACCGTGAAAGTAAAATTGAATACGATAGGGTTTAGTTTCTTAATTCGAGACGATTGATGTGTTCTATATTTTTATCTCAATTTTTATGGATACGGCGAAAAATTAATAGACATGCGTAATAATAGTAGGTTAGAAAAATTAAAGGAATAAAGTAGACGTTTTAGTTTTACACAAAATAAAATGCGCTTTGTTCATGTATATTATTGCACTTAAATCAAAAATACTGCAATGTCAAATTGCATTACATGTTTTCAGCCATTTTGTACTTTCATGCTAAACTAACATCAAATAGTAGTCTTACTTATAAAAAATAAAAATACTAGCAATAACTAGTGGTCTCAGTTTTCCTACTCCGAACGGCAACATGGGTCCACGAGGAAGATTTTAGTCAATATCAAGCTACAAGATTGCGGCCATCACGGCAGTATGGGCCTTTGTCCGTCAGCACATTTGTTGCTCATCAGTCTACAAATACTTCGCCCAACAAAGTGCTTCTGTACAAGGTAAACCTGTTTGGAAAAATACGAAAACTTTACGTGCCGGAACGACTTACTTTGTTGCTTCCTCTGGCAGCTTATTCACGTGAGGATCGAGACGAATTATGAAAGGCAGCAGGAATAAGCACCTCTAACTTATGTCCAATCTGCCATGGTCAAGTTGAGACAGCTGTACATCTTCGTCGAGACTGTCGTCCGACGGCAAACCTTTGGAGGAATCTGGTGCACCCTTCAAAACGAGGTCTATTTTTTCATACATCGGAAGATTTATGGCTCGCTGAACGTTATGGAGCAGAGCAGAGCTGACTGGTTATCTTTGCAACCACCCGTCGGTGGCTTTGGCTCTGGCGAAACGACACTGCAATTTGGGGGAAGTCACTTGCAACTTACTCCCTTCGGTTCATTAAGTCCCAAGTAAAGGAGTGCACGCAAGCAGGGGAATTACAAAAAGAAATGCAACATAAGAATGTTAAGCGCGAGGCCCTAATTGGATGGAAATTCCCTCCTCCTGGTTGGATTAAGTCCATCACAGACATAGCTGCTAAGGGCAATCCTGGGGCAGATAGACAGGGGTTGGAGGAGTGTTTTGCGATTTCAGTGGCAGACGGGTAGGAGGTTTTCTACACAACGTTGGAACTGGTTCAAACCTTCTAGTCGAGTTATCGCCCATCCTACAGAGACTAAGTTGTGCATGGACTTTGGGCTTTCGGATAATACTCGTTGAAGTGGACTCCAGGGTAGCTTTGGAACCTATTAGAGAAGGGGTCGAGTCATCACATCCACATGCAAATATTGTCTACAGTGCCGTGAGCTTCTGGCAAGGCCTTGGAAGGTCCGACTCATTCATGTATACCGAAAGGGCAACCGAGCTACTGACTGGCTATCCAAATTTTGCCCTTACGCAAAGATTAGGGCCGGTTTTCTTGGATCAGGCACCTCCAAGTCTACTGCAAGTCTTGTTAGACGATGTTGCAGGGGTCTGTATCGTTCATTTTGTAAGTAGTTAGTACTGGGTTCCTTGCCCTCTTTTACCCAAAAAAAAAAAAAAAACTTCAGCCGAAAAGCATATAAGTTAAGAAACTACAACCTGCAGATGCCCGAATACACATCGGAATGAGAAACACGTTTGGAGGAAAGAACCACAATAAGTTCAAGTTTCAAGCTTATCCTTTAAGTTTATTAGAAACAAAAACTATCAAATTCTTATCAAACCATCTCCAACTTCTCTATGCAACTAGATAGAGTCTAAAATGCAATAAGATGGGAGTCCAAAGAGACCGATTCCACCGTCAAAAGATTTTACGTTGAATAGATGATTGAATTGTAAGCTTCATACCGAGTTACTAAAAGGCTGAAAAAATCTAATGAAAAAAAGAAAAATATTTCTTTTTTATTGAAAAAACTACGATAACATAATTTTCTCAATTTATATAAATCTCATGCTCACTTTCCCTCCTCAAAACCTTAATTTTAATTTTTAAGGTGTTTCTTGAAAGATAAAAAAAAAAAAAGGTTATCCAATAATGACTAATAAAAAAAGGAAAGTCTAATGTTACTCGGGTCCAATATACCTATTGATGTAAATTATAAATGGCCTTTCGGCTCAGCCCTACAGACTCCGACTCGTCTCAACGGGTCAAAGGGGCTGACCAGAGATCAGGCAGGAATCGTGGGAAACAATGGACCATGGCCACACGCCCACCCGAGCTGTCTTAAGGGGGACAGGAATCCATACCCGATTTGTTATTATTGAAGGTAAGTATAGTGCATGCCCAAACGGCCATACCATCCTCATTTTGCAACTACTTGAATTGTTCTTTTATTCTCCTTTTCTTATCTTGACGCCAAGGCAAGTAAGAGAGGAGGGGGACAGGGATACTTAATGAATTTCGTTTGTCTAAAAATAATTTACGCAATGCTAATAAAAGTTATAATCTCACAATATAAACAAAAAACAAAAGGAACCCAACTTTTTTTTTTTTTTTGAGATAAATAATCCAACTTTAAACTTTGGTTACCGAACATCAATTATAAAGTTTGATTATTACATGGAATTAAATAGCAAAGCATAAGCTGATTATCATAGTCAATTATCATGAGTGCGGCACTCATCTGTCTGCGGGTCGGACTCTTTCTTATTGTCCCGCTCGTGGCTGGCCGCCGCGCTCAGCTCCTCCACTTCGTCCCATGCTGTCACGCACTCTCCGCTAGTTGGGTCTCCGGAGCACGTCTCGTCTGCATTCCTGATGCTCTCTGCCACCTTCTCCGATAACCCCTCGGGAGCTACCCTAACGGGCTGGATTTGCATGCGCCCTGATCTAACTTGGTAGGTTATCCTATCCAAGTCTAAGGATGGTTTAACTTGAAGACGGGTTGAGCCCTTGGTGTGTATGCTGCCGCCTTGGCTAAGACTCCGGGTGTTGAGATATTGAGATTTGATAGAGTGGCCATCATCACTCAGTTTCTGGTTGGCTCTGCTGCGGGTGATATCCTAAATACCAACGGCTATCCTTCAGTAATGATAATCTGCCAGTGCCCGAAGTGGCTTTGTATCATCAATTGTTGGACACTGAGTTATCTTCAAGTGGGAAGCAAATGTATGCTTCTATCATAGATATTTCTTTTCGGGTCTTTCGGAAAACGCTTTTCACATAATTATTCGCAGCGGCTGCCTGGTAGTTTTCAAAAAAGGCGGAGATTTTTTTTATTTTTCATAAAAAAAGAAGATAAAATCAATGAACAAAAACCCCGGGGGTAGGTTTATAAGGTACTGAGTATCTTGGCCAACCGTAGGGTATTATTGAAATTAATGAAAGGAAATTGTACATTCCGACAAATATTTTTTGGTGTGATAATTGATAAAACCCTCTTTACGTAGGGCCGATGGCCCATCTGGTGAGACTGAAGGGCTTCCTGTTTGGGCGGCCCAATCCGAATTGTGTGCTTATGAATTATAAGAATGAAATCACATGCACCGAATAATAAATTTAACCAAAATAAATAAATTATTTATTATATTATATTTTTATTATTTTATATATAATATTATATAATTATATTTATTTAATTAAAATAATAAATAATAACAAACTGACCACTAAATTGCACTCTTCCAGTCGTTGATATTCCATTACAACACTATTACAACGTCTCTTCGACTCCGGACTCAACCAAAAAAGGTGAAAGGAAAATAATAAAAGGAAAAAAATGAAGCGACTTTACAACAAGGTCCACCCTCGCCTTTCTATCCCATCATTCTACCCTCTCGTTCCTCCTCCGTCATCTCCCCAATCCTCTCTCAAGCTCAGCCGGTTCAGTTCCGTCCGTAAACCCGGCCACCTGAGGACTCATTCCAGAGACGTCGCTAGGTTACGCTTAATCATGAGCGCTGCCCCTTCTAGGCTCGGCAATCTCTTGCCTCTTTGCTCGATCGCGGTCGAAGATGTTGGCGGTGGCTCCAATGCCTCCGTTTCATCTTCTTCGGCTGGTTCCGTTACTGAAGATGACGGTAACCTCAGCTTTGTTCTTTTTTCTTTTTCCTTTTTTTTTCCTTATTTTTTTTGGCTTTTGTGTTTGGAGATTGTTTGGTGCTCGCTTTGTTCGTCGTTCAATAGAAGTGGACCGAGTGCTAGGTCTGATGCTTATTTATGTTCCTTTTTTGATAAAATTGCGCGGACCTTCTTTCAAATTTAATTGATCGTGGTTTTTGTTAAACATGTAGTGTTTGGTCTTTTGTGCGGTAGAAAAATATCGTGGAACTTGAACTGTCTTCCTCAACTATTTTTGTTTTTTAATTATTTTAAAGATTTATAAATTTTTATTTTTATATAAAACTTTCATGATGACGATGTTTGCAATCTAAGCTTCTACTTCATTTGAATGGAAAAGGTTATATGTATGTAATTTGCCGGGATCCTTTCTTCTGACAAACTGCAGAAGCATTGGGAGGGAAATATCAACTTCCTCCGCCAGAGATTAGAGATATTGTTGATGCTCCACCTGTTCCTGCATTGTCATTTTCTCCACAAAGGGACAAAATATTGTTTCTCAAGCGGAGAGCTCTACCTCCACTGGCTGACTTAGCGAGACCAGAGGAAAAGCTTGCTGGCATGCGTATAGATGGAAAATGCAATGCCAGGAGCCGGATGTCATTCTACACTGGTATTTGTATTCATCAATTAATGCCTGATGGCACACTAGGGCCTGAGAAGGAGGTATACGGATTCCCTGATGGTGCTAAGATCAATTTTGCTTCATGGTCAATTGATGGTAAACATTTGTCATTCAGTGTCCGGTTTGATGAGGAGAACATCGTCAGCAGCAAACTTAGAGTATGGGTTGCAGATGTGGAAACAGGGAAAGCAAGACCGTTGTTTCAGTCGGCAGATATATATTTGAATGCTGTTTTTGATAATTTTGTTTGGGTGGATAATTCTTCTCTTTTAGTTTGCACCATCCCTTCATCTCGTGGAGATCCACCAACCAAACCTATAGTCCCATCGGGCCCAAAAATCCAGTCCAACGAACTGAAAAATGTTGTTCAAGTTCGAACCTTTCAGGATTTGTTGAAGGATGAGTATGATGAAGATTTATTTGATTATTATGCCACCTCACAGCTTGTTTTGGCTTCTTTGGATGGGGCAGTAAAAGAAATTGGCCCACCAGCTCTATACACATCAATTGATCCATCCCCAGACCAGAAGTATCTTTTGATCAGTTCTGTTCACCGGCCATACTCTTTCATCGTGCCTTGTGGAAGATTTCCCAAAAAGGTAGAGGTGTGGACAAGTGATGGAAAATTTGTGAGGGAACTTTGTGATCTGTCACTTGCCGAGGACATTCCCATTGCATTCAATAGTGTGCGCACGGGGATGCGGTCAATAAATTGGAGGGCAGACAAGCCTTCCACACTGTACTGGTATGTAAATGAATATTCTGCTCTTCTTGTGGATGTGAAGGTGTTTATGTGGTTAGGGCTTGCAAAAAAAGATATGTGGGTTTTACATTCATTAATAATTGTCTTGTTTGGTTGTTCTGATTTATAGGGCAGAGACACAGGACAAGGGTGATGCAAAAGTGGAAGTTTCTCCACGAGACATAATCTATACACAGCCTGCTGAACCACTAGAAGGTGAACAGCCGGAAATCTTTCACAAACTCGATCTCCGATATGGGTATGGATATGAGATATGTATTTGATCTCTTTTCCTTGCAAACTTTAGATAGGTGCTTCCATGGTGAACATATCTCGATGAATCTACAAATTCTTAGATTTTCGGTCAACCCTTTGAATTAGCACACACTGTGACTTTTGAGATAGGTTCAACAGTAGCCCAAAGTTGGACAGGCCTTTTTTGTAATGTCAATATGCTTCAGTTACTCTCAACATTCACAAAGTCCTGAGTTTCTTGATTGCACAATGAAACTAATCACATGGAGGTGTCTGCATGGATGAACATGCACATATATTTGAATGCTATAGGAATGGCACTTAATTGGGTGGCAAGGAGAACTAGCAGCATGATTGGGACATATATATTTGACCTTATGTTAGCTAATCATCTGCTGTGACTTTGTTTTGTAATATTTGCTTAAACGATTGACATATAAGCTTGTTTTAATATGTGCTCCTTTTCCTACATTGCAGTGGTATTTCTTGGTGTGATGACTCACTAGCCTTAGTTTATGAGTCATGGTATAAGACAAGAAAAACAAGAACCTGGGTGATGTCTCCTGGAGCTAAAGATGCAACCCCTCGCATATTATTTGATAGGTCATCAGAAGATGTGTATTCTGATCCGGGGTCCCCCATGAGGAGGAGAACTCTAGCTGGAACTTATGTGATTGCAAAGGTGAAGAAGGACAATGATGAAAACACATATGTTTTACTGAATGGAAATGGTGCTACACCAGAAGGGAACATCCCCTTCCTTGATCTATTTGACATGTGAGTATTCCATAAATACTCTTTGCCTTCCTCATCATGTTTTAAATACCATTGTTGCTATAATATTTTAGACATTTCCTTCCAGAAATACAGGCAGCAAAGAACGAATTTGGGAGAGTGACAAGGAAAAGTACTATGAGTCTGTTGTTGCATTAATGTGTGATCAAAATGAGGGTGATCTGCACCTTGATCAGTTGAAAATATTGACCTCAAAGGAGTCAAAAACTGAAAATACCCAATATTTTACCCAGAGTTGGCCAGATAAGAAGGCATGTCAAATTACAAGTTTCCCTCATCCATATCCACAGTTAGCATCATTGCAGAAAGAGATGATTAGGTACCAAAGAAAGGACGGGGTTCAGCTGACTGCAACATTATATCTGCCGCCAGGATATGATCCGTCAAAAGATGGTCCTCTTCCATGTTTGGTCTGGTCCTATCCTGGAGAATTTAAAAGCAAAGATGCTGCAGGACAAGTTCGTGGTTCTCCTAATGAATTTGCCGGCATAGGTCCCACATCACCTCTTCTTTGGCTGGCTAGAAGGCATGAATTCCTTTTCCTCAAATTTCCTCATTGCATCTCTTTGGTTTTTACCTTGTTTCCATTTTCAGCTTCTGTGGGCTCCACTAATGTCATTACTTATTTGCTTTGAATTGTTGGACCACTTTATAATCACTTTAAGGTCCTGCAGATTTGCTATTTTATCTGGACCAACAATTCCTATTATTGGCGAGGGTGATGAGGAGGCAAATGATAAGTAAGTTGATATAAATGTTATGGACATTCAGTTTTAGTCCTGTGCATATGGGTAGGTTTCCTTTCTCATGTCTCATGGAATTATTGGCATGAGTGAAAATCATATTTGCTTAATGCTTTTACTTCCTTTGTGTCATACAACTTGTCTTGATGAAGTTATAGCTAAAGCTGACTCCACCCTTATCTTTTGTCTGTATCTATCTAATATGACAAATGTTAACTATATATAGTTTGAGGTACCAACAAGAAGAATGCAGTAGTCTTGTACCTTAATTTTTTTGAATAGTCTAATTTCTCTAATGTTCTTCAAAGCATTTTTTATTCTGTTCCTCATCTAGTGAAAAGTATTATTGAAGATGGTCCTATTATTTGACAAAATCAATGCCTTAACTAGATATGTAGAGCAGCTGGTTGCTAGCGCAGAGGCAGCTGTTGAGGAAGTTATCCGACGTGGGGTAAGCTTCTCGGTTCCTCCATGTGTGACTAGCCATAGCATTAAGATGAATGAATTCATAACTATCTTTTGTATGCAACAATTGTTAAGGTAGCTCATCCAAGCAAAATTGCTATTGGGGGGCATTCTTATGGTGCATTCATGGCAGCAAACCTCCTGGCACATGCCCCTCATCTCTTTTGTTGTGGAATTGCACGCTCCGGTGCTTACAACAGAACACTTACACCTTTTGGCTTCCAGGTAGCTTGCTTGTTGGAATGAATATGATTTTGTTTAAGACCCCATAAACTTACTGTTTGATGGTTTAGTGACTTGTTTCACTTCGTTGGCATAGAATGAGGACAGAACTCTTTGGGAAGCAACTAATACCTATGTTGAGATGAGTCCTTTCATGTCAGCAAATAAAATTAAGAAACCAATACTGCTTATCCATGGAGAAGATGACAATAATCCAGGAACGTTAACCATGCAGGTACCATTCCCTCTTCCTTGGTACATTCTTGGCCAACTGTGTCTTGCCAATCATTCAATAAACTTGGAAGTTATATCTTTCTTCCACTACTTAATATTTCACTTTTGAGGTTTTACCTAGCTGTTTAATTGTTTGATGCTAGCATTCTTTCTTTATTCTACTTATTCTACTTGTGGCTTAGTTTGAATATTGATTTGATGCAGTCAGACCGTTTCTTCAATGCTCTGAAAGGTCATGGTGCTCTTTGTCGTCTGGTCATTCTTCCCTTTGAGAGCCATGGCTATGCCTCACGAGAGAGCATCATGCATGTTCTCTGGGAAACTGACAGATGGCTGCAGAAATATTGTGTGCCAAACATTTCTGAAGTAAACACAGAACTTGATACATGTAAAGATGAATCTATCCAAGGAGTTGCAGGCCCTGAAAGCAAAATGGTTGCTGCCAGTGGAGGTGGTGTCCCAGAGCTGGCAGATGATGATCACCAAGGGCTAAACTCTCTGCCAAGGTCATTGTTATGGTAATGTCTCCATCCCTTGCATTCATCAATATAATGCACTCATGCTGAATCTTTTTTTCACAAAAAAAACCAATATCAGATGTGCTTATTTCTGATAAAACTTTTTCGGCCTTAAATTGACAATGTATATTGAAGAAATAGACCTATAGAGGATGGACAAGCCTTATTTTAATATTAAGGTAACTCCATTGTGACTTAGAATTCACAGTTTTTGTGTTAATAACCTTTGTGAATTAAAGGATAAGACTGCATACGCGTAACCCTTTTTCATAGTCTACAGTGTCAGAGTCTCAGCACACCCCTGTTCATTTACAAGGAATGGTCAGTTGACACACACTCTTTTTTCAAAGTACCTCCACGTTAAAGGATCTGAACTTTCAAAATATGGTATCCACGAGATCCTTCATAAAGCGAATACTTGTAGGGTATGATGATGTGTTTTTCATTCCGGCATTTTCCTACCTCCCTAAGCAAGATGTTACTGCATTTTGTAGATTGAATTGCTGACCTTTGGTTGCTGAGGATTAAATTTGGAGCAGCAACAACAGGCAGTGTATATTATGCACATTTATTTTGTGCAGGGCGGTGAGAGCCCAAGAGAGTGTACGACATTACATTTATGCACATTTTAGTGGTTAAGTAACGTTTACAACATTCTTGCTTATGATCCCTTACGTAACGGTCAGTGCTAAGCATAGTCTGTTTTTCAGAAGCAAGTTATTCTGTGTTGTGTCAAGACATACCTCGTCTTCTGTATCACATAGTGCCGTGACGTGTTTAAAAATTTGGATAATGAACTTGATACAATTCACTAGTCCAAATACTGTAGGCTCACATAGTGCTATTCATCGTGCCTAAATTGCATTGTGCTTGGATTAGTTTTCCTGGTGAACTTATATCTTGTTGGGTCACGTCCTTCGAGAAAATGATAATTAGTTTATAAAAATTTTTAAAAATTAAAAAGTAAGTTTATATATAATTGTAGTGAAGCTAATGAGAACCAACAATAGAGAGCAACCCATTTATAATCTACAAAAACATATTGTTGCCAACAACTGCCACTACCATTTGTAGATGTTGCTCATAAAATTAATTTTTTTTTTGTCTTTTTAATTTTTTGAATAGTCTAAATTTCTTTAGATTACACACATTAACATTTGAATTTTTGTGGAGAAATTTTTTTTAATCTAATCATATCACAAAAAATAATTTAAATATTTTCTAAGATATTCAATAATATAATTTTTTTTAAAAAGGCCCCAAATTAGGTCGTGCCTAAGCTCAGGCCCAAGCAGAACGAGATGTGCTCCGCCTGTCATTGCAAGAAATTTATTCTCCAAAAAGTCAAAGTATGCTCTAGTTACGAGCCAAACAAGGGGATACAAAAATCACTATATTGCAGAAGCTGTTCATAACATCATGATAGAATCATCATGACAATTTATTCTTCTGCAACAACGCTGATCTCACCTTTCTCTAGCAAGTCATAAAACGCTCTCACTTTCCTCTGCTCATTCCAGTGATGCATCTTCCAAAAACTGCCGGCAGTCAAGCCAAGTGCAATCCCAATAATTATCTCCTTGACAACACTTGGCCCTTTCAAGGTGGGATGGGGAATTCTGCCAGCCATTTGGCTTGCCTAGCTAGGTATATAAATCTGCAACCATTGTCTCTTTGTTCTTAGCATGCACAAATGAAATGACTAACATTGTACATGCAAATCCTCAAACAAGCCGTAAAGCAAAGAAAACCTAATACAGCCATTCATTTGAACAGAGCAAATCTGCATCACCAATTCTTTACAAAAGAATTCCGGTTGGTACAGCACAAGAAATCAGACCATCCACTTGCAGAACCCAAAGACCCCAGCCCAAATGCAGTAAAACTCCACAAATATCACTTCATAAAACTCTAGATCATAGGATCGATTACACAAACCAATTGGTGGAAGTGACTAGATGAGTTACGTATTGTAATGATATCATGAGATATAGAAACTGTTAACCAATCTGCACCTTCACATGCAGTTACTATATAGATGCCACTTTTACACACCCGGAAGATATTCGATTAACCCATGTTGACTTTTTAGTTTGCTCCATATTGCTACAAAAGAAACCTAGTGCCTTTGATTTATATGTTCATCACATACAAATTTCATCATGTAGAAACCTTTTCAAATCTCTTTCGTTTTTTTTTTTTTCTGTTCAGAAGCTTGGTCTTATTCAAACGACTCACCTATCCTACCTTCCTTGGAATCTCGCAGACAAGTATTCATTTTCACACGATTTTACAATTAACTTTCAAGAATCTCCATGTTCACTTACCAACTTACTAGTATAAACTTACCTTGCTCAGACCAGTGTCCAGAGGTCCAATCATATTCGACACCCCCAAATACAAAAATTAATAAGCATCCATTGACATTTTAAAGGTAAACAGAAATGAAAAAAAAAAATA
Organism: Kandelia obovata; assembly: GCA_021464305.1. Taxonomy (NCBI): domain Eukaryota; kingdom Viridiplantae; phylum Streptophyta; class Magnoliopsida; order Malpighiales; family Rhizophoraceae; genus Kandelia; species Kandelia obovata. The sequence continues at coordinate 4,285,673 of CM038478.1, read as the reverse complement.
ATATATATATATATCCTGAAATTTTTAAAATTAATAGGGGACCAGAAAAATAGGACATCTCATCTAAGAATAAGCCCTCCCTATAGCTTGTTGGTTTGGCTTAAGGTCAAGACCCTCAGGTCAACGGATCCAGGACTGGTGAGATTGCCAAAGTAGAGAGCATAAAATTGAACCAAAAATAATAATAATAACCATAATGATAACGATCACCCACGATACAAAACAAGCAAATCCAACGACTGAAACCCTAAAAATATACGGTAGAGAACTCTTAAAAGGCAAATTATCAATCGGAAACCTTGAGAAAGATAGATAGATAGCCATTTGGTCAAAAAAATGGAAGCTAGGGTTTACCTGGAATATGCGATTGAAGCAGATTGCGAAATCGTATTAGTCAGGCGCTGCGTGTCCGTCTCTATAACTTCTGTCTTGCAACTTTGCGCGAGTCTCTGATAGTGATAGCGCGGTCCACTAGCTCTGGGAACGTTTGGTTCTAGGGTTTATGTGCTCCAACCTCAGGATTAGGATAGAATCATTCGGCATACGGCATGGGCCTGCTCCAATGGCTTGTTCCGTTTATGCACTCTACGTTGGCTGGCCCCGTCCAGTTCAGGTTTGGGCCCCAGCAAATTTTTTTTTTTATCCTCCTCTTCTTCTTATTTATTTATTTATTCATTTAAATATCATATAGTTAGTAAAATTTGTAACAACAATTAAGTTGAATTAAATATCTGCTGCATAGAGAAGCCGATGTATGAACTTTGTATTAAAAAAGGAAGTAAACCTTCGAATCCTACTTCTTTCATGTCTTTATATATATACGTGTGTGTAAATTATATCATTTTTTTATTAAAAAATAATAATAATAATTAAATTAAATTAAATTTATTCGATGTTCCCTATTTTGGGTAAGTCTCTCATCTGTCAACCATTTCTCTTCTCTCTTTGTTTGGTTCTACATCTGGGTTCTGTGGTCAACACTTTTACTGCAGACATTAGTCAAAAAGGTTTGTCCTTTGTTCTGTTATGAGACTGGAATTTTGTCTCTATTTTTTGTCCATTTTCGTGTTAGAGTCGCAGATTAAACACCAATACTTTTAAGTTTTGAATGATATGATATCATGTGTGACCTGGGTTGCTTGTTCTCTTATGGATTTGCTTGTAGAAAATTTCCAACGATTTTATAATAATTATTAACCAAATCAATCTATGATACCTTTTTCAGCCAGCAACCTGTAATTACGAAGAACTGTTGTTGCTACGTTTTTTTTTTTTTTCCCCTCCAACTAAACTAGTTGGTCTGATGGATTATATTTCAAAATTTGGACACGAACATGTCTCAGCTTATAGCTTTGATGTCTTTTGAATGATAATTTTCTCAATCACACATAAGACCTGTCATGATATGTTATAATCTGAGATAGAAACTGCGCCCAATTGGGTTAAAGAACTTCATACTGGAATGATCTCTATAGAATGCCGTAGTAGACATGGCAGACATACTAATGCATGCTAACAATGAAGTTCTTGGCTGACCCAAGTGCTCGTGTCTTTGTTAAAGGAGGCAGCAATGCTGTTCCTAAGCACTCAATCCGCTAGAAAAAAGTATAATTGTATATGGGGTCATTTTACTAAAAACGATGATCCTAATAAACAAGAAATGTTTTGCAACCACTGCAAGTAGGCTTTTTGTTATCAACCAAAAGGAGAGCGGTGCTACCAAATTGTGGGGACATTTGAGCATATGCAAGAACTATCCAAAATGAGAATTCAGCTCATCTCTGAGAAGTTGCAGTTGTTTGCTACTCCTGCTTTTATGTACTGTTGCATGGATTTATGAGTGGTTAATTGTTACGTAGATTTTTAAGTTTTTGATTGTTATGTTTATGGGATAAGTATAAATTTATTTGTTAGACTTGTGGATTTATAAGTCTTGTGGGTGTCCATTTTTTGTTATATTACTCATTTTTTCAATTTACTAGGAGTTTCAAAAAAAAAAAAAAAAAAAAGTAGAATTCCAAAACGTCTCAAATTTTCTGCAATTAATTAGCAAAGTTTGGTTTGGACGATTTGAGTAGACGATTGTTTTGGTTGCAAATTGAGATTTAAAAAATTGTTATAGGCAGTTTGGATATAAAATTTGCCTTTAAATTTTTTTTTTCTCCCTTTAAATGAAATTTATCATACGGTACTTGTCCCGAACGTTCGATGAAATGGTTGTCTAATCCACTTTTTGAGCTGAACCTAGCAGTAGCTTTTTATTTAAATTTTATATTTTTAAATTGATTATTTTAAATAAAAAGTGATAAAAATACTAAAAATTATATATTAATTAAGTAAAAATAAATTAATTTTAAATTAAATATATATATTTCGTCTGAATATGCAAGACCAATGATGAAAATTGATCATATATTTTATGGGTTTTATTTATTAATTGAAACCAACTATTTATTCCAACTTTTTCGATCTCCCAAATGTAAAAGGTTGAAAGGAAAACAAAAAAGAAAAAAAAAGCATCGGCTAAACATTAATTTCACTACCGTAAAACCGATGCGGAACTTTTAGTTTTGTTGGATTTTGAGGCTGATCATTCGGAGGTGACAACCTTGGGATTGACGCCATCTTCTTTAAAAGCTAAAGCCCCAAAAAGCTTTCATGGCAGCCACCTTAACTGCCTGAATCTGAACTATATATTAATAGATTTTTGGTCCAGTGGAGGCACTTGCCCCTGCACCTCACCTCTAGCAACATCCACCGTTCACTGCATGGATCTTTATATATTTGCATGTATGTGTGTGTATTTAGTGGTCAAGCATTCGACCCCGTGATTGTTTTTCAGATAATATGATCACAACAAACAACTCCATGGGCAAAGCATTAACCGTAAATCTAAGGTTTTTGATTTATCCTAATGATAGGATGAATCAATTATATTTTGAGTGCAACCACGCGGCTTTACATTTGGTAGGCGCGGGGCGCACGGTCTAACCATGGCGCCTTTCTTTTTTTTTTTTTTTTTTATCACTTAGAAAAATATAATATATTTCCAAAAAAATGCATTAGAATGCATTACATTTTTTTTAGAAAGTGAAATATATTTGCTGAAAAAAAAAGTATATTTTGATTCTTTATAAAAATATGCTATTGTAACTAAAACAAATGAAGTACATGCCTTAGAGAATGCATCGTATTATTTTTTTTAGAATGCCATATAATCTTAGGAAAGTAGACTCCATTTTTTTTTTTAAAAAAAAACACACTATATTGTAATTTCTTTTTATATATATATAAAGAATAAATATCACTATGATGAGACCTTAAAGTTTCAATTATAATTTTGTAAAAAGATATTAAATTTAATTTTTTTAATAAAAAAATTATTGATCAATTTATTTTATAGTGAGACGGTACAATCCTTCTTTTTTTTTTCACTCGGTATTACGGGAATCACCCATTTTCTTGACTAAAACAAAGATGTAGAATCATCACTCTTATATTGTAAAAAGGATGGAACTTGTATAGGAGGCCAACATCCACCTTATTGGAATTGTCTAAACCATTCCACCTATTTCCAACAGCCCACCCCACCCTACCACCCACCACCCGCCACCCACCACCCAATATACATACATACAAATAGTCAAAACAAATCACAAAATGCTCTCACACTTTTTATTAATTGCCAAATTCCCAGTCATTACTAACACCTTCACAGCCACCAAGTCTCAAACCTCTCTATCTCGCTCTCTCTCTGTGTAGAATGGCGCCTACGGCACTCTGCTCTGCCAAGACCCTAATCGTCCTCTTCCTCCTCTCGGCCATCCCCGTCGCCTACATCATCTCCCTCGAGCTCGCCAATCCCCCAACCCACGTCTTCCACTACCACAGCTCTGCCTTCATGCGCGAGTGCGCCAAGTGGGACGACCCCAACCGTCGGTTCCTCGTGTCCTTCCTCAACGGTGGAGTAGGCGAAATTCCCGTCCCCGACGACTATTCTCCGGGGACTGTTCTGCAGGAAATCGGAGTCATCAAAGACGTTGACTTGACTGGGAATGCTTCTCTTGGCATTTCCATTGACCGCCACAGGAATCGCCTCCTCGTGGCCATAGCCGACGTGTTTGGGAACAAGTACAGCGCTGTCGGGGCTTACGACTTGTCCACGTGGAAACGTTTGTTTCTTACCAAGCTCAGTGGCCCAGGTAACAAGGGGGCGGGGGGCGGCCCCTAGAGGGTTTGGCTGTTTTGGTCATCATTTTAAATTTTAATTAAATTCAATATCTGTCTGGATTTGTGTTGGTCGCCCACTGCTGGTTCTTTCCTTTTTCGCTTTTTTTTTTAATGCCAATTTAATTGCTGATTAAGTCGTAGTAATCTTAAAAGAACGATGGTTGATTTGATTGGGTGCGGGCCGGCTTCTACGCCTTGTTTGGGTCGAGAGAAAGAACGAAGAAAGAAAATGAGTGAAAAGAAAAATATATTTTCTTGCCTTTGGATTGGAAAAGAAAATTTGAGTAAGCATTTTTCTGATGACCCCACCAAAAGTCAATGTCAAGAATACAGGTAGGAAGTACGGAGGAAATGCTGGGTTTCTAACTGCAAGACAAAAGTACTTATTTGCCTATGTACATGTTACATAAATTGTTTTTAAAAAAAAAATAAAAAAATTAATCAATTAAATAAAAGCCTATTAAACAGAAAATAGATATTTAAATATTTAACCTTTAAATTGTTTTTTAAGAGATATAAATTGATAATTTTTAGGTAAATGATATAGTTATGAATTAGAAATAATAATTTTCTTTTTATCTATTTTTTCAGTAATCAAACAAAAGAAAATCATTTTCTCTTCATTTTCACTTTCCAACTGAGAAAAAGAAAATTGTAATTTGTCCTTCTTTTTTAAGTATGTATGATGATATTATTTTATTAAAAATATTTGTGTGTATATATATACACACACTTAAATTTTATTTTAATAACAATTTATTTATTTTTTTATAATATAAAAATGTTAATTGTTGTTTTTTAAAAAATAATTGATTCACCGATCCAATTGATAAGTCAACAGTCAGAACAATGGCTAACTGAATTGAATCCTTCTCCGGTTAAGGTCTAATTTGATTTAAAAATTATGCCTAAAATTATGGTATTTGTGGGGTGGTTGGCTTCCCGAATATGCCTAAAAATTATGTGCTAATGTTCACTCCCCCTGCTGAAGCTCATTTGTGTACTCCCATAAGCAGGCAATTTTCAGGAACTTCGTGTCTTAGTTAAGTACTTAGAATTATAATAGATGCAGAGACAGTCTTAATTGAAAAGAAAAGTGGTCGGTGCCATGTGTGATTCAAGTACTTCACATTTGGTTTTCACAGAAGTCTTGTTTTTCGATTCTGCAGGTGATGAGAAAGCCTTTGCCGATGATGTTGCAGTTGATGCAGAAGGCAACGCTTATGTTACTGATGCCAAAGCTAGTAAAATTTGGAAGGTTGGGCCGGATGGCGAGCTCCTGTCCATTATAAGAAATCCACTCTTCACTCCAAAAGAATGGTACAAAAACATAGTCGCACTAAATGGAATTGTTTTCCACCCAGATGGCTTCTTAATTGTCATCCATACATCCAGTGGCAATTTGTTTAAGATTGATATAACCAGAGGAGATGAGGTCAAGTTGATTGAAGTAGCTGGAGGCCCACTGTCATTTGGAGATGGCATAGAGCTCCTTTCTCCAACTAAACTTGTGGTTGCTGGAAATCCTTCTGCGAGATTAGTGGAGAGCTTTGATGGGTGGGAGACGGCTTCCGTCGTGTCAACATTCCGAGGGCCTGCTCATAGATTGGCGACAGCGGCAACTGTGAAGGATGGACGGGTTTATCTTAACCACATGATTGGTATGGGATACCCAAAGAAGAAGCATGCCATTGTTGAGGCAGTCTTTACTTCCACTTGATGGAAAAAGTGGACTAAATTGTTGAAAGGATGCAATTTTCCTTTGCAAGATCTGCCATCTGTGGATTCAGGATTTTGCTAATGCCTCAGTGTCATCATTCCTTTTGCTAATGAAAAAGTCATGTTCTCTCTGACCAAAATTCTACCATGTTTCAAAGTAGGTAGATATTCACTCATGCCAGATAGGATCTACCATGTTTATAGGATTCATTTAATCTAAGAGAAGTTTACCATAGGTTAAATGCCCAAAGCTAGTTAGGAATTGTTTTGATTAAAGAGAAGGATTTTGGCATCTTGGGAGGAATGAATGGGCAAAAACTTAACTGGTTTTCCCTTCCACTGGAGTGGCTGGTGGAGAGTCCAGAGAAGTGAAAGTGCTTGGTTTGTGGTTAAAAAAGAGAAAAAAAAAAAAAGATGGACTTGACTCGATGTTGTTCCACTGCAGTAACTTTGGCCCATTTGAAGTTGATTTCGAGCTCCATAATTTGAACCCAGCTTTAGCATCCGCACGTTGGGCTCAACTGGCTTGCGTAAATGCATAAACGTATAGTTGTTGGGTCACGATATACTTTTTAAGTTTAAGCTTAGTCAACTCGTATTTTTGGTTTCATTTTTAGAAAATGATGTCCGATTCTTTCCTTTATTTGCCCATAGTTCGAAAATTGTAACTCAAATTCTCCTCGTTCTTCCTTAAATCAAAAAATAATAATAATAATAAAAAGAAAACACTTCACATATAAACATTTTTCGTAAATAGGCCTCGTCCAGTGCACCATCTGCTTAACCTACGACTCCACTTCCTCTACAAACATGACAATTCCATCTATTTCCGTGATGCCCCACTTGGGTGGTTTTTTCTCGCCAATATCCAGCTACAAGCAATCGTACTCTCTCATTAAAATTTAAATTAAATATTTTAAAAATAAAAATCTAAATTTTTAATTACTAAAATAACAATCTACTCCGTAATGGATCACACTCACATTGTCAGTAAAAAAAAAAAAAGAATAAATTTCAAAAAGAATAATCAAATTAAATGTAAGTCAACCCCTCATTTTAGCTCATGATATAGATTACAGCCATGAATTGTTATACTACACCCATTTCTTATAGGGTTACTCAAACAACTTGAGTTATAGAAAATTATTGTCTTTTAACAGTTATTATAATTCAATTTGTACATAATTTGTTGGGGCTAGACTAGAGAGCCCTTTAAAAAAAAAAAAAAACTAAAAAAAAAAAAAACTACATCCACCTTACCCTGTAAATTGAAGTAACTGTGGCATTTGCGAGCAAACCAAAGGCGGCAACCACAATATACAAGAGAAAAGTGTTAGTCAGAGTCCTTCACGAATCACCGGTCACTTTATTTGTAGCCGAATTAAGAATATGCTGTTTTTCCAGAAGGAAGGTGAGAGATGATAGTACAATTTACCACCAATATTTTATACCTTTTTCCAAAGGGAACGTGAATGAACATAGAGTAGGAGGCCGGAAGGGCAACTATAACAGCTTTAAGCAGAGGATTGTACAGATTGTATGGATCAGCTAAGCGGTTAAGGTCCGTTTGTTTTAAGTAAAATATTTTTTTAAAATTTTTTTTTCTTAATTTTGTATATTTGATAAATTAAAAAGATATAGTTAACTTAAAATAATAATAAAATTAACAAAAAATGATAGTCTTTTTGCAAAACATAACTACTGCTCAAAACAAATAAAAATTATTTTCGCAGACTTGCGACAAGTGAGGAAGAGAGAGTATGATGTACAGAGAGAAATAGTGACTTTCGAGTCATTGTTAATTTCCCTAATTACCGATTAATTTTATTATTATTCTTATTAGTTATCCATTTTCATAGATCAATTTTATCATTAACCTTTTTTTTTTTTTTGGGTCATTTAGTGTCATTATTTTATAAGGATCTAATTGAATTTTTTTATTTATATATTTTTATCTGTAATAATAATTAATTTATATCAAAATTCAAAACTTTTTATTCTGATTTTACTTTACAGTAACTAAAATCAAGAAAATATTTTTCAATAATATAAATAAAATCTAAAAAATAATTTATTTTTTATAAAAAAATTCAGAAAATTTTTTTTATAGACAAATTATTTTTAATAAGTGATCTACAAGTTTCTTCTTCTTCTTTTTTTTTATTTGTTTCCTGTACAGTTTCTGTGAGGGTATTTTGGTAATTACATGACCGTAGTCTTTCCATTTCAAACTGCCAGGAAGGCCACAACCTTTTCCTGCTCCACAGTGACCGGCTCATTTATGCCTAACGCGGCTTGTTTTTAATTTTTCGGCTCCCTTTGTGCATTTGCAGCAAGCACGAGTCCTTCAGAAAAAAGACATTTTCAACGAGTTTTCTTTCTAACATTTTTTTTTTTTGTTTTTTGGGCGGCGGTTTTCTTAAAAGAAAGCCTCACATTTTCACACACAAGAACTGGGAGAAAGTAAAACACCGTTGAATGGAGAGGCAGAGAAGTTTCTCCTTCAAGTCCACAAGATTCCTGCTCTTCTCTTGCACAATCTCATCTTCTGTAGTCTTTCTCACGTTTTTCACCATCTGGGTGTTCGAATCCACCCCTTCAGTTCTCCAAGAAGCAGGCTCTGAGTTCAACAAAACCTTTCTTGGCGTTGACCTCAAGCCCCTCACTGTGCAGACTTACACTGGCTTCACTAAAAATTTCTCTGTAAGTGACTTGAAGAATTCAGTTCTGATAGATAACCATATCAAAATACCAGAAAATGCATCTGGATTTTTGAGCAAACCGGTTCTAACAAAAGAAAATGAATCTCAGACATCAAAAGCTCACAAAGATAAAGTCGGTTATAATAGTAACTTCAGTACAGTGCAAGCGGGTGCATTGGTACCAGAAACCCCATCCAGGAAAATCCAACTAGCAACAAGCAAAACAGAAGAAAAAGTTGAAGCTCCGAGGAGCGAGAAAATTACAGACGGGAGTGGATCGACAGTAGTAGAGAAAACCGAAGCTCGAAGCAAAGGAAGAACTGGAGAGAGGACAAGCGGATCAATTTCTGGTGGGCAGAGTAGAAGTCAAATTAGTGGGAGGATTAAGAAGAAGAGTATAAGGGAATGCGATGTTGCTAAAGGGAAGTGGATCTATGACGCAAGCTATCCTCTTTACACGAATAGTTCGTGCCCGTTTATAGATGAAGGCTTTGATTGTGCTGGCAATGGGAGGCTAGATAAGGATTACATGAAGTGGAGGTGGCAACCTCAAGATTGTGACATTCCAAGGTATTAAGTACAACCTCTAATTTCGGTCCTTTTTTTTTTTTTCCTGAATTCAACTGTAATTTTTCCTTTAATTGAAAGTTTTAATGATTCGTAGTTAAGAGAAGCAGAAGGGGACTAAGCATTTATGTTGTTCTTGGTGGGCATGGGAATGGGGGATCGTTTCACAGGTTCAATGCGACGAAGATGCTGGAATTGATGAGAGGGAAAAGGCTAATTTTTGTTGGGGATTCGATAAATAGGAATCAATGGGAATCTATGCTGTGCATGTTAATGGGAGCAATTAAAGATCCTAAAAGGGTGTATGAGAGCCGCGGAAGGAAAATTACAAAGGAGAAAGGGAATTATAGTTTCAGATTTGTGGTAACGAGTTGTTTTCTGCGGCAAAGTTTTTAGTTTTGTCTGTGTTCCCGTTTCTGCTGGATTTTTATCTAATTTTTTAGGCTTATATTCTCAGGACTATCAATGTACGGTTGAATACTATGTATCACATTTCTTGGTTCATGAGAGCAAAGCTAGAGTAGGACAGAGGCGAGTGCAAACCTTGCGCATTGATTCTATTGATCATGGATCTTCAAGATGGAGGGGAGCAGATATCCTGATCTTTAACACTGCACATTGGTGGTCTCATTACAAGACCAAAGCTGGGTAATTCCATTTTTGTGTCATTGGGATTTGAAACCTAGTCCATTGCAATCTCTAGGAGTTTCATTATTCAGAGTTTCCAATTTCTTGCTACGGCTGGAAATTTCTTCATTAAGAAAGCATGTCTGAATTCGAAGTATGAGGATGGTTTGACACTTCAAATATTATAAACCCTTGCATGGATTGGTATTGGTCTGAAAACCCCTGATTAGGAAAAATATTTCCTCGGGAAGATCAAAACTTTATGGATAAGATGCTTTGTCGCATATACTATTCTCGTCAATTTCTTACTGTATTCCTCATAACAGGATCAACTATTACCAGGAAGGAAGCCAAGTCCATCCACAGCTAGATGTTTCCACAGCTTTCAGAAGAGCATTGATGACTTGGGCAGCATGGGTTGATAGACACATTAATCACAGAAAGACCCGAGTTTTCTTTCGGAGTCCAGCACCATCCCATTTTAGGTCTGTTATCAGATTATCTTGTGATAATAAAAGTCTGATTTGGGCATAACCATATCTATTTGCTGAGTAACTTATGCTCTAATATACAGAGGTGGGCAATGGAATTCTGGTGGACATTGTACAGAAGCCACTCGGCCCTTGAACACAACTTTAAGCACCAGCTATTCTGAGAAGAATGCAATCACACAAGAGATCATTAAGCATATGAAAACTACTGTAACATTCTTGAATGTAACTAGTCTCTCAGAGTTTAGGATAGATGGTCATCCATCCATGTATGGGAAAAAATCTGGCATGCGATATGCCTCAAGTATTCAGGATTGTAGCCACTGGTGCCTGCCTGGAGTTCCAGATACATGGAATGAGTTGTTGTATTTCCACTTGATAACTAGAGGATGAAATATTTTGTAGTAAAGCTTGGTTTTGATTTGTTGCCCATTCTTTCAACTCCTGCCTTCACAGAAGCCTTAAAAAGGTATCTGATAGTTGTTTCCATATTATTGTCCAATTACCAAGCAATCTTCGGTTTTGTCTTTTGGCCTTTTTATTCGTCATTTGTTCAGTGAAAATGGTCTCATGTCTCAATGTGGTCCTGCACACTATATTGAATTGCATAGGCGTATGTCCAGTTTCCCCGGATACTGCTTAATGAAAACCTGGAATTCCGTATTAGCAAAAGGGAGCAAGCAGTTGATAAAAAAAAAGGAATGATGAATTGGCACAATCATCGAGAAGTAAATTGGACATTGAACAATTGTTGCATCTTATTTCGTTCAAGTCGGGTAAAAGGAGACATCTAAAATATAAGCATCTAACGGAGGTCTAGAAATAGGCTTCCTAACCTGTCATTACTGAACTTCCAAATTGAAAGGGATTGTACGGGGTTCCTTTCCATCCAATTATCAAACATTTACCATCCTTATCAAGGGTACAGAAATCTCCGGAGGGAAAGTGCTTAACAACTAAGACAGCTTAGTAAAGGGATGACTCACTAATTCCAACTTTAATCATTCTGAAAATTGAGAAGAATGCCCTCCACACATCTATTTTTACGCTTCTAGTCATCCTTTCTTTTCCTTCAGTAGCTATTATGTTGTTTATCCCATAAGCGAAGACTGCTTCAATTTCTGTTCTATGCTCCTCGCTGCTTTGATCCATACAGGTATCCAGGCAATCAAAATATTCGCTATAGTAGAATAGGCCTTCAACAAATCGGTTTACAAATACGGGCGCATTGTGATTTGCTTCAGCTTCAGCAACCACCATTATTGATGGATTGAAACTTTTTATTACCCTCGTCAGATGTTCCAAGAACTCGGGCCTATAGATCACTTTAGTATCCAGTTAGCCATCACAATAACAGATCCATCAGCTGCTAGAGCAAATTGCTCATACTTGAAATCATTCCAGCACGACAAGTAGACTACCTTGAATGTGAAAGGGAAATTCATGGACTTTGCAAAGTTCTCCAACCTCTTACCAGTCCTCTCCATCTTGTCCTTCTGTGCTAACCGCCCAATAGCAGTTACCCGGACATGTTCAATCCGTGGGTTTTTGCGTTCTGAAAGTGCTTGCATCAAGGCTGTCCACTGGATTCCGGTCCTGATCTCAAGGTCAAGAACATGCAGCTTTGTTGCTGATCCAATGTTCTCAATTATCGATTGGATTGCTACAAGTTGCGATACTTGAGTTAAAGGGATTTTTTAATAGTAGGAAAGAGTGGAAAAGCTGGCACCTAATCCATTAGGAGTTTGACACTTTACTTCTTTAGTTGCATGCTTTCCCATCACCCTATCCATTAGGATTGCATGCTCTGCCAATGGATTGCATGCCGAGCTATTGGACTGCGTGGCAAGTTACATGATAATGCTACTCGCTGCAAGTTTGATTTGTTGGATTTTTGGAATTGCTGCTTCAATAGTTGCTTACAGTTGAAAAAAGTGATTGCAGGGACTGCATTTTACAGTTTATTCTCAGGTACCTATTAGTCCTATCTTTAAATATGAAATGATACGGAAAAAACAGTAATTTAGATAATTGTTTTGTAATTTTTAAATTCAAATTTGAATATACAATTAATTTCATTTGCTTCAATCAATAAAGTACAATGTAATTTAAAATTATAATAATGTTTATATTCAAATCTTCATATACAATGAAGATTATAATCTAATCTAATCTAATGAAGGCAATCAATTTGAGATTTCAAGTAAGTTTCTAGCTTCTTTGCCTCTGCCCCGTCTCTTCCCTCTGCAACTTCCTTGCTGTAACACGGGAAGGATTTCTGTAAAAACTTGTCCACTCAGCCTTCTGCATTGCAACAGACCTCTTGGAGTGGTCTTTTGCTACATTAGTTGTCCTTTCGGATGGAGATAGCGTATGACTGATTCCTGTTGAGGGGTCTACATGGAACCTCGCTGCACTTCTGAGAATAAACTGGTTGTCTCACTCACAGGCTTTGTATTCTGTAGAAAACTTTATTTACAGCTCATACACATGTTTTGAAGCTACTCATCCAGCAAGAAGGGACAATTTATTCAACCACGCGAGGACCGGAACCCTGTGCTTATCAATATTGCAGTTTTAAATGAAAATCTGAGGGTGAAAGTTTGCAGCATTTAAGAAACGAGTACAATAATGGATCTGAACAAGGACAAGTTTTTTAAAGAAAAGGTATGAAATTGGTGGTTCGGGCGAGGAATGATTTTGACAGGGACGTGCACAACCTTAGACGTTGTCTTCATGCCCAAAAATGTCAGTGGAATTCCTTCTTACCCTCCTGCAAAGTGCAAGCACTGCGAACCAAATAAGACCTTTAACTACTCTTACCATTCCAATTGTCACGGACAGGTAATATAGCCACCAGCCAACCCATTCAGCCACACTTGCATCCACCATTACCTCAAGTTTGACCACAGCCACAATAGCCAAAGATTCAACTTCGTCCCTCAGCCTCCACCACCACAGAGTACCGAAACTCACCGCCATTATCACTGTTTGAAGCCAAGTTCTGCGTCTGGCCATGCCAAAAACCGTGTAATCCACTGCCGGTTTGACAACAATTGTGCACCAATGCTGCATGGTCTCATGCAACCCCACTAAGAAAATGATCTTGTTTAGCATAGTTTTCTTTGGAGGAATAACATAGCTGCCAGCTCCGGCAGCCATGCTCCCTTTGATGCCCAAGACAACACAAATTTGTAAGGTGCATAACAGGAACCAGGCAGCATACAGATCAGGCCGGTAACGGTAAATGGCACTTGAGGGTGACTCATGTAAAAGGAAAACGTCATCCGTCAGGCCATGGACAAGAGTGGCTATGCTGAGAATTGAAATAAGGGCATAGAGAATTGCTGAATTGGTGTAGAGGAGCAAAGAGGAGAAAAAGGAAGGGGATGATGGTTCTGTAGGATAAGATGTAACCATGAAGAGATAGTTGTAGCAAGCGAGCCTGGCAATTAGCATAAACGAGAGAGGGATCAAGAGGCTGAAGAGGGCAATTGTCAGATTGAGAAATGATTCAATGAAGATGCCACCACAACTTGGGAGCTCCTGAGCCCTCTGTCGCCAATTCTGCCAACCCATCTTTGCCCTGAAGCAGATGGCCAAGGCCCATAGGTGATGAGAGCACGACAATTAAGTATACTAAAAATTTTTATTGACCGACTAAACTACTAGTTTCAGGATTGGAATAACATTATATGAAGTAATTCCCCACGTATAGCCTTTATTTGCTGGCATAAGGCCTTGTACCATAAGCCCTCTTGCTTTTTGTTTATGGGGAAATTAGGCTCTATCTTTCTGCCAAGGAAACGATGCTTTAGGCCATGACCATCTTAATTTATTCGTTTGTCTTTGTCTCTCTTTTGTTTTGATATATGTTACAGTAATAGTCAGTGGTTAGTCTGTTAGCCATTGATAAAGAAAGAGAACTGTTTCAAAAAAAAAAAATATACTGCAAAGAGTTCACATCCCAAAAAGCACGCGCCCCCAAATCTCTTGATTGTGAGTATTTTAGAGAAAACGGAGGTTGAACCTCCGCCTATTTTCTTCACTAAAGGGGCTAGTGGGTTAGAAAGTAATTTATATTTATTTTATATTATTTATTCTGCCAAATTTTTATTAATGGAATAATTATATTGTTATTTATATAATAAGCCTATCGAAAGGTGAGTCGGGACGGTCCATCTTGTGTATAATATAATCTATCTACCATGCTTGAAGTTACCGTTGCGTAATTGTCCCATTTGCCCAGAGTTGGAATCTGGATGGGCTAGGATCCAAGTCAATGCCAGAACCCACGTGGAGTATACATCACGAGTGATGTATACAAAAATCCATGATGCACAGCCGCACCGGGTCACCGGGTTTGACGTGCTTGTTGCAATTATTGTACTATAACAAGTACAGTCAGCACATGGCGCGATGGTAGATCTCCAGTTTTAATTAAAAATAAAAATTTATAAAGATAATTAATTTATTTTTATTAAAAAATTATAATTTAATAAACTAAAAAAAATATCTATAATTACAATTTTTTACTAAAATATATAGTAAAACTAAATATAAGTTTATAAAATTTTGTTCTTCTTATGAGCGTTTTTTTTTTCTTTGTAAAATAATAAATATCACCCTAATTTTTAATTTTTTTTTACCAAAAAAAATTCCTTATGTATTAAAATTTTTTAATAGAATAAATAGTTTTGTTTAAATAGAATGATTTAAAAAAAAAAAATTAATACTACTCAACTATATATATTTTTACATTTTTCTATGTTTTGGGCCTTTTGACTTTGGTTGCAGCCCGTAGCGGATACTTCCAGGTGTAGTCTATGCACTTGTTTACCAACGTAGGGATTTAGGATTCGAAGTAATCGGACCCAAAAGAAGAAGACCCGTGAGACTTAATGGGCCTTTTCATTTCTATATTAGAAGACACAGCCCTTCAACCCAAAGAGTCCGAGTTGATCTCTTGAAGAACAGGGTAGTATTTTCTTCTTCCGTTTTAATTGAAGGCCCAAGATTGTTTTATTTTGCGTAATTGCACCTTATCCCCTCCAAATGCAACTAGAAGCAAACCAAGTGGAAGAGCGTGGCAATTTTCTTCTAACATCGGTACTTGTTGCTTGTTCCTTCTTTGTTTCCAAATGGCAACTCAAGAAAAGTGTTGCCAAATAGGTTAGGGCCCACTCTACCACAAATTGCTCCACCATTCAAGTGGATGTATGGGGCCAGCATGTTTTCCGGTTCTCATATGACATATCTTCGCATTGATGATGTGCATTGGGGTCACTTAGTATTTAATTGCAAGGTGCAGGGTAGGGCAGTGCTGATCCATTGCACGGTTGCTCATCGCTTTGGCCATACATTTCATGCTGGACCTTAATCACAATTTCTTTTTCAAGAATTTGTGCATTCCAGAATTCTGAGGCTTGCAGTCATTACCTTTTTCATATACGCTTGTAGGAAGGTAGTTGGGAAGATTGTTATTACTGTAAAGATTGGAGAAAATGCTAAGAAACTGAAAAAATGAAGGGCTGCCATATGATTTTTGGTCTTGGAGAAAATATAGGCAAAAGCCAATTAAAGGGTCTCCTTATCCAAGGTGTATATATATATATATACACAGAGTATTCTTTTCTTTGAATGCCCCTCATTTCAAACTAGAATTAACTCGAAATTTCGAGTCTACTAAGTAATTGTCTTTCTACATGCCAATCTCACTCCTTTTGTATTTGTGTTGGAACGGACCTCTGATTTTCTCTCTATCTCACTAGTCAAATGCTCCGAAGTCGATGTCTTTTGTTATCATTTTCTTATCATGAGAGAGGTGTCACTTGTCAATGGTTTCATGTTTGCAGGAGTTATTACAGGTGCATCACTTCAAAGGGCTGTTCAGCCAAAAATCAACAAGTGGAGAGATGCAGAACAGATGCTTCAATGCTCATCATCACCTACGCCTCTAGCCACAACCATCCAGGTCCTGATCTCCTCAGCGCCCGTACAAACCAACTACCTGAAGAACAGCCACAAGAACCGGAGAAACCCAATATCAACCAACCAACCAACCGTAATCCAACATTCCCCAACTTCAAGACATGTAGTACAACAGTCACAACAACCAGAAGAGGAAGAAAAAGAACAAAATCAACCCATTACCACAACCAGTGATGAAGATCACAGTTTCCACTACTTACAATCTCTAACTACAAATTGTGACGGAGATATCATGATTAGCCAAGACAGAGTAATTAGAGAAAGTTCATAGTATATGGGATATTCTGTTGGATGCAGAGCCCACGATCCCTCGCCGTGGACTCGTGACACTTTCCACTTGTACACCCAAATCCGAAGAAAATGACGTTCTTGGAAGAGCTGGAACAACTTCTCACGTCTTCCTCTTTACATTAGCTCCATGCAAGGCCATTTTTCGATGAAAGGGTTCTTCTTGTCCCTTCATAATTCTCGCGTGTTTATCTCTTCCAGCCTAGACCTAGAAAAATGTACATAATGTCCCCCCGATAATATAGGCACTATGGCATTTACGACATTTTGGTTCACGAGTGCTCTATGGAGATAAGGTTCACTTTTCTTTTGTTGAGAGGTTTTGCTTATGAGATAATGGGAAAATAAAATTTCAGATGCCATTTGGGTAGAAATTTACTAAATATATTGAAATTTCTAAGTCCTTGAATTTGAGATTTAGGACTGTGAAATCTTGGCAGGTAGAGAATGCTGTTTTTGGTGTACGAATACACATCATGATAAATTTCATGACATTTTCGATAAAATTCTAGTCTATTTTATAGTAGAAAGTTTTTCAAAGATGAAATCTTTATTGATTTAGAGATACGAGATGAAGTAATTGGTTATTCCTAAAGCCCAATCTGCAGCAACTCATGCATGCTGCCTCGCAACTCATAAGAAAAATAGAACCAACAGGAACGCCAACCGTGAACAAACAGCGAGCATGAAATTCTACGCAAGTTAATTGTAGACACTCATATGGTCTGAAATCTAATATATTCAATATGCACGATCTAGAATAGCTTTTGCCACATCTCTAAAATAAGGTAACGTCCCCTGAGAAAGATCTTTTGCATAAAGTAACAGATCCCTGAACTTGGGGTAGGGGAGGAGCTGCAAGGGCATTGTAGTTGACAGCAAAATGCATTCTTTAATTGAAGGATGCCGACATCACTGTTCGCCCAAACAAATTCAGCAGACTGTTCCTATCTGGCACCTATAAGAAACGCTGATTAATACTGACCATATTTGCAGAAGTTTAACAAACTAGTCAGTTATTGTTGTTTCTGCCGCAGCTGCCTGTGGCTGGAGAGCTTTGAGAGGATTCAGAATTACACCATCGATAAGCCCATAATCTTTTGCTTCTTTTGCACTCATGAAGTAATCACGGTCTGTGTCTTGGTTGATCTTCTCAAGACTTTGGCCAGTGTGGTAGGCGAGATATCCATTTAGGTTTGCCTTATGATGCAGCATTTCATTTGCCTGTGAATTTCGGCCAAGTTTGGCCAATCATCATAAAATAAAAATGCAATTTCAAAATTGGACCTATCCCATGCATAAAAAAAAACCTGTTAAGGACCTAAACCCTCAAAAAAACAAAAAAAGACACTTCATTACACGAGACTCTCACAATATAGATGTGGGGTCTAGTGGTAAGGGTTAGATACACACAAACTTTCCCTTGTTTTCACAAAGAAGCTTTTTCCACAACTTGAACTATGACCTCTAGGTTACAATAGAGTAACCTTGGCAGTCACGGCATAAAAAAATTAATGAGTTCCATTTTCGTCCTACTCCGTGAAAGAAAAACAAACAGTTATAAAGACCAAAGCAAGAAAATGCGAAGTCTCTAAATTTAGACTTCCTGGGAACCATATAAGTGACTCAGTTAGCCTGTTTTAGAACAAAAAATGACTTCAAATCAGAAACACCAGGACATAATGTTATTGACATACAAGAAGAGCTCACAATGGCATACCTGAATATCAATGTCTGATTGCCCACCTTGAGCTCCGCCAAGAGGTTGGTGGATCATAATCCTTGAATTTGGCAAGCTGTATCTTTTTCCTTCAGTCATATAGGAGAAGAAAAAGAACATTTTGAGAAAGCTAAGAGCAACAACAAATAGCTTGGAAAAGCACAGCTACAATTTCATGGAGCTTTCTTACCTTTTGTCCCAGCGCCAAGAAGGAATGCGCCCATGCTGTTAACAACAAAGAAACCACAAATTATGATAGCAAACACACAATAAATCGAACAAAAGTATATTCCATCAAATGAAAGGAAACAAAGGAAGACAGCTAAAGCTAAATGCTTCTAATTATAAATGCTTCATTGATCACAAGTGCAGCACACAAAGATTAAAGTTAAATGCATTACCAAGCCTAAGCTTTGAACAGATGGTATGTTCAACTAATGGAGGATACTCTGGAAAAATACATTCAACCTATCAATTCTCAACTTCTTCTGGAAATACAAACTAATAAAAGCACACATCTATTGCAGAGACCCTGTTAGAATGTATAACAAGACCTGAGTGCTATCTAAACACAAACTGACAAAGGTGCACACAACTGCATGTGGACCATCAGTTAAAAGAAAGTGGTTTTTGCCATCTAAAATTCAGGTTTTTCTTGTTCTTTTAGCAACAGAAACTGAGCTGTTGCTAATGTAACCAGGTTTAACACAGTTAGTGTCAGGAAGTTCATTGCCATCTTCTCAAGAAAAAGGGAGAAAACAGCAATGGATGAGCCCATAATTTTTCATTGAGTTTCTATATGCAAATGGCCAAAGCAAAATACTGATGAAATGGTAAAGCACTAGATCATGCACCTGGCTGCTAGTCCGATACAGACAGTAGAGACATCAGGACGAATATGCCTCATTGTGTCAAATATAGCCATGCCTGTTAAAACAAACAATAAAAGAGCAAAGGGAAATGAATATCATTCATGCTAAGACTACGCCACATACCCAGGTAAACAAAACAAAAGGAGAAGAATAGAGAACAATGCAATGGCAAGAAATTACCAGCAGTAACTGATCCTCCTGGAGAATTCACATACATGACAATGTCCTGCATGGAATAAAAATATGCATCAACTAGTTAATCACTTGTCAGCTACTTCAAACTAACAAAATTCATCAACAAGCATTGGTGCATTGAAATCATTCATGTGCATCTCAGTGCTTGCAAAAGTGTGTGTCACCATAACTTGTGCTATGCTACAGAGAGAGAGAGAGAGAGAGAGAGAGAGAGAGAGAGAGAGAGAGCAAGAGCTACATCATTAATTCTATTATCATTTTCCAAATACCTGAAGAATGGTCACTGAACAAAGAGAAAGTGCACATAGGCCAAGCAGACTCAGTTTTAGAATGCAATCACATTATTTGGGTGCTGTTATATGGTATGGAAATGAATTCCATTCAAGGTACACCAACAGAAATCATATTAGCAACTGGAAGACACCAAACAGACCTTTGCAGGATCAACAGCATCAAGATAGAGAAGCTGAGCAACAATGATGTTTGCCATATCATCATCGACAGGTCCTCCACAGCGTATAATTCTCTAATAAACCAATTGAAACCAAATCAAAACTTGTTTAAAAAAAAACAGAGAAAAAGCCAAATGTCTTATATTCAATGAAAAACAGCCCCATCAAGCAAGCAAGCCCAATTGCTTACATATTGGAATAGTTGACTAATAACACTTTGAAATCGTTCATGAACCATTGGAGGCGGACCTTGCGCTTGACCTTGTCCATCGGCATACGCAGGGAAATAAGGGGAAGCTGGAATTGTCAAATCATCCCTACAAAAGCAAACATCGAAATATTTTCCACTCAAATTCTTGAATCAAGTTAGTAAGAATATACAAACAAAAATATTGCCTCTGAAAACCCACCTACCTACCTTATTGACCAAATCCCCTGTCGAGGACTTCTCTCAGGCGCCCAAAACTGACCGGAGTAAACGGCCTCCGTTGAATATCTCCGGAAGTTCTTCCGGCCGCTAATTAAATTCCTCAAATTTCTGTAAGCAAAGCAAAGCAAAAAAACATAAAAAATAAAAAATAATAAAAACCTCTCATCTAAACCCTTATTTGTAGATTTTTCATATCAATTTTCTCAGCAACCAACAAAGGCATTAAAAAAAAAAAAAAAAGAGGCCGCGTTAGGTAATGAAAAAAGCGAAAAGAAGAGGGGGAAAACCTGGAAAGAAGAGGCTGGAAGGGAAGAGAGAGATTGTTAGCAACGGGACTGGAGCTGGAGTTGGGGGAAATGACAAGAGAGCCGAATCTGAGAGAAGAGGCCGACGTGAAGACGCATGAGTGTGCCATTTTCTCTTTATCTCCTCTGAGATTGTCGGCTGTCAAATATTTTTAAGGCACTTTATCCTCACAAAAATTTCCTGGGCTCAGGCCCCTGAACTTGCGGGAATGATAAGAGACGGCCTTGCGTTTGCGTGTTCCAGACAAGAAATACAAAGATATTGACAGTGGCTTGCTGTTGTAGCCGCTGCTTGCTTGAATATCTTCATTCGGGTCTTTCTTGATCCGTTTACAAAATGGGTCGGATTTTCACTGAATTCGACTATTATTTGACTTCTGGTCTAATTAAAAAAAAAAAAAATTAATTACAAGTAAAATTTAGACATCAAATTATTCAAATTTTAAGTTCGGTGATCAAAACAAGTAAAATTTAATTATTACTATTTAACTATTTTAGTCATTTTCTAATTGGGTTTTGGAGGACCCCGGACAGTTTCTCTTGAGGCCCAGTCTTCGGGAACGTGTTGCATTGTACGCTAACAAAGCCCTCTCCCCCTTTCGTTGGTGTCCATTTCAATATGGGCTTCTACAGGAGAACTGGGAAGGTGACCTGAGAAATGAAATATTTTCTACCACCGCAGGATGGTAAATAGGGTGCGTTCACTCAATCCACTGGAAGAACACACCCGTAAATCAAGAAAGTCACTCTTACACTCAAAAATATTTAGGACGCACTTTTACTCTTACCCAAAAAACGAGTCATGCCATGATCTTAATTTACAGAAAATTAACTTGTTTTTTTCATTTCATGAGAAAGAAGATGGGATCTTTTTTTTTTATGGATACTTTATTATTATTATCATTATTTTGTGTGGGTAAGATGGCTTAATATTTAGAAAATTCATTCGAGAGAGTTTTCTCCGAACCTTTTTACTGTAATCCCACTAGATTTTGTTGCATATGTTAAGGGGTTAATTAAATTATTACATTTAGGCGATATCCTAAACATTAATTGTTCGTAGCCAGTATATTTATCCAAATCCAATGCTTTCTGAACAGAGCATACACAATAAGTAGGATGACATAATCCACGCCAACAATTAACTCTGCTAGCTTCTCTTAATTAGCATAGCGGGAAGCTCATTGCTTAGGGCCAGTGAAGCAATGCAGCTATGGCCAAAGTGTTGCTACCCAGCTTATCCAACTCCTGGTCGACCTCCTTCAACGGCGATTCCAGGTCAGGTTCTTCTAAGAACGAATCCTCGCACGTGGAAACGTACGATATTGTTGCACTCAGCAACGTGTTCAGCCTACCCACATCATGAGAATCAATCGCAGTCAAAGCATCCTCCAGGTCGGATACGCCGCTGTCGAAAACCTCCAGGCAAGTGTCAAGGCAGCTCTTGACGATCTCTGTTGTGGACGGATCCCTGGTAATCTTGATGGCGGCAGCGGTGGCTTTCTCGAAACCAGCACGGAGAGCTTGCATTTCCGATTTGAGGACTGAGAGTGGATCAACCGCTCCGGCTGTCAGGAATGGAGCAATGGAGGAGAGACAATCCTGAGGGTGACTTGTTGCGCCACATATCTTCTGCAGGGCAGGATTTACGAATGGAATATCGCCGGACGGGAAATCGATGGGTGGGCTGGGGCTCGGGCTGCTCGTCGGTGGAGATTGATCGGTTGGTGATAATGGCGTCGACGGAGGGTGATTTGGTGCGGATGAGATATAGACGGGAGAAGGGGCAGGGGCGACGTGGCTTACATTGCTCGGGACGCAGATGGCCTCGGTAAAGAATGAAAGAAGAGCAGAGGAGATCAGGAAAGGGATCAATTTTTTAGGCTCCATTGCCATTTTTCTGGAAGGGAAACAAAGAATATAAGGGAACAAGGAGAATTATATTTTTAGCCTAATAAGAAAGATAAGTATTGGCAAATTCCATCAGCTGGAGGTCATGCAAGAAAAAAGGCCTACCATGCAAAATTTACCATGCTTGAGTTCAAAGAGAAGCCTCTCTCTCTCTCTCTCTCTCTCTCTCTCTCTCTCTCTCTCCCTCTCAGTATAGTTACAATTATCGTTCCTTTCTTTATACGGTCAAAGAATTGTTGACGACCAAGGAGACTTGACCTTTCTAAAAATAGATTTAACAGAGAGAGAGAGAGAGAGAGAGAGAGAGCACTCTAGAAAACCTCCATTAATCATTAGTAACAAGAATAACTTTAGCCTTAAAGGGATGCCTCTAAATATTAACAAATTTCAATAAAAAAAAAATAAACACATAAGGTTCATTTTTTGCTAAAATTTCTAATAGTAAAATTGTCATAAAAAAAAAAGTTCAACACAATAATCAATCTGACCCCCAAATTCATTAGATAGGGCGCTTGTTTTACGTGACTCGGGCCTAGCCCAGGGTTTGAGCCCATCCAAGTCGGCAAGGTTAAACTTTCCGATCAACTGGGCTACATTCTATAAACCCAGATGTAACTTAAGCCAACCCACCCAATACCAGTTCGTTAAAAACCTATATGGATCTCGAATCGCTGTCCAGTCCACTAGATCCGATTCTCGGTCACCAGTCAATTCGGAGCTTCTCCGGGTCACGTCCTTTTCTTTACTCGGACATTATTGATGTGTTTCAAGTTTTCCCATTTTCTGACTCTGTTTTCGGGGATGATCGGAATCAGATCTTTAAATTATAAGAAACCGAACCCCCTGTCAAACTAGGGCTTGGCTTCTCCAAAAAAAAAAAAAATAAATAAAAATCCCTAAACCACAAATGTCAAAGAGGAAATTCGGATTCGAAGGGTTTGGCATAAACCGCCAAACGAGCTACAACTTCGAGCGGTCCCAAGCTCCGAAGCGGCTCTACGTTCCTCCTTCCTCCCGCCACGGCCACGACAACTATGAAGACACCGACCTTGACAACATCGAGTACGACGATGGTAATGATGCCGCGACCGACAACACTAACAACGGCGGCGCCGAGGACGACGAGATTGACCCCTTGGACGCGTTCATGGAGGGGATACACCAGGAGATGAAGGCTGCACCGCTGCCACAGCCCAAGGAGAAGGCCGATAAATTCAGGGACGACGATGAGGATGATCCCATGGAGAGCTTCTTGAAGGCCAAGAAGGATTTAGGATTGACACTGGCGCAGGACGCGCTTCACGCCGGTTATAACTCCGACGAGGAGGTTTACGCCGCAGCCAAGGCGGTGGATGCGGGGATGGTTGAGTATGACTCTGATGATAATCCGTTGGTTGTTGTTGATAAGAAGAAGATAGAGCCGATTCCGGCTTTGGATCACAGCTCCATCGATTATGAACCGTTTAGTAAGGATTTTTACGAAGAGAAGCCTTCCATTTCAGGTAATAGATTTTGTTCAATTAGAAGCGGCTTTGTTTATTTCATACCGTGCGCTTCAACTGCTTCTCTGTTTAATATACTTAAATTCGTCTAAACAGTGTTATTTGATTATCTATGTTTTGGTAATGTGAGAAGCTAGAAAACTATGCCAAGTGTCTGCACCTTTTCATTTTTTACTTTTCTGAACTAGCGGACTCCAATTAAATTTAGGACCAAGGCTCTGTTGTTTTTTGATGTAGCTATTGCTGTATTGCCACTACAACCTAAACTGCTGCTTTCCTGATCATTTGCTGTTTTGTTGTTGATCAGTTGTCAAGTTGTGGTTGGCTATCCTTTAGTGAGCTCTAGTTCCCTCCCTCCCCCTTCTCATGTATCGGTATCGGTATTTTCTGCAATCAGTTTTTCACTTAGGGTTTATGTTCCAGGCATGAGTGAGCAGGATGTTGTGGAATACCGGAAGAGTTTGTCCATTCGTGTGTCGGGTTTTGACGTGCCTAGGCCAATTAAGACATTTGAAGACTGTGGATTTTCACCTCAACTGATGAGTGCTATTGCAAAGCAAGCATACAAAGACCCTACATCAATACAGTGCCAATCTTTGCCGATTGTTCTTTCTGGGAGAGACATCATTGGCATAGCAAAAACTGGCTCTGGTAAGACTGCTGCTTTTGTGCTTCCGATGATTGTACACATTATGGATCAGCCTGAACTTAAGAAAGAAGAAGGCCCAATTGGGGTGATATGTGCACCAACCAGGGAATTGGCGCACCAAATATATTTAGAAACGAAAAAATTTGCTAAATCACATGGTATACGTGTCTCTGCCGTGTACGGGGGCATGAGCAAGCTTGATCAGTTCAAAGAACTCAAGGCAGGATGTGACATTGTTATTGCTACTCCTGGGAGATTAATTGACATGTTGAAGATGAAGGCACTGAATATGTTGAGGGCAACTTACTTGGTGCTGGACGAGGCTGATAGGATGTTTGACCTTGGGTTTGAACCACAAATAAGGTCAGTTGTTGGTCAGATTAGGCCAGACCGGCAGACATTACTCTTTTCAGCTACAATGCCCCGTAAAGTTGAGAAGTTAGCTAGGGAGATCCTCACTGATCCAGTAAGAGTTACAGTGGGGGAGGTTGGCATGGCCAACGAGGATATCTCTCAGGTTGTTCAGGTGATACCCTCTGATGCTGAGAAGTTGCCTTGGCTCCTTGAAAAGTTGCCTGGAATGATTGATAACGGCGATGTTCTTGTTTTTGCTTCCAAAAAAGCTACTGTGGATGAGATTGAATCACAATTGGCTCAGAAAGGTTTTAAAGTTGCAGCTCTACACGGTGACAAGGACCAGGCTTCTCGGATGGAGACTTTGCAAAAATTTAAATTGGGTGTCTATCATGTTCTTATTGCAACTGATGTTGCTGCTCGTGGACTTGACATAAAGTCAATTAAGTCAGTGGTTAACTTTGATATTGCCAGAGACATGGACATGCACGTCCATCGTATTGGTAGGACTGGTCGTGCTGGTGACAAGGAGGGGATTGCGTACACTCTCATAACTCAGAGAGAGGCACGTTTTGCTGGTGAATTGGTGAACAGTTTGATTGCTGCTGGTCAAAATGTCCCGATGGAACTTATGGATCTGGCTATGAAGGTAGTCTTTAGACTAGTTTGCACTCTTATGCTTGACATTTCCCGATGGCACTCTCATGCATCGGTAGAACTTTAAGTAATGCAGTCAAATAGGTACTTAGAATATTGTTTTGGACATTCCTTGATTTTTCCTTTTTTTTGAAAAAAGGGAAACTGGGGGGTGGGGGCAGGGGGAGAGGATGTGCAGTTACATGATTAATATTCGTCATGTTGGAAACAAATCAGCTATATCATCTATCATTTGCATTATACAATATTTGACAGTATTACAACGGGTGTGCGCATGTATAAGACCATGAGAGTGAGCATCATGAAATAATGTTTGTTTTTGTGTGCTCCTACCTGTTCCGCTCGATTTCAAAGGAGGAGATAGTGGAAAGTAATAGGGGAAAGAAGGGTGGAGAGGGTAGTTATGAGTTCCTTAGAGATTTATCATCCTTTCCTTCATCTTCGGGTCAATCAAATCCATAAAGCATGTGCAAAGATTTTACAATCAGCTCAACCCCTGAATGTTTTTTCAACCCAACTTCATGCCTTGCACCGTCTTGGTACAAAATGAGGGATGCAATATAGGATTTTTTTTTTTATCCCATTCTATGAGAGAAATTAAAGGTAGTTGAACATCAAAGGAAGTGGAAGGAGCTTTTGTAATAAATTAGATATCCAAGCATTCTGATGTTCATTCTCAGGAGCCTTCTGCTGCTTCCATATGTTGACAATGGTTCTTCTGATGTCCATTTTATTTCTCTTCATGAATTAAATGTGAATGCCTGGTGGGCCAGTGCTTGTGTTTATACCCTTTATTTCATTTTGCTTGACACAATATCAACATAGAATATAAATATGCACATATCTAAAAATAATTCAATGACATTTACCATGTAATCATTAGGATGGGAGATTCAGGTCCAAACGTGATGCGAGAAAAGGAGGTATGTTCTATCTAGCTTTTATCATGCTGTAGAATTATCAATATCTTGCTCTGTTTGCAACTATTTACTTGTTTTATCAGGTTCTTCGTGTTCTTAATATTTATGAAGTTATGTGCTGTTACAGGAATTTAAAGCTGAACTCATCTTTCGATTTTGTGTCAAATTTGATTATGGAAGGAAATGTGACTGATATATTACTATCTTATTAAGATACTAGGGAAGTTGTTTCATACTTCATGATTTCTTCCACGAGGTGTTAACATGAAGTGTAACGTTGCATTCAGGTGGAAAGAAGGGCAAAGGAAGGGGTGGAGGTGGTCGTGGTGTGCGTGGAGTGGATTATGGTCTTGGTATTGGGTACAATCCAGAATCTGACAATACCACATCTCCAGCTGCTTCAGGCCGTTCTGCTGCTGTTAATTCAGTGAAGATGGGAATGGTGGCACAATTCAAGAGCAACTTTGTTGCTGCTTCATCAAACTCTCAGACCTTCAATAGTAGTCCTAGTGTTTGTGCTAATAACAAACGAGCATTGCCTGGATTTGTCTCTGGTGGCTCAATTGGAGGAGAAATGCATCGAACTCAGACATCAAGTGCATTACCTGGATTTACATCTGGTGGTTCAATTAGTGGAGATTCAAATGTAACTCAGATGATGAATCAGAATTCTGCTAGGAACACAAGTCAGAATACAAAAAGGTTATATTCTATGCTGAATTAGCTGTTTTCTTTATATGTGTTCATGTAAAGATTGATTCTAGGCAAGCTTCTGACCGGATTCTGGTGTTCTCTGTTTCACAGTTCCAGCGATAGGGGTAGAGAGAGGCGTAGGCCCTCTGGGTGGGACCGTTAATAATATCAGATTGCTGAAGTTACTTTCAGACAACGAGGACTTCTGTATTATGGTAATGGAATTTTTTCTGTAAGATTATTCTCTCTGCAAGTTCCTTCATTTGCTTTTTATTTCCGGGCATTGCCTCTCCCTTTGCTATTTTTCTTCTCTCTCCTAGAAAGTTAGCTGCACGTTAATCAAAGTTATTTCCTCTTCTGGTGAATTTAAAAGCAGGAAAACCTAGAATTTGAGCAGAACCTTAATAACAAAGCAACTATATTATCAATTTGCTTGACAGCAATGTTGTAAGCTTTTCTCCAATTTACCCACCGTCACTGTAATTCAAAGATGTACCATTTTAGGGTACCGTGCGTTGCATTGATTACCGAAAGGAAAGCGCTGGTTAGTGCTTTCGAGTGCAAAGGATAGGCTTGAAGGCTTGTGCTGGTTCTTGTGAGTCTGAAATAATTGTTAGTTGACCCGACAAAAGCTTCCTGCCATCATTTGAGTTGGATGGGTGGCTTGAAAAAAATTGCACGTAGAGCTCTAAAATTTAGGATCGATTTTTTTGTGCATCTCTAGGTAAAAGGCCCAAACATACCGACTTAATGAACTGAAAATGTCAAACGGGTTGGATCGGTTAAGTTTGAGTTGAGTCACTTTGGGTTGCACTTATTTTGGATCGAGTTACTTGTAAACCAAGTTGCGTTCAGAATATGTTTCTTATTTTATTATTTATAAACATTATATATTATTTTTATTATGTATATACATTATATACTAGTATAATACTATTATATTATTAAAATAGTTGGAATTATATATTTTAAATTTGTATAGTAATTTATATCAAAAGTATATAAATATATTATACACATTATATATATTTATATGATTTATAACATATATATGATACAAATTTAAAGTGATAAAAAATAAATAATTCTATATTAATATAAAATGACTCAATACACGTATAAAAGATTTTCTAGTGCATGAGACCCTCTGTATTTGCATCGATTGGATACCAAACGGCAACAGACATCTTGCTAGATCCACCAAAAGTAATTGTTTCTGAAACTACATTAATTTTGATTCATATCGAGCACCACTAATCACAGGACATAAAAAGTTTAATATCAACGAATAATAAAAAAGTACATAAATTTATATATACTTTAGACGTGCTAACTCACGTGATATTTAGACAACCTTGTTAGATAAAATATTAAGTAAATTTTGAAGATTTTTAATGAATTCAAAAGAGAAAGAAAGTGAGAGGATTTGAGATGAAAGAAGGAAAGTAGACACAAGTGTATAGCAATATAGAGAACTTTGCTATTGAAAAGTGTTTACAAAGGGGAGAAATAAGAGTATTTATAATTGCTTTCTTTCCTCAATGTGTGGATAATATCTAGATATTTACAATGAAATATTTTAGAGAGGGACACCTAAGTATTCTTCTAGAATTCTTCTTGTCTTGGGTTGGGGCACCAATTTGGTTAGCATGCAACAAGTGGGTTGACAACATACTTGAATGACCCGTGACACACTCCCTCACTTATTTTCGCAACGTCTTCGTCGCGTCTTCATCCTTGTAGCGGTGGATGAAATTCTCAAATTGCCAAAGCAGGTCCTCTTGTTCTTAATTAACCTCTTCGTCCGACAAATCTTTCCACTTTACCAAGTACTTAGTGTAGTTAGTAACACCTTTTCTCCGGATCACTCAATCAACAATGATACATTCCACCTCCTTGTCGAACTTGGTGACCACAGCGGTTGGTGCACGTTTAGACTCGCTTCAACTAGGATCCTTGTCGTCCCCATTAAAAGGATTTAAAAGATTTACATAGAAAATATTGTGGATCTTAAGTTTAGATGAGAGTTGGACTTGATAGGTTACCTTCCCTACACGCTTAAGGATAGGAAATAACCCTTCGTAACTCCTCACCAAGCCCTTGTGAACTTTGTGTAAAGACTTGAATTGGTTGGACAACAACTTTATCAGTACCAAGTCTCCCTCCGCATATGTTTTTGTGTGTTGCTTATTGTGGACTTTGAAAGGTTTTTCGTAATCCAGAAGCACCACAACAGGTTCTTTGGAGATTGCTTGCTTCAATATCTTAAAGGAAGCTTGACATTCTATCGACCAATGCCAAGTAGTGTCCTTCTTTAAGAGGTCGGTCAAAGGTGCAGCTACGGTAGAATATCCCTTAATGAACCGACGATAATAGTTGATATATCCCAGGAAAGATTGCAATTTTGGAACTTTGGTTGGTGGCTATTATGCTTGAATGGCTTGCACCTTTATTGGATCCATCACAAACCTACCATCTTTCTTCTTTTGGAAAAGGATTGGAGCATTGAAAGGGGCTTTCGATGGACGAACAAAGCCTGATTCTAAAGTCTTGAAGCTACTTCCATAATTCCGTAAGCTCCGAGGGTGTCATGCGATAAGGGTCCATGACAGGAGGTTTGACACCGTGTTCCAGCTCGATGTGGTAATTCACATATCGTCTTGGAGGCAGCTTCTTCGGAAGTTCCAGAGGCATCATATCCTTGAACTTGGCAAGGACACCTTGGATAAATTGTGACAATGCAGGGGTAGGTGTTGCTAAGTCTTCCTCATCGCTGAGTTCCTTTATGGTAGCAACGTAACCCTCACCCAACTTGAGACCCCGTTTGAATTGCAAGGCAGAAATCATTGATGGTTTTGATTTCTCCATACTATTCAAAGGAATCACTCAGATCTTGCACGTATTAAGGATCACAAGAGAACTCGAGACAGGAATGAGAAAAGCGAAAATTTTACAGAAAAATGCAAGACTTAGCATGACTTTCAAATTATCCATAGGAATGATAGTGAAGTCTAATTTACTTGTCCAATTTCTGATTTGGACAGCTACTCCGTGCGCCACACCTTGAATAGGTTTTGTCTTTGAATTGATAGCCTCAATGGTGTCATTCCCCTTCGCAAGTTTAAGGTTTAGGTGTTTGGCATCTTGTACATCCATGAAGTTGTGCGTTGCTCCCGTGTCTAGCATTGCACATGTCGTGTTGCCTTCAATGGCAACATCTGCATACAACAGTCCCTTATCCTTAGGAACTGTTAGAGAGAAAAGTTTCGATAGGTTGTCCAATTGTTGAATGACTCTCATGTCGGGTTGGGACTCTTTTTTGGATTTTTCCTTGTTGAGTTCCACTATCATGACATTCATTGCCCTACGGTTGGGGCAATTCTTCACCGAGTGAGATTCATCACAAATGAAACAGAGTTTTGAGGGATTACCTGTGTTATGTTTACCCGAAGTATGACCATGCTTGGGATTGCCACTTAAGAATTTTTGGTTTCTACCCTCTTTGCGGCTTGCATCCTATTTCTGCCCACTCTTCTCTCCCTCACTTTTGTTGGAATTCGTCTTTTTGTTCTTGGAAGAGTAGTCAATGAGCATTTCGACAGCAGCAATGATAGAATCTAGAGTCTACACAACACGTCTGTCTAGTTCTACTCTTGTCCAATCCTTCAAGTTGTCCTTGAAGTGGAAGAAAAGCTCCCTATCAGACATATCAATTTCAAGTATGATAGTAGTAAATTCCTTGATATGATCGAAAATACTACCTGTTTGGCTTAGGCGACGTAACTTCCCTCTAAATTTACTGTCCACATTGTGAAACACAAAATGTTTTCACAATTCAGCCTTGAATTGCTCTCAGGTGTTGAGGATGCACAAGCTTTTCTCCCGTTCGGAATGCTTCCATCTCCACTATAGTTGGGCAACATCTCTCAAGAAGATTGGAACGTTGTATACCTTCGCAAGGTCGTCAACAACCCTCATGGCCTCAAAGTATTGTTTGAGACCGAAGAAAAAGTTTTCCACCATTGTGGCATTGCGGGTTCCATTGTACATGGCCAACTTAGGGGCTGGTGGTGGCAGCAGTCGTACTACTATAATGTGTGTTACTTCGGTGGCGTGACTCTATCTCCCTACGAAGGTCGTGGATCTCTCCTTCCATCAACTTACTTAGGTTGGACAACTCTTGATTGATAGAGCATATCCGATCTTCGAAAGTGCAGCCAAGATTCAATCATAGACCTAGCAACCCTTGTAATCTCAACATTCTCATGGATCAAGTTATTGACTTGATCATTAAAATCGCCTACAGCAAAGCTTACGTTAATGATACTTCTCTCCAAGCCAACAACTCGAGACTTTATCATTTTCTTCGTTGGAACTTTGGATTTGCTGCACTTGGCCAGGACACATTATTCCTCTCTCCCACGAACTTGTTGCTCAAACTATTGTTCCACAACAACAACTCCTTTCTCACCTGTCATACTCACAACTCAAACAAGAACAAAGTAGGAACTAAGATTACCTTACTCTGATACCACATGTCACGGAGTTAGGCTTTGAACGTATTTTAGACGTGCTAACCCACGCGACACTTAGATAATCTTGTGAGAGAAGATGCTAAGCATACCTTGAAGAGTTTTAACGAACTCAAAAGAGAGAGAAAGTGAGAGGTTTTGAGATGAGAGAAGGAAAGTAGGTACAAGTGTATAACAATGTAGAAAACTTTGCTATTGAGAAGTGTGTTTACAAATGAGAGGAATGAGAGTATTTATATTTGCTTCCCCTACTCAATGTGTGGCTACAATCGTTTATTCTAAAGAATTTTATGAATAATATTTAGATATTTATAATGAAATATTCTAGAGAGGAACACCTAAGTATTCTTCTAGAATTATCCTTATTTTGGGTTTAGACACTAATTGGATTAGCATTGGGTTAACATGCAACAAATAGACTGACAACATGCTTGAATTGGCCGTGACAATAGTCCCCGTCAACTTGCAACAAGAAGAAGACATCGTGTCCATCGTGCAAGACATGCAAAAAAATGGGAGTCCTATCTATAACTGTATGAAGATGATTTTGAAGATATAAAGATACAGAACATTGCTAGCAAGAACTTGTAATTCAGTTTTGAAGATTTGCATTAAGAACCCATTTTCCAAGCTCTATATTCCTTATCCGCATCAGGGTCGGATCCAAGAGTCAGACTCCCACTTCCAATCACCACACTCTTGGTGCCATTCGACCTAGCCGGTCAGAGAAGAGCCCAGCAGAACCAGCAACGCCAACCAGGATCGAAGCATTGCAAAGGGCGATGTTTCCGCACGGCGGCAAGGCCGCTTTGGTTCGGTTCGGTTTACTATGTGCACTTGCCGAGGCTGACATTGTCCGAATAAGTTGTTGGCACAGTCGACAGCTTGACTCTGCCTCTTTAGGGAGCTGAGCAACTTGGACAGGTTGTGTCACAGAGCTTTGTACCAACTCTGTTGTCACTCACTTGCCCTAGAATTTCCCCTTGGGCATATTGGCATGTGACTTGTCTAAACTCTAAAGATGCAACATTGGCCCCATTTTTGGCAATTTGATTTTTTTTTTTTTTTTGGGATTTGCTAATCTAATTAGTCCTACCAGTTTGCGAGTTTAACTGTGTTGTCGGGCACCCGTCAATGGTTCAAATGTTGCGCCAGCCTTTTTTGTAGAAGAAAAAAACTGGTTTGGTGAGGTTCATGTTGTAAGGGGACTATGAGACTCACCATTACTCGCAGACCCTCCTTCGGCCCACTTGGATCCATATGGAGAATAATTCATATCTCTACCCTACCCATTTTGAGGTTAAAAAAAGCCAATTATTTATGTACAGATAAATTTTATTTCTAGTTATAGACTAATAAACATCTTGTGACAAGTTTTATTAGGAAACTTTACGGTTATGGTGCATTTAAAGTTTCTTTAAAAATATGCATTTTGTTAAATAAATTACTTCTAAATTATGAGATTTCAAATCACCGTGTAAAATTACTCTGTTTTTGTTTTTGTTTGTTTGTTTCTTTTTTTTTTTGGACATAAGAATGTTGAAGCCAAAATTTTGTCAAATTTAACATATATAATTTTTAATTTATCGTTATTTCATATTCTCTGGATATGAGCAACGAGGAATCCAAGTTTGTCTGAAACTTAGCAAAAATGGATTACTACTATTCAACTTAGAAGCGTGAAGGTTAAATTATATATATATTTTTTATATTAGAGAAATAAAATTATCCAATAAATGTGTAGAAATTCAAATTTATGAACATGTTTTTATACTCTAATTAATATCTTTTTTTAAAAAAAAAAAATTTGTTCAACTTAATTATCTATGTTCATATAATAAAAATTACAAATCACAATGTCTACTGATAAAGTTATCTTAACTCAATTTTAGATTTAAAATTCGATTTTGAGTTTTTATGAACTTAAAAAAATAAAAGGAAAGGAAGCGCTAATTGATTAAAAAAAAAAAAAGAAAGTGCGGCGGGTAAATATATATATATATATATATTTTAACATGGGAAAATCAATCTTGATTCTTGAAGCGAAATTAAGGAGGTGGGTCCAGATTGAACCAAGAAAAGGATTATCTCCCCATAGAGAGACAGGGTGGGTCGGTCTTTTACCCTTTGATGGACAGTGGGTGGTGGCTCATAATGCATATAATAGAAGGGGACCGACCACATTGGGCCGACCAACACAAACCCTAGCCTAATTGACAAAATAAAAGAGAATCTGAATCCCTAGACGAGGAGGCCCCTAGTCGATTTGGGCTCACGGTTCTTCGCCCTTACGAGTCGTCGTTTCTTGTCTTTCTAAACCCATATTCTCCCGTAAACCCTCGCGGCCGAGACGGAGATCGTCGGAGCTAAACGGCTAAAATATACTTGAAATTGTATTTATAAGTATCCGATCCGTTTTCTCTCGTAGTAAAAAGCGCCGGCCGCGCTGAAAAAAAAAAAAATGGAGAACAGAGTCGCTTTGCTTTATTTGTCGATCTTAATTTACTCGACATTATCAGCTGCCGCCTCCGCCGATGCAATCCACGGTTGTGGCGGATTCGTTGAGGTGATTCCCTCAAACTCTTCTTTCTTGCCGGCCCCTGATTGCCATAACCGGACCGTACGGGTTCAAGATCTTTGAATTAATCTTGAAAATGTTTACGGCCCATGATTATTCATTCGAGTTGACCGATCACAGTTACCATCCGTTATTGAGACTTCTTGCTATGTATTTTCGTTCATTCTTGATGCGTTATTTCTTTTCTCTTTTTTGTTTATTTCTTTAATTCTACATTATCGCAGGCGAGCTCGTCTCTCATAAAGTCGAGAAAGGCAACCGATACAAAACTGGACTATTCTAACATCAGGGTACGATGTTAGTGGATTGGACCTTTTTTTTTTGTTTTTGTTCTTTTTCTCCCTTTGGGTTAATGGAATTGGACTTTTGTGTTTGCATACAACACACATATTTGCTTACGTTTTAATGATTTTGTTTTCTCACTTAGTATTCGACTTATGCAACATCAGGTTGAACTTCAGACATTAGATGGATTGGTGAAGGACAGGACTCAGTGTACGCCCAATGGTTACTACTTCATTCCTGTGTATGACAAGGTAATCTCTTATTAAAAGTGATGGAAGTGTTGATGACACTACCGCTGTTCTTTTTTTATATGGGAATTCTATTGCATTGTTATTTGTGGTACTGATAGCCAAATGATTATTGCCCTTATGGTTAGTTAGAATTCTGGAATGATTTTTTGCTAAACTGGACCAGTCATTGGGGTGATACAACTCATTAATTAGCTTGAACTTTGAGTTGAAGGTCAGAAGTTTAAGAAAATACTGCAGTGTTTTGGAACTAGTCCTATATGTCTCATGAGATTACTGCCTTTTCAGAAGAAAGAGTTGTAAATTTCTTTTGGCACATTTATGATTCTACTGTGTAAGGCTATTATTTTGTATGTCAGAATTCAAAGCTAGATTGCCCTGTCAAAATTTATTAACTAATTTGAGAGTGTGTGTGTGTAAAATTGTATCCTAGTGCATGAAGCTCCCATTTTGTGGGATCTAACAAAAAGTTAAATATGCAGTCTTACCTTTGTTTCTACGAAGATGATATTTGCAAGACTTCCAGGTCACCATAGAATAACCTTACCATTAAACCAAGGTTCACCATTCCTATAGAGTGAAATTGCGTTCTCGTAATTTTTATTCATGGTCAAATATTCTTTGTTCCAAGTCAATAACATTACTTATTGGTGTTATGCCAGAATATGTTACCCTATAAAAGTGCCAATGTTTTACATCACTCAGAGGTTTCATAAGTTCAGATTTACAGCATAAGCCATTGAGGAGAGCAAAATGAACCTGACTATGACTATAAATTTTAGTGCCCAAAGTTGTGCTACCTTTATCATGATTAGGGGTATTAAATTATTATTGTCTTTTTTGATATAATACTGGATACGTGATCTTGTAGGGCTTAGCATTTTTGTCATTTAGTTATGCTCTCTGCTAAGTGTTTTCTGTCAGTTCTCTTAGTTTTAGTTGTAATTCATTTAATTAAACAGATACTCTTGGACACATAAAAATTTTAATTTTATGCTCATCTTAAAATGCTCACAACATAATGTTGTCCTTTGTGATCGGAAACTCTTAGATTTGAGTCATGGAAATAGTGTATTTGCAAAATGCGAGGAGAAGGTTGATTGTGTACGATAAACTGCACCGCCCTCTTGCAGTCCTTCCAAGCAGAAGCCTCATGTGCTAAGGACACACTTAAACTCCCCTCACGTTAGAATTTTAGTTGTATTGCTGATTTTATTAGTATGTTGATTGACAGGGTTCATTTGTGATCTCAATCAGTGGACCAGAAGGATGGTCATGGGATCCAGAAAAAGTTCCCATTGTTGTTGATGATAGTGGCTGCAATCGTAATGAAGATATTAATTTCCGATTTACAGGGTGTGTATAGCTTATTTATGTTCTTGCTTTTGGTTGGATGATCCAATCACAAAGTAGCTGATGTGGTAATAGGGTAATTTACTTTCTGATCATGATAGGTTTACCCTATCCGGTAGAGTTGTGGGAGCAGTCGGTGGAGAGAGCTGTTCAGATAAAAATGGGGGTCCTTCCAATGTTAATGTTGAACTTCTATCTCCTACTGGTGATGTCATTTCTTCTGTGGCAACGTTGCCTCTTGGGATGTATTTGTTCAAAAATGTTATACCAGGTCTGGTTACTTTTCTGGAAAAAAAATTCTTTGCTGTTAATCCCTTGTATCATATATATTCCTTATGGCTAAATATTTAACTGCTTTCTTGGAACATGATCAATATTTTTTGTTATTCATGTGTAGATTAATTGGAAAATAGATTGCTTGTCATCAAAAAGCAAGGGAAAAAACTATTTGAGGACCTACTTCTCACAATTTCATATTTTGTGCAGGTAAATACAAGCTTCGTGCTTCTCATCCTGACTTGGAAGTTGAAGCTCGAGGTTCCACAGAGGTTGGATATTTTCCCTGTTTACTTTCTTGTGTACTCTATATGTTTGTATTCCAGCCCTCCCTCACTTTCTTTTCTGTCTCTACCATCCTCCCCTCTCTGCCCATGATCAATCACATATAACGTTCACAAAGTTTTATTAAATATGATTATTCTGAACTGTCTGTTTGATAATGAACATTTTATAGGTGAAACTAGGGTTTGAAAACAGTGTGGTTGATGACATTTTCTTTGTGCCCGGGTATGAGCTTCGTGGATTTGTTGTTGCTCAGGTATAGCTCTCTATAACTGCTTGAGTATTATGATTGTTCATTGTAGTGAACCTCCTAAACACAACAAGGTTTCTGTTCTATACGTTTGTTTCTCAAACATTTCTCCTTTCTTTTTGTGGCCAGATTAGACAGTAACCTTTGCCCACATTTCAGGTCAAGGATAGAATAGGTTTTTCATCATTCTAAGTTGAGAAATAAGGGATATTAGGATGTTGAGGCTGGATATTTTTACATTTTTCTAGTTCCATGTCTTGAATCGTTTGATGTTGAACATCTTCAGACCAATTCATGAATCTTACTCCTTGTTTTCTTTATATAAATCTTTTTTTTATCTGTTTGGTAGGGAAATCCAATCTTAGGAGTTCACATCTACTTATATTCAGATGACGTTTCAAAAGTAGATTGTCCTCAAGGTTTTGGTGATCATGTGGGGCAAAGGAAACCTCTCTGTCATGCTGTATCTGATGCCAATGGAGTGTTTAGATTCAAAACAATACCTTGTGGTAACTCTTCTTTGGATATGCTTGTCCATTTGGCTACATGTGAATGTGTCTCCATGTGTTCATTTTCTTAATCAACAAATATTCTGGATTTTGAAAGATGTGTTGAGTGCCTTCAATTGTATTAGCACCATTGGAGAATGAAATTTTAGGCTGCTAATTTTCAAGAAAATTTAGCTAAGGTAGCTCATTCCTGGGATCACAATAGTTAGACAAAATTGTGTTTAATCACATTGTTTGCTTGCATTTTCATTAGATGTTTGTTTGCTTTACTTCTGGC
Organism: Kandelia obovata; assembly: GCA_021464305.1. Lineage (NCBI taxonomy): Eukaryota > Viridiplantae > Streptophyta > Magnoliopsida > Malpighiales > Rhizophoraceae > Kandelia > Kandelia obovata. Next base: position 4,247,805 of record CM038478.1, on the reverse strand, counting down.
ATTATCTTCTCTGGTTACTGTTTTATGTGGATTATGTCTAGCAGTGGCTGGTTTTACATTGTGCCATGCAAAAGTTTGTGGGAAACGACATTTTCATGCATCTCAGCAAATTTTATGTCTTATGTTTTTTTCTAGTACTTAATGTATTTGGATTCTTACAGGGAGTTATGAGCTCATTCCATTTTACAAGGGTGAGAACACAGTATTTGATGTTTCACCAGGGGTCATGTCAGTCTCTCTTGAGCATCAACACCTGACAGTTCCACAAAAGTTTCAGGTTAGATATGTAATTGCCTGAATGGTGGAGCTGTTGACATTTTTCTCCATGTTCCATAAGCGTTCTTGATGTTTATTTCAATTTTTTTCCCCTTCAATCTTTGGAACATTTGGAGTACCACTTATGTCACTTATGTTGTAGCTGCTGGAAGTATGATTATTATCATAAAGGTGTTGTATATCTTTTTTCTGCATCCCGATTAAATTGTGTTCCTCTTGTAGCAGCACCTCAGTTAAGAAGTTTACCTGTAGCTGGCAATGGCCAGTTCTTACATTGCTGCAACATTGTACTATATCACAGCGTCAATAACCATAATGTCTTATGAGTCTGTTGAGTGTAATAAAAGTTGAAATGGCTAATGTTATTAATTGACTCATGAGTGTGATTATCCTCAATGTCAACTTGTTTGCTGAGCAGGTGAAAATTCAACATGTCATTCTTCCTTGGCTTGATATATAGGTAACAGGATTTTCTGTCGCGGGCCGCGTGATTGATGGGAACGAGATTGGAGTAGAGGGTGTCAAAATTATTGTTGATGGTCATGAAAGATGTACAACTGATAAAGAAGGTTATTACAAGCTTGACCAGGTATAATTCCATCTATGATATCAACAAACAAGGTTTAGCAAAATGTAGCTATTTATGGTCATTTCAGCCTCTTTCTTTGTGCATGTGCTTTTAAGTAGTGATTCACCTAGTTATAGCATGTAGTGCTGTTTTGTGTATTATCTGAGCTGATGACATAGCATCAGCTGGTAATTGGGTCCCAGTCTTGAGGAGGTCCTCTATCGACTAGAAGATCTTCTAAGTAGGCTTTTTGATTGCACAATAGTTTCATTGTAGACATCTGTTAGCTCACAAGACTAGGAGTTGGTTGCTTCTGTTTATTAGGATTCAGGACTCTTTAGTTACAGATGAAGTCCTGATAATTTTATTTCATGTAGATTGCTAATGTGTTGCTTTTTCACAGGTCACATCAAATCGATATGTGATAGAGGCCAGGAAGGAGCATTACAAGTTTGAAAATTTGAATGATTACGTGGTAAAGCTTTTTGCAAAAATAGCTTGCCATGTAATATCCTGAAATTTCCTAAAGCTACTGTTCATTTAGTGTGATGAGAGTCACTCATAATCCACCACATTTTTGTAACTATTTTTTTGTTGATTCAGTGGAAAGCTCTCATCCTTTGGTCTTTTTAACTTGTTCACTGTATCAGGTTTTACCAAATATGGCTTCAATTCAAGATATTAAAGCAAGTTCATACGATGTTTGTGGTGTGGTTAGGATGGTCAGTGCTGGACATAGGGCAAAGGTGTTTTCTCTCTCTCTCTCTCTTTCTCTCATGGAAGCAGCTTAGAAATCTACCATGTCTTTTTTATCTGTAATAAACGTTTGTGCCTGTTCATTTTAGATGGTTGAGATATGGTTTCAGGTAGTTTTGACTCATGGGCCTGAGAATGTCAAGCCACAAGCGATACAGACAGATGCTCAGGGGAATTTTTGCTTTGAGGTATGCTTCTCTAAAGTATGAAAAAGTACAATTTTAAACTGCTGACAGGATCTTCCTGCGGTGAAATGATTTTTAATTAAAGAGAGATAATTTGTGTAGTGGATTGCAAATGAATTCTTGTTCTGTTATTTGAGTTTTACAAAGGCCTGTTGCTTTCTTGAAACCATTGTAAGGGTTCTCCTCTCTTTTCTCCTTTCTCCCCTGCGCACCTCCCACCAAAAAAACACAGAAATCTGTTTTTTCTTCCCCATTTGCATGCTCCTTTGCTCTTTGCAGATTTTGAAAGTTCTGTAATTGGTCTTTGTCCAATCTGTTGACATATCTGTTCCAAGGTAGATGGAAAACCTGGATTTCCATTCTGGCAACTTGGATGCATGCAGTAGTTACTGCTTTTACAAACTATCAATTTGATTAATTCAGTTTTGATACTGCAAATCTCTGAAATTATGAATTTGCTATGATTAGATTGTGGATCACAAACTTTAAATTCATTTATTACATATGATGCCTGTAGTTCTCTTGGAAAATTTGCTTCTACAACCTTTGATCCGAGTGTGTAAATTTGCTAGAACAGCATTATTTGTTGTTGCTTTTTTCTTTTTTATTGTTTTAGTTCATGTGTCATTCAATACATATAAATAAGTGCTTCCTTTTCCAGAGTCTTATCATTGTTCTTTATCATCATTTTCAGGTTCCACCTGGTGAATATCGCTTATCAGCTTTGGCTGCTATGCCTGAGACTGTTCCTGGACTTCTGTTTCTACCGCCTTATCTTGATGTTGTGGTGAAAAGTCCATTATTGAATGTAGTATTTTCTCAGGTAGCGATGTTATGCAAAGAAGAAACTTGGTTTTACTTAGTAAAGTATTTATTAATTTTATGGTGGTAGTTTCTTTCCTACCTGTTTCTGGGCCTGCCTAGAAGCTCAGGATCTATCTCTATCAAATATTTATTCTTCCATCATGTTGGCATATGTGGAAAAGTTAGGGTACATGTTGCAACTAAATACTTTTTTTTTTTTTTTGGTTACAGCATAATGTTACTATTCTAAGGATTTATTTGCCTTTTGAGCTTGTATGCTAAGCATGATATTCCAAAATTTCATTTTCTTCCTTTTTTTTTATGTCTAATGATGCTGTGATTTTTCTTTTTTTTCCTTTTGATGAAGGCCCTTGTCAGTGTGCTTGGTTCTGTAACTTGCAAGGAGAGATGTGGCCCTTCTGTTTCTGTCACGCTTGTGAGATTGACTGGCAAACATAGGGAGAGGAAGTCTGTTACTTTGACAGATGAGAGCAATGACTTTGTGTTTTCAAGCATCTTACCTGGAAAATACAGGCTTGAGGTTTGGTGCTTGTACAATAATGGACTTTATACAACATAAATAACCACAATTATGTTTTATAATGCACTGGATTCATATCCTTTTTTACTGTCCTCACCTCAAAAGATTGTTAGTGCTGTTAATTTTATGTCATTCACTTCTAATGAATGTCAGTTTTAGGTCAAACACAGTTCTATGGGACCAGTGCCTGGTGAAGATGATTGGTGTTGGGAACAACATGCAACTGATGTGGATGTTGGCACTGAGGATCTTAAAGGAATTGTCTTTGTTCAAAAAGGCTACCGGGTCACTGTTTCCTCAACCCATGATGTAGATGCTCACATAACTCAGCCAGATGGTTCACCCCTTAATTTGAAAATTAAGGTCTTTTTTTTTTCATCAACATTCCTTTGAGATTATAATTATGCTAAGCATGCTATGCTCATTTTCATGCATAATAGATATTAAGTTTTCTGAACTGCAGAATGGTTCCCAGCATATATGTTTGGAATCTCCTGGAGTGCATGAACTCCACTTTGTTAACTCATGTGTTTCCTTTGGGAGCGCGCCAACAAAGATTGTTACATCAAACCTGATGGTAACATTTCAGTATTACATGTCCTTCTGTTATTTATCAAATTTTGTTATCTTGAATACTGATTGTTTGGAAATAGTAACATAAGCTATATCTGATATCTGCTTTTGATTATTTAATTTGTTTTTAATGTGTAGCCTATCTATCTGAAAGGAGAGAAGTATCTTCTCACAGGAAAGATCACTGTTGATTTAAGTTCAACTGATGGTGTTACTGAATTCCCTGATAATGTCCTTGTGGATATCATAGACAATGAGAGAAGTGTTATCGAAGGTGCAACTGCCAGCCTTATCTCTAGTGGTGGCAATCAAACACATTCTGCTCTGTATGAGTACTCTGTTTTGGCTACTCCAGGAGAGAAACTTATCTTTGTTCCTCAAGACTCAAGGTATGCATTATTCTTAATAATTTGTTTACCTTTTACATAACTGTCCCTTTCATTCCTTTTTCATGAGGTTTGATATCTTTCAGGAAGGAGGGAAAGAAGATCTTGTTTTACCCCAAAGAACATCAGGCAAGCGTCAATGGAATTTTTCATTTATTGGGGTTAATCAAAGGTTCTATTTAAAAATAAAAAATAAAAAATTTCATTAGGTCTTGGTGACAAATGATGGTTGTCAAGCTTCAATTCCCTCATTTTCTGGTCGACTGGGACTGTATATAGAAGGATCAGTATCTCCCCCTCTTTCTGGTGTCTATGCCAAGATTATTGCTGCAGAAGATAGCAACATTACTCCACTTAAGAAAGGCGAAATAGCACTCGAAACTACCTCAGGGATGGATGGACATTTTATTGGAGGTCCACTATATGATGATATAAAGTACGGTGTAGAGGCTTCAAAGGTCTGAAATATGCATTGTTTAGATTATTTGATAATATTCTTGACTTGCATGATGTGTCAAGTTTACTAGAACACAAGGACTTCCCTTCAAATCTCAGAATGTTGTTCTCTTGTACGAATTTGATTTTCATTATTCTTCCTTTGGTGATTTAAATCTGCCCCTTGTCTTTGTACTCATCTCATGTGTCTCAATGCATGCAGCCTGGCTATCATCTTAGGCATTTGGGGCCTTATTCGTTCACCTGCCAGAAGCTTGGTCAAATATCTGTACAGATATATTCTAAAGCTGATGCTAATGATCCTATCCCTCCGGTGCTTTTGTCATTGAGTGGTGATGATGGTTATAGAAACAATTCAATATCTGGAGTTGGTGGAACATTTCTCTTTGATAATTTGTTCCCTGGAGTTTTCTATTTACGCCCTCTACTGAAGGTAAGCCACTAGAATGGAGATCTAATCACACACACACATGCAAGCACACGAGTGTGCACACACTAGTGACATAAGTTTACTAAGCCTTAACCTCAAACTGCCATAAGTTGAAATCATGAATAGCTATTCCCCATGGTATTTCTGTTCATAGGACGTGAATGTGGTACTAATCTAGCCATTGAGCTTCTGCAACTCTCTCCTTAATGTGATCTTGAGGCTTTTATAGGGTAGAAATTTCAGCACAACACATATTTAGTTTCTTCATGTAATTCTGCTTTCCCCCTTTCCTTTTCAATTTCTCTATCTGGCTAATTATACCTTAGGGATGCAGACATATATTCTCAGTGCAAGAAGTGAGACTGAAAAAAGGAGTCCCAAATTGTTTCCTTGGCAAAATCCATAATTTCATGGCTCTTGCATATGTAGAGGATATGTGATGCAATCTCATTTTGCCCTTTTATTTTTTTTTTCCTTGAGCTTTAGAGTCTGTTTCTTTTGTTGAAAATATTTTACAGGAAAATATTTTCTCCATTTTCTAGCATTTGTTTAGCATAAAAAGTATGGTTAACAGAAAATATGTCTGGTGAACCTGAAATGACCCACTCTCCCCGGAAAATAACTTATGGAGAGAGAGAACTAAGAGAGAGACGGAGATGAAAGAGAGAGAGGAGAGATGGAGAGACAGAAGAGAGAGAGGGGGGAGATGGTGTGAGAGAGAAATAAAGAGCTTGAAAGAGAGAGAGAGTGGAGAGATGGAGAGAGAGGGAAGAGGAAGAGACAGAGATGCAGAGAGAAAGAAGGGGAAGAGGGAGAGAGATATGAAGAGAGAAAGGAGATAAATAAAGGGCTAGAGATAAAGAGATGGAAGATAGATAGATTGAAGAGAGAGATAGAGAGGCGAAGAGAAAGGAGGATGAGATGAAGAAAAAGATAGAGATAGAAGAAAAAGAGGATGAGAAATAAAGAGATGGAAGAGAGATAGGGGGAGGGAGGGAGAGAAACAAAGAGATTGAAGAGCAAGATTGTGATGGAAGAGAGGAAAAAAGATGGGGAGAGAAAGAGTGAAGAGAGAAACAGAGAGATGAGATAGCGATAGAGATAGTAAAGGAGAGAATGAGAGAGTGAGAGAGATGGAGAGATTGAAGAGAGAAATAGGGATAAAAGAGAGGAAGAAAGATGGGGAGGGAGGGAGGGAGGGAGGGAGATGGAGAGAGAAAGAGAGGGACAGAGTGTTATATTATGAATTTAGAAAAATTTACAATTTTCTTATATATATATATATATATCAAACAAAACACAAGTATTTTTCAGTGTCCTAGCCAAGCAGTAGAAAATAACTTATTTTTTGAGCAAAAATTTTTCAATGAAAATATTTTTCACAGACAAGTTATTTACTGGCAAACAATGAACCCTTGGTTTCTTCACATTCATCATAGAATTTTTCAATAAGGAATTAGGGAAAACTAAATTGTTCACTTGAGAGGCTAAAGCCAAGGTTAATGCCTGCTACTTATTTCTCCCTTGCAGGAGTATTCTTTCTCACCTTCGGCACAGGCAATAGAACTTGGCTCTGGGGATTCTAAAGAAGTTACTTTCCAGGCAGCTCGTGTTGCTTACAGGTCACACGGTCTCTACCAGAAATGTTATAAGAGAATATGCGAGCTCATTGTTGAAACTAAATTGACTTCCAAGAAAAATTCTCGTCCAAAGAGACCCTAATACAGTTTATTCTTTTTCCAGTGCTATAGGGACCGTCATGCTATTGTCTGGCCATCCAAAAGAAGGTGTCTCAGTTGAAGCCAGGTCCGAGTCTATGGGCTACTATGAGGAGACAGTGACAGATTTATCTGGAAATTATAGGTTGAGAGGACTAGTTCCAGATGCAATTTATGTAATAAGGGTAGTTCAAAAGCGTGGCTTGGGTGACAGTAGAATTGAGCGTGCATCCCCTTCTTCTGTTACCATTAAGGTTTGTGTTCATCATTATGAAAGACATGAAAATCTCTCCTCATGGTTTGGAAACCCAATTTAGTACCAGTGAGAAAAATATGATTGGAGAATGCCCATTCTTTTAGACGGGCAAAAATATTGAATAAAAGATTTTTTCCTTTGTTCCCAAGAACCCTTCCCTGAACTTTTACTTCTAGTTTTTTTTTTTCTCTTTATCTACATTGCTCACATTGTAATGCACAGGAGGTGATGGCCATGTTAATGCACTGACACCTGAATTGTTTTTCTTTAACAGTCTGAAAAGAATTCTCTGATGAGTGTGACAGGAATCAATATTTATCACCTTCTTTGCATTATGTTTACTCTGACACTGAATTTGTTTAATCTTCAATGTGCAGGTTGGATCTGAGGATATCAGGGGATTGGATTTTATTGTCTTTGAAAAGCCAGAAATGACCATTTTAAGCTGCCATGTCGAAGGGAAGAGGATGGAAGAACTGCATTCACATCTGCTGGTAGAGGTCAAGTCGGCTAGTGACATGTCTAAGATTGAGTCTGTCTTCCCTTTGCCTCTGTCCAACTTCCTCCAGGTCAAGAACTTGCCCAAGGGTAAACACATTTTACAGCTGAGATCGACTCTGCAATCAAGCGCCCACAAATTTGTGTCAGATATCATTGAGGTTGACCTCGAGAAGACTGCCCAAGTTCACACAGGCCCATTGAGATATAGTCTTGAGGAGGATCACCAAAAAGTGGTGAGCTTTGCATTAGTATAATAAATGGATTATTTCCACAAATATTGGCACAGTTTAAAGCTTAAAATGGGCCAGAAAATACATTGTTACCCTTTCATTCTCATTAATAATCGTTCATATGTTATTCGTGCAGCTCTTGTGGAGATGACTTTTTCCTAGATCCATGTCTTAGCCCTCGAGGCAAATATCCTGACTTTGTCTGGATGTCTCTGACGCTGCTCTTTCCTTTTGTTTTCCTTTTTGTGCCTACAGGAATTAACTCCGGCACCAGTGTTCCCTCTTGTTGTTGGGAGTTTAGTGATTGCTCTTTTCATCAGCATGCCAAGGTAGATTGTTCTTATCCCCAACAGAAAGTTCTGCTTGTTTTCCTTGATTATTTTCTTCTACCCTCTTTTCATGCCTTGGGAATTATATAATACATGGCAATTTATCAAATGCTGATGATAGATTTTGTTTTCATTTCTTTGTGAAGAGTAAAGGACCTGTATCAAGTGACAACAAGCATACGAGCACCGGGATTTATGGCAACTGCCAAAAAAGAACCTCGAAAGCCTGTAGTGAGGAAAAAGACATACTGAAGATCCCATTTGCTTCATTAAGAATGTGTTGTGGAAAGTCTTGAGTGCCGTTTCAAATATTGGAGAATTACAGAGCTAATTTGCACTTGAGCACAGGCACCTTCATATAGCTCAAGTTTCTTTTCTATTTCAATTTTGTCTTTGCCTAGGATATTTCTCCTCTAATCTCGAGTAGAGCAGTATGACGCCATATTCTAAGAGTTACTGATTCATTTGTCCATCGTATTTCTGGGTTATTTCTCCTTTTCATTCCTGTATTGTACTTGATAAAAATTACAAGTGCTTCAATTACGAGGGGAATTAAATTCAGGTGTATTGATTAAGTTGGCTTAGAAATATCTGGTTCGGAAAAATTTGGAGCACTTACATCTTATACTTTGTTCATATTAGAACAACATAATGGAAGAAGATTTATTTAGTGGATTCTAGTTAAAATTTCATATTTGGAAATGAGGCTTGGTGGTTGTTAATAAAAATTACAAATATGGTAGTATTTCTTGCTATTGGCTGCTTTTCCACATTGCTTTGTGTCTTGGGTCACAACCTTCCTGGAGGATGCGCTGTTTAGATGTTTAATCATGAGGCATTAAATAGCATTCCCGGTGCCCCACTGGTGTTGTTGTATGCCATTTATGATCTATTCCCAAGTCAGTTGTCTTTGGCTCTTTGGCACTCTTAAGAATTTATCCCCACGGTCTAGTTCTTACCATTCAAATGATAATGCAGAAAAGAAGTATCCAGATCAAGTAACAATGTACTTCTTTACTTGCATCATTTGCGCCAGGATTGGTTTAGTAGATACAAACAAGTAACTAGTTTGTTTAGTAGGTAAAAAAAGAGAAGCCCCACATTATTTCTGGATGTCGTTTCAATGAATATTTCCCATGTCTATTACACACGTCGACTAAATTAGTTATGATAAAACAAAGCATGGTCCAAAAGCGTCCGTGGTGGCCTGGTGGGTTTGAGTCGAGAATTTTGCGAGTTACCGCGTTTATGATTCAACTATGAATGACTTTGTGGCCTTTTGGCTGAAAGTTTAGGAAATCAGCCTAAGGCATGAATGGATAAAGGAAACTCAGGAATTACCGAGGCATTTGGTGGTTGGCACGGGGATTCAACATAACTGTAGCAGCAAGTGGGAAATAGCAAAAAGATCAAAAAAAAAAAAAAAAAAGGCAATAAGATTCAAAGTTGAAGGATGAAGCTTCAAATTTGGCAAAATCGCTAGACATCACAGACCTTCTAAAGCAAGAGAATCAATGAGAGCTCCAACCTGAATTCCGTCTTTGAGAGAGGTCACGCCCATTGATTTTTCTAACATGGGTATAAATCATTGTACAACAAAAAAACCCCCACAAAAAAAAAAAAAAAAAAAGGGTTTGCATGGGAAAGTTTTCCCCAGTGGCTACTAGCAGGAAATGTTGTATAAAAGGCTTCCATTGAGCCATTTCCCTTTTCCGAATTCTGCCAATAAATTATATGCTGACACAAGTCCTACGCTTTGCCCTGGATATGAATATTCTGATGTAGTTATAAAAGGAAGTTATCATATAAGAACTTTTCCCTATCTATATTCTACACCAAGTTAATTACCATATTCAAAATAATAATAAGAAAAACCCAAAAATGAGAAAACGGAGCCTGCTTGGCTGGAAAGACAGAAGGCTATTTTGGTAAATGAATGGGTTGTGTCGGTCAATTCATTCTACAAAAAGTAGTGACGTACAGCATAATCACGTGATAACTGGTTTGGTTTTGTCGATAATACCCAAAAAAAACAAAAAAAAAAACCGACCAAACTGTCACCGATTAGCCACGTAAGCAAGCAAGTTTTGACTAAAACAGATCCGAGTCCGTCGGTCGAACATATTAGACGGACTCACTCTGGTGTATTGAAAAGGTCTGCTGAATATGCCTGCACAGGAACTTAACCCAAACAAACGTAACGAACAAGAAATACAAAATTTTTGGTGTTAGGCGAAGATTCCAATGTTTGAATCCTGAACTCAGCTGAGTTTTAGTAGGTAGACAGTGAGCCATCCAAGCACACCACTTGGAGACGCTTCTCTCTCTCTCTCTCTCTCTTTCTTATCTCTAACTCTCTCTCTCTTTCTCACACATCTCAAATGGTCTCTTCATTTTCTTGCTCTGCTGGCTGAAGAACCCTATCAAAAAGCCCTCTATGTACAGCCTCAAAAATTCTTCTCCCAACCCACATATGGACTCACTTTTATGATTGTTCAAAGACAGGAAAGATTGAATCTTTTTCTTCTTGTCTTTTTGTTTATTTATCTATCTCTCGTCAAGAATGGCGTCAACGCCACCGATCACCGCCACCAAGCCCTATTCTAACCCCCAGTACCCGCAGAACTCCCGCCAAGGCCGCCCCCAAAACGCTCCCAACCGCCGCTGGACCAATCAAAAGGTCACTCTCAATAATCCCCATCTTTCTCCCTCACCTCGCGGCCGCGTTCCGAAACCCGCTTCTACTGCCGCCCACTCCCAGAACCAAGCCCCTGCTTTCCATTCCCTCTCACCTCTCCATGCTTCGAAATCAGAACTCGCCGCCGATTTTTCCGGCCGCCGCTCGACGAGATTCGTGTCCAAGCTGCACTTGGGTCGACCCAAGGCCACCTCGGGCACCCGTCACACCGCAATCGCCCAGGACGCTCTCCAGCAGGCGATCCAGTATGGAGGTGACTATGTTTCCCTTGAGAACGTTTTGCTGAAATATGAGTCTTTGCTCTGTGGGGCCGATGATTATACTTTCTTATTTCGCGAGCTGGGAAACAGAGGAGACTGGGAGAAGGCGATGCATTGCTTCGAGTTCGCGGTGAAAAGAGAGAAGAGAAGGAACGAGCAAGGGAAATTAGCGAGCGCAATGATCAGCATTCTCGGTAGACTAGGAAAAGTAGACCTTGCCCAGTCTGTTTTCGAGACTGCTTTCAATGATGGTTATGGTAACACGGTCTATGCTTTCTCTGCTATCATTAGTGCCCATGGAAGAAATGGTTACTGTGATGACGCTTTAAGAGTTTTTGATTCAATGAAATACTATGACTTGAAGCCAAATTTGGTTACTTACAATGCGGTGATTGATGCTTGTGGAAAAGGGGGTGTGGAGTTCAAGCGAGTGATGGGTATTTTTGATGAAATGTTTAACAGTGGAGTGCGACCTGATCGAATAACGTATAATTCGATGCTTGCTGTTTGTGGGAGAGGAGGATTGTGGGAGGCAGCTAGGAAGTTGTTTTGTGAAATGGAGAATGAAGGGATTCAGCAAGATATATTTACTTATAATACACTTTTGGATGCATTGTGTAAAGGTGGGCAACTGGACATGGCTTTTAAAGTCATGTCTGAGATGCCTACTAAGGGCTTATGGCCTAATGTTGTCACTTATAGTACTATGATTGATGGGTATGCTAAGGCTGGTAGACTAGAGGATGCACTCAGGTTGTTTAATGATATGAAGTTATCTGATATTGGCTTGGATAGAGTTTTGTATAATACTTTGCTGGCTATTTATGCTAAGTTGGGTAGATTTGAAGATGCTTTGGATGTTTGTAGGGAAATGGAGGATTCAGGCAAGAAGAAGGACATTGTGACTTATAATGCACTTCTGGCAGGATATGGGAAACACAATAAATTTGATCAGGTTAGAAGAGTGGTTGAAGAAATGAAAGTTGAATGTGTGCGGCCAAATTTATTAACTTATTCAACCCTGATTGACGTGTATTCCAAAGGTGGTCTGTACAAGGAAGCAATGGACGTTTTTAAGGAGTTTAAGGAGGCAGGATTAAAGGCAGACGTTGTCCTTTATACTGCACTTATAGATGCCTTGTGCAAGAACGGATTGGTGGAATCTGCTGTGTCTTTGCTTGAGGAGATGATAAAGGAGGGAATTAGGCCTAATGTTGTCCCTTATAATTCTATAATTGATGCCCTGGGCAGGTCAGGAACTATGGAACATGTGATTGATGATGGTAGCGAAGCTAACAAACTGAGAGTTGAAATTTTATCTTCAGGTGTGGACGAGCAAGTTAAAAAGATTGACATGGCAGGTAAAGAAGATAACCGGATAATTCAAATTTTTGGGCAGCTTACATCTGAGCAGGCAAGTCACACAATGAATAGGGGCAAGCAGGAAATCTTGTGCATTTTGGACATCTTTCAGAAAATGCATGAACTGAAAATCAAACCAAATGTCATCACGTTTTCAGCTATTCTGAATGCTTGCAGGTATTGCATGTAATTTAATAATATTTTCCCTTGTCTTTAGGATATCACCGGCTAACTTCTGACACACAGAAATTTGTAATAGCGGGTATGGATTGGACTGTTTGGGTTGTAGACACTGGATGTTTAATTACAAATTTGGAATTATCAAGACTGCAAGGAAGGTCGTTATCAAGATAGTGTCTCATTCTTGTGATTGTATGCTAATTGCACAAATATGTAACATCTATGCAATGCAACTATGGAACTGTAAATGGGCCATGCATGTTGACCCATGGCAAGCAAAAGTTTGGTGTACCTGTTTGTCAAATGCAATGTTCTGAGCCATGATTTTGTTCTCTGTCCATAGTAATTTTGCATCTGTAGAACGTTTGACTGAGGAGTTTGGAATTTATTACCATTCTCTTTCCAATAAGGACCAGCAGAGTCCAACTTCTTGCATGGAATTTCTTGGCAATCCTTGTGTTTTTGGTTTTTCAGTGTCTAAATGTGGGTCACTAATATAAAGCTTACCATGGCACAAATGCATTTTTCAATGGTTGTCCGTTGTCCAACTTTTATATCGCCTTTTATTTATGAATTTGCCTTCAGTCAGGATTTGGTTTACTCTATACGAAAATATTTATCCACAATTATGGCTATAATATGATTGTGTTTTCTCTGGATGTAGTCGCTGTAATTCTTTTGAAGATGCTTCGATGCTATTGGAGGAGCTTCGGTTAATTGATAATCAGGTATATGGTGTGGCGCATGGCCTTCTTATGGGCTACAGGGAAATTGTTTGGGGGCAAGCTCAGGTCCTCTTTGATGAAGTAAATCTGATGGACCCTTCAACAGCATCTGCCTTCTATAATGCTCTGACTGACATGTTATGGCACTTTGGTCAGGTTAGTTCACCAACACTGGTGCTAGGCCCAAGTATATTTTTCACTGGTCATGCTGCTTAGAATTTCCAGAACCAGCCAGAATTCTGAATGTGTAATGCTCCTTGTGCTTTCAGAGACAGGGGGCCCAACTGGTGGTGCTTGAAGGAAGACGTCGGCAAGTGTGGGAGAGTGTGTGGTCTGATTCTTGCTTAGATTTGCATCTGATGTCTTCTGGTGCTGCTCGGGCAATGCTTCATGCATGGCTGCTGAATATACGGTCTATTGTGTTTGAGGGCCACGAGTTACCAAAATTGTTAAGGTATGGCAATTGTTTGCGCATTAACTGGTTAGTTAAAGGCTCTCTTGCTGGTGTTTGTGTAACCAAATATATCATTCTGACAGAAAATCCTTAAAAACCCTTTTTTTTTCCCTCAGCATTTTGACTGGATGGGGCAAACACAGCAAGGTAGTTGGCAACAGTGCGTTGAGGCGAGCTGTTCAGGCACTTCTCACCGGCATGGGTGCACCTTTTCAGTTAGCCAAATGCAACTTAGGTCGATTTATATCTACAGGATCTGTAGTCGCTGCTTGGTTAAGAGAATCTGGCACATTGAATGTGCTTGTACTTCATGATGATAGAAGCCATTCAAAAAATGTAATGTTTGATCAAATCTCTGAACTGCAGATGCTTCCCTTGTAGTTGTTTCTATCTCTCTGAACATTTTTTGTTCGTGCCCTTGAAACTGTAATGTGTTGGTGATTTGAGTACTAGAAACGAGGCGCTGTGGGCTTCTCCAGGTGGATTCCATTTTCTCCTAGTACCTCTATTATTCAGTCCAGATGGGCCTGTCCAGGCCCAGGACCAGGCCCAGTAGATCTTTCAATCCAATGAACTGTGTGTTCACGCTTCAGGGAAGTCATCTGGGTATATCTTTTAAAAGTAACTCAAGATATTTAATGAAGAACATAGCATTTCATGAAGCATGATGCCTGTACGATTAAGATGCTTACTGTTATCCTGTGAGGTGTTATAAAGCAAAATGCGATTACAACAGCCCCTAGGCGATTGCAGCACGTATGACTCTGTTGACTGATAACAGCCTCTTTTGACTTTGGAAGTAATTTTGTGGGTAAAACCATATATATGCATGGCATCTAAACATGGTAGTGTAAATGATTGTCCATGCAACAAAGGGTAAGGCACTGGCTTGTCATGGCTTTTCTTTGTTCTGTGCGGTTAAAAGCCAGGCAAACCTGGGTAATATTTTTTCATTTTCACAGCTATCAGACATTGCTGCACACTAAAAAAGGAAAAAAAAAAAAAAAGAAGAGGCTATGATAATATGTCCCAACATACTAACACAGAGAAAAATAAGAACACTAGTGTTCTGAATTTTAATATTGGTGCAGATATATATCCAAGGCACTGACCTCTTAGAGTGATTGGGCTGCCCCAGAAATGAAAATCGATGTCAACTTCAAAGTAGCATTCTTTGAGGTAGTGGTGGCCCATTCGAGGATATAGTTCGTGCCTGAACACCACCGGGGTTCAGTGGCCCAGAATGGTGCCCATGAAGTCACAACTATTTGTCTCAAGTTTTAGGCTTTGTGCGTCCCATTTTGACCAAAAAAACGAGAAGTTCAAAAAATAAATAAATAAATAAATAAGCGGAAGGTGCATGGCACGGCATAATTGAGTGCAGGATGAGTAATTAATCTAGGCTGCAGAACAATCTGTTACGTGTATTGAGAAGCAGAACTTTGGACGTGTATCCATTGATTATTCCTTTCAGTAATCCAATCGATAGCAATTTGAATGGTAGTGAAGTTCCCCTGTCCCGAGTTATCAACTGTAATAATATATGTAGCCTACTGGTGGTGGATTGCTATGTCCTTTGCCACAAAGTTATCCGCAGATGAAGTGAAGGTGGCACTAGCATTTGTTGCTGCGCGGTCACCCCATTGTATAGTCGCCACGTTGCTGCCTGCTCCTTCCATGAAAATGTATGGCGTACTGGCAGAAATTTCGACTTTCTCTCTGCACCCAAATTTCCAAAAAACATTATAAAAAAAAAAAAAACAGAAAACAATAACAAGTTTTAGACTTTACAACATCGCCGAGTGCACATATCATAATTAATCAGAGCAGTGCCCTTCCGCCCGAGCATCTCCGTACACATGTGGGCCGTTGATTGATTTATTTTATTTTATTTTTTTGAAGGGGGGGGGGCATATCACACATGTGGGGCCCACAACTGAGCGATCTTCGAAAATTCGAGTAAGAAATTACTTTTCATATAACTAATATAGGCTGCAGGAGACTCTATTTAATCACTTTTCATGTAATTATTCGTATCCATTAAGTATTTTTGTCAGGAATTGAATGGAGGCGAAATTTCGCCTCCCTGATTTATCAACAAAAAATGGTATAGGCCTTTTCGTTTGGAACATTCGACTGGTCATCCAATGCTCTTGAACAAAGTACTGGCAGCAACACCCAAATGAGGAAAAATGATTGCAGAACCTGCATCCTTTTAAAGAGAAACAATGCCCCAGTTGCAAATGATTTGAAGAAATGGGGGAGATAAAGTCGGGAGATCAGCTCGGTATGGAGACTCTTGTAACTTAGCCTGATTGTGTGTCAATCATGTTATTTGCGAATTTTTCTGTATTAGGCAAATATCAACGAGCGTATAGACACTGTTTGGGTATGGACCTCGTGAATAAAGGTAATTTAATTCTTATGCCCACTAAATAAGTTTTATTTTACTCGGAATCAAAGAGTATAGTTTCCTGTTAGATATTCTTTTCAGTTAAAAATATATTATTAGCTTACTTCATACAAAAGAGTTCATTCACGTTGTAATTAAAGTTTAATAATACTATTTTTAATACGTTTTCCCACAGTTTAATGGATTAAATGACAAAAAGAAGTTTATTGATATTTTAAAGATGTTGATAGTATCTCAGAAAAGTTGAAATGCATTGAAGGAGTGTATTAAAAAGAAAGCGTCAAGTTGGGTCCGCAGGGCTTCCTAATTAATTGTCGATACTTTTGCTTCCTCGTTCAAACAAAAAACACTTTTTTTTTTTTTTTTTTCGGAATTCTAACTTCAATTAGACATGACTTGTAAACAGGGAGGAGGGATCTAAAAATTTTTTACACTTAGGGCAAACGAAAATATGTGATGGAAAAAAAATTGAATGGAGTCAAATAAAAATTTTAGTGCAAAAATTTATATAAATACATTAAATAGAAGAAATGTAGTTTTATCTAAACAAATTTTCGTATTTTTATTTTTTTAAATTAGATTTGTTTATATCAATTAACTTTTTTTTTTTTCACAACTTAAATATGATATCAAATTAAAATAAAATAATATTATTTTTTTATCTATTAAAAATTATTAAATTATAAATTATGTAATAAAAATAATCCTTCTCATTCTTATGAGTTATACATTCTCCAAATAATAATAGCTCACTGCAATATTTTGGACTAGGCTAAAGGGGATTAACCTGTTTTCTGGGCTCGACTGAAGAATTTGGTCCATACGTTGATTGCAAGTTGGACTTGTCAACTATTTGGGCCATGGTAACCATCTGATATTGGAAATTTAACGATAATTCAGTCTCTTTCTGTGTTCATCTGAGTTTGAATTCCAAGAGTCGTTCCTTTCTAATAAACAAGTATAGGAAAGTGATTCTGAGAAGTTTAAGATTTGATAAACCGCAAAGTTCGTGTTTAGTTTATATGTGAAAGATGTGCATTACACAAAAGAAAATAAATAAATTGCTAATGAAATTTAAACAAATGCGTTCTTTGCCAATTGGCAAAGACAACTGGAACCATTGCAAAGGATGGATTTTGAAGGGATGCGACACTTCGTCAATGCATTGGAATTCAAAGATGGGGAATTGGCTTTAGATCTTTGCTTTTATAAAATATAACATAAATTTAAATATGTGAAATAATATATTAAATTTTATTGTAAAACAACCAAAGCAAGGCTAGCCTTTTGGAGTCATGTTTATGAAAAAAATGTTTTTGCTCACACCAGCGTTTGGTCGCAGCGACCATTAGGTCTAACATTCATACTGGAAAAGCTGGCTGGAGTGCACAGCAGACTGCCAAGCCAGTCCTCTGCATTGATGAACGAGAGATTCACAAATTTGTCAAGCTCAGGACCATTAAGCTTCTTTTCCCAGGGCACACGCTTCGAAGTGTCTGCTCCAGGTCCACTATTTTCGGCCTCAGCATACGTAATTTTAGCTCTGTAATTAACCATGGAAAGTGGAGGATATTATCAGAAATAGAAATTGAATAATAGAGTTGCAACAGAAATCTTAGTCAATTCCAGTTTCAAATTATTGCTATTTGCCTGTCTAGCTATATATTTATATCTGTATCAGCAAGACCAGTGTACTTACGTCTCCTGAGAATAATTCCAAGCACTCCATCCAACAGGCAATACCACATCCGACAGGAATGAATGGTAGAAAATTACGGTGGAACAAGGTCCCCAAGCCCTTCCAAGATAAACTTTACCGTTCCCGGTGATTGAACAATTTTTAAACACAAAGCCAGTTGTTTCTGTTTCCGATTGCCTCTTCTGCGCCGTTATATACCCAACATACCCTGCTGGGTAATATTGGCCCATGTTTACGGATAGCACACAGTTCTGCAGAAACCCATCAGCACGGGAAATAAAGAAAGAAAGCAAAATTTAGAATAAAACTTCCTAATATAATAATTATTTTTTTAGTTCCGTTGCATTAGAGAAGGGAGTTATCGGTAAAGGGATTTAATCTCAAACTTCATTCCTAAATTTTATGCTTGACTGTTGTCAGACTTGCCTGATATTATTCTGATATATATGGTAATATGTAAAGTACAGACCTCGTAGATTGATTGGCTGTTCCCAAAAATGAAATCGACAGCGCCTTCGATGTGGCATCCATTGAAGTAGTGGCGGCCCTGTAGGTCCCAAATGGTATCTTGTATCCCATGGAATGCACATTGAAAGAAAGCAGATTTGTCTCCAAGTATTCTCGCAGCAACAGCCGGTAATATCGGACTCGCCGTAGCGTTATTCTATTTAAGGATAAAGAGAAAATTATTAGTTCTTAATTCACATTATTTATTACTTAATTACTATTCAAGTTTTTTTTTTCCCTTCTTTAATTTTGTTGTTAAATATTTAAATTCTCTCGTATTTCTCTTATTAATGATTTTAAGTTGCATCTTATTAACAATATAGAGATGTTTTAAATGTAAATTTTTCTACATAATTTTCCCTGTAGACGAACACTGAATGCGATGCCATTTGCAATAAAGTTTTCCGCGAACGAAGTGAAGGTAGCAGAAGCATTTGGTTCTCCACGGTCCCCCCATTGTATAGTCGTCACCTTGCTGCCTGCTCCTTCCATGAAAATGTATGGCTTGCTGGCTGGAATTTCAACTCTCTCTCTGAAAGCAATTTTCACAAAAACAAAAAAATCAAATTTCACAAAAACAAAAAGCAAAAAGCAAAAAAAAAAAAAAAAGAAAACAAGCTTTAGATTAGTGACAGTACAATAATGGCATAGCATGCGGAGTGCACGTATAAAAATTAATTACAGAAGTAATATTATGTCCGAATATATGGTAAAACGTTTTGGTTGTTGATTTTTTTTGCGTCACGTAAGTGCGACCCGCCAACTCTACACAAGCACAAATTTGAGTAAAAAAGCATTTTTCATGTAATTGATATATGCTACAGAATGATAATACTTTATTTTATTAATTGATAAAAATTATCATATAATAGTTTAGAAACACACTATAATAACTTAGATTTTATATCTCTATATAACAATAAAAAATTAAATTTATTCAAATAATAAAATTTAAATTGAATTCAACTAAATTAATTTCTATTATAATTTTAATTATATTCTAATTTATATGAATATCAATATCTTCATTAATTTTTATTTGGTAATACTTTCAATATCAACAACTACTTTAGTTTGATAAAAATTTCATATTTCAATAGTTTAGTAAAAATATCAACTATTTGATTTTCAGACTTGTAATATATCAATTCAATTTTCCTTTTATCAACTTGATCTCTTAGAAATTGAAAGTGAGTATCAATATGTTAACTCCTTTTATATGTTATTAAATTCTTAATCAAATTGATTGCAAAAATATTATTAACAAATATTTTTGTAGGACCTTTAACTATAACATGAATCTCATTTAGCAAATTTTGCAACTAAATAACTTGATAAACACTTAAAATTGCGACTCAATACTCTATGTCACAAGTTGAAAATGCAACAATAGATTATTTCTTAGATGATCACGAACGATCAATATTTTTAAAGTTGAAACAGCATCCAAAAGTACTTTTACGATCATTTACATCTCCTCCCAATCACTATCAGAATAACCTATAAAAACACAATTTTTAGATGAACAATAGAATAAGTCATGATCATAAGTCCTTTTTATATATCGCATAATCCTTTTAACAACTTACATATGAGATTAGCAAGGAGATTCTAAAAATTTGTTGATTAAACTAATTTCATAATATATATTAGGCTTTGTACATGTGAAATATTTTAAACTCCTAACAATTTGTTTGAAGAGTGTAGAATCAACAAGTGTTATATTACCTTATTTAGATAGTTTAGTGCCAACTTCTACAAAAGTTCTCATATAATTGCAATCATGCATTTGAAATTTTTTTAATGACTTAGTAACATACCTGTTCTGACATATAAAAATTTCATCATCTCTTTGAATCACTTTAATGCCAAGAAAATAAGACATGAGACTCATACTTATCATCTTAAACTTATGAATCATAAACCTTTTAAAATCTTTAATTAGTATGAAATTGTTGTCCATAAAGATCAAGTTATCAACAAATAAACACACCAATAAAATATTCTCAAAATCATTGACTTTCACATATAAAGAATATTCAGAGAGACATTTTTAAATGTTGGTTTCATGGAAAAAAAAGTCAATGCATTGTGTTCTATGCTTTAAGCACTTGTTTCAGGTCATATAATGCTTTCTTCAGCTTATACACATTTTCCTCACTTTTTTTCTTCATAAAACCTAATGATTGCTTCACAAACACTTTCTCTTCAAGAAGACCATTCAGAAAAGCTAATTTCACATTCATTAGATGAATTTTTCAATAATTATACGCAACCAAAGTAATTATAAGTCTGACCATCTCTATTCGAGCAATAGGGGAGAATACCTCGTGATAGTCATATCCAAGTCATTATTCAAATTATTTTGCAACCAATCTTACTTTATACCTTTTTACTTCTCCATTTGACTTCTTTTTAGTCTTAAAGACCCACTTTACATCAATAGTTTTTTGACCTTATGAAATAGTTGTAAGCTCTCATGTATTATTTTTTTCAATTATTTTGATTTCTTCGTTTATGGTATTTACCTACCTTGTATCTTAAATAGTCTTATCAAATGACATAGATTCACAGTTTACAAACATGAAAAAGTGCACCAAATCCTCCTCCTCATCAATAGCATTGTCTGATATTACGTCATAATTCTGCAATTTAACTGATTGTTGACTATTTCTCCTTGGTCTTTCATTCTCTTGTGGACTTTATGGTGTAGTATTTTATGGAGCAATTAGTGAACCATCTTCATTTGCATTAGGGATTACAACTTAAGTTTCTTCTTCTCTTAAAATAACAACTGAACATCTTTAACCATTATTTTTCTCCTCCATATCAAAATTCCAAAATTCATCTTCAACAAAAGTCACACCTTTACTTACTATTATCTTCTTTGTCACAAGATTAAGTAATTTATATCCTCTTTTGATGTAGCCAAGAAAAATTGTCTTCACTCCTCGATCATCTAACTTTGTTTTTATTTCTACTGGAACGTGAGTATAAGCAATAGAACAAAAAACTTTGAAATGCTTTACACTAGGCTTGAAACCACTCTATGTTTCTTCATGAGTGAAATTCTAAATACTTATTGTTGGAGATTTATATTCATAATTAATCTATTTTTCCTTTCAATAACTTCATTATTTTGTGGGGTGTAGGAAAATGTTACTTTATATTTTATTCCTTGTACTTTACAATACTCTTTGAACTTATTAGAGATATGCTTACTACCTTCATCAATTCTCAAAATTTTAATATAGTACTCACTATGTTTTTCAACATATATTTTATATTTTTTAAGTAATCAAATACTTCAGACTTCTTATACATGCAGTAAACTCACATTTTCCTTGTAAAATCATTAATAAAGTTAAGAAAATACCTATTTTTCCATTTGATGGAACATTCATTGGACTACAAACATCAGAGTGGATGAGTAAGAGTAGTTGTTTCACACGTCAATTCCTTGTCACAAAAGGTTGTTTGCTCTGTTTTGCAATAATACAAGTTTCACAAATTTGATTAGGATGTTGTATCCTAGGTAAGCTTTTTACCATATTTTCTTTTATAAGCAGTTTCAAGTTGCGAAAATTTAAGTGACCAAAACAAAGATACCACAACCAAGACTTATCTTTTGCAACAACACTAAGATAAGTATAAACATCAATGACAATATCAACTCAAAACATTTGATTTTTCGTTAAAGGAGAATTGAGAATAAGTGTACCCCTTCCATTAACAATTGAAAGACATTTATCATGCAATTATATATTATACCACTTTTCAATCAATTGGCTCAAGTTGAGTAAGTTGCTCTTTATGTTTGGCATATAAAATATATCTGAGATGTAGTTATGATCTTCATTCTTTAACTTGATGAGATTTCGCTCCCTTTCCATTATCGATACACTGCTATCATCAACAAACTTAACTGTGTAGTGGATTGACTCATTAAGATCAATAAAAAGCTCTTTTTTTTTCGCACATATGGTTGGTACACTAAATATCAAATAACCATGTATTATAATTTAATGTTTTAGTGGTTGCAGTAACCATCATGAAAGCTCAATGTCTATCATTTTTACCTCCTTCTTGTGCACAATTAACTGTCTGATTGTTCTTTTTGAACCTGCACTTATTAGCATAATGACTAAGCTTATGACATGAATAACACTCAACATTGGATTTATCATATCTTCCTCAACCACGACCTCTTCCTTAGTCTCGACCTCGATCTTGACCTCTATATGTTTAGTTTGATCTCCTTTGGTCATCATATTGATTATCTTCATCTTTATAATTATTATAGTAAGCTCATTGACCTTAATTATTATAGTAGTTACTACCACAACCTCGTTTTCTACCACAAGAAGAATCTTGATTTTGCTTTAATTAATCACTCTAATCAATTTTGATAGAATTTTAACTTTAAAGTGTACTGACTTCTCAATGAGCTATTCATGAGCTTGTAATGTACCAATCAATATATCAATTGACATTTGCGACAAATCATGTGTTTTTTCTATGACAACCACAATATATTTATACTGTGGTGTAAATGTCCATAAGATCTTTTCAACTTTCACCTGATCATTCAACTGTTCTCTATATATTCTTATTTGATTCGTCAATGCAATAACTCTACTTATATAAATTAAAATAATTTCTAAAACTTTTATTTATAATAACTTAAACTAATAATGTAAGATTTAAAATTTTATTTTTTAATTTTATCTACGTATTGAAATAATATCAAAAGAATATTTTATACTTTAACGAAGTTGTAATAATAATTTTTTTTAAATTTTCATCATTCACTTTTTAATATATAAAATAAAATATTTTATTATTATTTTTATAATTTACAATGAACAACTATATGTATTTCTGTTGTATTTATGACAAGATCAATAACTTCATAGCAATTCATTATAATTAAATAAAATTTTTATCTGTAATTTTTTCATACAAAACAGAAATTGAAACTGTGATTACGTCATTCGTATTGAAATTCATGATGTGAAAACTACCTCCCAATTTTTAATCTAGTCCTAAACTTTTAATTGTTTTTAATCTGACTCTCGTATATTTTGATTTTCTAATATGATCCCTAAACTGTCTTTACTTTCAATCTGACTCTTTCGAGTTCTGTTTTTGCAACCGCACCCCAAAACGTTTGTTTCCTTCTTTCTGCTCCTCTGGCTACCAGCGACGGAGAAGATGACTCCGTTGATATAACGGAGCGTCCTTGGGTTGAAGAGGTAGAGCGGTGATCGGTGATGACAAGGCTGGTGTTTCGGTGTTGCGGTGACAAATGGCGACGACCGATTGGTGGTGGAAGGTAGCAGAGGTACAATAGGATTTGTGTAGATCTACAGCTTTCGGGGCTGTTCAAGGGCACGTGGTGGCCGGATTTGGGATGAGAGATGTCCGGCGATGCAGGAGATGAAACTTTTGATAGAAAAAATGATGAAATCCGGTGACACGTTATGGTCGGCGATGACATTCCGGCAACACCGTGTCTGTCCGTACAACTTAAAATCCACTTTTTCTCACGTTCCGCGACTTATGCAGTACTTACACACTTAGTCTTCAACGTATCAAAATATCCGCTCTAATAACACTATTAAATTAATTATACAAATATTTTATTTTATTAATTAATAAAATTATCACACAATATTTCAAAATCACATCACAATAAATTAAATTTTATATTTTTATATAATAAAAAAATAAATCTAGTAAAATAATAAAATTTAAATTAAATTTAATTAAAATAAATTTTATTATAATTTTAATTTTATTCTAATATAAATTAACAACAATACAAGAAAATTATACTTACGTGTAGACACCAGCAGGGATTTGAATTCGTATCCATTGCTTATTATTGACAGGAATTGAATTGATAGCACTTTGAATGGAGGTGAATTGTCCCCCTTTATTAACATCAATGGTCTCGGCCACTTTGTTTGGACCATTCAAATGGCCATCGAAAGCTCTTGAATGAAGTACCAGGAGCAATACCCAAATAAAGAAAAATGATTGCAGAACCTGCATCCTTTTTTGAAGAGAAAGAATGCCCCACTTCCAAATACTTTGAAGAGATGGCATAGATTGGGAGATCAACATTGTACGCAAACTCTTATAAAATAGCTTACTTGTGTGATTTTGAGTAGATTTATATGTTGTTATGCTGTTAAGGATTATAATTTTTAATTTAATTTAAATATTAATAAATATATTTAATTTAAAATATATAATTTTTTTTATCCATGTATATAACCAGTTATCTTTTCCTAGTATATTTAAAAATATATAATTTCAATAAAAATTATTTTAAAAGATCATACATAACAAATCTGATATTAATAAATTATGAATTTTTTTATTTAAGTGTGAACATAGAAATTGAGGATTATTAATTGTGTGTTTATAATTGTTTGATTTTTATGATATTTAAAAAAATAAAATAATGTTTAGTTTAAGTTTCATAATTAAATAAATGAATTAAAAATTTATTAATTCTATAAATAAAAAAGTGATGTTTGGTTCTTAAATGTAAGCAGATTCGCATTGCTAAATTTTCCTATTTTAGCTTACCTTGTCATCATGTTTGTGAGCAAAGTACTTCTTTACCCTTGAGCTTTACACAAATATTCAATTTTATTTTCAAAACTTTATATTTGTTCAGTGACTCTGCGTTTCTCCTCTCATAGAGCAAATTCACTTTTTCTTTTTCTTTTTTTTTTTCCTGAGCCTATTTGGTTGTTGTATGTTGATCTTTATCTATCAATTTACTTTTAAGATAATAAAAACCTTTTTTTATATATAGTTTAAGATATTTTGTATGAGTATCTTAGGGTTTATAAATTTTAAAAGTGCATTTTTCTATCCTGTTTTGTTATCTTTCAGATTCTAAATGAAAAAAATAATAATAAAATTATTTGTTGACGACGTTTGGAGTCCCATTAGGTCAACTGTTTTGTAGTTATTAAAAATACAAGTCAGTTAAAGTGGGTTGGAAATTTGGAATGCGAGGCAGCCACAAGTCACTTTTGGCCTATACACAAAATTGAGGCATATATTGTCAAAATTTAATTAAAAAAAAGAGGTTATTTTTCTTTTGTCACTTTTTTAATTTGACTTATATAATGAAATTAGCTTAATTTTAAGATTTTCTTAATAGATTTTTATAGTTTATAATATTTGATATTAATCTAATAGTTACTTTGTAATTTTTTTAATATTTTAATAGAATTATAATTTCAGTTTATTAGATTTAAAAAAATGTATTCAATTGTGATCTAATATATATTACAATTTACTCCATTTATATCAATAATTTTTTACATATTTTTAAAATTTATGCAATGCAACTACACATAATTAAGAAAAATGAAAGAAAAAAATTAATAAATTCTCCCTCTTGTTTTGTTTAGAGATAAACAATTTTTTTTTCTAAATTTATCTATTTTTTAAAAAAGAAAAAAAAAATTGTGATTTGTTTTCTTAAAAAATTATATCAAATTTATTTTTTGTTTAAATTCCATTATCAATTATTTATTTATTTATTTTAAGATCTGCTCGGTATGAAAAACTCTTGTAACTTAGCTTGATTGCGTGTCAATCATGTTGTATGCGAATTTTGCTGTATTAGGCAAATATCAACGAGTGTATAGCCACTGTTTGGGTATGGATCTCGAGAATAAATGTAATTTAATTCTTATACGATCATTAAATGCGGACGAAATAAGTTTTGTTACTCAGAATCAAAGAGTATAGTTTCCTATTAAAAATTCCTTATAGTTAAAATATATTATTAACAAACTTCATACAAAAGAGTTCATTCACATCGTAATTAAAAATTAATAATATTATTTTCATTACGTTTTCCACAGTTTAATGGATTAAATGACAAAAAGAAATTTATTGATGTTTTAAAGATGTTGATATTATCTCAAAAAATGTTGAAGGAAGCGTCAAGTTGGTACTAAAATTAGATTAAATTTCATTCCACTCTCATAGATATAGCTCTGTGTTACTTCCCAAAACCAAAGCATACAACATCTGATTTCTGCAAATATGAGTCGCAAAAGGGTAGACGTGTAACTATAAATATTGAATTAAATACTAAAGTACCAAATAAAAAAAAAATATTTGAGGGCTATCAGGTTGTCACCATTAAAGAATGTCTATTTTAGTAAATAAATAAATATATATATATATATGTCATTTACATAAATTCATGAGATTTAAAGATTATAGTTATCTGCATTTAATCACTCAGAGCATTTATGATCATATATGGCTTTTTGTGGACTTTTTTTTTTTCTCAGTTACAACTTCCTACTTTAAAATTAACACGCGATACACTAAATTGTCTGGTCGCCAAACATTAAATTGTTTCGTTTGTTGTCATATTGAATACCTAATTTACCCAATTATTATAATTAAAAAAATCAATTAATACTATTCGCAGAAAATCTTTGGACTTGAGCCTGGATCGTAGTAGGAGTTCCTGCAATTTTAGTCGGCAATGCTTTTAATAGTCCTGACTGATGGAAAGGCCGAGAGCCCGAGACAAAGGGAACTTTACCCGAGAGTAAAGATATGCTTTTTGACATAGAAAAAATAAATAAATTCTTTACTAAATTGTACGAATACATTAAAAAGAAAGGAAATAGTGTTACCTAAACAAACAAAATTCTCGTGTTTTTATTTTT
The DNA here is from genome assembly GCA_021464305.1 of Kandelia obovata. Taxonomy (NCBI): domain Eukaryota; kingdom Viridiplantae; phylum Streptophyta; class Magnoliopsida; order Malpighiales; family Rhizophoraceae; genus Kandelia; species Kandelia obovata. Next base: position 4,220,775 of record CM038478.1, on the reverse strand, counting down.
TCTCAAATTAGATTTATTTATATTAATTAATTTATTTTTTACAACTTAAATAAGATATCAAATTAAAAAAATATATTATTATTATTATTTTACAACTTAAAATAAGATATTAATTTTTCTCACTGCGATATATTGGACTAGGCTAAAAGTGATTAACCTGTTGTCTGAGCTCGACTGAAGAATTTGGTCCATACGTTGATTGCAAGTTGGACTCGTCAACTATTTGGGCCATTGTAACCATCTGATATTAGAAGTTTAATGATAATTCAGTCAGTTTTTGTGTTCATCTGAATTTGAATTTCAAAAGTCATTCCTTACTGAGAAACAAGTATAGGAGAGTGATTCTGACAAGTTTAAGATTTGATAAACCGCAAAGTTCGTGTTTATATGCGAAAAAAAAATGCTAATGGAATTTAAACAAATGCATTATTTGCCAATTGGCAAAGACAAATGAAACCAGTTGACGTTTAGCTTTTGAGGCACAACTTTAAAAAACCTGTACAAAAAACAAAACTTACTAGCAAACGTTGTGTGACAAGTTAGGGCTGTGCTACAGGTAAACGCTCTTTCTCAGGTCAATGCAAAAGATGGATTTTGAAGGGATGCGACGCTTCATCAATGCATTAGAATTCAAAGAAGGGGAATTGCCTTTAGATCTTTGCTTTTATAAAATATAACATAAATTTAAATAGGTGAAATAATACGTTTAATTTTAATTTAAAACAATTTCTTTTTTACAACATTATTATTTCCAACACACACACACACACACACAAAAAAAAATCTCCGAAGCGTCTCACGTCAGCAACCTCAAGTCAAGGCTAACTTTCTGGAGTCATGTTTACGAAGAAATGTTTTGCTCGCACCTGCGAACGGCTATTAGGTCTAACGTTCATGCTAGAAAGCCGGCTGGAGTGTACGGCAGAACGCCAAGCCAGCCGTCTGCATCGATGAACGAGAGATTCACAAATTTGGCAAGCTCGTGACCATCAAGTTTCTTTTCCCAGGGCACACGCTTCGAAGTGTCTGCTCCGGGTCCCCTATTTTCGGCCTCCGCATACGTCATTGTTGCTCTGTAATTAACCATGGAAGTGGAGGATATTATCGGAAATAGAAATCGAATAATAGAGTTGGAACGGAAATCTTAGTCAATTCCAATTACAGATTATTGCTATTTGCCTGTCTAGCTATATATTTATATCTGAATCAGCAAGACCACTGCACTTACGTATCACTGGGATAATTCCAAGCATTCCATCCAAGAGGCATTACCACATCCGACAGGTATGATTCGTAGAAAATTACGGTGGAACGAGGTCCCCAAGCCCTTCCAAGATAAACCATGCCGTTTCCGACGATTGAACATTTTCTAAACACAAAGCCAGTTGTTTCTGTTGGCGATTCCTTCTTGTGCGCCGTAATAAACCCAACATACCCTGCTGGGTAATATTCGGCCATGTTTACCCAAAGCATACAGTTCTGCACAAACCCACCAGGCCGGGGGAATAGAAAAAAAGAAAGGAAATTTAGAATAAATCTTCCTAATATAATAATTATTTTTTTTAGTCCAGTTGCATTGGAGAAGGGAGTTGTCAGTCAAGAAAGTCAACCTCAAACTTCATTTCTAAATTTTATGCTGGATTAGACTTGCCTGATATTATTCTGACGTATATGGTAATATATACAGACCTCGTAGATTGATTGGGCGTCCCCAAAAATGAAATCGACAGAGCCTTCGATGTAGCATCCATTGAAGTAGTGGCGGCCCTGTAGGTCCCAAATGGTATCTTGTATTCCATGGAATGCACATTGAAAGAAAGCAGATTTGTCTCCAATTATTCTCGCAGCAACCGCAGGCAAGATCGGATTTTCGGTAGCCGTATTCTATTTAAAGATAAAGAGAAAATTATTAGTTCTTAATTCATATTATTTATTACTTAATTACTATTCAAGTTTTTTTATTCTTTAATTTTGTTGTTAAATATTTAAATTTTCTCGTGTTTCTCTTATTAATTATTTTAATTTGCATCTTATTAACAATACAAAGATGTTTTAAATGTAAATTTTGCTACGTAATTTTCCCTATATACCAACACGGAATGTGATGCCCTTTGCAACAAAGTTTTCCGCGAAGGAAGTGAAGGTTGAAGAAGCATCTGGTGCTCCACAGTCACCCCATTGTATAGTCGTCACCTTCCTGCCTGCTCCTTCCATGAAAATGTAGGGCTTGCTGGCAGGAATTTCAACTCTCTCTCTGAAACCAAATTTCACAAAAACAAAAAGCAGAAAACAAAAAAACAAAATTAGATTAGTTACCGTGCGACAATGGCATAGCATGTCATACGGCGGAGTGCGCATATAATAATTAATTGAAGTAGTAATATTATGTCCGAACATATCGGAAAACGTTTTGGGCGCTGATTATTTTTGCATCACATATGTGCAACCCACCAACTCTACACTCCCACAAATTTGAGTAAGAAAGCATTTTTCATATAATTGATATAGGCTACAGGAGACTGTACTTACGTGTAGACACCAGCAGCGATTTGAATTCGTATCCATTGCTGATTGTTGTCAGGAATTGAATTGATAGCACTTTGAATGGAGGTGAATTGTTCCTTCCTTGATTTACCAACAACTATGGTTTTGGCCACTTGGTTTGGACCATTCAACTGGCCATCCAAAGCTCTTGAGCGAAGTACTGGGAGCAATATCCAAACAAAGAAAAATGATTGCAGAACCTGCATCATTTTTGAAGTGAGAGTGCCCCACTTCCAACGAATTTGTAGAGATGTCACAGGTCAGAGAGATCAGCATAGCATGCAAACTCTTATAAATACTGTCTTTGTCCCATTGAGTAACTCAGTATTTTAAGAAATATAATCTTGACTTTGATTTGAACATTAATAAATATATTAAATTTAAATTGTGAACTTATATATGCATGCATGCATGTAACCAATTATCTCTTCTTAACATATTTGAAAATTTTATTTCAAAGCATGTGATATATAGTGAAAATTATTCTGAAATATTATAAATAACAAATTTGATTTTAATAATTTATAGATTTTTTATTTAAGTGTGATCATACAAGTGGAGAATTATCAATTTTTAATTTTTAATTGTTTAATTTTTATAATCTTTTAAAAAATAAAATTATAGTTACTTTCAATTTTATAATTAAATAAGTAGACTAAAAATATTATCAATTCCATTAGTGGAAATAGTAGTGTTTGATTTTCAGATGTCAGTAGATTGACATTGTTAAATTTTTCTACTTTATCTTATCTTCTCTTCATGATTTGTGAGCAAAGCACTTTCTTTGCCCTTGAGCTCTACATAAAAATTCAATTTTATAAAATTTAGTAACCTCATTTGTTGCTTCCTGTTTTGTAGTGGCATCCAATTTTACCGGTAAGGTCCTTAATACTTAATTACATTATATTTTTGTTTACTATATCCCAATAAACCTACTGCTAGTTTTTAAAGGAGAAAATTATATGTACTATACTTTTTTTTTCTATTTTATAATAATTTACACTTCATATTTTGAAATGTAACAAAGAAAATGTACTATAACTAACAATTATTAGAGACGAAAATAATAAAAAGATATATTTTCTTATTTTTTAATAAAATTTATAATATTACAAAAAAAAATTTCTAATAATTAACAAAAGGAAATAGAATACATATGAAAAATTTATTTAGTTACATTTTCATCAAAAATACTGTACTTAAAAAAATAACACTATAAATAACTCAACTCTAAAATTTAAATTAAAAATAATTTCATTTTATTTGATAAATTAAGAGTAACTTAGTCTGTTAATAATCTTTATAATTTTATTTTTGTAATTTTAATTTTTTAAAAAATAATACTTAAAAAAAGATGTTAATCTTTATAAAATTTAAATTTTAATATATTTTTTTGGTTACATTTAAAAACAAAGGATGAGAATTATTGTGGAAATCAAAATAGTTAAAATAGAATATGTTAAATATAATTTTTTTTTCTTTTTATAGTTGTATTACTTTTTTAAGAGTATATAAAGATTTTTTTTTTGAAATTACAATTGAATATTTTTGTTATTGTTAACAGATTGAAAGTTACAAAATTTAATATTAATAAATATAATAAAAATTTAAATAATTATTTGTACAATTTTAAAAGACGAAGATCATCAATATGTAATGTATAATTTTATTTTTTTTGTAAGCCTGCATCATTCTTGAGTTAAAAATGAGAAGGACAACAAGATTGGTGGCAACAGCAAGCCAAAGTAGACAGTGGCACGCAACTGCAATCAGAACATAACGTTTCATAAAGCATGTTGACCAACTAAAAAGGTACATATTAATTACATTCTTTGTCTTCCTTAAAAAAAAATCCGAGTTTTATCAAAAATTTCTGTTAACCTCAAATAAGAAATTGCACAATAAACCAAACCAAACGGTTTTGTTAATGTCGACAGTGAAGTAATGTTTGCATAGAATGGCCTCTCTCTCTCTCTCTCTCTCTCTCTCTCTCTCTCTCTCTCTCTATCTCTCTCTCCTTATTATTATTATTATTATTATTATTATTATTATTATTATTATTATTATTATTTGCACTTTTTATTTTTTAATTAAGGTTTGCCGACACCCATGAACTGCGGACGATTAGGTTAAAAACTCATACAAGTAAAGTGGCTAGAAGCCAGATCCTAAAGGTAATTTGCCAAGCCAGCCATCTTCATTGATCAATGAGATGTTCACAAATTTGGCAAGCTCAACGCCAGTAAGCTTCTTTTCCCATGGCACACGCCGGGAATTGTCCGCTCGAGGTCCCATATTGTTGCACTCCGCGTGCGTAAAATCACCTCTGTAAGCATGGAAGTGAACGATGTTATCCGAAATAGAAATGGAATGATGGAATTGGACAGAATTCGTGGTCCATTCCAGTTCCCTCTTGGGCCAAATTCAGATTGAAAAAGAAATTAGACCATACGAAATAAGGTGTCTGACATGTATGGAGCAGCAAGCTGAGAATGCTAACACTTGGGCAGTCTGAAGCCAAGCATCCCAACCAGCAGGCAGTACCACGTCCGATAGCGTTGAATTGTAGATAATTACGGTGGAAAAAGGTCCCCAAGCTCTTCCAAGATAAGCTTTACCTTCTCCGGTGATTACTGAAGTTTTAAACACAAAGCCACTCGTTTCTGCTCCCCATTCCTTAGTCTGCGCTGTTATATATCCAACATACCCAGGTAATATTTGGCGACAGTCACGTTTAGCACGCAAATCTGCAAATTCACAACAACACACTCACTTCCCCGGAAAATAAATAAGTAAATTAATAAAACAACACAGTCCAACATTTTTCTGATACATAGAAAGGACCCGACTACGTAGATATACTAAATAAAGCACAGAAGATATACTAAATAAAGCACAGACACCTCGTAGATTGATTGGCCATCTCCGAAAATGACATCGACAGCACCTGCGATGTTGCATCCATGGAATTAGTGGCGGCCCTGTTGGTCCCAGATCATATCTTGTATTCCATAGAATTCACATTCAAAGAAACCGGATTTGTCTCCAGCTACCCTGGCAGCAACAGCTGGCGTCATTCTCGGTGGAGCGGTATTCTGATCAAATATAAACCAAAAAACATCATGAATTCAAAACGAAAGAAAAGAAAAGAAAAAAAAAAGACCAAAATTAACGTAATTATGATGCCGAACTACCAAAAAGGTTGACCAGATATTTATTATTAAATGATCTGGAACCTTCTCTATATAACTTCTAATAAAAATTTTCCCGACAGACTAACATAGAATGCAATGTCCTTCGCTACAAAGTTATCCGCAGATGAAGTGAAGGTAGCACTATGTCACGGAGTTAGGCTTTGGACGTGCTTTAGACGTGCTAATCCGTGCGGCACTTAAACAATCTTGCGAGAGAAGACGCTAAGTAAGCCTTGAAGAGAGTTACAACCAACTCAAGAGAGAGAGAAAGTGAGAGGCTTTGAGATAGAGAGAAGGATAGTAGGCACAAGTATAGCAATGTAGAGAACTTTGCTATTGAGAGGTGTAGAGGTGTTGAGGTGTGTTTATAAATGGGAGGAATGAGGGTATTTATAGTTGCTTCCCCTCCTCAATGTGTGACTACAATCATTTGTTCTAGAGAATTCTAAGGATAATATCTAGATATTTACAATGGAGCATTCTAGAGAGGGACACCTAAGCATTTCTTCTAGAATTCTACTTGACTTGGGTTGGGGCACCAATTGGACTAGTATTGGGCTAGCATGCAAGAAGCGGGCTGACAGCATACTTGAATCAGCCCGTGACACCCTCCCCCACTCTGTCTCTTATACACATCTAGATGTGTATAAGAGACAGGATTTCATCCACCGCTACAAGGATGAAAGCGCGACGAGGACGTCGCGAAAACAAGTGGGGGAGGGTGTCACGGGCTGATTCAAGTATGCCTGTCTCTTATACACATCTAGATGTGTATAAGAGACAGCCACATGGCAACCTCGGGGCTTGCAGAATTGAAGCAAGCTACCTCCTGTCTCTTATACACATCTAGATGTGTATAAGAGACAGGAGGTAGCTTGCTTCAATTCTGCAAGCCCCGAGGTTGCCATGTGGTAAGGGGACATGACATGAGGTTTGGCACCGAGTTCCAGCTGGATGTGGTGATCCCTGTCTCTTATACACATCTAGATGTGTATAAGAGACAGGCCTTAATGGTGTCATTCCCTTTTGCAAGTTTGAGGCCTAAACGTTTGGCCTCTTGGACGTCCATGAAGTTGTGCGTTGCTCCCGTGTCTAGCATTGCACATGCAGTTTTGCCTTCAATGGCAACGTCCGCGTACAACAGTCCCTTCTCCTTAGGAACTGCTGGAGAGAAAAGATTTGACAGGTTGCCTAATTGTTGTATGGCTCCCATGTCGAGTTGGGACTCTTCCTTGGATTTCTCCTTGTTGAGTTCCGCGATCATTGCATTCATTGCCCTACGGTTGGGGCAATCCTTCACCCAGTGAGGTCCATCACAAATGAAACATGGCTTTGGGGGATTACCTGTGTTACGTTTGCCCGAAGAGTTCTGCCCATGCTTGGGATTGCCACTTGAGGATTTCTGGTTTCCACACTCCTTGCGGCTTGCATCCTGTTTATGCCCGTTGTTCTCTTCCTCACTTCTGTTGGAGTTCGGCCTTCTATTTTTGGAAGAGTAATCGATGAGCATTTCGGCAGCAGCAATGGCAGCATCTAAAGTCTGCACATCACGTCTGTCCAGCTCTACTCTTGCCCAATCCTTCAAGCCATCCTTGAAGTGGAAGAGAAGCTCCCTATCGGACATATCAATTTCAAGCATGATAGTAGTAAATTCCTTGATGTAATCGGAAATACTACCTGTTTGGCTTAAGCGACGTAACTTCGCTCTAGCTTCGCTGTCCGTATTGTGAGGCACGAAGCGTTTGCGCAATGCAGCCTTGAATTGCTCCCAGGCGTCGGGAATGCACCAGCCTTTCTCACGTTCGGAATGCTTCCTTCTCCACCAAAGTTGGGCAGCATCCCTCAAGAAGATTGGAGCGTTACATACCTTTGCAAGGTCGTCGACAACCCCCATGGCCTCAAAGTATTGTTCGAGACCAAAGAGAAAGTTTTCCACCATTGTGGCATTGCGGGTTCCATTGTACATAGCTGGCTTGGGGACCTTCAAACCATGCACAACAGGGGCACTGGTGGTTGCAGCAGTCGTACCACTCGAGTGTGTGCTACTTCGGTGGCGTGACTCCATCTCCCTACGAAGGTCATGGATCTCTCCTTCCATGAACTTGCGTAGGTTGGACAGCTCTTCATTGATAGAGCATATCCGATCCTCGAAGGTGCGACCAAGATCTTGAATCATAGACCTGGCAGCCCGTGTAATCTCAGCGTTCTCATGGATCAAGTTATCGACTTGATCACTGAGATCGCCTACAGCGGAGCTCACGTTCGTGATACTCCTCTCCAAGCCAACAACACGCGACTCCATCGTTTCCTTTGCTGGAACTTTGGATTTGCTGCGCTTGGTTGGGACACCTTGTTCCTCTCGCCCACGAACTTGTTGCTCGAACTGTTGTTCCACAGCAGCAACTCCTTCCTCACCTGCCATACTCACAACTCAAAGATGAACAAAGTAGGGACTAGGATTACCTTGCTCTGATACCACCTGTCACGGAGTTAGACTTTGGACGTGCTTTAGACGTGCTAACCCGCGCGGCACTTAGACAATCTTGCGAGAGAAGACGCTAAGTAAGCCTTGAAGAGAGTTACAACCAACTCAAGAGAGAGAGAAAGTGAGAGGCTTTGAGATAGAGAGAAGGATAGTAGGCACAAGTATAGCAATGTAGAGAACTTTGCTATTGAGAGGTGTAGAGGTGTTGAGGTGTGTTTACAAATGGGAGGAATGGGGGTATTTATAGTTGCTTCCCCTCCTCAATGTGTGGCTACAATCATTTGTTCTAGAGAATTCTAAGGATAATATCTAGATATTTACAATGGAGCATTCTAGAGAGGGACACCTAAGCATTTTTTCTAGAATTCTCCTTGACTTGGGTTGGGGCACCAATTGGACTAGCATTGGGGTAGCATGCAAGAAGCGGGCTGGCAGCATACTTGAATCAGCCCGTGACAACTAGCTAGTATTTGTTGTTGCTGCCTGGTCACCCCATTGTATAGTCGTCTAGTTGCTTCCTACTCCTTCGATGAAAATGTATGGCTTGCTGGCAGGAATTTCAACTCTCTCTCTCTCTCTCTGCACCCAAATCTCCCACAAAAAAAAAAAAAAACAGAATAATTAATTAGAGCAGCGCCATTCCACCCGAGCATGTCTGAAAACATTCGGGCCCTTGATTTATTTATTTTATTTTATGTGGCATATTACACGTGTGGGCCCACAAACTCAGCTACCTAAAAAAATTCGAACAAGAAAATATTTTTCATATAATTAATATAGGCTGCAGGAGACCCGTGTAGTTAGAAGCAGAGGTCTGGATTCGTATCCATTGAGCATTGTTGTCAGGAATTGAATTCATTGGCACTTTCAACGGAGGTGAAATTTCCATGAATGGTAGGGTAGGGACTGTTAGAAAAAAATATTTAAAAATAAATTAGAACTTTAAACGAATAGGAATATTTATTTGGAAGACGTAAAATTATTATTTTTAAAGATAATTCTATTTTATTAAATAAATTGTTATAATATAGTAGGTTGTTATTATTATCTTTTTAGAATATGGTAAATTTTTTATTTGTGTGTATCTTATAGGTAAGATAATAAAAATAATACAATTTTATAAAATTTACTAATTTTAGTATTATAAATATAAGAAAATAGAAAATTTTATTTATATTATTTCTGATTTAATATTTAATAAATATAAATATTAAATATAATAGATAATAATTATGACTGATAAAGAAAAATAATAGTTGTAACTATTAGTTTTACTATTATTAATTTTTTAATAAAAAAAATGACTAGTCAAAAAAAAAAAATTGAACAACACTTTTATATCAAGTCTATTTTTGAGTCGTTTGCATATGAATAATAATTTTGATATCTTAAAAATTTTAAAAATAAAAATTTTATTTTTAACATGAGATTATAACTTTTTAAAAAATCCGTTCTTATTTCTAACGGAGTCCGCTTCGTTTGGAACGTTCAACCGGTCAACCAAAGCTCTTGAACAAAGTACTGACAGCAATACCCAAACGAAGAAAAATGATTGCAGAATCTGCATCCTCCTTTTTAAAGAGAAAGAATGCCCCGTTTGCAAATGATTTAAAGAAATGGGGAGGTAAGTCAGAAGATGTAAGGAAACTCTTGTAACTTAGCCTTATTGTGTGTCAATCATGTCATTTGAGAATTTTCTGTTAAAAATTCTTTTCAGTTAAAATATATTATTACCTTACTTCATACAAAAGAGTTCATTCACATTGTAATTAAAGTTTAATAATATTATTTTTATTACGTTTTCCACCGTTTAAGACAAAAAGAAGTTTATTGATATTTTAAAGACGTTGATAGTATCTCAAAAAAAAGTTGAAATAAATGAAAAGAATTTATTAAAAGAGAAAGCGTCAAGTTGGGTCGGCAGGGCTTCCTAATTAATTGTTGATACTTTTACTTCCTCGTTCGAACAATTTTTTCTTTTTTTCAGACTTCTAACTTCAATTAGACATGACTTGCAAACAGGGAGGGATCTAAAAGTTTTTTACACTTGGGGCAAACGAAAATATATGATGGAAAAAAAAAAATTGAATGAAGTCAAATAACAATTTTACAGCGGCAATGCTTTTAATAGTCTATGGAGGGGAAAATGTATCGGCTGACGGTGATGGAAAGGCCGAGAGCCTGAGACAAAGGTAAACAATAGAAGAAACTTTACCCAAGAGTAAGGATTATGCTTCTCGAAATAGAAAAAAAGATCATAAAAATATAAATGATTCTTGACTAAATTGTACGAATACATTTAATAATAATAAAAAAGTAGTATTAACTGAACAATATTCACGTGTTTTTCTTTTTCCAAATGAAATTTGTTTACATCAATTATTTTTATTTTTTTTTGTACAACTTAATTATGATATCAAATAAAGACAAATATTATCATTTTTATTGGTCATTAGTATCATTATTATTTTTTTCATTATCTATTAAAAATTTAGTAAATTGTATAAATTTTACATTCTCCAACTAATAACTCACTGTGATATATTGGGCTAGGATTAAAGTGATTAACATGTTTTTTGGGCTCAAGTGAAGAATTTGGTCAATGCGTAAATTGCAAATTAGGCTCCGTCAACCAGTTGGGCCACTGTAACCACCTGATATTCGGAGTTTAATGATAGATCAGTCTCTTCCTTGCTTAAATCTGAGTTGGAACTCCAAAAGTCGTTCTGTGGAATTCAACATTAGCAGACTAAAAATAATTTATGTTTGTCTTTATGATTCAAAATGGAGAAGAGGCAGGAAAGCAATTTTCCCTGAACTCGTATACGGGGGAGGACAGGCGTGAATTTTTTGGTGGAGCGGCCCAAATCTATCCCATTGGCCTTCCCTAACACTTCTTCTTTATTAACATTCAAGGTAGATCACAAAAGGTACTTTAACTATAATGACTTTTGTTAAGAGATAATTCGATCCAAAATTTAAATTGTTAAATGAAGAAAAAAAAAACATCATATCTTAAACCTGAAGACACCCTTTTTACATGTAGTTTCCTTAAACTAAAAGTATTAAAAAAAAAGTCATAAATTTTTATCGCTTTGCATGGAAACAGTTTAAACTCGTAATATCTTAATTATGGAAGATTTTGTGTCAAAAGAAAATTTGGGTGGAAAAATTAAAAAAATAAGTTATATATTAAAATTTAAATAATAATATAGATTTAGAAAATTAATTAATTTCGCCTACCCAAAAAAAAAAAAAAAAAAAGCCAAACTTGGAAAAGCGGTTTATATACCGAAGCAAATAAGACTGCGGACGGACCACCCTGGACAGAGCATCTACAAGGAGAAAAAGCTAATGGCAATTTAAGGATAAAAACGTAATTAGACGTCTCATGTGATCCATGGGATTAGATTCTTTGCATTTTTTATTCGGCTGGAATCAGGATCACTAAAGTCTCAAGATCCTCGAACGAAATATTCTTCTGGATCTCTTCTTTATGCTATGAAGTCGTCACTTTTTTTTTTTTTTTTTTTTCTTAATGATAAAATTCGTGTTTATACTTGAAAGATTGCATTACAAACAGAAAAAAAAAAATTGCTAATGGAATTTAAACAAATGTACCACTGTACAAAAAACAAAACTTACTAGCAAAAGTTGTGTGCCAAGTTAGGGCTGCTACAGGTAAAATTCTTTCTTAGGTCATTGCAAAAGATGGATTCTAAAGGGAATGCGACACTTCGTCAATGCATTAGAATTTAAACGTGTGAAATAATATTTTTATTTTTAATATGAAACAAAGAAACATATCCAGAGCGTCTCACGTCAACAACACCAAATCAAGGCTAGCTTTTTGGAGTCATGTTTGTGAAACAATGTTTTGCTTATACTGCGAACGACTGCCACGACCATTGGGTCTAGCATTCATACTCAAAAGCTGGCTGCAGTGTACGGCATGCTGTCAAGCCAGACGTCTGCATTGATGAACGAGAGATTCACAAATTTAGCAAGCTCAGGAACAGTAAATTTCTTTTCCCAGGGCACACGCTTCGAAGTGTCTGCTCCAGGTCCCCTATTTTCGGCCTCCGCATAAGTAATATTAGCTCTGTAATTAAGCATGGAAGTGGACGACATTATCAGAAATAGAAATCGAATAATAGAGTTGGAACAGAAATCTTAGTCAATTCCAGTTTCAGATATATAATTGCTATTTGACTGTCTAACTTTATATTTATATCTGTATCAGCAAGACCAGTGTACTTACGTATCCTCCTCACAATTCCAAGCACTCCATCCAACAGGCAATACCACATCCGACAGGAACGATTTGTAGAAAATTACGGTGGAACAAGGTCCCCAAGCTCTTCCAAGATAGACTTTACCGTTTCCCTTGATTGAACAATTTTTAAACACAAAGCCATTTGTTTCTGTTTCCGATTGCTTCTTCTGTGCCGTTATATACCCAACATATCCTGGTGGGTAATATTGGCCCATGTTTACAGACAGCACACAGTCCTGCAGAAACCCACCAGCCCGGGAAATAAAGAAAGAAAGCAAAATTTAGAATAAAACTTCCTAATTTAATAATTAGTTTTTTAGTTCAGTTGCATTGGAGAAGGGAGTTATCAGTAAATGAGATTCAATCTCAAAATTCATTCCTAAATTTTATGCTTGACTGCCACCAGACTTGCCTCATATTATTCTGATATATATGGTAATATGTAAAGTACATACCTCGTAGATTGATTGGGCGTCCCCAAAAATGAAATCGACAGCGCCTTCGATGTAGCATCCTTTGAAGTAGTGGCGGCCCTGTAGGTCCCAAATGGTATCTTGTATTCCATGGAATGCACATTGAAAGAAAGCAGATTTGTCTCCAATTATTCTGGCAGCAAGAGCCGGCAATATCGGATCTTTCGTAGCGTTATTCTATTTAAAGATTAAAAAAAAAATTATTAGTTCTTAATTTATATTATTTATTATTTAATTACTATTTAAGTTTTTTTTCTTCTTTAATTTTGTTGTTAAATATTTAAATTCTGTTGGGTTTCTCTATAAATTTTTAAATATAAATTTTTCTACATAATTTTCCCTATAGACTAACTCTGAATGCGATGCCCTTTGCAATAAAGTTTTCCGCGAACGAAGTGAAGGTGGCAGAAGCGTCTGGTTCTCCACGGTCACCCCATTGTATAGTCGTCACTTTTCTGCCTGCTCCTTCCATGAAAATGTAGGGCTTGCTGGCAGGAATTTCAACTCTCTCTCTGAACCCAAATTTCACAGAATCAAAAAGGAGAAAACAAAAACAAGCTTTAGATGAGTGACTGTACAACATAGCATGGCGGAGTGCACATATAAAATTTAATTAAATCAGCAATACTATCGGAAAACGTTTTGGCCGCACAAATTCGAGGAAGAAAGCATTTTCCATATGATTAATATAGGCTACAGGAGATTGTACTTACGTGTAGACACCGGCAGAGATTTTAAGTCGTATCCATCGATTGTTGTTGTCAGGAACAGAATTGATAGCACTTTGAATGGAGGTGAATTGTCCCCCTCCTGATCTATGCACAAGAATGGTCTTGGCCACTTTGTTTGGACCATTCAACCGGCCATCCAAAGCTCTTGAACGAAGTACTGGGAGCAATGCCCAAATAAAGAAAAATAATTGGAGAGTCTGCATCATTTTTTAAGAGAAAGAATGTCCCACTCCCAAATAATTTGAAGAGATGGCATAAGTTGGGAGATCAACATTGTATGCAAACTCTTATAAGATAACTTGTTTGTGTCTCCTTAGAGTGAATATGTATAGTATTACGTTATTAGGAAATATAATCTTTATTTTGATTTGAATATTAATAAATATACTTAATTTAAATTACGTTATTAATTATATACATATATAATTAATTACGTATAGTATTATGTTATTAGGAAATATAATCTTTATTTTGATTTGAATATTAATAAATATACTTAATTTAAATTACGTAATTAATTATATACATATATATAATCAATTATTTCTTTTTAACATATTTAAAAATATGTTACTATAGTAAAAATTATTCTAAAAACTTATAAATAACAAACTTAATTTTAATAAATTGTGTATTTTTTATTTAAGTCTGGTCATAAAAATTGAGAATTATCAATTTTTTATTTGTGATTGTTTAATTTTTATGATATTTTAAAAAAATAAAATTAAGTTTAGTCTCAATTTCATAATTAAATAAATGAATTAAAAATTTTATTAATTCCATTAATGGAAAGAGTGATGTTTAGTTATTAATTATCAAAAAATTCCCATGGTTAAAATTTCCTATATTTTAGCTTATCCTATCGTCATGATTTGTGAACAAAGCATTTTTTTTTTTTCCGAGCACGACACAAATATTCAATTTTGTTTTAAAAACTTCATATTTGTTTAGTTACGCCTTGAACTCTAAAAATTAAACAAATTAACAATTTCGACTCTGTGCTTCTCTCTTAGAGCAATTTCACTTTTTTTGTTGTTTTTTTTTTTTTTCATTTTGGAGACTATTTGGTTGTTCTATGTTGATCTTTGTTCGTCAATTTACTTTTAAGATAATAAAAAGGCTTCCTTTTTTAATGTTTTATGATATTTTGAATGGGTATCTTAGGGTTTATAAATTTTAAAAGCACATTTTTGTATCCTGTTTTGTTTATGTTACAAATTCTAAATGAAAAAAAAAAAAAAATTGTTGACGCCGAATGGAATCCCAATAGGTTATATGTTTTTGTAGTTATTAGAAATACAAGTCAGTTGAAATTGGTTGGAAACTTGGAATGTGAGGCAGCCACAAATCATTTTTGCCCTAGACACAAAATTGAGATACAAATTGTCAAAATTTAATTAAAAAAAGGTTATTTTCTTTTTTGCCACATAGTCAATTTTTACTTACATAATCACATCAATTTAATATTGAAAATTTCTTAATTTTTAATATTTAATACGAATTTAATAATTATTTTATAATTTTTAACTATTTTTATAGAATTATAATTTTATTTTATTATGATTTACTAAAATTTTTCAATCGTAATTAAATATATATTGTAATTTACTCAATTTATTTTAATAACTTTTTACATATTTTTAAAATTTAAACAATATAGATATTCATAATTAAGAAAAAAAATCATAAATTCTTCATCTTACTTTGTTTAGATAGAAAAAATTATTTTTTCCAAATTTATCTATTTTTCTTAAAAATAAAAAAAAAATCATGCTTTGATTTATTAAAAAGAAAAAAAAATCTCAAATTTATTTTTGGTTTTTAAGAAAAATGCTTATAATTTAAGTCTCTTTTTATTTTTTTATTTAAATAAAATACAAGTAAAAATATATTTCTCAAAAAATATAATAATTTTATGCATTATGTGTGTCTAATCTTAATCCATATGCATATCATAATTTTCAAAAGAAAAAAAAAAACTTAAATTTTGTTTACATTGTCTCCTTAATTTTTGGAATTTCAGAAAATGTTTATATCAATTAATAATATTAGAAAACTTATATATTAATTATATCATTTTTTTCTTAAACTGTACTAACTTTGAAACACTAATAGAATACAATTTAAAATGAAAATCTTAGTTAAGTAGAATTTTATTTTTCCTATTAATAATTATTGATAATTTTGTATAATGAAATAAATATAAAAAATTTCACATTTAGTACTATTATTATTATTTATAATTATGTAGTTTAGTTTTCTATTATTTTACATTATTTTAAGTTTTTATGAAGTTAAAATTAAAATTTTATAAATATTAGTAAATATGATTTAATTAAAAGACATTATATTATTTATAATAACAATTATAATTATAAATTCAATTTATTCAATTATGATCTAACATATGTTAAAATTTAATTAATTTATTTTAATAATTATTTATATATATTTAAAACTCATGTAATACAAATATGCATAATTAATAAAAATTTAAAAAACCTACAAAAAATGAAAAATAAAATTTGCTTCTAAATTTATGTTTTTGTTTTTTTAGATTGAAAAAAAAATTAATATCCTTTTTTTCTTAAAATAAAAAAATAATACTCAAAATTTAAGTCTTTTTTTTCTTTTAAATGAAATACAAATAAAAATATTCTTTTTAACAAATATAATAACTCATACATTGTGAAAATTCATTACTAGTATTATAATTATGAAAATGGAAAAACAAAACTAATGAATCTAAGTATTTAATTTTAATTTTAATTTTTTGAGTAAAATTGTATGGTTGTAATATTTAATATTAATTTAATAATTATTTTGGAATTTTTTTAGTATTTTAAAAAAATTAAAATTTTAACGTATACTTGATTTATTTAATTATTATTTAATTTTTATTATAATTTACCTATTCATGCTAGTAATTTTTCACATATGTCTAAAATTCACTCAATATAAATATTTATAATTTAGAAAAATAAAATAAAAAGGAAAACTAATTTTTTAAAAAATAAAAAATAATCATTAATTTCTCCTTTTATTTTCTTAAAAATTGGATAAAAAGTTCCAAATTTAACCCTTTTCAAAAATAAAAAATACTGATAATTTTTTCATTTTTTATTTTCTTAGAAAGAAAAAAAAAATACTTTTAAAAATATTTTTTTACTCATAATTTAAGTTTTTTTATTTAAATAAAATACAAAAAAATATACTTTTGATAAACTTGTACATTGTGTGAGTTTAACATTAATATAAGTTTGTATTATCAAATTAAGATAAAGTTAGTAATTCACTTATATAATAATGGTTATTTAATTTTAGAAGTATTTAAATATTTGATTAACTTTTAATTTTTTATAGACTTTCATAGTTAATATTTAACATTAACTTAATAGTTGGTATGTAATTTTATTATTTTAATAAAATTAAAATTTTAACATACATATGATTTAGTCAATTTTAGTCTAATAAGTGTTAAATTTTATCCAATTCATATCTTATATTTAAAATTCATGCAATAAAAAAACTAATAATTAAAAAAATAATAATTTCTAAAAAATGGAAAAAGAATCCTTATTTTTTTTAGAGAGGGGAAAAAATAAAAATTTATCCTTTTTTCTTACAAAAGAAAAATAATCATAATTTAGGTTTTGTTTTTCTTTATGTTTTCTTAAAAAATTCAAAATTTAAGTATCTTTCTTTTTTTTTCATTTAAATAAAATAAAAATAAAGATATACTTTTTAATGAATATAATAAACATACACATTATATAAGTCTAGAATTATTATTATTATTATTATTATTATTATTATTATTATTATTATTATTATTATTTTTATTATTATTATTATTTTTATTATTATTATTATTATTATTATTATTATTATTATTATTATTATTATTATTATATAATGCAAAACTCAAAATATTAAAAATAAAAAAGGAGTACGAGAATAACACTTCAAATCATAACCATATCATAACATATGTCAATATATTACCTCGTGACTAAACAACGATTTAGATATAAATCTTCCCCTTCACGCCAAAATGCCTAACAAACAGAATGCATCAGAAATAAATCTGATGTATACACCGACTATTGTCTTAGCTACTACTACCTGAGCGTTCAAGTCATGACTCAATCCAAATTATTTCTTCAAAGATTAACATACAACAAAATATAACAGATATGAATAATTAAATTTTTATTATTTATTTTAAAAATATTATTTTAATTATAAAAAGCATTTTTCTTTAATTATTATATATTTTTCTTATCATGTCTTATAATTCCATAATCAATCATAAATAATCATCGTATACTATTCAACCCCAAAAATATTTTAAAGCTTCTAATGATGTCAAGAGTCTAATAAACTGTCAAGTTACACGTGATAAAAAGGAATCTAAATCACACGTGCATGAAGTCAAATTCTAAATAAATTACTCTCATCTGTACGAGGGTTTCTATTTAGTTTAGAAGTATTTACTAAGTTAATTACTTATCCATAAATTGAATTTATAAAAATGGTTTTCTCTTTGCTAAACAATAGACATGCGATAATTTAAATATGTATACAAGCAATACACTTACATTATGAATAAGACCGAAGATCCTTAAGAATCAATGTGAATTAAGCACATGCAAATAATTTTGAACGGTTCTAAGATGTATGAATCACAAAGATACTATTAAGTGGAAGATCATGAATATAATCCGACGAAGTTGGAATGGAATTAAAGACAAAAATAAATTACTAGATCTAACCACGCAGTGTTCAAACAAATATGGGACTATTATTGCATTTTCTTTATCGGGAATAAATGATTATTATTCCCTATTTAAAAATCTTTTTTAGTTAAATGATATTATTAACTTATTTCATACAAAAAAAAAATTTCTTTTGTTTGTCAAAAAAAAAAAAAAATTCTTGAAAAAAAAAATTCCGCATATTCTATACGTTAAATGTAAAATCAACCTAGTTTCACTGAAAATGACTTCACTTGTAAAGTCATTTTTTAGGAACTACAGTAGAAAAAATTTGAGATGCAGAGGGAGAGGGAGGGTTATTGTCGCCAGCATGTTCTATGGTCGGTGGTGTCTCTAGTCACTATCTTCCCATCGCCATCGCAAGTAAACTAACCATCATCGTCATTTCTGCAAAACTCTAATTAAAATTAGACTCACTGCTCATCGTACTAGAAAATCGGCATCATACACTTTCTTTCTTTTGATTTTATCTTCTGTGAAGAATAATTGTCTTTCACGATTTATTTGTATACTCTGGTCTTGTTTTTTAAAGATTGGTCTTCCGTAATTATAGTAAATATTTATTTTCTTTATTCCAAGAATAAATATTCTGGTAAACAGGGAAACTAATTTAAGTTGTTTTTATTTTATTTTATTTTATAATTTTTTTTTATGTTGGTTTGTTTTCTTAGTTTACTTGCCATGGCAACAAGAAGACCTAACTGGAGCGGAAATTGAAATGTTTTTATTGATTCAAGATAAAATTTTTGTTTGGTAATAACAATACACATTACTTATTTATCATTTTGTCTCTAAATAAATAATTGATATACACCAAATTTGTTTCAATATTATAGAAAAACAGTAAAAAAATGATCTATTTTTCTTACTATATTTGTCTAATAAATATATATATATATATATATATATAGTGGATAGGAATCACTTACATGAGATAAAGATCGAATCTCCTAAAATTTAAAATGACTCGCAGTGATTTATTGAAAAGAAGCGTTAATTCCGTTCTGCAGGACTTCCCAACTTTTTGGCTCTTTATGAAAAGATTGATATACAAAAGCGATAGACTTTGCAAGGATGATATTTAATTGATTGCATGATCAAGGGTCAGTTGGAAAGTTCATTTTTCAAATGCTTAGTACTCCGCATGAATCGTCCATTCCGAGCGCAAAAACAATTAACCTGGATTCCATTTCCGTCGGCACTTACGGCGTTGCAATGTGACCGTGTGAGTCTCCAAAGTGACGTTGTTTAGCAGGTTAGGCTAACGATGATTTATATACCGCGCCCTTGGTGATGGAAAGGCCCGGACGAAATGAAACAAGAGAAGACTACTTAGTCTGAAGAAAAGTGGCTCGCTGTGCTATATTGGGCTAGGCTACCAATGATTTACATATTATCTGGGTCTCGTTTATGAGTCCATGTGGTGGATGAAGAATTCGGCGAATCTGTTCATTACGAGTTTGCCCTGTTCAGCTAGTTGGGCCAGGCGATACAGAAGCATGTTCATGGATTTCTTCCCCCCCCCCCCCGTTTTTTTTTTCCGCCGGGACCTGGATCACAAGAAGCTCATTACTTATTATTCAGACAACAGGGCTACGTTCTGTTTTAAATCTATATTTTCCAGTCAGGTAATTAAGCTCCGTTTGTTTTATTTTCGTCAGAAAGAAAGGACCTTCTTCACATGTTTTTAGGATATATAAATCATACAAACACTAAAACATTCTTCCGAATCTCTGTGTGCTACTATTAATTTGCTACTGTTTTTCTTTTAAATGATAAAGTCGGGTGTTTACATGTGAAAGATGTGCATTCCCTTCAACAGAGAAAAAAGGGATTTTGATAATGGAATGTAAATAAAATGTATCATCTCCAGGGAATTGAATTTAATAAAAAGTAGAGAATTACAGATGAACTGCAGAACCACGCAATGAGCACTTGAGGTCTGAGAATATGGTGTTCTCACTGCGGCTGTTTTGAGGTCGGTTATGAATTGTGTGTTTCAAGTACTATCTTCGCTTTTGTGGGGTAGGTTTCCGAAAACAGCGTTGAACTAAAACATCAAAGACAACTAACCTCTAGCTTTTGTAGCACAGCGTTTAAAAAAAAAAAAAAAAAACAAATTAGATGTTCAAGCATTGTTAGCTTCCCCTGTAGCCTGTACAAAAATTTATATGTATATAAACTAGCACTAGTTGGGCAGCAAGCAACGTATTTGCAATAAGATCATCCAACCAAGAATATGAACTTAAAATTCAAACATTAAAATACCTTTAAAAAAAAAAAAACAAGAGAAAAGAGGCCCACCAAATTAGAGTGCAACTGACAAGGAATATCTCCAAAGCATCTCGTGTCATCGTCCCCAAATCGTTAGATTTTTGGACAGAGCCTAATCTGAAAGTCTAAATTGGAGTTTCGAAAAGACTGGGGAACACTTGAAATAAGTTAATCATCGGAAAAAAAAAAAGGCGAAATAACAAAATAAAACAAATAAATAAATAAATAAAGAACGAGGAAAGAACATGAAAAGCGAAAAAGGTAGGAAGTCGAAAGGACAGATTACAAGTTTGTGCGTGAATCTAACGAGATCTGGGAGATTCTGTCAAAGGAAACTGAAAACTCTTGGTAACAAGCGAATCTGTGTTAGATTCACGCACAAACTTGAAATACGCCTCTTCGATTTGGTGTGATATGTCGAACAGTCTGGGGTGGGGGAAGAGGGACGCAGAGCCGTGACCACCTTGTGTGTGGATGTTAATGACCTAGCAAGTACGCTTTTTTCTGGTTGGGATCATAGGATGGCGCGCCACGCGCCTCATCGTAGTACTTGACGGTCGGGAGGCAAATGCCTTTCCCGAATGGACCGGGTTCTTCATAGGAGGGCCTTGTTGAGGTCCGAAGCCCTTCCCATTCAGTTAAAATCGCTAGAACTGGGATTATTTAAGATCTGGGCTATTGTATTTGGACTTATTTGAGAGATAAACTCTACTTGGATGTCATGGGAACGGCTGAGACCCAGAGCTTCAATGAGGCAAGTGGCCCAATTCCTGAAGTGGATCCAACTCTACTACTAAACATTGTATTGTAAAACTAAGTCGAGTAAACTACTTTTAGACATTCATCACCGTTGATTGCTAGAGGGACCCCGCATTGATGTTGCTCTCTACCTGCTTGTTTTGTAAGCCTTCCTGCAAGTTTCTCTATCTATTCAGCTCGTGTTAGCTTGAAAGCCCGACCTATGTGCTTCCCTACTAGTTTTGGAGAACACAGACGAGTTTCCGTAGTTGCTTTTTAAGTAATTTGAGTGATATGACCCTGTCCTCTCAGGTCTGGTGCTATCGTGGATATTCTCATTTCTGCCCATCATTATCGTATTGCCATGACATTTGAATTCAAGCTCAAGTTTGCAGGTGCATCCAATAATGAACTATTGTATATATCGTAGGAAGTACAGATACTTCTACAACGAGGCATATTCATATCGAATAAGACACTCATCCTATACACTTCTAACATGTATAACACTCACCAAAATGTGTTCAACAAAAAATAAAACAATTTTGAATATACATGTCAAAAACACTTTTAATTATTGTTTCAGATTCATACCAGCTATATGTAAGATTAATATCAAAATTTTTGAGTAATACTCAAAAATATTTAAATCACACATATATAAACATATATTTTATTATTGTATTCACGTTATACTTGTATTCTAATTTCTTAAAAGTTTATGTATATTTATATCCATATTCATATTGTATTGTATATATTTTTCATATCCATATTCATGTGTCGTAGGCTCCTGCCAAGGCTACAATGATACGTCAAAACTGCCACACAACTGAGGATTATAGGGCTCCTACAGTTTGAGACGCTTTTTTGTTAACAACTTTTAGCGATTAGTGAAGAGAGAGAGAGAGAGAGAGAGAGCAAACCCAAAAATATCGCAGAGAGTGCACAGCATCCAAAAGGGGGCAAGGCCTCCAAATCTCACAATTATGTATATTTTGGAGGAGGAACTCCTGTCTCCTCCCTGCCTCAAGAGCCAGCGGCCCCTCGAGTAAGCCGAGGGGTTGCTTGAGTTGCCTTTGTCTAATTAATAAATATATACTCGCGTAAACATCGGTTTGGTGCTTTTATGCCGACAGAAACATAGCACGCATGTTCGATCGATGATGTATTACCTAACAAATGTTTAAGAAAAAAAAAAATCATCTAATAATGCAGCCTATGAGGCTATGGATTGATTCATGTGCATAGGCGTCTTGCTTGCTTTTAAAGCGTATGTATATGAAGCAATTTATGTATAAAGAAAACAAATGTGGGTACCAACAACGTGACAGGTGCATAACATCCTACGTGATATTGCCGCCTACCTTGTTCATTGTTAGCATGAATAGTCTCCCAGTCCACATTTAGGTTGCATGTGCATGCTCATAACCAAATGACAGTATAATCAAATAAAGACTTATTTATTCTATTATGGAATACACCTTGTATTCGAAATTGCATACATGTGCAGGCATTTTCATTGACCTCATCTAGGATTTTTTGTTTTTTTTTGTTTTTTTTTTTTTAAGTTATTGTGTCCAATCATGAGTCTTTTCTTCGGAGAAGGAAAACCAAGAGAATGATTGCCTATGGCATGAGGACCATGAGTACTAGCATGATTTACTATAAAGCCTTACTTATTACTACACCGGTCATAACCTATTTCACATAAAGGTCACCAGGCCACATATGACTACTCGGTTCACACGTTATCGTCAATTTCTGAGAAAAAGGATAAATTAAGGGAAAATATTTCTCGAACATAAAATGTTGGACACACATGTAATTGATGTTAAATGCCCCTTATATATCTTTCATAAAATTTAAGTATCAAGAAAAATAATCAACAAACTTTACGTGTTTGTGCTGGAGAGACAGAGTACTTCAGAATAAAGCGGCTACCGAGAGAATTGTGCTACATCGCATTGTAAAAAATGATTACGAAGAAAAAAAGAAAAGAAAGAAAAAAAAAAGAGTATATGGTCTTGAAATTGTACCTATACGATAATTCTATGTTCCTACAGCTGGTAATGTCTTCTGCGCACAGTATCTGGTGGGTGAAGATGAATGCATCCTTGTTTGTATCATTGTTTCGGACTCTCAGTTGCGTTATTTTTGTTGTGTAGTTTCTCCCCCGGAAGTGTCTCAATCGAGTTTTAGTGTGTGATTTAACCAGACATTCATGTCAGAACGTGATTTTCCGGAAGGTTCTTCAAATATCACAATCATGGCTTGATTGGAAAGTGGGGTTCATGAATGCTAGAAGAAAACCTACCTCATCCCAACACATGGATATAAATTGTCCACATTTGCTATCACAAAGCACTGCCAAGTAATCAGTAATGGTCAGCCTCTTCAATTAGTTATAGTTTTATATAAGTAGGCTTACCTAACTAAAAACATGGGCTAATTGACAATAATGCAAGCTAGGGTTTATAAATGCTTGAATGCCATGTTTCTTGAGCTGGATTGAAGCAAAAGGACCCAGTCCAAATTTATATATGCATTGAATTTGGAAAGTGGTGGAGGAATAATCCAGGGTGTTGTGATGAGACGGAGGTGTGATGAAAGGTGGTGGTTTGGCGAGTTGGATGTTGGTGAAGAATCTTGTGGGTGCATGTGCATTTAGCTCCAGAACATGCACAAATCAGCAAGCCAATTTTACCCTTAGGTACACATGGTTCTTTCCTTGCTTTTAGACATCGTCCATCTTATTAATATATCTGAGAAACAAATCATATGAACACCGCATGTATTCTTTAGACCCACGATTTAAAACATGTCAAATTTATTAGGTGCTCCATATATATTATCAAATTTCTTTTTATGTCTGTAACATTTTCCTTTATTCCTTCCCCATTCCCCTGGAGTACTCTTTCTACGAAATTGGGCTGCGGTCCCCATCATTGAGGCTGCCTAAATTTAATTCCGTCGTTTTCATAGGCTGCCAAGCCAGTGTCAATGTGCTATATAAAGGGTCCTCAATTGCGCCATATAGGTGCCATGCAATGAAAGGTATCTATCTTCTGAGGACCAAACATTTTGCAAGGTGAACGTCCAAAAGTCATCAGAAGAAAAAGGTTTTAATTATGGGAGTTGCTGAACATCATCTCCTCCTTCCTATGAAGAGCATGGTCCAAGGAAAGGAAGAAATGAGCAAGCCAAGTGATTCTAATTTGTTGAACAAAACCCTGGAAGCCCAAACCGGGAGAAGATGCCACCACGCGACTACAAGACGAGGTGTAATCGCCCGGAGCGATGGACAAAAGGCCAGGACCAGGAGCAAGAGGCCTAGAAGGATTTTGGTGAAGAGGAGAGCACGTCTAGAAGATTCTTCAAGTGCTACAAACGAGATCCGGAAAAGAGTCAGAACCTTGAAGAAGCTAATTCCTTGCAGTGAATCCATGGGGACGTTGGATGGGCTCTTTGGAGAGACCGCTGATTACATTTTGTCTTTACAAACGAGGGTCAAAGTCATGCAGATAATGGTTAATGTATTAACAGGTTCTGAGGAGTCATCAAATTCATTTGTAAATTAAGATTATATAATATTCTCTCTCTCTCTCTCTCTCTTCATTTTTTCTCTTTTTATTGAATTTATGTGGTTTTTTTTTTTATAGTTTGGATTACTTATAATAGCTTGTCTTGTACTTCAGACGTGTGTTTGTGATTTGTTAAGTAAACCACAGCTGGTTCATTCTATTGTGTGAAAAATGATCCAGACTTGAGTTCAGAGGTCAAGTGAAATATTGTATCGTTGACTCGGCTGTATTTCAGTATTACTTGTTAAAGATTACTGTTTTTAGAAGAAGAAGAAGAAGAATCAAAAAGAAAAAGTTGCCTATGTTTATATAAATTGATACACGAAGAAGCAAGGAAGAAACTTTTCTTCCCTGTTAAAGCGAAAATACCTTGTGCTTTAAAGAATGTAAAACCACAAAGGAACCATCATTGAATTCTTGATTAAATCTCGGCTGATTTTAGAAAAAAAAAAAAAAAGATTAATTTCTATTGATATGAACCATGGGAATCCAAAGATGCCATTTTCAGAAATTCATTTTTGAAAATGGATTGTACATTTTGTGTGGCATTTGCTTTCAGCTAAAAGACAAATCTAACAAAAATGATAAAGACTACCAGCAATTTTATTGCTAATGAAATCTAGTTGATCTAGTGGACGAGTAGTTCGAAAAAAGTATATGAAATCAATTAATGGGTGAAGAAAATTTAATGACAGCATAAAGGCCTGAAACCCAACAAACTGCATACATCGAACTTCACTTTACATGAAAAAAGCTCAGTGAGCAATAAATTGATCAGTAATTCGTGACATTAAAGATACAGAGTATGTGAGAATTTGACTTTCTTTTTATTATTATGGCTTTGTTTGGTTATCGTTTCTTATTATTTATTGTTGTGATTAATTATTGTTGCTGATAAATAAAAATATAATGTAATATTTAGTTAACTTAATCTTGCCTGTTGCTGTTGAATGCCAAAATGATTAATTGAGCCATGAATTATTTATATACTAACACCAATGTGATTATTCATGCAAAAAGTTATCAAGACTTTAATAAGTTCAAAATTTGCTAACTATCAACCAACCAGTTAGATCTAAATTGCGTACAAACTAATAAGAATGACTATTAAGAAAATATCTCTTAACTCAAATCGTTAAATAAAATTGCATTCCTATTATTTGTTCAAAAACTATTGCTTCAAACATTTAATCGTCAACTAGAAAAATTGGTTAAAACCATGGTCTTTGTATGACTTGATTGTGTAATAACAACCAGACCCCATTAGATAAGTGATGAAAGAATTTCCCAAAAAAAAAATAATTATTATTAAATAACATTAGAAAGACAATAATTGAATGAAGTTAATTAAAATTAAGTAATTGAGTAAAGTTTGATTATTAACTATGATTGTTACCCTTATATAATTCTCTTTATTTTATTATGCAAACCTTTAATATTTGATAGAAAAGGGGTTTTTTTTTCCTCTCTTCTTTTGAGATGTTTATGAATTGGGAAAAAAAAAAACCAAGGGTTTGGACCTCACCTTATTTGTGAGATTCACAGGCCCAACCCCTCTAACCAAGGAAAAACAAAAAAAACTAGTAACTAAAAATACTTAAATCAGATGACTGAAAATTAAAGAATAACGTTGCCTTATCTAGGTTAGGCGGAAAATTTGTTCCAACAAATTTCAAGTGCATTATATATATACATACACACACCTATATGTGTAGGCTATTGAAAGATCTCAAGTGTGGAAATGCTTGGTGGATCCATAAAGAAGAGATTGAAAAAAAAAGAAAAGAAATACGCTAAATAACATGATCTTGGGTGATGTTAATATACACATACATGTGCCATGCAATTTCGGTGTGATTTAGGCCTCTCAAAAAGTCAATCAACAAAAATTTCAAGGAAGGCCAATGGATTCCCCTCCACGAAAAGTGCAATTTGGGCCTCTTCGTAGTTCCAGTTTTCCCTATCTATCTTGCAGCCTGATCCTTCGTATTGAGCCGAGACCATGTCTTTTGTTTCAAACTCTCCGGCCTTAATTGCAAAACAGGTGAGCCACAAGACACAAGCTTCCCATCAATTGCAACACCATTTGTGCTCTTTGGACCTTTATTTTTTATCTCGGAAAACACCAGAAAAAATTGGTTTAGGTGCCTGTCGCTGGCCGATAGAGTGTGATGCTTCCTCTTTTTTTTTTTTTTTTTTTTTTTTTTTTTTTTTTGATAAGGACGATTCTGCTAGCTGAAATAAAGAGTTCCATGTCAAGATGAATAATCCATATAAATAATCCCCTACGACCATTGAGTCGGACTTCTCTCTTTTGAAATTCGACCCGCGCTACTAGCATCCTCTCCAAATATATAATTGGCCAGATGAATTGGTTTGCAAAGGACGATTAGATGTTTCACGTACGAAATAGACTTATCAGGAGAAGCATGTGGGTGTAAAATAATGATTATTAAATTGAAGATGTTTCAATTGCTGGATGAATGATTAAGTCAGCTGTTCCAAAAAGACGAATGATTAAGTTAGAGAGAAAGGGACCGACATTTTGGTTGCCGTAATGGTTATGAAGTTCCCATAACCGAGTTGCATACAAAACCTAAAGTACAAAAATGGCCGCAGCAATCAAGTAACCATTTTGTTCAGTCTTGTGCATATTTTCGTTGAACAGTGCTTTAATAAAGAATCAACCTTGTACGAACCCTGTCCATGGTGCATGCACCTTGCGAGTTAAGAGAGGAGTTCTATTAGAAAAATCGTACAAGTGGGGTCCACCTTCTACCTCACAAACTCCATGGTGGGACCAGGTCCGTCCAAGTCTTTTTCTGAATTCTCTTGGCTTTTTCCTGGCCTGTGTGTCCTTTGAGGCTTTAAACTTTCTTCGTCCGGATATACTGGCTTTTTTGTAATCCTGCAAGGCTAATTTTGTCGGGATGGTCCATTATGTATGGTCAATGGGTACTTAGCTCTAATTTTCCTTTTCTGCCCCCTCCCCCAACCCTTTTGGCTTAGGAAATTTTCTTATCGAGAAAACAATCAATTTCTCAAATAGGTGAAGAAAAAAAAATGCTGAGCTGTCTGCGTCGAACTTTTAACCAAATTTTCTTACACGATGAGAAGAATCGGAAACAATTCATAAAGACGTTTCGTGTTCTTAACTTCTGTCAAAATTTACCACTTGTAGTAGAATAATTGGTCTAATACGAGAAAAGCCAAACGAATCTAGTGGAATCTACTCTAAGCAGATTTTCAAAACCCCAGTTATCACCTTGATTGCTTTTTGTGAAGACTTTTGTGCCCGTGAATCACTTGTTTCGGATCATACCGTATCTTTTTTCTTTCTTTCTTTCTTTCTTTCTTTCTTTCTTTTTCAGTTAAAATGGGGAAATTAGTGAGATTTTGATTACTAATGAGATATAGAGTTCAAACTATATATTTTATCTTAAATTTATTTTAAATTGAATAGCTGCTAAGTTATACCTAATAATTAATTAGACCATAAAGTTTAATTAATTGAGTGCAATATCATTTACTTGTATTATCTGTAAAAAATAAAATAAAAAAGTTACAAGTATTTATGCATATGGAAATGTATACATGAATGTATCAGGAATCAAAACATCAAGTTTTTCCAATATATTTCTCCAAGATATATATAATTCTTGCACATACATAACGTTCAGCTATGATGGCCAGATATTCATACCAAAGTTTCTTCAAGTCTCTTTCATGGAATTATTATTATTATTATTATTATTATTATTATTATTATTATTATTATTATTATTGAAAAAGATAAGTAATATAGCCTATTAAAATCAATTTATATTGATGGTCTGTAAGATTCCAGAATAAATTTTAAAATCTAATCAAACCCAATAAAATATATGTGAAACTAAATGTTTTTTCTAAGATATATATATATATATATATATCAGACAGTATGTGCAAAGTGCAGGATATTAAATTTTATTCATATAATTAATAGTTGTGAACGAAAGATGCTTGCGACTAGCCCTACGGACGTTAAAAAATCACATAAACTATTAGGACTCAAATCAATAAATCATGGTATATAATTATAGATAACAGGAAAATTCATCCAAAAGTCCCATGAACAGGTTTTAGTGCTAACATTATTGTCAATATTAAAATAATAGGGTATCAATTACAAGGACGGAACCCACACAAAATATCGAATTATTTTATGGAACCACGAATTCTTCGTTGGAACATGCATTGGATATGAAGAAATGTCCATAGAGTCACTTCACCAAATATAGACCAATTACCGGTGAGGGAATAAGCATACTTTTTTCCTAAATCTTTCATTTTTTTTTATAATATAATCTTAAATATTTAGTCTATTTTAATTTCAATATCACAATTCGATGTCAATTATGTACCTTAATTGAATTTAAAATAATAATAATAAAAAAAGTAAAATATGTATTGAAATTGTATTTTTAACTCAAATACAAACGACCACTAACATCACTACTGTCACCACTACTACCACCTACACACCATCATCACTACAACCATTTTTATATTAATGAAATGAATTTTGAAAAGGCAAAAATGAAGTGGAAATTAATATTAATAAAATAAAATAGAATAGAAGACAATCTTAAAGCTTAAATTTAACAGAAGAGAGATGAGAGAAAGAGGAAGGATGAGAAGAGGAGGCGACCACGGCTTGGCAGAAGAGGAGGAGATCATCATATTTGCGGGAGGCAGAGATGTAGACAGCATAGGGTGATGATGTTAACGGTGGTGACTTGTATTTGAGTGGAAAATATGATTTAATATGTATTTTATTTTATTAATTTAATTAATATATTTATTAAAAAGATAAATTATTATTATTTTGTTAATGATTAAGCTCAATTGACATGGAATTAAAATTAAATTAAAATTAACTAAATTAAATTAAAATATTTAAAATTTTAAGACTAAAAATTTGTTTACTCCTGGCCGTTTGACTTCCCCATATGCTGCTTGTCCTCAAAATATTAAAAAAATCTGAGATTTATGATATATATATAAAAATTTGGCCCTCATCTCTTTTAAAGTTTTATAAATTTATATGATACTCATAATAATATAAAGAGGGTACTAATTATATTTGTTGTATTCTTAGACCCACATCCTCTCTTTTCATTAACTTTTACCAAGTTAATTATGGATTCTTATTGTATAAAGAAAAAATAGAAAAACATAATTAGCATTACTTTTTGGAACAGTTGATGTCATTGGAGAACTTAATGCAAAAATAAGTGGGCTGACGTGAAAACCAACTCCCACCAGCAATATTCAGAGAATTGACCCAGTTGGCGGGGGGATATCAATACGGGATAAGTGTAAATTGGACTACTAACGAAGACTATGCACCATAGTCAAATATTCGGCTGTGTGTCCCCTAAATAGATTAGAAGTTATTTATCATTTCTAAGAGATACCCCAATATCTATATTTAAACATTCAAAAGATATCTTTTATTCATTTGAATAACCATAAATATATAAAATATCTATTCTCTGTATTTATATTGCATATCATGTATTCCTATAAAACATCAAATGAGAAGGAACAAGTTTAGAATGAGTACGTTACGACTTTGCAGAAAACAACAAAAGATCCTTGTATTTCAATTTGGATGTGTCCGTTGTCTCCTCTTGAGCTTCCGGGAAGCAAACTAGTCAAACATATCACTTGTGTGTGGTACCATAGAGAGTTTTTAATCTGGAAATAAAATTAATCCATTGATCAGCTTGTTTGGTAGAAAGAATTTAATCCTATTCACTGTCATGCTATGTAAAATTGGCTAGGAATTCAATTCAATTCAATTCAATTGAATGTTTAAACTCCCCAAAACAAAGTTTCACCTTGCATCCAAAATCTAAACAATACTATAATTAGTTTTTAATCTTAATAATTTATCAGTAATATTTCACGATCATAAGGGTTCACCCGTAATTAAGAAATATTATATTTTTATGTTTATATATAATAATAAGAAAATATATATATATATATATATATATATATATATATATATTATGCACTCACATAGTACATGCACACATAATAAAAGTAAAATTAAAAATCGAGGAACAAAGTATCTGATTCTCACTCGACCTGGTTTGACGAGGGCCAAAGTCTGCGGCGCAAATAAGGGCACGTGTTAGGTGCGAGGAAATCCCCCGTGACCGTTCGATTAAATTCGCGGGCGTGGCGGTGGATACGTAGGGCCCGCCAACAGATGCCGAAACTGGCACGCGTACGATAACGATAGGAGGACGTCCCCATCAGCGGAGCGTCGAGACGTGGGGGATTGATTTCGACACGGAGCGTGCATCGTGGGTAAATGTGGTTAAGAGAGAAGGAACCTGCATTGATTATGGTAATCTTATTGTTTATTTGACAGCGTCTTAAATTAAGTGTGGCCCAATATCTTGTCCTTCCTATCTAAGGAAATCATGAATCATATGAGATTCGCCAGACGCAGAAATGTACAAAAAAATAAAAAAAAATAATAAAAAAAAGCCTCCTTATTAAACCTTAAAACTAATTCTCTATATTCAAACAAAATAATAATAAGAAGAAGAATTCTAGAACGGAATCACCTCTGAAATTTATGTCAAGTTAATTATAATTTTATTATAATTAATATATTTTTTATATATAAGAATTAATCTTCGTAATAAATTGATATTTAAATTTGTATTTATTTTACGCGAATTTTTTTTTTTATTAGCGTAACAGTTTCGTTAGATTCCGTTGTAATATATATTATTATGATGACTTTGCGTTTGAATTTTTGCTCTGTGACATTTTTAACACGCGTGGCGGGGGGGGGGCCATTTAATCGAGTGATCATGTCGTGTAATGGCTTGATTGAACGGCACATACTGCTATTACACATGCATTGATTCGTACACACGGTTTTTTTTTCTTTTCAGTATTGTTTGGTACTGCACTCTACGGAAATATTTATTGAGCTCAATTTTTATTTTTTTTTCGTTTTTTTTTTTCAAAACTTAAATATTATAAATTTTTTTTGATTGGAATACAGTTACAAATTACGGCCACTCCTTTAATAAATGCCAGTTTTTTACTTTCATTCACCCCCGGGGTGAGGGAGCAGTTAAAGACAGTATAACAGTCAGTTAACTGTAAAAACTGAAACGAAAAATATCCACCTCAAATTCTCAATACGCTGATGTCCAAGGCAAAGAGTCAAGGTAAGAAATTGAAGGAGAAGAGGTTAAAAAAAAAAAAAAAAAAAACCCCATAAAAGGGGAGAAACCAAATAATTGAGGCATGCATAGGTGAGTTGGGCTTACACGCAAAATGTGTCAGTCCTGATGTCTCATGGTTCCACTTTCTGCGCACGTGCATAAACTTTTGTTTTACATTTCTCGGTTAAAGAGAACTGCCATCTTTTATCTCCCCCTTTCTATTTTTTTGTTGGTGTGATTTTCGTGCGCTGCCAAAAACAAAAGGGGGGGGGGAAAAAAAAAAGAAAGCAAAAGAATTAAAAAGCGAGGCTGCTATGTAAGGCATGCAGACATCCATGTAATCTCAGTCTCTTTTTGGATTTATGCTCCTTTCAAACTGAGAGGTTTCCTTAATTCTCTTCCACATAGACATGATGATTTGAAAAAGCAAAAATAAAATTAAAAGTGGCGGAGAGTTTACAATTAACCCAATCACCACTCTAAATTGAACTCCATCACACATCGTCTCCTCCACGAAGTAAATGATGCGTATTGTAATATTAGCACTTGAACAAACTATCAGTAGATTTGAGGCTGTATGTAGATGTATTTTAGGCAGTTGGAATAAGTGGGCTCGGAGTGGTTTAGGTGTATCTGCTGTATACATCTGATTCCTGTCATTAAATAATAGAGAACCATTTCCCATGGGGATATAATTTTTGCTCCTAGGACAAAGTCCTCGCTTATCATATTAATTGAGGCGGATGCATCAAATCTTACACACTCTCGTGGACATTTTATTGTTTTTGTTTTTTGGGTGTGTTAATCTTTTCGATTCAGTCCTTGTTAAGAGCAAGTTTGATTAATCTAGTAATGGCAATGTTTTTAGAGCACGAACTAGCAATGTAGACCACAAAAGAAGGGCATGCGGTACTTCTATTTCATCCTTTGGAGGAAAAAATAAAATAACGTAAAATAGATAAAAAAAAATGTACGTAAATTAAATGTAATTTTTAATTTTAATTAATTATTATATAAAAAATATATTAATTTTAAATAATAATTCTAATAAAATGGTATTTAACTTTATGTCTGTTTTACCCATCTTTTTATTAGAATTTGAGAGAGAAGGAAAAAAATTTAAAAAAAAAAAAAGAGTGAGGAAGGCGTTAGATAAAAGAGAAAAAAAAAAAAACAGAGAGAGAAAAAGGGGCATATATTTCGGACGATCCACGTTCACATGCACAGGAGCGAAAACAATCTCAAAAAAAAAAAAAAAAAGACCAGCTGCAAGCATCCCACGTGTAGGTAAACCCGTTCGCACACGGAAACTGGCGATGGAAATGGAACGGGCTCAGCCGGTCAAAATCTACGTATGAAAGAGCCGAGCGCTTGGTTCGCCTTGTCGGTCGCAAGAGCGCCCGTGCATTAAATTACGCCAACAGGCTCTGTCACATGTCCGTATAAAAACTTCACCTACAATTGACGGTCCCGTTGGCAAATCAAAAACTATCGCCATCTCCCTGAGGCCCCCTTCCAACCAAAGTCTCACTAACTTCCACACCTAAAACTCTCTCTCTCTCTCCCTCTCTCTCTTCTCAGCAACCCACTTACCATAAGAACCAGATCAACCCATGAGCCTAGTTTCTCCTTATTTCTAGGGGAATAGAAAAAAGCTCAAACCCTTTTCTCTTTAATCTACTGTCTTAGTATATATGCTCAGTCTTTGCTGGTTTGGATGAAGATTCTGATGTTTTGATAGAGCTGTGTCTATCATTTTGTATGGAGACCAAAAAAGCTGTAAAGATAAGGAGTATGGGTGGATCCTCGGCATTTCCTGATCATAAGCAGAGCGTTTACCCATTACAGGGTGTCTCGGACTTGTATGACTGTGAGGGAGATAAGAGCTCACTAGGTTTTATGGAGCTCCTGGGCATGCAGGACTTTGGTTCTTCTGTGTTTGATATTCTTCAGGTACCATCTACGGTGCAACCTGCAAATCAAGTTGTTATGAAGACGGAGGAGTCACCGGAGTTGTTGATAAATCAGCCTGAGACCCCAAACTCTTCCTCGATTTCATCCGCTTCAAGCGAGGCTCTGAATGATGAACCGGCTAAGACTGCTGCGGATAATGAGGAAATAGAGCAGCAGAACGCCAAAAAAGAGTAAGCGAATTTCCTAAATATAGTTTTTTTATATACTTTTTTTTTATTTTTTTGTAATTAGGGAGAATCCCATTTGAGGACAAAGATGAAGCGTAGACGCTTGATTACTTGTCATGATTGTTTACGGCTCCTGTAATGCGTCATCGAAGCTATCGAGAAGTAATTTAGCACAATTAGCGAAATGGGGTTTTTGTTCTGTTATGTGACATTGAACATGCTGATGTGATGGCTTTTTGGATGTTTCATTTTTATTGATTTTTTCAAAGGCTGAAACCTAAGAAGAGAAATCAGAAGAGCCAGAGAGAGCCGAGGCTCGCATTCGTAACAAAAAGCGAGGTTGATCATCTGGAAGATGGGTACAGATGGAGGAAATACGGCCAAAAAGCTGTAAAAAATAGCCCTTTTCCAAGGTAAGTAGTACTATAACCTTCTAACTTCGGTTTACTGTTTGCCTGTATTCAAGTCTTTTTAATTAGTTTTCTGATTTGGAGAAATTTTAGCCCCACAACCTGACTTTTCTGCCTTGTTCTTTATCGATGTCTGTTGATGTTGATGTAGGAGTTACTATCGTTGCACCACTGCTTCTTGTAATGTGAAGAAGAGAATAGAGAGATCTTTTCCTGATCCAAGTATGGTAGTCACCACTTATGAAGGCCAACACACGCACCCAAGTCCATTCATGCCCCGTCCAAGCTTTTCCGGAGTTGCATCAGAGTCTGGATTCTCTGCCGCCGCCAGCACAGCCACCTTTGCTATGCCCATGCAAATGGGCTTTTCATTTCACCAACCGAATCAACAACAACCACCCTATGTAAGTGGCTTCTCACCTTTGGGCTTCGGTTATAGTGGGACTTCAATAGCTACTTCGCTTGGTGAGAGGCGATCCTACAACATCTTGGGGTCTGCTTCCAAGGATAATGGGCTTCTTCAAGACATATTCCCTTCCCCTATGATAAAGGAAGAGTAGACTAACAGCCCCATAACTGCTTGTTTTGTAGTTCCCTTACCTTAAACTGACTTTTGTGAAAGAAGATTTAGATGAAAGGCCACTCACTGATATGTGGAAAATGTAATTTTCCTGCTGATATGTCATGATTTATTTTGCAGGACACAATGATACCTTAAAGCTGATGAAGTATGTGCATGTATGAGGTTTTTGGTTTCCCAAGTTGGTTCAGTTATCCGGCCAGTCCGTTGGTCTCTTCTTCTGTGTTCTCCTTCCCTACATTAAATTTTGATTGAGGGTGGACGTTCTTTATAAATATGATATAGAAATAACTATAGAAGAAGAAGTCACCTCTCCTCGCTTAAAATGCCTTTGACTGTTATCTTTTGTCTCTTTCCATTTGTTTCTGTGTTAGAAAGAATGTGCATTGAGGGGGGGGGGGAACACTCACGGCAAAGAGTCTGTAGGAAAATGCAATTATTTTTTTCATTCCGATAAAATAGGAATAGAAAGGAAAGAGAACAAAAATAAAGTGTTTAATGTTGTTCGAATTGTGAAAGAAAGTAATAATAATAATAATCTGAAGTATGGAATAAATAAGTAATCTAGAAATACAAAATAGCATGTATATATATTTTAAGTTGAATAAATATACTTTATATAATAGCATATATTAGCAGTAATTTATATTATATATCTTTATTTTATTTTTATTTTTTTTGAATTAATAACATGACACAAGAAGGAACACAAACAGTTGAAAGAAAGACGAAAGAGGAAGCAGGGCATTTTTGTATTTCTAGTTTTAAAAATACGCCTTCTTCCATTTCTCACCATCCTGGCGAGACTAAAAAATTAGACTAACTGTTTAGAGTAATTGATCCATGAATTTTGCATTCAAAAAAGGCAGCAAAGATTCGTTTATGTAGGTCAAGTGAGGGTCATATTGATGACCAAAATGAATACCCTACCTTTAATTTTGAACCTGAGGGGGCAACTACAGATACGAAGAATACCCTAGCAGCTGCTCAGCCGAGTTATACGGTGGAAACGCCACCATTCTTTTCTTCATGTATGTAAAGACATACACAAAAAATAAAAGAAATGCTTTGGAGACAAAGAAGAAAGCGAATTGATTCCTTTGCCATGGGAAACAATGTCTTGGGGAATATTTGATGTTAATTTGAACCATCGGTTAGAAATTTTAAATGAAAAATTATAATATAGCCCATATGTAAGGGGACCATAACGGCTGTTGTTGCTCCTTCTCCTTAATGGTTTAGGATGATCAGCTTTAGTGCATTAATGAGCCTTTTACAAAAAGTTGAAAACTATAAAGCACAGAACATTTTTAAAACAATATCTGTGTGTGTGTTAAACATATGTGTCCAGTATAATAGTTATTCAACATATTTTAGATACATACATAAACATAAAAATAGAGATAAAATTAGAATACAATATACACATGAATTACTTTTAATTAATGTGTCATATACATATAAGACAAATAAAACTAATTACTTAATTTTTAAAGTATATATATATATATATAATATTAATGGTAACATAAATTAACATACAAATTTTTATAAATTATATGTTAAAAAATACTAAATCTACTAAAATATTAAAATTACATGTATATATATAAAATAAACTTAATATATATTTTACGGTCTTTTTTACGCTATATCCATGTCATATTTTTTTAAGAATTCGTGTATTTTTGTGTCTGTTTTGTATTCACGCATTATTGGTTCTGAACTTCTATGCTCTTTTTCACAAAAAAAATTCAAATTCATGCGGACAGTGTAAGTAGAGCATTTCAAAGTAAAAGCATTTATCAAGTATATGCTCAGTCGAGGCCAATTCATGTGGACGTTAAAATTGATTACCTGTACTATCTCTCGAAAGTAAGGCCGCATATGAAACTCAAGAATACTCCGAACCCTTCCCCAAACAAAAGAATAGAGATCGCAAGCCTTTGGAAGAAAAGTCCCTTCTTGTCAATACCCTCTCAAGAGAAAGGTAGTGGCTAAAATGGAAATAATGGCTCGCGTTGGTCTCTTCTGTGGCTTCTGAAGAGTTTGTACTCACAACGTGGTCCAATCCAATTTTCTGATACATAGCAACGTTGTGCAGCTAAAACTTCACGTGTGGTTTCATATGTCTCGCCCACATAGATGCTGTTTTAAACATTACAAGCACTGGAAAAGGCCATACCAAAGCAGATCTGTTCCATCTTGATTAATGCCTGCATCCTACATAGAGGCATGGCACAGGGGCATGGCCACAAGAACTCTCCACTTCCAAGACCTCGGTGGTGCATTCCAAACCTCCGTCTTGGTTAGTTGCCTACCAAGACTCCTGTGCATGGCCACAAGAACTCTCCACCCCTAATAGCTTCAGCATTTTCAATAGGAGTACTACAACGAATTGTGAGTGCCAAGTAGAAAATCAGAGGTTGAATTTAATAAAAAAAAAAGCTAAAAGACAGAAAATATCTATAATGCATATTGGCTTACAATAGTTGCATCTTGCTTAGAGAGCAAAATGTATTCCCAACATCCCTCAGACCTTTCAAGAGAGAATTAAGCATATGAGAGAACCGAGAATTAAATCCTAATATGAAGAACAATATCAGTGTGTAAGTCCAAATCAACAATTTAGGTATTGGCCTTAAAAATAGGAAACAGAATATTTATTATTGTGGTGCACAATAATAACTCTTATCACTGTTTGGAATATAGGCTAGCTCAACTAGCAGTTCATATCACTGTGACCACAAAAATTTAAGACTAACCAATCAACAAATGCAAAATCCACACCGTTGCAACAATTTTGGTCAAGCCATATCAGGTAGCCAGAGTTCCATGATCTGAACTAGATTTAATAGGACCAATGATATTCACAAAATTTTAGCAGACATAAGCAGATGAAGAGCAATCAGGAATAGCTCAATAATAGGCTAGGTTATTACTGGCCAGCTGTGAGTTTTTGCGAAGGTCCACGAAAGTCCTTGGCTGTTACTTGTGGTTGTGGTATTGGTATTCTCATGGAAATCTATCTGCTGCTATCAGAGTTGGACAACTGATGAAAAAATCACTTGCATGCAAACAATGTGCATAACTGCAAATGATCTATGAGTACTAACGCTTGGGAGTATCTGAAATGTTGTATGAATTGCATGTTGATTTACATGTGGTATTCTCATGGAATTCATTTGCTGTTGCGTGTAGTATTATTCTCATGGAAAACTATCCACTGCTATCAGATTTTGAAAATTGATGACAAAATCACCTTCAAGTAAGCAACGTGCATAATTGCATGTGAATTACACGTACTAACACCTCAGTAGGAACTATAATACTCTGTTGGTCCTTTTAATAAAACCAACATCTATTTTATTCTCAGAGGGACGGTCATGCCACGCTACTAACTTATACTGGAAAAGCCACATTAACTTCTAGCAAATATATACAAGATGCTGCAATACATCTCTGAATGGATAGTGAAACCAGGAATTCCCATGACAAGCAACAGCACAAGCACATGCGATGGATTGATAAGCCAAAAATTCCAACAATATACAGAGAATTGCAAGGGTGTACCCAGTGGGGCTGGTAAGGAAGATTATTAAGAGTTGAAGCTCCTGATGTAGACCTTTTGGCTTCGATCAAGAAGGAAACAAAAAAAAAAACTGAAGATAAATTTGGAGCGTACAACATTTGCTGAAACTGATGAAATGAGGTGAACTCCTTAGGCTTCTCCCATAGCAAGTCAATAATCAAATAAATTGATTACATCTTTTGCAAGTACATTTTACCTTGAACTTGCTAATGAGCTTCTCCTAACAACTCCAAATGGGGTATAAAGGTAGAGTTACTCAAAACTGCAAATTGGTACGGGAATAAAGACATTATCCCTCTAAGCAATTTTTTATGTTTTTCTCAGATAGTGGACACTGGACACAACCCAAACGAAATCCTACACTGAGAAACACATTCTAGCTATACAAGACAAACTAATTAGATTCAGTTTCATTCAGAGAGCCAATTATTCACTCTAAGCAAGATGTTTCTTCAACATAAGATTTTGCATTCTTTTCATGCCAATAGCATGCTGGGGAAAAATTAATCCTTCGTTATTGTGGCCAATTAAGAATGAATGTTATTATGAAACTCAACAGTCAACTCTCAACTCCTCTACATGATTTTTTTTATTATTATTTTTATCTAACAGGTACGAGAGTTAAAAAGGGGGAAAAAAAACGGAAAACAAAGAGTAATGAAAGATACGATTACCTGGAGAACCACCGCCAACAGAATGATAGCGACCACTTTCTCCGCAATCGAAACGGGATCCTCTGCCGCCTAATGACTCGATTAGTTCACCGGTGATATGGTAATCATGATTAGATGCATAATTGGAATAGTTATGGTAATTTTGGCTCTGGTTGTTGAACTGTTGGCCGTAGCCAGAACCAGTGTTGGTGGCAACTGAATTGCTGCTCACGGTTGTTCTGGTGATCGGCGTTGTGCTGACCGTGATGGCAATACACATAATCTCCTCCCAACTTTTTCTCTCGGGTGTCTGTTATTTCTTGACGGCGAGATTCTAATTTTTATAGCGTCGTCACAGTCACTGCTACGAGAGGTCAAGATTTCATTTTCAATTTATGAACGGCTCGTCGTGCGTGGCTCAGATATCAAAAACTTGACGGAAAATCTGTATCGTCAATTTGACGTTCGTTCCCCGTTAATTTTTTATGACCCCTGCTCACGCTTGTCATACGAACAATTTTTTTTTTTTTTTATTTTTAAAGAAAAGAAAAGAAAGCCTCGACTAATTATTTATCCTCCACCGTCTTTGTTCTATAAAAGTTAAAAAAAAAAGAAGAAGATAAATTTTAATTTATTTTTTATTTTCTACTTAAATATTTAGAAATTTTGATAATTAAAAAATATTTAATTCTTTTATAAGGTATAAAATATTAATTATATTGTATAAAATTTTAATTTTTAATATAGTATATATATATATATAACCACGTCATTGCTCTAGTATAATTGATAATGACAAGTTATTGAAGTCATACAAATATTTAGTCTTTTTTATAACATTGGGAGTTAGCTCTTTTTATATATATATATAATATTAATATTTAACTACATAAACTTAAATTTTATTGATTGATTTGTACCAAAAATAAAATTGTTAATATCACAAAAGTCAAATTAAAATTTTTTATTAAAACATCCAATGTGATTAAAAGATATATACAAAAAATGGTTAATATCATTAAAGTTAAATTGGAATTTTCCATTAATACATCTATTGTTATAAAAAGATTAAATATTTTGTAATACTCTCACAATTATCATGACTATACTAGAGTAGCAAAGAACCTGCCAGATGATGTTGATTTGTTTTAGCCAAGCTAGAGGGACGAGTATACATTAATTAATGAAAGACTAAAAGATGGTTAAAATATTAATTACACATTAATATATTATGGTTATTAAAATAGATATGTTCATGGACCTTATATTATCATAACATGTAAGATGTAGTCATATTTAATTACAATATTAGATAAATATACTTGACTTTTGAATCCAATATCTCCAAAAGGATAAAAATAAAATAAAAATTTATCATTAAATTCAATAATAATTAAAATAAATGTTAGTATATATATATATATATATATCTAATACTAAGTAATGGGGTCGGGAAATAATTGTCTCCTTTGAGTTAGATCTAGTCAATTGGTGGGAAATGTCAAAACAAAAGCCAATAACTTGAACATTTAGAATCAGCCTGCAATGTTTTTTTTCTTTTAAGGTTAGTAGTTGATTTTTACTTCAATCTGCGTATTTTAAATTGCTACTTTTACTATAACACACCCAAACCCTAGAGAAGTAATAATCTTTACGGGAAACTTGAAAAGTAGAGGGCAGAAAGTATTGTAGGAATTGAGATAATTTAGAAAAACATTACAGTAGTAGGCTTAAAAGAAAACAAATGCCAACTTCCCGTCTATTCGACCTGTTCGGTCGGTACGTGTGTAATACTTTTTTTAGAAATTACTCTAATGTTAGTTTATTTCTCTTATAAAATATTAATTTATTATGTTTTATTAATAAAAAATATTTATTTTAACAAAAAAATTATTTATTTTAATAAAAAATTATTTTTATAATAAATATAAAAAACGTTTCAGGATTACTCTTGAAACATTTGTTGATTTCTAGAGGACTCCCACCATATTTATCCGAACATTATCCTTTTGTCCTATTTTATAAAATATAAACTCGCTGGACTTCTCTCTCCATTTCTCTTTGGGGTTCTAACCCAGGCAAAAGATCTAATTTTGGGGAGTCATTTCTACGAGTCCCACGTTGAATTCTCTGTTTCTTTCCCTCGTACCCATCTATTCAAAGGTACATTCTGTTTTTTCTTCGAATAATGGTTTTTTTTGGGTCTTCGATTTATAATTTGATTGTTGTCTGTGTATTTGACTTTATAATTATGTTTTTTTTTTCTTCCTCTCTTTTTGTGAAAGTTAATTTTGAGAATGAAATGTTGGCGCTGTTTTCGTTTTAGTTTCAGTTTCTTGAGAACACAAAAGAAAAAGGAATAAACAATAGTTTGTTCAAGTGATCCGGCAATTACATTTTTATATGCTCGAATTTTATTAAATTGCTTTATTTTTCGCCACATTTCTCTTGTGGGAACTGCAAACGGAAAACAGAAGCATTTGATTTATGGTAATACTGATTTTTGCGTGACTCTGTAATATATGCATTTTTAGTAGGTTTTGCCTAGTTTGTTGAAATGATAGCGCTTATAACACCCATGTTTTGTGGGTGTTGTTCTGTTGCAAAGGAGGGTTTAGTTGACTGTTTGGGGCATCTCCATGGAAATTCAATTGGCATGTGAATATAATTGTTGATGTTAGGAATGAGGAAATGTGTTTGCCATGTGATTGATGTCAACAAGCAAGCTGGAGTCTTTCTGAATTTCCTCGTCAAGTTTTTGTTTTTTTTTTTTTTTTTTTGAGAATTCAGTCTTTGCTTGTGCTGGGTAGGTTCAAATCTGTACGATATATGATAAGTGTGTTCCTCAAAGGGGTTTAATTGAGGTCAACATAGCAAGGAACAAAGTTCTGCAGTAATGGAACAGTGCCTTTCACTTATAAATGATGGGAGCAGTTGCTGTCATAGAGTAAATCTATCTTAGATGATGGATCACAGAGTTTTGCGAGAAAGAGACCTTGACATAGATCTTGAAAGTGGTGGTACTACCAGTGAAGAGGACACGGCAAATGACATTGTGCCAGCTAACGGACAAACCAATAAACTTGTAGATGTATTTTGGAATGGGCTGTTGAGTCTTGATGGATTGGCGAGTTACTCAAAATCTGTTCAGGTTTCTGATGATAATGTGGGCCTGTTGATAAACAAGAATTCGGAAGGAAAAGAAGATCAATTGCAACTAACCTTTTGGGATAGGATGCATAGAGAAGAGAAACGGAAGAAGAAAAACTCTAAAAGGCCTCCCAAGCCTCCAAGACCTCCTAATGGTCCTTCACTGGATGCTGCTGACCAGAAGTTGGTGAAAGAAATTGCTGAGCTTGCAATAAGAAAACGCGCCAGAACCGAGCGAATTAAAGCTCTGAAGAAGACGAGAGCTTCAAAGGCATCATCATGGAACAGCAACCTATCTGCTATGGTTATAACTGTTCTCTTCTGCCTCATTGTCATCATTCATGGTATTATGGCTTTTTGGAGTTTCATTAGTTTCAATTTTGCCTTTTCTTTCATTTTCTTGCATCAAGACTCTTGGGTCACGCAATCATATGCATCACACATGTAGTTTAATTCGACTTCACCAAAATCTTAGCTAGAGTGTTTGTTAATTTTCTTCTGATTACTATCTTCCATCTTAACAACCTAGATTCTTAGTTTCCATGACACCTGGTACTTACACGATGCCATAGATGTATGCCTAATTAACAACTACATATAGATCCTTATATAGAATACTCTGTAGAGTTGCTATGCATGCATGTTATATGGAGTAATATCAATTTTAATTTAAAACCTTTTGTCCTTTCCCATCCCTGGGATTCTTCCTTAAATGATGGGTAGCTAGCACACTTTTCTTTTTATACAAAAGGAAGGAAATGTGTCAATGGTATCTCCTAATTGAAATGTATT
Source organism: Kandelia obovata (assembly GCA_021464305.1). Lineage (NCBI taxonomy): Eukaryota > Viridiplantae > Streptophyta > Magnoliopsida > Malpighiales > Rhizophoraceae > Kandelia > Kandelia obovata. The sequence goes on along the minus strand of CM038478.1, from coordinate 4,177,139 downwards.
ACCCATCATTGAGGTTCACCACTTCCATGTGGACTAAACAATCAGTTTCAGCAGTTGATAAGATAAATCTTTTATGTTACATTGCATATATTTGGACTATTGGTGACCCTGATGCATGCTTGAAAGGAAAACAGAAACTAAGAAAGTTGCTATTACTGCTGACATCCATTTGTGATGAGCAAACATTGGAGACCTGTCTTCTTCTCCCTGTGCTTTTGGGAAATCATAGTTGATAGCTTCCTGAATCTTAGCAGGACCTTGGACTGCTTTTTGGTAATGTAACCATTGTGCTTCCTCTAATGTTATCTGCCAGCTGATTATGTTCAATATGTTTAGCGAATTTCAGCATTATAGTGACTAGCTTCAGGGAATATGTTAATTCTTCCGTGTTGCTCACATGTGAGTGGTTGCACCTAAGAATTTTGAGGCATTCATCATGTGCTCCGATTCATAATGCAGCTTATGAAGTCAATTATCCCATCAATGCATGGAATTTAAATTTGAAGCTCTAAAATTCCACTGATAACTTTAGTCTATTTTCTTTCTCTTCATTTGAGTCTAAATAACTTCCTAGATATTAGTATCTTTTGCTTTGTGCGGTGAAATTGGCTTGGAAAGCAGATATCCCTCCGGTAGAAAAGTCTCGGGCTAAGAGGTCACTATGCCATCCATATCAATTTAACATACTAGAATTTCTGTCGCAGGATTTTGCATGAGAAATGGAGGGATTGTGTTGTCACGACCATCTCCTAAGCCAACATTTCCCAGGACTGAAGATTTAATCTCAATCCAAGTTTACAATTTTTCTGCCAATGAGGGTAGTGATGATGGCTCACCAAGGTGAGTTACCCCATATTTCATATCATACATTTTAACAGTGATAAAAGTCCTCATATTCCTTTCTTCTTTTGATGTGATCATAGCTTGGCAGAAAAGCATGTTTCTGGTACTGGTTCGAGGAAGAAGTGAAGATACAAATTTTGTACCTTTAACAGGTTGTTACTGAGGCAACACCCGACCATCCCCATTCCTGTATATAGGGGAAGCCCCCGGCGTGTAGAGGTTTTTCTTTGTTTTGGGTTTGAGATGAGGCATGTTGAGAACTTTGAAGAGGGCCGTTTGTACAAAGTTGGTTTTGGTATTGGGTTGATTGAGGATCAAAGAATTTCTATTTATTCTTTTTTTTTTTTTTAATAAGCAATCAAATTCCCATTTCTTTTCTTTTGCTTCCCACGCCATTTTCACTGTTGCGAGAATGAACCATTTCTCCGTCAAGACATCGAAAATATCTTTTATTCCCCCAACCATCAATGAATTTAGCATGCAGGGGCTGGCGTTTAATGTAGTCAAACTTTCACTGGTCCAGGCTAAGACCAAACAGGCCCACAATGCAGCTACTAAAAGGACGAGTGATCCGGGCCGTAAAAGCATGCTTCGCACCTGTTCGGGCTTGCTCGGATCGGCTGTCATTGCTGACATTTCCGATGCCATCGAAAGCTTGGACTTGGGGGAGTCGTAAATTTGAAGATGCCCAAAGCGAAGCCGAAGCTGCGTCTAGAAATGCAATGCATATGGTTGGGAAGACAGGTTCTCTGATTAACGCCAGCCTCCCCCTTTCACTGATTGCAATCTTACTGTTTGACAACTTGCACAGATAGCTAAACAAATAGTTGTTCTTGTTTGACACACATCTGATGATTGGATTGTCATAAAAAGTCATTTTCTAATAGGAAAGAAAGCAAAATCTCGGTGTTATGGTTTCCATTTTAATCATTTACTTATCATTTCCAAATATCTATGGTGCAATCTCCTTTGGAGTACTTGAGTTAATGTTAAAGGATGAGCCACTATAGTTGTGTTTCATGAAGTTCGAAATTTTTTCATGCTAATAAATAATAAATTTATATATTTAATATTATATATACAATTCACAAACTTTAAAATTATCAGCTAATCTCTTTCAATTTATATAATATTATTTATTTATTTGATATAAAAAAAAATTAACCACACAATTTACATTATTATAATATTTATTTTTTAAGTATAAATATATTTTGTATCGGTTCACTTTCTTAAACGCACCATGATTCAATGGATCTTAATTTTAATTTAAATGTGTATATGTCAATCAAAATCAAATTCTAATATCACTTATTGAAAAAACAAAAAATACTGCAGTAAGAGATTTTCAAATTAAATCTGATGTATTTTAATAAAAAAAAAACTTTAAATTTTTGATTTATTAAATTTTTTTATTCATATAATACTTATTTATACATTTTCTTTCTAATATATAATTTGTTAACTACACAATTTATACTTAAAATTTTAATAACATCTACTTCAAATGTAAATATTTTTATTTTTTATATCGATTTATTTTTTAAATACAATAGGTTTGAGTGATTCTTAATTTTAATTTAAAAATGTCTATGCCAACTTAAATTCTAATACTATTTATTGAAAAAACAAGGGAGCTTATAAATATTTTTTGAATAAGTTTTAAGTAAATAATAGGATAATAAATTTAACAACATATTTTAACTAAAAACTTTAAAATTATTAGTTTATGAGTAATACTTAATTATTATTATTATCAAAATTTTAATCATATAATTTATACTTACACCTGTCATCTTAAACATACGAAAGACATATAATACTGTTGAAAAAGGACTACTTAACATTATTAATTAAATACAAAAGTAAGCTCCCTAGTGCTGTCATGACCAACAAACAAAAAGAAGAAAAGCCACCGCAGTGACATTGCCATCCATACCCGTCGTGGGTATCCTTAACATGCCAATTTTTTTATATCGAAAAAGAAACAAAAAGCCTATCTTAATCATATGCTGACTTTGGTTTCCAAGACGAGCATAAGAGCTTTATTTTGGAGTCTGATTCTATAATTGCAGGCCAAGAGCAGTTTTTGCCAGAGCATCTAAGTTCTTATGTAATTGTGATAATTAGAGTTTTACCATAATAGTAAGACATCTAAATTCATTACGGACGATTTAACAAAACAAGGAACTACTAAACAAATAAATCCCATTGCTTAACTTTAATTTTGTTTCGATTAGCCTTTTTTACTGTATTGGATATGTGAGTTTCTATTCTATTCTATATATATATATATATATATATTTAATAAAATTGATCTGATTATTAAAAAAAAGAAAAGAAAAGAAAAAAAGAACAAGCCCATCTTAGAAAATGGTTTACCCCCACAGGCTCTCTGACCAATAATTTTAAGGGCCAGTCCGCACTTAGTGACAAATTTTGTACATTTGCCTAATTAACTATCAATTTGGGGTCACCAATCTCTTTTTAAAAATAAGACAAATGTAGGGCATTTCATTTATTTCCTTCAGCAAATGTGAAATTCATAATGAACTCACTTTTCATGTCACCGGCAACCTAAATCGGTTAAAAATAAAGTCTATGACTCAAATCAACAAAAATTTATAAAGTTGATGATCCAAATGTGGATTCACGCCAATAACTCTATCCTATCCTATCCTATCCTATATTTCCGAGATATGTTCAAACCTGAACGTATGTGAGAATATAATTTTCAAATCTGAAACTTTTATCTACTCACATTTTCATTATTTTCTTTATGTTAATAATCTTGCGACGAATTTTACATACTATTCTCTGTGTTTCAAGCTATGTATTGGAGACTTAAAAGCTATAAATATCAAAATCTAAATTCAAATTCAACGATCAATTCCGTCAATTTGGGTTATTAATATGGAAGTGCAAGCAATTGTCGTTGGGTGATTGTGTCGTGCAATTTTGCCTTGTCTTGTATTAAACACAGGCCATTAAGTACTAAAAATGTGACTATTTGAGTCTAAAGTCGTTGACCTGGTCAACTGAAGAGCGAGTCCCTTTATGATTCCAGATTTATGCTACACTTTTAGTAATGGACTGAACGGATCACCCACATTTTTTTTTTTTTTTTTTTTTTGATTAATTAAATTAATAATTGCTGCTCAAGTTAAGAGAGAATCTACAAAGTTATTAAGCTAAACGTAGAGATATCCCTACTATTTACAGGTGTTTTATAATCATATTGAAAAATATAAGAGCTAAGACTCTTTGGATTTTGGAGAAATTCAATGTCCTCAAAATCAAGACTCAAGAATCCGAGCATTATTTTTTCTGCCATGTCATTATTATCCCAATCAATTAGACACGAGGCCTATCCTGCATCAAACGCAGGGGCAAGGGCTTTGGGGTCCATATCACGTCCTTCGCTCTCTTTGTGGCAGCAGCCTATGCCCATCTACAGGCAAATCCATTTGAATGCGCGGTCGGTTATGGGTGCTTTGACCTTTTGATGATCCCAACCGAGCTAGATTCCAAACACCGTTTAATTCACACCGGATTGGGTCACGTGTCATTTGGTGTATTACAATCCTTGCATTGTGCTTGGAAGAAGACAAAAGAGGAAGGAGAGGAAAAAATTAAGGGAAAAGTGGGTTATGCTACTGTTATATCTGAACAACCAGATTGGCGGTGCCCACCAAAAACATTCTCTTAAATTGTAGGAGAAAAATTATGGATTTTCGCTATTGAATCCATAAAATGATGAATTTTCTCATATTAAATATTTTTATTATTACTTACTATTTTTAGTATAAGGATAAAATTAAAAATGCAACGTATATTATTTTTTTCTCTCAATTTTCACTTTTTGTTAAAAATAAAAAATCTTTAATTTTCCTTCTTTACACTGCTGTTACCTAAATAGAGAGAGAATTTTTTTTTTCTTTCATTTTTCATTATTTTCCCATTTTCCTTTCTTCCTTCTTTGTCAGTTTCTACTTGAACATGTTGATTCAGTCTTGTCAGCTTGTAAAAAAAAAAAAAAAAAACTATATTGCCTTTTATAATCAATGGCACTATTTCCACGAACTATTTAATTTAGTAGGGGTCCCTTTTTCTATTGCAACTATGGGTGATTCTTTATACTTTACTTTTTTTTTTTTTGTGATTTTTCTCGAGATACCTGGATATATTTGGCGTGTAACGGATCAGAATTACCTTCTATTTATTCTGAATTTTTCAAAATGATTGAAACTCATTTTCTTCACCACATCAAAGTTCTCCTCACACACAATGCCGTGGAAGCCTTACCTTAATTAGTATGCCCTGCCATTACCAGCAACTCCAAACTTGGGGGAGGACTTTTTCATCTCTTTTTAGGGTTTCACTTAGGCCGGTGATTTATTGTAAGAATAAATTTGAGGTTGTTGGTTGAGGCTTTACACACCGTAGAGCTTATGCTAAGCTCAAAATATTATATTATTCTTGTGTCGCAAGGGCAAAGAATCGTGAAATTCCTGATTCTTGTCAATAAAATAACTCATGCCTTCCTCTCCTGGCCACGTGTGCTTTTGGTGCCGACTGTGGAAAGTGGTGCATGACGCTTGACAGAGGCAAGTCTTCGTCTCTAATTAAGACTTGGGGCTCTAAGAAATGGCCCGAATGAGCTTTACGACTAGACTTCCCATTTGAGTAAGTCGCACAGACAAGAACGGGGGACACGGCTTCAAGACATCATTTACTGCCTGCCTACCCTTACTTCGTTACGCTCTCGGCTGGAAAAACGCGATGCAAATATGGTAGCAGTGTAAAATGGAAAACCTAAACCACTTAGCTATATCAAAATGGTATCTTTTCCCACTTGACCTTGAATTTATCAAGTAATTTTCTTTCATTTTATTTATTTGTGTAAATAATTAAAATATTAATGATTTACATATTCTGTTACTTTCATGTTACTATCCAGCTTTTATTTACTTGTTTATTTTGTATATTTTCAATAAGCGGCATGACACTTTAACACCAATTGTGTACTGCATGAGATTCATTGCTCCGATCTATTCAGACGCAAGTCGTATAAGCTATGTAAGAGTGAAATTGTTAACCGCAATATTAAAGACTCACGCCTGAAGGCATAGAACTATAATAGATGGAACAACGCTTATTAAGTGGATGTGATAAAATGGTTCTCCCAATGGCGCCCCCAGCAGTCCCCGGCTGTAATAACTTCTCCATTTAGAAGATGATCCATTTTCCAATCCTTACCACTTTGGTGCTTAAACTCCAAATGTAAATTCCAAGATGATTCTATCTGCCAAAATCCTCAACAAAGGCAATAAATAACCCTTCGCTCAGGAATCATGCCCCGCAACAAGAAAATCGACAGAAAAAATGCTAGTCATTATTAAAGTCATTGTGATTGTTCATTCACATCGTCCCATCAACTAATGTGCAGGGGCCCTTCCATTAGGTGACTAATTAGGATTGATTTGGACTCGAAGCGAAGCTCATTTAAGATTCTTCAAATTGGTGGTTGAGGTCTACGTTGCATCTCAAACTGTTTGTTGGCTAGGCTTAAGAATTTATCCCACGAGTCAAATGCTTAAAGAGTCCTGGACATCTTATTACGTAGATATTATAGATAACTAAGCCAATTGTTTGCTTGCAGATTATGCTCGCATATCAGGAATGTTATTTTCTTTGCATAAAGTAATCACAGTCATGTCCATTACCAAAAGGGCACCTGACCTTCTAATGTGGCAAACTGGGGCGAATTTTTGCCCACCCAAAATACGAAAGCATTGGTGTGAAATTTGAACCATGCAGAGAAGTGTGTGATCATTTGTGCTCATCAATATTGAAGCTGTCCATGATTACATCCGTCATATTGAGGCTAACTTTGTCCATAATAAGGCTCAGATATATTCGAAAGAAGGCTCATAGCATATAAAAGAGATCATCATGATTCATGCCATGTGTAGAATTAACAAACCATAGTAAAGTTTTGGAGCATTGATATTTATCCGAAGAGAAAAGCTCCAGACGGACAAACGAGGAAAACAAATGGGGTTTGATGAAGCCTTTTCTTCGTGTAAACACTGTCTGCCTAAATGTTGTAAGTAAAAAGAGCAGGAAAACTAAAACTCTGGGGAAAAAAAAAAAGGGTCCGGACGTCAGTCTGTCTTAATTAGCAACTCATGCTTTAATCGATTTTTTTTTTTTTTTTGGGAGGGAGGAATAAAGAGCTCTTTATAGTGCTTTTTCAGAGAACCATGCACATTACTTCCCAATTATTTGTGCCTACTTTCTAAGATTATACTTTCTTTGAATTTAAATAAGAGAGAGAAATAAAGTTGTAAAAAAAAAAAAAAGATAGTAAGTAGATATTTTCAAGACAATTGTAGTGGTATTGTGCCATGCGAGCTACACTATGAAGTTCGGTCTAAAAATAGAAATGTTCTCATTTCGAGCATCAAGCTGTGCCCACGCGGGATTTCATTAAGGAAAAAGTTGAAGTGGATGAGATGGGGGACGGGTCAGTACGAGAGAGACTAACTGTGTGCATCTTGCGTGAATTTCACACTTTTTTTATTTACATATGATTCGTATATAATTAAAATAAATAATATATATAAATAAATAAATTACTATCAAAAAATTTTGTTAGTATACATAAAATTAATATTTATGTACATATATTTTAATTATATGTATGTTACATATATACATATATATATATATATATATATATATATATATATACTTGTGAAAGAAAAAGACAAAAAAAAAAACCCCCTCGAAAAGCATGCGTCCCGCCTGAAATCGTTTACAAGTCTGGCCCTTGTAGCAGATCCCTTTATTAATTAATTAATTATGACTGTACCGCTGTTACGTATTTTTAATGGCTTTGCTGCCCTTTGATGGTCAGAAGCCCCAGTGCGTCCAGCGAGGAGGCTGCATGGAAGGTGGAACCCATTGAAAGGTCAAAGTGGAAAGAAAGAAAATGGCACGATCGTAATAAATGGGAAGTTCAAGGGTTCTGGTTTATCAGTATCTATATAAAACCAGCTTTTCTGGAGCTAAAACACTACACAGCAAGCAATCCTATAACCTTGACTTTCACTTAGCTTCCACTGAGAAGCGTGAGGGGGCCAAAAAAAAAAAAATGTTGATGAAAGCAGGTTTCCTTAAAACCCTTTTCTTCTCCTTGTTTTGCATTCTCTTCAAAAGATGCAAGAACCCAGCAAGCTTCCATAGGAGCATTAGCAATGACCCCGCCGGCCATAGTAAATATCAAAGGCATCCTTCTCTTGCTTACAGGTCAGACTTATCAAACAAGGTACTGATCTTCAGTGTAGAAGGAGCCCTGTTGAATTCCTCTTCTATGTTCCCTTACTTCACGCTTGTGGCCTTTGAAGCTGGAAGCATATTCAGGGCTTTTATTCTCTTTCTTTTGCATCCTTGTATTTTTTTAGTTGGGAAAGAAATGGGCTTAAAGGTAATGGTCATGGTCTGTTTCTTTGGGATTAAACAAGACAGTTTTAGAGCTGGAAGGGCCGTTTTACCAAAGTTCTTCTTGGAGGATGTAGGGCTGGAAGCATTTGAGGTGCTGAAAAGAGGTGGGAGAAAGATGGCTGTGAGTGATTTTCCTCGGGTGATGATTGAAAGTTTCCTAAGGGAGTTCTTAGAGATCGATTCTGTTGTTGGGAGGAAGCTGAAGTCAGTTGGTGGATATTTTGTGGGACTCATGGAACAGCAAAAGGAAGATGCCCCAACTTTGGAGGAGATACTTGGAGACCACTGCAGTGATGTCATTGGCATAACTCGCTTTGACCGATCACTTGATCATCAATTGTTTTCTAGCTGCAAGGCGAGCCTTTTTATATTTCATTTGGCAACCAGTATATGTGAGTGCGAGTTTGCCGTTTTCCTTGGAACTTCATCACGTGGCAAAAGAAACTGTTTTTCTTTAAACGCAAAATTACTCAAAAAAAAAAAAAAAATCTTTTTTGTCTCTCATGATTTTCAGGTTTAATTGTCGGCAAGACTGGAGCAGCCCCAAAATTAAATACTGTGGTCATTTCCTCAAGTAATTTAAAACCCATCAAGTGATTGAGACGCTAATGTAGTTTGTTTTGTAAAATCATTTATGACTCCAAGAGTTAGTTGTGATGGATATCCATCTGTTTTTAGTATTTCTGGTATTTGTATGTGGTCAAACTAAGTTTAGCTACTCCACTTATTAATGGGGACTTTCCATTTTTGAAAAATCAGGAGATTTGTGCGGTCAGAAGAGCAGACAAGAGGAGCTGGCAACATCTAGCAAAAGACAAATACCCCAAAGCACTTGTCTTCCATGACGGTAGGCTTGTCGTAACACCAACCCTAGAAGCCACTTTGGTGCTTTTCATGTGGTTTCCATTTGGGTTCGTTCTTGCCTTAATCAGGACAGTCGCTTGCTTTTACTCTCCCCTACAATATTTCCATTCCCCTTTTAGCCTTCGCTGGGTTTCATGTCACAACGTCAAAGCCCAAATGTACCTATTCGCTTCCAAGCTCAAAAGAAAATACTCACAGAAAAGGCTTCCTTTATGTCTGCAACCACAAAACTCTGCTGGACCCGGCGTTCGTCTCTTTTACGTTAAAGAAAAACTTAACAGCTGTCACATATGGCCTTAGCAGGGTGTCAGAGTTGCTATCACCAATCAAGACCGTCCGATTAACCCGTAATTATGAGGAAGACGCCCAGATGATGGATAGGCTATCAAAATGAAGGGGATCTCGTGGTTTGCCCCGAAGGGACCACGTGTAGAGAACCATACCTCTTGAGGTTCAGCCCATTGTTCACAGAGATGAGTGATGAGATGGTCCCCATGGCTTTGGACACCCATGTAAGCATGTTTTACGGAACAACTGCCGATGGGCTCAAGTGCCTCGACCCGCTTTATTTTCTCGTGAATCCTTTCCCCAGTTACTCCATCCGGATGCTCGAGGGCGTGTCTACGCTGTCCAACTCTCCTGATAGTGATCAAACGTCAAGATTGCCAATCAAGTGCAAACTGAGATTAGCAAGGCAGTTGGGTTTGGGTGCACTAAGCTTACAAGAAGAGACAAATACAGGACCTTGGCTGGTAATGAAGGCGTGACATCTGCCGCCAACAGACCCCAATGACAACTATTATTTGTCAAAGCAGGGTCAAAGACGCTGCACATCTGTTGACTGTTGTTTCATATCCTGTGTCCAATAGTATTGGTGTTGTGCAATCGCAATCAAATCATGTAGCCTATTGTTATATATATATATATATATATTATAATGACGATCCAAAAAGTTATACTCGAAAGACTTTTTGTCTAAGGTTCATCTTGTAAGTTAAAAATCAAATAGTCGTTCGAATAATTTTCAGTTGTTTAAAAAATAATTTTATTTTTAAATTTTTACATTAGAATAATTAGAATAGTGCTTGTATTTCAATGTAAAGATAAGAGAAGTTATCTTCATAATATGGCACAAATGAATATCCGAGAGAAAGAAGAGATATTAGAACATGAAATATATCTTGTTTAAAATAAAATATAAAATAAAATAAAAGGAAAAAAATCCAAGTGTATGCGACGCAATGGAGGCATGGGCAGGACGAAAGTTCCAAATCAAGTCCATCGGCGGCCCTTATAAATCGTGCCGAGTGACAAATATTTACATTGCCTTGAGCAAACTTGGGTGTTTCCAGCCCATTATCAATACAGTTTGGGCCTGCTGCAAATGGAAAGAAAACAATCGAGGTTGAGATTTTTAAATAAATTAGGTGCATGTCAAATTATAATTCTATTAAAATGTTTATATATATATATTAACTATTAAATTATACACGTAAAAATCTACTAAAGCTTTTTTAAAATAAATAAATACCGCTATATAAGTATTTTTTTTTCTCAAAAAATTACTTATAATTAATAAATTTTTCTTAATTTTAACATTTTACATTACTGTTGAGTTTGTATAATTTATAAATTTATTAAATATTTAATTTTTAGTTTATTTTATTTAAATAAAAAATAAAAATAATATTAAATTATAATTTTTTAAAAAATAAAAAATAAAATTTAAATTTTTTAAATTATGAATATTTTTTAATAAAAAAGTAAAATTAAAATTATTTTTTCTTTTTAGTTATTTAATTATTAATATTTATATTATCTAAATTTTAAATATATGAGAATAATTATTAATATATTATATTATAATGAAATAAATATAATGAATTACATATATATTAATATCTTAATTTGATTAAAATATTTAAAAAATAAATAGATATTTAAAATTTTAAAATTAAGTTAACATTAAATTCGCTTTCTCTTACTTTTTATTAATATTATAAGGTATACATAGATTTGGTTTTAGTATGGACACGTGGAGGGCATTGGAGACAATGTACACATCCTGTCCACTTTGACGATATAACAACACCGCAGCCGGTGCCGTACACTCCATTTCGTATTTTCATATAACTACTTTTTTTTTTTTTTTGGTTTAAAAAAAAAAAAAGAAAGTATTGATATCAGAAAGCGAAACAAAAATTTTCCTTCTAGGGTTTAGGGCAATCAGCCACACAAGCGGAAATCCTACTCTCGTCCATTAGGATCCAATCTCATCCCAGTCGGGTTGAGTTCAGTTTGCAGCGGTTTCGGAGCGTAATCGGATTTGAATGGGTACGGAGAGGAAGAGGAAGGTGAGTTTGTTCGACGTGGTGGACGATTCATCGGTCGCGGCGAAAATTGCGAAAACGAACGGCGGAGGAGCGGGGATGCGCAATAATGGAGCAGGTAGCAGCCTGATAAATAGGTGGAATGGGAGGCCCTACTCGCAGAGATACTACGACATACTGGAGAAGAGGAAGAGTTTGCCTGTTTGGCAACAGAAGGAGGAGTTTTTGCAGGCTTTGAAGAACAGCCAGGTTCTTGTTCTCGTCGGTGAGACCGGTAGCGGCAAAACGACTCAGGTTAGTACTTTCATTGTTGTCTTTTTTTTTGTTTTAAATAAATAAATAAAAGAAGGAGAAGAAGAAGCAATGTTATTATTTACTGTTTGCTTTTTAATTTGACCATTAAAGAATCATTATCATCACATTGGCTCCTTGTTTGTTTCGTTGATCGTGTGAACGTTTTTTCATTGACAGCTTGATGCATACTTACAACTTTAGCATCACGAATTAGAGTCATGATAGATAGGCTGCGTGTGTCACGTTGGTGGAAATTGCATTTTTCTGCAAACCCCTTGATTTCCTTTTATGCTTCAGAAGAAGAAACGACTAATTTTTATTTCAGCTCGTTTGAGTTGAGTTTTTCTCAGCTGTGTGAGTTTGTTGGTCATATGTTTTCCATTAAGAAAGCATTTTTTTTTTCTTCTTTCCCAGATTCCTCAGTTTGTTCTGGAAGCTGTAGAATTAGAAACTCCAGATAAACGCCGAAAGATGATGATTGGATGCACACAGCCTCGTAGAGTGGCTGCAATGTCTGTTTCTCGACGTGTTGCCGAGGAGATGGATGTAAATATTGGTGAAGAGGTTGGTTATAGTATTCGTTTTGAAGACTGCAGCAGTGCAAGAACAGTTTTGAAGTAAGTGCTAGTTGTATTTATGTCTTTCTGCAAACCTTTATGATAGCAGCTTTATGGCCTGCAATCTGAAATTTTTCCTTTCTGTTTATTTGAATTAAGAGGCCATTTAATTCAAAATGGCATACTCATGGTCTGATACTTGTTCTATGGCAGGTATCTTACTGATGGTATGCTTTTGAGAGAAGCAATGACAGATCCACTGTTGGAGCGATATAAAGTAATAATTCTTGACGAGGCCCATGAAAGAACTCTAGCGACAGATGTGTTATTTGGGCTTCTTAAAGAAGTGCTGAGAAATAGATCTGACCTGAAGCTAGTTGTAATGAGTGCTACACTAGAGGCAGAGAAGTTTCAGGGATATTTTAATGGTGCACCCCTTATGAAGGTTCCGGGTAGGCTGCACCCAGTGGAGATATTTTACACCCAGGAACCTGAGAGGGATTACCTGGAGGCTGCAATTCGGACAGTTGTACAGATTCATACGTATGAGACCCCTGGGGACATACTTGTTTTTCTTACAGGTGAAGAGGAAATAGAAGATGCATGCCGCAAGTTAACAAAGGAAATTGGAAATATGGGGGATCAGGTTGGGCCTGTAAAAATAGTGCCTCTCTATTCAACTCTTCCTCCTGCTATGCAGCAGAAAATATTTGAACCTGCTCCGCCTCCTCTAATTGAGGGTGGCCCTGCTGGAAGGAAGATTGTTGTCTCAACAAACATTGCAGAAACTTCTTTGACCATAGATGGCATTGTTTATGTTATTGACCCTGGTTTTTCTAAACAAAAAGTGTATAATCCACGAGTACGTGTTGAGTCCTTGTTAGTGTCTCCAATATCTAAGGCAAGTGCCCACCAGAGGGCAGGGCGTGCTGGAAGAACTCAGCCAGGAAAATGTTTCAGACTATACACTGAGAAAAGTTTTAATCAGGATCTCCAACCCCAGACCTATCCAGAAATATTGAGGTCAAATCTGGCGAATACGGTTCTAACATTGAAGAAACTGGGGATTGATGATCTGGTGCATTTCGATTTCATGGATCCTCCTGCCCCTGAGACGTTGATGCGCGCTCTAGAGGTGTTGAATTATTTGGGAGCATTAGATGATGACGGAAACTTGACAAAGTTGGGTGAGATCATGAGTGAGTTTCCTTTAGATCCTCAGATGTCAAAAATGTTGGTTGTGAGCCCAGAATTCAACTGTTCAAATGAGATTCTTTCAATATCTGCTATGCTTTCAGGTGAGCTTATCTGCTATCATTCTGATTTAATTGTATTGGTCATGAGTCTGGTCAAATAAAACAAGTGTATGCCATTGGGTGGCATCCTTGTTGAATGCATCCCTTGCAATATGGCTTTTGCACAGTCAATTTTCTGTGCGTTGTGAGTCCTTTAACTGCATGTATGTGTGCGACTACACATGCATGCAGTTGAAGAAATTAAGTGTCCGATTAGGTTGTCATCAGCAACTGTCTTGTATGGGTTCCATGCCCCGGTTGGCATGCACCATCGGATTCTAAGTAAGTGCTGATGCAGATAGTTGCAGTTTCTCAGTATTATCTCATGAAGCAAATGGTGTCGTCTCGCCTGTATGCATCTGCTGACCTACCATGGGCCTCTTCTGTGGTAACCAAATTCTTTCTTTAGTACCCAATTGCTTTGTCCGCCCTAGGGAGGCACAAAAGGCTGCTGATGAAGCAAAAGCTCGATTTGGGCACATTGATGGGGATCACCTTACATTGTTAAATGTTTACCATGCCTACAAGCAGAATAGTGAGTATTCTTTCCTTTTCCCTAAGTTGTTCCTTTAAATGTTGAATTGTACAGAGGTCAGCATGGTATTTATTTTTGTATTGGTCACAGATGAGGATTCATCCTGGTGCTACGAAAATTTCATCAATCATAGGGCACTGAAGGCTGCAGACAATGTTAGACAACAGCTTGTACGCATTATGGCCAGGTTTAACCTCAAGTTATGGAGCACAGACTTTGCCGGCCGTGAATACTATGTGAACATAAGGAAGGCTATGCTAGCAGGATATTTTATGCAGGTTGCTCATTTGGAACGCACCGGACACTACTTGACTGTGAAAGACAACCAAGTAAGTAAAATGTTTTTTTGCCCACATTTCTCTGTATCATAAAATTCCTCTCCTACTATTCTCTTCTGCAAGCTTCTCTGCTACTTAAGAGGTAATGTCACAGGATGTTGAGATGGCATGACGACACCCATCCTTTTTCCGCTATTCTTTCGATTGTAATAATTATTCTCTTGCAGGTGGTGCACTTGCATCCATCAAATTGTCTGGATCATAAGCCAGAGTGGGTCATTTACAATGAGTATGTCCTGACCAGCCGGAATTTTATTCGTACGGTGACAGATATTCGCGGTGAATGGTTAGTCTTTTTCTCAGTGATTCTTGTGTTATGCACGTATATTTTTCTCTGATTTGTTGAATTTATTCTTGGCCTAAGAAATAATTATTCATTTGTACTAAAGTTTATTAACTTTCAAATTTCTTTGGGTCTACAGGCTAGTAGACATAGCTCCGCACTACTTTGATTTAACAAACTTCCCTCAATGTGAGGCCAAGCGGGTTCTTGAGAAGCTTTACAGAAAGCGGGAGAGAGAGAGAGAGGAGAGCAAGAACAAAAAGTAAAATGGACTAGAGCAAGAGCTCAGAAAATCCTGTCTTTTCCAATTTTGACTGGAACGTTTCAGCGAGGCAGGCAAAATGTGGTTGTATATTTGAATTCTTTTGAATTACGACTAACATTTTGAATGTGCCTAGCGGCCCAGCACAGTGTCGTGTACCATTTCTTGAAATACTAGATTTTAGTGATCAGTTTCTATTGTACTGCTAGCATTCCACATTTGTTTTTGATGTGGATTAGTTTCTATTTGATTTTTAGAGATTGGGCATTGGCAGGACATGAATGTTGGCAAGTAGACTTTATTGATGTTGGGAGGTTGAACATTTGAAGCAACATGATCTTGGACAAATTACCGATTTCTCTCTCTCTCTCTCTCTCTCTATTTATCCCTGTTTTGGCACCAATTCTCTTTTAAATGAATATTGTTCTTGGTTTGAATCATGATGCTGACGAACCAGTCCATTCCTTCCTTCGAGCTCATAATCCAAGTATGAGTGCCATGTGAATGCATATACTGTGCTTTGCTACTGCAACCTGTGACTTGATGGGTTGTGAAGAAGATAATCCATGTCCTACCCGGTGTAGAGCTCAAGTCGTAGACCAAGTGTGTCACCAACAGGAGGACAGACCTCCCCTCCAACAAATGGTTGACGATTGGTTCACCTTATGCATGAGGGAGATTCAGTCCAACTCCCTGCCTTCTGTTTCTTAACACGCCGCACCTTCATCATTTTCCTCAACTCAATGATATCCGTCCATTGCCCTCTGTCGCCGTGGATCTTTGATAACATGGCATAAGTTACGGGATGATCCTCCTTCAGCTTCTCAATTCCCTCCGCAGCATATGCACCAAGTTCCAAACTAGAATGTAGACCACAGGCTCCAAGCAGTGCCCCCCATAGAACCACATCAGGCTCGAATGGCATTCCCTCAATCATTACGGCTGCATGGTCCAGCATCCCTGCTCTTCCATAGAGATCCACCATGCATGTATAATGCTCCAACTGGGGTTGTATTCCGTAGGTTGTGCTCATAGACTCAAAGTGCTTCTGGCCCTCCTTGACCAGTCCTCTGTGTCCACACGCCGACAACACACTGGTAAATGTAACTTCATCAGGCCTAATGCCACAATTAATCATTCTCTCAAATTGTTCCACTGCTCTTGATGCAAGCCCGTGCCTCGCACAACATCCTATTATTGAGTTCCAAGTCACCAAATTTTTCTTTGTCATGGAAACAAAAACACAAAATGCAGCATCCATCTCACCACATTTCCCATACATCTCAACAAGCGAAGTACAAACGAATACATTTTCTGGTATTGCAGATTTTGAGATAAATGAATGGACTTGCTGTCCCATGAGAAGAGAAGAAGAACCTGAACAAGCATCTAAAACACACGAGAATGTGAAATCATTAGGTCTTGTTCCCGATTCCACCATCAGCTGAAAAAGCTCCAAGGCGTCTACAAACCTTCCATTTTGCACGTAACCATTGATCATCCCTGTCCAAGTAGTCACGTCCCTCTCATCCATCCCATCAAAAATAGTCCTAGCCTTACTGATCATCTTGTTGGCTATGTACCCATGAACCAAACTTGTCCAAGAAATTATGTTTTTCTCAGGCATCGCATCAAAAGCTCTTTGTGCCTCAACTACGCAACCAATTTCCATATAGCCCGAAACCAAGGCATTCCAAGAACTGATATTTTTCAACAATATCTCATCAAACACTCGACTTAATGCCACTTGATCCCCTAAACTTGCATACCCTTTTATCAAAGCGGAGCCAACAAACACACACAGTTTAAGGCCTAAGCATACTACATGCCCATGAATTTGGGGCACCAAAATGCCATACGTTTTGCCTGAAGCGGCTTTAAGTACCATTGAGATGGTACGCTCACAGGGGCTCAGACCGACTCTCCGTAACGCAAGGAAATGCTTCAAAACTGCTTCTACGTTTTTGGCTTTGTTAAAGGCCGATAGCATGGTGTTCCATGAAACAATGTCTTTTACAGGAATTTTATCAAACAATTGCTGGGCATATTGCATTTGATCGTCCTGTACATAGCGGAAGAGCATCTTGTTCCACGACGAGACGTTTTCAGAAGAGGGGTTCTCACCAAAGTCTCTTCTTGTATTAATTAAGCTGTTTTCCGGGGAGTGGCTTTTGATCAGCTTGCTGTGATCAACCGTCGACAGAGTACAAATTCGACGAGAAACGGTTAGAGGGAGAACCCTCTCTAAAGCCCCCATGGTGCGTTCTGCTTTGTTTATGCAACATTCCAAGGATGAAAAAAAGTCAGTGCCGCAGCTCATCGGATACAACTGCAGACCCAACGGCGCCGCCCACAATGGGACATTTCATCTGAAAAGCCAACGAGTGGCTGCTCCACAGGTTTCCGCCAACCCGGTTTCAATTCAATTTTTCCATATTATATATTATATAAAACAGTAGTAATTGTCACAATGCCGGCAAGATGATTCCAGCACGGTCTTCCAGGGTTTGAGGGCATTCTTATTAAGAAGACCAGACCGGACTTGGAACGAAAAAGGGAACCGGTTCGGTTCAGCCATAAAGACTTAGAAAGTCAAAAACAGTAAATATATAAAAAACATACAAAGAAAAACGTAAGACTTTGAATAGAAAGGGTTTGTTTTAAGAAGTCCATCGTAGATTGCAGCCTAGTCGTAGAACAACAATGTCAAGAATCAACTGAAAATAAATCGAGGGCTGCAGCAATCACGTGCGCATTTCAATAACACGAAATGACACCTACAAATTACAACCAACGTAGATTCTAACTTACGTTTCCAAAGTAAACTGTGCTTGTAAGAACAAGTATAAACAAGAAGCCAAAGGAAAATTAGATGGGATACTGATGCATCAGGGCGACTTCCAAGGGGCAGTTGCTGCATCCTCGAAGTCATGGCGTACATTGTTAATGCGCAAGTTAAGAACATCAAGTTTTGCAGTTGATCTGGCAATCTCGACATCCGTCGCCTCCATTACTACATTGGCTACGGTTAGTTCTTGTTGTAGCTCAGCAATCTTCTTTTCAATCTCGTTAATCTTCCCCTGCAATTCCTGTTTGCCATCAGCTTGTTCCCTCATCTCCCTTTCAGAATCCTTTAACTGGAGTGCTAGCTCTTCACGCGCTTCTTTAATTGATAGCAATTCATTCACACGACCTTGGAGCAGAGTGACGTCGAATCCATGCTTCTGTAGGTCCAGAAGACTTTCCAAAATACTCTCCAATGCGCTTCTTGGATCCTCAGACTGCAGCAAGGATATCTTCTCCAATAAACTGGTAAAAGTTATCATATACCCAATGGCCAATCCTTCACGATAGTCCTCTTTACATTCAGCTAAAGGATGAAAATGCGGCTGTTGTGGCACAATTTGGAATGCTTCCATAGATTCTACTGTTTTCCAAACTGGTGACCTTACAAAAGGCAAGTGCAGAGAGTCAACTGGCATGCCATTGTTGCCGGCATCCTTTGCAGAAGATTCCACTGCTCTGTGGGCTGATCTCTCCTTTGTCTCATTCCATCCAGTAGCAGGCTTAACAGAAGACATTCCTGAACAAATGCAAACAATTGACAGAAAAAAAGAAAAATCCATGATGCAAAGGACAAAATATGGTATTAAGGATTAAAGATGAAAGGTCTTGAGTAATATACTTGAGTCTCCGGCAGAAGAGTGCATTCCCCTAAACTTCATTGATAAAGGTTGATCATCATCAGTCACATTCTTTGATGCTACAGCAATGGCCATGTCAACTTCCTTTATCTTGCAATCTGTCTCCAAGGATACACCTGTTCCGTCTCTAGCAGCATAAAGGGATTTAGTTTTCAACAAGGTTATTCATAAATATTCTGCTAAATGTGCAAACCCACATTAAAACTTTGTTCACTATAATTTTCTCTTCCGTGTAAATACTAAGAAAGAGGCATGACAGCTCCAGCTTGATCAACTAAAATAACAACTAGGAGGCAAGTAGATGATATTTCTACACATCAATCTTCTGCAGAAAAATATATACAAAATGTTTAATTTGTATCAACCAAACAGTGAAACAAATATGAATATATTGATTTATCATAAAAAAGTGAGGAGCATCAAAATTTCATTGGCCAGGAAAACATCTTCATTGTCGTTTTTACAGGAAACACAAGAAGGTAGGAAACAATACGTCTTTCTAACTGAAGACAAAATATTACAATCTCATATTTTTGCTCCTATTGGCCATCAAAAGATTAATGTTGGAAATATACTTTTTCTCACTTCTGTATCATAGATGCTCTCTAAGGGTAAATGTGTTTATTTACAGTGAAAGTTGGCATGTCAATGTTCTAAGCTATCTCACAAAGAAATTCCACACACAGCTATCATTTTGCTCCATTTTCATGTAGACTTCCATGACAGTTCCGGATTCCTACATCCAGGCCAAAAAATAACATTTCAGCTTCCAAGCCACTCATGCCTGGAGGATCCAACGCGGTACATGTTGGCAGCTCAACTTGATTATTTGGTTGATTTTTTACATCCATCGCATTAGCAATTTCTCCACCACCCAAGTCTTTACCTACAATAATATGTTTTGTGTATGCTAAAACACAATCAAATATCCAGATTATGGTTTTGGTTTAAAGTTATATACCAGCCACGGAAGCCTTTGGGTTTGTGACTGCAAATTTTAGTGGTCTTCCCCGCTTTCTTCTCTGAATGCTCCCTCCAGATGTCTGGTGATTAAACTCCTGCCCAAAATAACAAACTCAGAAAGCCAGGAAGATAGGAACAAGAGAAACAGGGAAAGAAATTCCACTATAGGGTGCCTTCCACCATGTTTGAGTAAAAGAATCTCACAAAGAGTGTAACTTAAAACAACCGACAAGTTGAGCTGACACAATTTGTAGAATCAACCAGGTCAACAAGAGTTGGGAATTCTCAGCTAATTACCAACTTCCATGCACAAAAGAAAAAAACAGAGTATTGAAAATCACCTTCAATTATGGAATCCACTCACAATTTTGGTTTTTGTTCTTCATAGGTTGTATAATAAGTAACAGATTTCTATTGGTATTTTGGCATTTCATTGAAGGTAGCAGGTTTAACTTGTTTTCCCCAAGTTTTGGCACATCATAAGGATGCCAACAATGGAATGCCCCCACTTCTCTAGCCATTCAATTTAAATAAGCAAAAAGCCTCATGTAAATTCTAGTCCTACAATTCACTTAATGATCATATTTACTGTTTTTTTTTTCTTCTATTTCTGTGGGGGCGGGAGGGAGATATTAAACATTTAAGTGCTTTTTCATGGACAACCCTGCTGTTTTCAATTGGCACCCAAACCCCTTCACCAGACATTAGCCTTCTTTTGGGAAAGTAAAATCTAATATTTCATGGTTTTACAGATCAATATTTTGGTTCTTCTCACAAAAAGAATCTAAAAACATTATTAAAATACATTATATTAGTCTATATTACTTTTCTCCAATTTTCTATAACAAAATCATTTTCTTAAAACATTCCAAATTTTCTCATAATTTATTTTCAAGATAAAATAATGGAAGAATTAATTTTGAAATTAAAACTATAGATGTCTAATGACAAATTAAAACCAGAGTCTCTCTGGAAAGTGCTTAACCATAGAAACACCTCCATATCTAGCCTTTGTAAAATTAAAAACTATGTGATATGTTCATCAGGGATGCTGCTGTTGGTCAACATGTGACAGAAACATAGTTATCAAAAGCTTCAAAATTATACAAATGCCTTTACTAACGAATTTAGCAAAAAATGAGTTATTCATGTGTTACAACTAAGCAATTTTACCTCTATTATTAGTTAAAAAGACCTCTTCTTGAGAAAATAAAAATTAATCCAAGATGATTAGGCACATCCAAAGTGAAATGAATACCATGCTTTGTTCTCCTGGCAGGCCAATTAAATTATTCTTTTGATCCCTTATAAGCTCCAGTCTTTCATCACAAGAAAGTTGATGAACGTCCTTTAAGAAAGTTCTCCTCATTACCTCATCTTGTAACCCAAATATAACAGGAACTTCTATTACTTTCAATCCACCCTGGCATACATTAGTGTTTGGAGTGGCAACATCTACAACTTTTCTCTCCATAACTAAAAATGGCCACAAAATTTTATTTAGCTTCTTTTTTTTTCCTCATGGCAAAGAGTGTCCTTCAAATAAGTGAAGTACGCAACATAAAAAATGCTAATGCACAAACAACATAATACCCGTTGTTAGATGCAATGAACTACTGAATGCTGATTTGACAGCTCTTTCCTTCCTTGTGACCTGAGTTCAGTAGTCCAATTTATTAAATTTCTAGGTATGTAGTATTCTACCTAAGTAAAGAAATGCCACTCAGATAAATAAACAAGAAGTGGGAAAAAGAAGAGGAAATTAGAAAAGTTATTACAAATTCTAGGTCATGAAACAAACAGATGCGGACCACTGGTCATTAGTTGCTAACAAGAAAACTTAAAGGACAAACAATCCTATTGAATTCTTTCCATAACCTCTTTGGTAAGAAGAGAGGTGAACCATAGAGCCCACATGTTATGTGGTACATTCATCATGCCAACCACAGCAATGAGCCCATCTTTTACAATCACATGAAGTGTGATATCTCCCAAATCACACATGATAAACTTGATTCGGTAGTTACATACTGTATGCCGGAGACAGGCAAAACTTGTTGTCTGTGGCATTGACATATTTGAAAATAAGCTTTTTGACATAAATGAAATCATTGGCCCAACAAGCAATCCCAATATGTAATCCAGATCTTGCACAAATGCTATACCAATAGGTACATGTATCTTAATTAGAATTTGCAATGCAATGGCATGTTAGGCATCTATTGAGCTTTCATCAGAATTACTGAAGTACACAAATTAACGGAGAAGTAAAGATAGGAAATTTAACTCACAACTATCTCTACCCCTGAAAGGCTATCAGGTTTAGCAGAAGGCTGATCAACAAGCACATGTTTTCTGGAGTGTTTGGTTCCTTTGACTCCTGTTGTTGGAGAGATCACACAAATTTCTTGTTTAGCGGTCTTTTTAACTGGCATCTTCTGTAGTTGCACAGATAATGGAACCTCTACAATGTCTCTCTCTGTTGACATGTTGGAAGAACATGAAGGCATACTATTATCACAATTAGTGAGCAACTTCATCTTCTTATTGTTCAGCACATTTTCACTGCAATCAGATGACTGCTCCATGATATTTCTAAGGCTTATAGAAATAGTTGCTTTTTCCTTGGCATTATCCTCAGAAGCACCAAAGCTTTCAGGTCGCACAACTACCTCAGAATTGTCAGAACCTTCACATGCTTCACCTAAATGTTCTTGATGATCAGGAATGTTCATGGCCTCCACAGACGAGGAAATTAGTTAAACTACTGAAAAAAAAATGAATGGAAACTCTCTAAATGTTTCTTTGGATCTCAAACCTAAATGTATGCATGCTACCAAACTTTCTGAAGCAAGTGCAATAAAAGATCCCACAAGAAAAAGTCAAAGAAAAATGCAGAAGTTGATCTCTCAAACTACTCAGCAGCTGCCTCATTTACATGTGTAAACAGTTCTGTTGCACAATAGAGCTCATACTGACCAGACCAACCCTCCCCAACCCCCACCCCCACCCTCCTGCCTGCCTGGACAGAAGCAAGCACACCTACATGATAGAGGTGTCAAATCTGTAATAGCATACAAAGAAATAATATAGCAAACAAAATAAATATTCTCAGAATAACTCAAAACATCCCTGTTTTGTTTTATTTTTCCTTCTTCCCGTTCTACATGGATGCGCTTAATATGCCATCTTATATGCATCATACATATTAGATACTTCTTGTGTCAATGTTTCAACTTCTGAGTCAAAGCTGGCTGGATAACAGTTCTGGTTAAAACAATAAGATTTAATAAACACTAAAACAGTGATGAAGAGCTACACCAGACAAGATGACACCAGAAAAGGTTAATCATCATCCTCCCACAAGTCTAGACATGTATTTAACATCATCAATTGATGACATAAGTCCCTCAGCATAATAAAACAAGAAGACTTCACAGCAAACAAATTAAAAATCCAAGTGTCAGAAAGCAAGTATGCTGAAAAGTATTCCCAGAAAGGAGTTTCTGAGCATATTTCATGAAAAAGGTGGTGAGTTAACTTCTGGCCATTTCAATATTTACTTTCAGGTTCTGAGAAGCCATATAACAATACGGTGGAATTTAAAGAAGCCAATGAGTGCTAAAACACAATGTGAACAATTACCATGTTAATTGGACTGAAGTGGAGAATAAAATGCGCCATTGCATCAATTTTTAATTACAGATACAGTCAAATAGAATGGCGTTTTGGCCAAGATGACTACCATTGAACTTAATCTTCTATTTTCCCTTCTTTTTTTCATTGCACAAAACTCTACTGAAATGGACACTTAAACCTGCCTGAAGAAAATCCAGATAATAGTATATTAGTACCTTGGTTTGGCCATCAACCCATTCAAGATGAGGCCTTATTTCTGAGTGATCGAGTTTCCTATCCTCATTTCCTTGCCTAAAAAAGACATTGTACCTCCTCCCCTCAAAAATTTTTGTTATTGTTCCAGTGCGCCAACCAAAGCCACACCAAGCATCAACCTTTTCCAGCAGCTCATAATCTCTGTCAGCAAAATGCGAGCTTGAGGGAATATGGGGTGTTCCAATGTTAATTTTCAACATCCCAGAAATATCGCTATTTTCAGAGTTCTGATACTTCACCAAAAAAGTGTCCTCCTCATTTCCTCTGTCAAAATCTAATTCTAATGGTATCCCAGAGCTAAAAAAAACTGAACCTGTCATTTTCCTTATAATTATCCAATCAAAAAAACTAATCATTCACATGATACAACACAGAACGAGATAACCATGCATTTCCCAACTTTCTTAATCACGTAACTGTCACAAAATGACAACTAAATTTCAGAGATAGTGAAGATTAAGACAAACCATTAAATTCATAATTGAATTTGCAAGGTTACAAACTCATACATCATCAAGCAAATGCAAAGAACTCAACTTTATCCCTTCCTCTCCAATGTGACATGCAATTGAGTCGTTTAGACTATCCTCCACGGACAACAATTATACAGCAGCAGCATTAGTGCGGATATCACCTTTTAAGAAAAACACATAAGATACTTTCAAGTGTTGTAGTTTTTTATTACCGAATTTGATACAAAATTTACACGAAACAGCAAGTTTGCACCAGAAAACTTTGATTAACAAAGAAAAGAGGAGGAGAAGAAGACGAAGAAGAAGGAACACCTTAAACACACTATCAGAAAAAAGACATAGCTCTTTTACCCCACAGACCCAAAAAAAACAAAAAACAAGAAGAACGAGAAGAAAACACCTTTAACCTCATGGGCCACTTAATAAAAAAACAGGAAAAGAAAAGAAAAATCCAAAAACCCAGCAGATCAGCCTGCATACCTGCCTGCTTGACGAGGGACGGGACCCCACTTGTCATCAAACCAGTCGAAGCGTGAAGCCTTAAATCTTTGCCGTCAAAGTCTACGACATCAGGAAGCATACCTACTAAGCCGCGAAGCTTTGATAAAACCTTCGTTATGGTGCCAGCCCACCAGCAATCTCTATTCTTCCCCTTCAACGCCGTCGTTTGTTTTCCCCCACTTGTGGGTGAGGAGGTACAGTAAGTGCGGGCCCACCTACTGGATCAAACCGGGTTTACCTGCACATGGTCCACACTCGCAGGCCTGTCATTTTCTGGCCTTTATTACATCAAATGCTCCCTTCATGTTTGTTGAAATTACCAGCCCGACCCTACCAATATAAACTTTCACGGATGTACTTCATTTCCCTCTCGAACCCCGCGGCCCGACCCAGCTCGCTCCTCTGCAATTCTTACAACACAAATGGCTTCCATGGCGTCTTCGACAGTTTCCAAAATCCCGCTCAATTATTACACCCATCATCAATTACTACGATACCCAACCCCAAAACGACACAGTCAATTCGCCGTAACGACCGCCGCCAAGGTCTCGTTCAAAACGGCCTTAAAGGCCACCACCCCAAGCGCCCCCGGTCCCACTTCCTCGCCCCCTGGACTCTACTCGGCCCAGAAGTTCGAGCTCACCGCACAGAACGTGGACATGGTTCTCGAGGATGTTCGCCCTTATTTGATTGCTGACGGCGGTGACGTCGACGTTGTTTCCGTTGACGACGGCGTCATCTCCCTCAAACTCCAAGGTCTCTTTTTCTTTTTTGTTTTCTTTTCCGTTTTTTAATTTTATGAGAATGGAAATTGATTGAAATTTGTCTGTGATCGTTGAAAGAGTTTAGGTTTGAAGACGGCGCCGTTTTGTTAACTAATGGGTTTGTGTTGTTGAATTGGAGTACAGGAGCATGTGGGAGCTGTCCAAGCTCGACAACCACCATGAAAATGGGGATTGAGAAAGTGCTTAAAGAGAAATTCGGAGATGCTGTTAAGGACATTCGACAAGTGTACGATGAAACTCTGAAGGAGACCACTGTTGAGGTTTGTTTGTTATTGCAAGTCCTCATTACAACTAGTAATATCAAATCAATCAATTAATTCATTACGTGTGAGCTGATGTTAAAAAGGGAAACCAAAGCAAGCTTTTGGCTTTAGGAATTTTTGCAATTTGTTTGATGGTCTTTGACGAATTCCGGATGATGATGATGATGATGATGTGCAACTGCAGGCAGTGAATGGTCATCTTGATGTACTGAGACCAGCCATCAGAAATTACGGTGGGAGTGTGGAGGTGCTCTCTGTTGAGAATGGGGAATGCCTTGTCAAGTATACTGGTCCCGAGTCGATTGGGTCGGGAATCAAGGCTGCGATCAAGGAGAAATTCCCAGAGATAATCAATGTTGTTTTTTCTGCCTAGGTAACCTCTCTCTATATCAGAAAAATAGGGATTAGTTAATCATTGTACATTGGGGGGAATATTTATAAGTCGCTCCAGCTCATATGCAGGCATATTTTTGCTTACTCTTGTTCTACTTTGAACACTGTATGGATGTATTCATCATCCTTTGAGCTATGAAAATGGGTAATAAAGTTTATTCCAGCACGTCTTTGTCTAATTGCTTTTGTGGTGGGTGTACCTTTTCACAATGAATAGTTGAGGAAATATGCAAATGATATAGATAATGGGAAATACATGATCCCTTTAATGGATCAGTCTTATGAATTGATCAGGTTTTGTAGATCTCTCATCTTTGCCCAGTCAATAAGAGAGTTTAATCAATAGCTTTACAAATATAATCTCCATTTGATCTGAAAAAGTGGTGTGAGCTGCAGATTCTCTTCACTTGGAGTGCACTGTCTCATTTATTCCTCACTGTTGTGGTTGAACCAATTTTGTTATGTTTGACTATGGTGACTTGATCTCAGCAGTTATGGTTGATCTTAACCACCTTGATAAACTGATCAGGAATGGTGTGTAAACAAAGTAGCAAGTGGCTGTCCAAGTGACTAAGCCCTGCATACAATGACAAAAGGTCTAATTATGTATATTCTGCAACAACTCTAGGTTTTAGCGGGTGCTTCTGTTTGTTGTCATGCTCATTACCTGACCGAGGATCTCAATGTTTGCCTGTGGATAATACCATAGGTGAAAGAACCTGGAAAAGAGGTCAAATAGATAAGGAAGCCCCTTTCAAAGTTTTCAAGTGTTTGATCTGATGATTTTGTGGAGAACACAAAATAATAATAAATAATAAAAATGACAATCTTACTTCATTATGGGAATTTCAGCCAGTGGACAGCCAAGGCCTGTGATGCATGCTAGAACAAACCCAAGCCATGTTCTGTCCATGGAAAACCACACAAGTTCTGCTACTGCAAATAAGATGTAGGCCTCAATGTTGTCTGCTACTCCAGCTTTATACATTTCAGCACTCAATTCGATAAATAGCACAAGTCCTCTGTGTTTGAGGAACAAGGTGGGAGTTGTAACTTGTAAGAAATTTCTAAGCATCAATCAGAAACTGAATAGGCATGTGCTTGTTTATGCATGCTGTACAAACTTCTTGCTTGCTGATAAGTAGCCTGTTCCACATTCTTGGGTGCAAGGTGTTTATTGTTGCATGATAGAAATGGATTGTCACAAGAAATAATGCAGTAAATACTTACACCAGTGCAACAGCTACTTTCTCTGGGCTTTCTTCATGACCCTCCGATCCCGCTCTTTCATCCAAGAAGAGTTGCAGCAACCCAATAGTGCAGTAAAATAATCCAAGCAGGGGAGGAACCTATCAAGGTCAAGGAGAAAAAAGGAAGGCTGAACTTATTCGGATTCTGAACTAGTACAATTGTTAGAGCAAGAGCCACCTAAATACATCACAGTGATCCAAACACTTATAAATGCACCAGGACGTTCCACTCACCCAGATGTTTGTGTGAATTGGACCAATGTTTATGGCTCCATCTTCATATATCTGAAGATTGACCCTCGAGTGAAGCCCGTCAATGAGGGGACCCAACAAAAATCCTGAACCAAAAAGTCTGAGAGAAATGGAGGGCCAAATGTTTCCTAGACCTGTTCTGCTATTCTTTCCCAAGCTGCAATGAGTTTGTTTAGACACACGAAGCTTTGGGCTGGAAATATGATGATAATTGTACAGAAAACCTGGAGATGCCTGAAAAGAAACGAGGTCTCGCATGATTCTCAGCCCTTCACAGGCACATATGCCTTTGGAAGATCTGGAAAGGATACCATACCTTTTATTATTTTATTTTTTTTATGGGTTCGGAGCTCGAATTAGTCCCAAAGGACCTGAACCACAAAAGGGCTATGGCGAATTGGATAGATACAAATTGACCGTCGATGTGATGTTACGCGAGCGAAAGAGATAAGTAACCTTATCATGCTCTAGCAACTTATCATGCTCTAGCAAAAGTCGAGGGCTCGTCTACTCGTCAGTACTTGGCACTTGGCTTATTTCTATTATCCTTTACCACTCCAACAATAATTCGCCAAATCCCCTTTGTTCTACACTAGATAGCTTGGCCAAAACTGAAAAGGCAGAATGTACAGAAAAGCACGTGGTCATCTATTCTTCATAAATGGACTGCCCCAAGTGAAGTTCGCTCAAAATTGCAGCGTCGAAAATAAAAATAAACTGTTAATAAAACAGGCCAGCGAGAAACAACAACTAAGAGATTGTCTATGTTTGTTGCCGTTAGAAAAAAGGAAAAAAAGCCACCATAAAATCTAAACGGTCGCATTCAAATGAGCGCATAGTCCACTCAAGTTAACTTCTGTCCTTGGATTTGGCTCCCATAAAGGCTTGCACTGCTCTTCCCGGGCAGGCAGGATGTATTTACAAAATGTCAAATGAGATTTTTTTTTATTACTATTATTTTCTAAAAGGTCAGATGAGAATTTATTTTCAAGAAGTTACCTACTAGCCTCTGGCCCTCCGCCAAGAACCCCGTTGGTACAGAACTACAGTGGGATTCCTCTACGTGGTCAATAGTGAAAAGGATCTAGATACAACTGAGGTGTGTTGTCATCATCGACAACCGAGCTTTAAGTTTGATGATCATATTAGGGCTAGCCATTCTCAAAATTGGAGGCTCGCAGACTCCAAAGTTGTCTGCTTTCCAATACCCCTTGGAGTGTTAATGGATTCTGGCCCTCGAACTTTTTGACTTCCAACAGATAGATGGTGATCCTAAATAGAATGCATGAATTAAAAAAGATGGGTAATCCTGGTTCTGATACATTTGAGATTAACTTTGCTTCCTCACCTCTAAAATCATATATCAGAAGCCTTCAGTTTTCGAGGCCTTTTATGAGCCGGTAAGGATGGAACCTCAGATGATCTTCCAGGTCCCTTGAGAGTCACATGTTATAGAATAGTCAGACTTCCTAGAAATTGATGCAATTGTACAGAATTGAGCAGACACAATTGGCATGTACCTTGCGTTTCTGCTCCTTGCGTCCAATCCTTTCCCCTAATAACTCAATCAAATGGGGACATTGTTAGGATCATAAAATTGATCCATCTCATACAGAATAAATAAAATTCAAGACAGAACGGTGACACAATGCATGCATCTACCTCCAAAACTCATGGAATCTGGAACAAATGTTCGATCCTGATCACGGGTTGCACGCTGTTACAAGTTAGAATTGTAAATGGTACAATATCAAAGTAGCATGTCTCTTTTATTAGCACGAGGCTATAGAATGGTGTAACAATACAATATACATAAAGAAGGGTTATTTACTGACCTTTGGTGTGTCTTGCATTTCACTGTATGAGCCATCACGAAAGGATGAACCTTCTGCCTCCTTATATTGCAACTGACAATCAAACAAAAGAGATCACAAGTCAAAGAATGAACCAATTGGGAAAGCCAAAAAAATATCTTTATTACAAAAGCAGTAAGTTTTCCTACCATTGATGTGTTCCATACTTTTCCAACTATCACCTTTATTTCAATTCTAGTTCCTTTTTTTTTTTTCTTGTTTTTCTCCTTTGGGCACTAGATTGCCTTAACACCTTAATCTTTCATACTAGAAGTAATGATTGATTACATGCCACACCTATGTGTTACCAACAGAAATATTTTTTGGATATGTGATCGGATTCAACTCTTGAAGTAATAATGCAAAAAAAAAAAAAAGGCATTAATTCACAACCTAACAGGTTTCAACCATTAATCAAGTGAGAAAACACAGTGGTGACCAAACAAGACAAGCAATTAGAGACTGGAAAGAGCCAATTGATTAAATTTGGCAATATTAAGGAATAGATGTTTACCTCAAGGATGATTGTATGTCAACAATGTTCAAGTAACTAAAAACATAGGCAACATGACAGTGTTAACTATTTTAAAGAGAACATCATGCTTCCATGCAAACACATATCAAATTGCCTAATTTTTGCAATCTCACTAGCACGAGAAAAAAAAAGATGAGACCTGAGTGACAACAAGATGTGGCACTTGCTTAGATTGATCCATAAGACAATGGATCTCCAAATTGGGTATTCAATAAGCTGTACCTGCTTTTGAAGATTCAGAAGAGTAAGAATTTCTTTTCTTAATTCAAGGTGCTCAGCACAAACTGCCTTAGTTGGCACCCTTGGTTTTAAATTAACCTGAAAGAAGAAAAAAATCAAAGTATCATACACAAATGCAGAAAGGTAGTATAAACAGAAAGAAAATTTTCAAAAAATCAACGACAACAACAAATAATTTTCTTAAGTTTATTCAAAAAAATTTCTTGGTAATAGATTATATTCAACAGTTCAGAGGAACATCTAGCATTAGCATTCATATATAACAAATCACAAGTCATCGGCAAGGCAATTAATCATGTTTCATGAATCCCTTTCCGAGACCAGAATGCAATCTGGGTAAATATGTGATCACGCAACTCAGAGATCTTGATGCATAAAGAGTAAACCCACCCAACCACCTATAAGAAAGGATAACCTGAGAGGGAAACAGAATTCCCAACAAACACCAGGAAGTGTATAACTATCCACCATAAATCATATAAGAAGGAAGAGAGTAAAAATGTGTTAAAAGAGAGTAAACAGACCCCAAGATCCTGCAAGGTTTGTTCAACCCGTTTGATTGTCCGAAGTCCTGCAGCAGAACTCGCAGCTTGCACCATTTGCTCCAGTCCATATGTTCTAAGGTATACCCGGAGCTGAAATAATTCTCCAGCCGGTCAAAAGGGCTTCCAAATGTCCAGACTAAAGCATTTTCCCTTTTTTTTTCTCTCATTTTATAATTGCCAGTTTGTGTGCAAACATGTGTGCGTGCGCACATGAGAGAGAGAGAGAGAGAGACCACATACCATGCGCAAAGAAGCCAGAGTAGAGGTATTATCTGCAATGACTAAAGATCCAGGTGCTACGGTAGAGGAAAGGTGAGCCTGAGCATTGGATGAAGGTGACACATTTTGATCAGGATTAATGGCAATCTCAGCAATTTCTGGATCAACACTGGATTTGACAGGCAATGCAGATTCTTCTGCGCCCTAGATGACCAGAAAACCTAGTTAATGAAGATGCAAATAACTTGCAGTAGTTATATCCAACTTTAAGCGCTTCATTTTCACTGGTATTTGAACACACACTCTGCCCCAGATGAAAAGATTTCTAATGAAAGCTCTCCTCTCTCAAGTGGGGCTCTGACTATTGTGAACATTCCCTAATGCCTAAAAGGAAACATTACACCATATCTAGTTAAATACTTTACCCGTGCAGCCATGCGTGATTCAGCTATTCTTTTTGCTTCAGCAAGAACCTATGACAGTGAAAAAACAACAAAGCAGTAAGCAATGTTTAAATAAATATGTAATGTTTAATTCCAACCAAAAAAACAAGCATTACAGCAATTGCTCAAGTACAACACAGACCTCAGCATCTTTTCGCTCTTGCTGCTTTGTTTGGGACAGGATCATGGACAAAGAACGCTTGCGTTCTCTCTCTTGTGTAAGATTGTATGGCTCCTTCATGCAGAAACATATTAAAAGCTAGGAAATAAAGAAACTGATATGGCAAACATTACCTGAAAGCTGTAATTGCAAATGTGTAATCATGCAGGAAAATCTAAAGTAACGCAAAAGCTATGGCCTTCAATTATCAAATGAACTCTAACATAGCAGTGAAACTTCATTGACAAAGTTAGCACACCTTAACAATGGGGTGTCCAGAAACGTCCACAGGAGATGGTGCTCTAGCTATCAGTAAAGCTCGAGAAACTGGACAAGACAATGCCACTGTAATTGTTAAAGATACCAGGAACCTTCTCAAGGATAAAGCCTAGAAATCTAATCATTTCAATGCCAAATTATCAAAAAAAAAATCCATGAACTATATCTGTGCAATAATACAAAAGGCAACAGAACAGAAGGGCAAATACCACTGTAATACCGATCCTTCAGTTCCTCCACTGTCCGAGCAGATGGAAATCTGTCAGCTATCACCACAAAGCGAAGATCAAATTGCTCACACATGTCAAACAACTGATCTGTCTCCTCCCTAGTCCACCCCTAGCATAAACGCAAATAAAAGAAGGAGATTAATCCACCAAGAGTCCAAGACTTATAGCAGGGCCATTGAGAATCCTCCCATAGAACACAATTTTTCTGCATACGCCCTCAAGATGCTCAAATATCAAGGTTAACCTTACAATTTAAGAGTACTGAAATTACAAAAATGCATGATTTGATACCTACAGGATCAACCAAATGCTTTTCATACTCCTCATCTGTATACTTGATAATATCCACAGACTGCAACATGCCAAACAAAGTAGCAGATTCAGCTTCAAATAAAAAAGAAAAAGAAAAAAGAGACAGATAAGGCAGAGAAAATGAAATCAGAGGCAGTAAAAACCAGCTAAACATGATGCTTGAATACAAAACCAAAGCTGCACATACCTTGTTATACTTTGCAAAGGAATAGTCACCTGTCGGTGGAACACCATTTACAACTCTGACCTGCAAACCGTACAAGCATCATAGACTTCTCAAGCATCGAACAAACAAAACAGAGATAATCTGTTATGAGACAATTTTCTGCGTGTTTAAAGAAAAAAACTTTACCCAGTGATAAAGCTGAAGGTTATCTTTCCGAGCAGAACTGGTAAAAGGAAGCCACTGCCAAGTGATCTGCATTCATATTTCCGAACGTGTCAGAGACATACTAAACGCAAAATTCAGCTACACTGGGAATACATGAAAACCCTAGCCCAACATTGGCACTAACAAACCTTCTCATCAGACGGTGGCCGTCGCTTCAATTCAATCGCCGGCATAAGGGGTGCCAACCCACCTGTAAGAGCATAAACCTGCAACCCCACAACCAATCATAAGAGAAACCCACCTGAAAGAGAGCAAATTATGTGTACAACAATCCACAAAAATAAACATACCTCGCGGGAAATGCCATCGGGCTTCCTCTGCGAATCCTTCTTAGGTTGAGATTTCTTCTCCTGAGTTATTCCCAATGGGGTTTTCGGCAATCCCAGAATGTCCTTCGCATCCATGTTCAGTCCCATCAACCAAAATTATTATAAAAAAAAAAAAAACCTAGGGTTTTCTTTGCTTGCTCTCGTTCTTCTTCCTTCCTATCGCACTCGATCTGTAAGCAGTTCCAATTCCAGGCACATCAGGAATTCAATTACGGTGCGCCTCTGATTCAACTTCAAAGGGTTTGGATTAGGAAATTAGGGCCTCCGTTCAATAGAAACTTGTCGAAGAATCGGTTTGGACAGTGAAATTATGATTTTTCTTCGTTTTCTAGCGCGAAAACATTTGAGCGAAAACGATGAACCGAAAAGGTTTTGTTTGGGCCGCTAGCTTCTACGGCCCAATAACGTGGGTCTGGGCTTCCTCGCTATAAAAGGCCCTAAATCACCAGTCTTTTTTGTCATGTCAGTTTGAAGAAACCCATTACATTTTTCCCATGTTATATATGCTCTACTACCTTGCGTGAATAAAAACTACTTAATTGAAGTAATTATCGTAATTAAAAATTTTAATTTTAATTTTTAGAAAAAATGTGAGATTTTATAATAAATAAGAAGAGTTGCTTTACACATTACTCTCTTCTTTCTTTTTTTTTTCCTTTTTTCATTCTGCCTTTGATAAAGGAAAAAGTTAGACAAGACATTTTGGGCGGGGTCTCAAAGCAGAGACATGCCCTATATTCTATTTTAAAAAAATATAAAATGTGACCAAAAAAAAAAGTAAAATGTACAAGAGGAATGATACAATGTGTAAATAATATATGATACTTATTTACACATTTTATTTTATGCATTTACATATCATATATTTTATAAAAAAAATAAAATAAAAAGAACACGTAAGACTCCCGCGAGACTCATGTTGCCACATCACTTCATCAAGGTCCCCGTCGAAGAGCCTTCGACCGTGTAACGGGGTTTATTCAACAGACGACGGTCAACTTAGCAGTCCAAGTAAGACAGGTCAACTGCTTGCCGTTAATTTCGGTGGTGCCTTCAACTATTTAAAAATCTTGAGGATATTGTTGATGTTAATATTGCCGTTTACCATTCCTCGAAGATTCTTAACTTTGACTCAGACGCCCTAACCTTGAGGTTAGTTTAGTTTGTGGGGACTGGGGAGCTCTCATGCAACCACGATAACTCTCGTTCATAAGATTCGAGATTTTCTAATTTGATTATCTTTATAGGGTAATTAAATTAATTTAATATTAAATACAAAAAATAAAATAAAATAATCGAAAAAATAAATAAATAAATTCAATTCAATTATACGAAATATAAAATTATACGTTAATTACATTAAAAAAATAATTAGTAAAAATAATATGCACAATATAAGGATTAACTTGTGCTGCTGTTTTTTTAAAGATGCGGTATTGTTTTGAAGCTATTGTCAGTTCTTCACGCACACTTACACAAAGATATTATATTTTTTGCTAGTTCAATCTTTTGTAAAATCCTGCCCGTACATTTCTCTCCCTGGCAGGCAAACAATGTCGTCCAGTTGCCCATGTCTGAACTCCTCACGTTTTCTTCCACCTTGGATCTTGCTGGCTGTCTCTTTGTTGCTTTCCGACATATCTCTTGGCTGTATTCTTTCTTCCATTGTTCAACGCGCAAATGTAATCAGCAAAGTCTTTTTCCACCTGTTATTGCATTAATTAAGCCGCTAGTTACAGGTAGGCGCTTCCAACAAGACCAGTCAGCTGCAATAGTCAAAAAAGGGAAAAAAATAAAACAAAAGAATGGTCACAGCTAGCAAAGTATTAAATAGGGAATTTCTTTTAGTAGAAGACTTATACATAGTAGAATTAAAACTCACTAATTAGTTATTATTCACAAAATTTAATAATAAAGTTACTTAATTTTTTAATTTTAAGTTTAAGATTCAATTAAGAATCCTTATAAATATACAAAAAACAAAAACAAAAAAACACAATAATTAGATAGATTCATGGATGGAATGATGAAAATACAATAAAGAGTATTATTATCTAGTAATACATAAGAAACAACATAAGAGTAATAAAATGATAGTGTAATCTTTTTTATTTGTTTGTTTGTTTGACTAAGCTGGTTTGCATTTTTTATTTGTACTATATTGTTCTTTTAAGTATTGTAATGTAATTTTTTCTCTAGAATAAATTTGATATTTATTTGGTGTGGAATACTGTTTAATTATGTTTTAATAATTTTTATTCCAAGCCTTTTTTTTTTCCTCACTATTGATAATTATGCCAATTTTTTATATATCTCAAACGTTTTCTTATATAGTGGTCTAAAACTACGTCCTAGTTACTATGACATGGCCCCATTGCCGGCAATAACAGCCCACGAGCTCAGTTGACTACAATCATCATATGTAACTTGCAATTTGAAACCTTGTCTAGTGCTAATGGTCAGAATTGCTCTATGGGTTACACAAAAAGTCTTTAGCCGTTGAGGTGTTTGCAGGGACCACCTATTTGCACATAGTTTATCAGTTTTCTTTGTCCAGAATATCTGGAAAGTCTTTAATTGCTTGATTGCTCTTACGCAGCCTTGAAAATTCTGACTTATGCAAGCCAGTTGCCCTTTTGTGAGTGTATATATATTGGCAAATATATATATATTATATAAATTTCCACAAAAAGTTGTCGATATTATTGGCTGCAAACACCAACCGAGGTAGTCATACATCACTGCATGGGACCTCCACCATTCTACAAGAAAGTATGAAACCTGGAATTTTAACAACAAAATAAAGACGCGTAGAGACCATAGCTCCAGTTATTTGATGGGGCTAAATACTGAAGGTTGTTCATCAAGCCCCGCTGCTTGATTGTGTGGTTTGACCATCCCTCTAGGCTGTTGCACGAGTCCTTAACTTGTTTAAACTAATTTCTATCTTTTCAACCAAAAAAAAAAAAAAACTGGTCTAGAAATATAATTAGTAACTTGTCAAATATACCTTTTTACTGGCTTAGCCTAGTTGACTTGAAGAGCAAAACTTTTGCAGATAAATTGAGAGTCCAAATCTCAACATCATCAAATGATATATATCTTGGTTGGGAGGTCGGTCTTAGGTTGAACAAACTTGATGGTTCTTGCAACATAGGCACTTTAAAGTTTAAGTCACTCGGGAGTTCTTTTAAGAGGATAAGAAAGTAATTTGGAGAGTAAATAAAGAAAAGCGAGAAATTAACCGTATCCCTAAAGACTCTAAATATTTATAGGCTCTTTAGCGAATTTTTATTGTCCTGAGAGTATAGATTGCGTTTAAGATGATCGTGTCTGGGGTACTGTGCGTAGGATATAGGCTAGTAGCCGACAAGAATTGCAGGGTTCGCAGTAAACGGTGCCCTTGCTGGTGTGCTTGCAAGGGTTGGTAATACCTGATCGGTGGTACTTGTCTGAGTGCTACTGGTAAAGGCGCTTTCTTCATCTTGGAATGTAGTGGGATCTGTGTTTAAAGAAAGGGGTCTTGGTCTTATATTAATAGGGTCCTTATCAGACTTTAATTCCCGTTTGTCAAAAAAATAATATATTGTATATTAAATAATAATTAATGGCAAATAGATCATCTCAATACAAAGTTGGTAATATTCGAGGAAATAAGTTCACATCTTTGCGGTTAGCATCATTGCCATAAATAACGTTACCTGTTTTTTTCTGTTTTTTTTTTTTTTTTGTTTTGTTTTTGGTCTAGTTAAGAAGAGTTTTCTGTGAATGAGATATGAGATTCAAACCTCATATCTCACATTTAGTGTCCATCAAACGGTACCTATTGGTTAAATAGCGTTATCATTGTGAGATAAGAATTCAATGGAGGCTTGGCTTGGTGTCTTGAAAAGCAGCTAGAAGGCAAAGCATCCACGGCCTACAATTTTCACTTTTCGGTTTCGTGGCCATCAGCAATTCGTTTTAAATTTGCAAATATCGGTTTCCGGTTTCTTTTTTTTTTTTTTTTTTTTTGAAGAAGTAAAGCATAAGTGAATAACAAATAAAAGGAGTTTAAATCATAAATGAAACAGAGAGAATGCTGCTGGTGCTTGCAGTTGTCATAGCTTCAAGTTCATCGCACTACGTAGCTTAGATTACGCAGTGGCATACCCCCATAACACTCGAAAGTGAAGCACATGGAGAAAGATGCTCATCCATCCTACTTACCTAGCCATTAGCCAACTTTTTGAATGGCCAAAAAACAAATAAATTGATGGCATTGATGGTGGGATTTTTTTTTGTCTGCAACAATGTGAGCGACAGAGTTTGGTGAAATCTTTTATTTTGCTCCCTTTTCTGGTGGTCATTTACAGCGTGTAATCTAACCAATGAATGTGACCATCTAGTTGTTGGCATTATTCTGTGTTCAAATTTTTAGTAATTTTGTTTTTCTTTTTCTTTTTCTTTTTTTTTCTTTCAGTCTTTCTTGTAAGTTAAAAAAAAAAAAGGTTGTAGGCATTTACAACGTTACTGAGCCTCAAATTAAAAAAAGAAAAAAAAAAGTCACAAATTGTCCGGCAAACCAAATAATAATATCACTCGCATGACATGTTCTGTCAAGTATTAATTGGAAACGGGTCCGAGAGACACGAGAAAAGGTGATTAAGTGAACGTAATAAAATCTCAACCCTTAAATTTAAATATAAAATTTTAAATATTATGATAATTAACTGTAATAAATAATACAAATCTTGTTCTTTATCGCGTCTATTTACCTAATACCCTTCAAATATTTCTGAATTATAAAAGTTCAATCTTTTCATCAGTTCACGGAAAGTTTGTGGAGCTTGTTGAACAGTACAATGAAATTAGTCCTCTATTTCCGTAATTAAAATTTTGGGGGTTCTAAAATGGGCTAAATTTTCACTAAAATTTCAAAGAAAGCGCAATTATAATTTATAAATGATAAAGAGAACCATTTCTTGCGGTTGACCATTCTGAAAACAAGAAAAACAAGAAAGGAATATTTGTCGCGCATCAGCGACAAGGACACGCGGTATTCCATGGAGTGCCATGTGGGAGCTGAGGAAGTTTATTGGACCCACCATTTTGTTAGAGACAACTCAGTGGGACTGCTTTGGTCTTGTCGACGACATGTTGGGCGCTCGGCCGGCCTCCACCACGAAATCAAGGGCCATTGTTTAAGCCAGCTCCAAAACCAGTCATGGAGGAATATTTGAGGAGTCAATCAATGGTAGTTGAATGGCGTTACTTGTCTCCTCTTGACAGTTTCTCATAGATGTGCCATAGGCAATTAATTTGAAGCGTTTAATTGCATTACCTCTTAGTGGGTAGTTTAACAAAGAAATTTGTACACTTTGTTGCTATACCATATGAAGCCCACATGATTACAACACTAAATCTTATAAAACAAGGTTCCAATCCAGAATATTTACTGCAATGGGGGAAAAATCTCTTGTAGATTTCCCAGTCATGGGAAAATGTATGATAGGCGAAAATTGTTTATGTATGTCACTTGGTTACAACACTAAACATACCAAACACCATTTTGACTGACTAATCAACTCGGTTGTTTAGTGGTTGTGCCTCACTTGTTAAATAACTTTCTAGGCATTTTAGAGATCATCTTGGAACATGTTCAAAGATAATTTCGGTGAACCTGAATCCCACTCCTCGATCCAGAGAATTGGTTAATTTGTTGGCTACTTGCAGATAATTAGCTTTTGTTCTGCACGGTTGGAAGTAAGGGTAAAAGCTAGCAACGTTATGCTTTGCAGCAGGGCGAAAGGTAGTGGCAAGTCCAGCATGAAAAGGTCAAAAGCCGTGCGTACGCGTAATATGAAGGGGGAAGGAAATGAAGCCTACACACCACAAAAAATTCCAAAGAGATAGGAGACAAACAGCTGCTGCCAGGTTGGCCACAACCTCCTCCAATCGCCCCACCAAATGTAAGGCCACTTCTCACCCTTGTGGACGCCTCAGCAATCTCCACGCACCACTTCTCTCCTGCGTGAGTTTTTATGGATCCAATAATTTTCTCTTTCTTTAATTTTTTCTTTTCAAAAAAAAAAAAAAAATCTCATTGTTTTCGCCTTTATGTAAGTCTCTCTTATATTTATTTTCTTTTTGGACAGCTCGACATAGAGAGTCCAAGTCTCCTCAATTGACGACGCTAATTTCTATCTATAAATATTAAATAATTTCAAGTTTAACTGCCGAAAAATTCATCACCTTAGAGTTTTATATCATATTTAGCCGGACTTTCAATTTTTATCAATTCGATGATCATAAAATTGTTGTTGTGCTACATTTAACACGCCGTTAATAGAGGAAAACAATTTGGACATAGTTAACAAATCACATCCGTTAGAATTGATGGGGTGTTAAATTTGATTGAAAAAAAAAAATGTTATGATGACCAAATTGATAAAAATTATAAGTCGTGTAACATGATACAATGATTGTCCATTTTAAGTAATTAACCCTACTTATTTCCCAATATACATTGCATTCATTAGCTAAAAAGAAAAATAATCATGGGTCCCTTCTGTCTTTCTCTGTCTCTCTATCCCTTGCTGGACCCTCGCGCGAGTATAAAAGAAGGGCACCACCGTAACATGATGACATATCAAAACTTCACGCACAAATTCTTCTTACTCACCATATAAAAAGTTCATTTCTTTCTTGCAACAAAGAAATTCAACAATGGTAGTGCCTCCAAATCCAATACGTACCCGGAAGACAAAAGCAGTGGGAATTCCCACTGTTGATCTTTCTTTGAATAGGTCAAGCATGGCCGAGTTGGTCGTGCAAGCAGGCCAGGAATATGGGTTCTTCCGGGTCATCAATCATGGGATTAACCAGGAGGTTACATCGAGACTGGAGGAGGAAGCTGCTGATTTTTTTGCCAAGCCAGCCGCCGAGAAGCAACTAGCCAGTTCTACCACTCCGTTCGGGTATGGTTTAAAGAACATCGGCCTCAATGGCGATATGGGTGAGCTAGAATTTCTCCTCCTCCAAGCAAACCCCTTTTCCGTTTCCGAGATATCCGAAAGCATCTCCAGCGACCCTGAAAAATTCAGGTAAAATCGATTCCTCTGGTTACATGTGCCTACCAAAATGTCTTTAGCACGTTCGGACTGCATATTCATAAAAGGCCTTAAATGGCTATGAAAAAGAATAGGAACAGCCTTCCTTGTTTTCGTTTCTTCAATGACAAATCAAATAATTACATATACAGGGGGGTCCGCAGTTTATACTGCAGTTTGTGGCATGTTTGGCTCATTTCTGAATTCTACCTTATTGCTTAAAATAGAGAAACAGTTGTGTTATATGGTACTGGATAGGGTCGGTGGTTCATGGAATTTAATTACCTTTCTTGATTTTCTTCCCTGTGCTTCCTCGTATATAATATGTAATCGTCTATAATTTCTATATATCTCTATAAACCATTGAATTTAACTAGGAAGACCTTGGCGGTAGGAAACTGTTCTTCTGGAGCTTCCTCTCGGGACTCCTCGTGCTTTCGAGTTTGTCTGGGACTCCGTAGCTTGACTTGAATATAGAATATGTCAAAGCTACACGTGCAACATTGGCACGCTGCTTATGCCAGGCAGAGAGAAGGGAGGGAGGGAGGGGGGGGGTTTGTGTCCTACAGGGCACAACTTTAGTGAAACAAATTAGAAACCGCCTCTGAAAAGTCAGCATAACCGAGTTTACGAATGTCTACCAGTGACTTGTACGTGTTTTATTGTGTGAAAACTGAAAAAAATGTTCTTCAACCAGGAAGCCGCCTTTGACAACGAAGTTCAATATTTCAATTTATCATCATCATGCTTAAACAAAATATGATAATGGGTCATCGTCTAAGAATATTATTATTATTACTTTAGGTTAAAAAAAAATGGCATGCACTTTTGTGCCGCCGTATGTTAAGCGGAGTACATCAGGCCAAGTTGATTGGACAAAGTGAATGACAATTAAGGAATATACTTTTCATATATGTCCCCTTAATTGGACCCTCCTTTAGCTCTGTGCCCCTTTCATCTCTTTTCAAGCTGCTCTATCATGAAAATGAAATCGTCAACTAATAATAGAGGCACTACTTTTTCTGGCAGGCAAGCATAGGCTGCCAGAGTCCCTTTATTTTGTTTTGAGGGGCTAACAGCCTCCTTTGTGTTTTTATTTTTTTTTTCTTTTTTTTAAGGCAGAATAAAGGGGCAGTCACTTCCTAATTTTATTATTATTATTTTAAATATTGAACAATTTTTGCAGTCCTGCTGCGAATGATTACATACAAACTGTTCGAGAATTGGCATGTGAAATTCTTGATCTATTAACTGAGGGCTTGTGGCTACCTGAGAAGCACGTGCTCAGTAGGCTCATCGGAGACATCCAGAGCGATTCAGTCTTTCGGATTAATCACTACCCACCGATCAAAGAGGTCAACGACTGGGACCCATCACCCAAAACTATTGGATTTGGCGAACACTCTGACCCTCAGATGTTGACCATCCTGCGATCCAACGATGTTAGCGGCCTCCAAATCCGCTTGCACGATGGTTTGTGGGTCCCAGTCCCTCCCGACCCCACCGCATTCTATGTGCTTGTTGGTGACGCCTTGCAGGTTAGCACTTAGTAATTAATCCGAAATTTTATTTTATTTTTTTTTAAAGAAAAAAATTGGATCAACTCACAAAAATTCTCCTTTCCTTGATAATAAAACGCTTAAATTTTAATTTTTGTGGTGAATTTAAGGTTTTAACGAACGGGAGATTGAGAAGCGTGAGACACAGAGCATTGACAAACTCATACAAGTCAAGAATGTCCATGATGTATTTTGCGGCACCGTCCCTTAATGCATGGGTCTGTCCCCTCCCAGAATTGGTCTCGCCGCAGAATCCCAGTCTATATAAGCCCTTCACTTGGAGCGAATACAAGAAAGCTGCCTACTCTCTTCGTTTGGGAGACAGCCGGCTAGACCTCTTCAAGATTCCAGCTGCCGCCGCCGGCCACAAATATGTGTTTCATGAGACTTAGAAAATGCTTCTATATATGATCGGCATTCCGATGCTCATTATACGTTTCTTGTAAAACGGTAACACACAAATATTCCTAGGCGACCAGACAACCCGAAAAACACGTAGATCTTTTGTAGCTGAATATAGGCCACAGTTTGAGGTTTACCATACATTCATACAGAACGTTCGATCTGCAGAGATTTTTATTTTTTATTTTTGTCTTTTTTCTTTTAGAAGCTGTGTTTATTTAAGTTGTGAGGGTGTGTGTGTGTGTGTGTGTATATACACACACTAATTCTATAAAATAAGTGTCAAGTGGCACACTTCTTCACAATTTCTTTGTCCTGTTGCTCAATATTTCTAGACACGCCTTTCAAATAATTATCAAAGCACTACTGAACTGGCAATTTTAATTTTGTTTAAGAGCCATTGATATTCAGAAGTTGAGGAGATTTGCACAAATCTTTTTGTGAAAATTAAGCAATTTTAATGTTGTTTAAGGGTCATCAATATACAGCATTAGAAGAGATGCACGAATCTTTTTGTGAGGTTTATGCAATTTTTGTGACATTTATGGACCTTAATTTGAGAGCTATTATTCTATTAATATTAAAATGCTAAAGAGACGCACCAATGAGAAGTTCTTTAGAGTTATTTCGAGAGATTGAAATCAAAATTTGGCACATCAAGAGACATAAATAGAAAAAATGAGTTGAAGAGATATAAACGTTAAGAAGAACCAAGTCATTTGGAAATTCATTTGAGAGACAAAATCCTTTCGACTCGAGTCTGAGATTGAACTGTAGTATATATTTACGCTACACTCAATGTATTGCTTTTTTTTTTTTTTTTCCCATTATGGTATTCCTATTCTTATGGTTTTAGTTTTACCCACTTGCCTAAATTTTCTTCATCAATTATGAAAAACGCATAAAATGAGTTTAAAAAAAAAAAAAAAAAGACATGCCAAGTGTCTCTTTTTCATGTTGGGTTTTTAAGATACATATGGTCTTGAATAATGTTTAAAAAAGAAGAAGAAGAAAAAAGAAATGTAGCTTTGGGTCATTATTTGTTTCCCAATTTAGTTTCCAATCTTTCAGCTCATTTGATGCAGACGCCTAAGTGTTCTTGCAAGTTACTAACACATCATGGCTAATGCTAAGATAAATATGGTAGTTCCCACCAAGTATGTTAAAATCGAGATTTTACTTAAGATTAATTTGGAGTATGTATGATCGGATCGTGTAATTATAAGATCTTACTTAAAATGAAGAAAAAAAATTATAATTGAAGAAAATCAAATTTTAACTAACAAAATAGTTTGTATATTTAAGATCCTACTTTAATCTCATACAATGGATCATCTCAAGAATTAAAAAAGAACATGAATTTATAATCTTTTCAAGCTTTGATTAATTAAAAAAAATGAAAAAAGAAAATTGAAGAGCTACAAATTCAATCAAAATTAAGTTATTTTTGAATATTTCATTATATGTAATTGAATGATATTTTATGTTTAAATGTTCAAATGTAGTAGCATTTACTATCCTCAATTTTATTTTTATTTTTTTGGGGAATTAGTTAAACTCTTTTTTAATATAATATTTTTAATTACATTAACTAACCATTTAGTATGATTGACATCAACAAAAATAAATAAATAAATGATTTTTTTTTTATCTTAACGAGACCAAATGATAATAAGTGAAATATTTTTGATTAATTAAATATACTTAAAATTATTTTTGGAAAAAGAAAAATATTTGAAATTTATGAATTTACGATGAAGACAAGATTCTGCTGACCATTTCACGTGATTCTACTTAAAATCTTACACAGTTCCATTCGATTTTATGACTCTACGCGGGAGATTCTACTTGATCCCACTAAAATAGAATGTTTTATATGATCTACATCGTTGAAAGAATTTAAGATCCTAGG
Organism: Kandelia obovata; assembly: GCA_021464305.1. Classification (NCBI taxonomy): domain Eukaryota; kingdom Viridiplantae; phylum Streptophyta; class Magnoliopsida; order Malpighiales; family Rhizophoraceae; genus Kandelia; species Kandelia obovata. The sequence continues at coordinate 4,133,051 of CM038478.1, read as the reverse complement.
ACAATCTGGATTGCGATTTTGAAAACCATGTTCCCACGTTATCTCACTTCATCGTATAATTGCCAAAATTATATTGTCCAATTTTTCAAATGGATGATGTGCCGGAGAATTGTTTGATATGCCAATTCTCTAACACAGCAAGTACGACAAAGAAAGAGGCCATGGCAGTTGGACCAACCCTCACAGAGTCCAGCGAAAATGGCCGAATCTTCTGTCAAAAGGTGAGAAAAGTAATGACCTTAAACAGACTTTTAGGCAGATTGAGAATATCCGTCAACACCAATAATTAAGATGTCCCCCTAAATTGCTTTGTATCATATCGATTAGTTGAGAAACTTGCGAGGATGATAAATCTCAAGCGCTTGGCGTTTTTGGTGCATCCAAAAGAATCCATATATTATTATTATTAGTCCACAAATTCCTGGCATCTTCAATCATGCTTGGAGTTGATAGGAATCCGTGACATTTGTTCAATAAATAATAGTAAACAATTCGAGCGAGCTTTAAACCCTTTGATGCAGTAAAAAAAATATGGCTTCTCTGCAGTCTGCCTCCACCCCTCTTTGACTTGATTCTTGAGGTTGCCCAACGTCCATTGACTCGCGTGAAGGAAGATTAGATGGCCAAAAGCACCAAAATTGCATTGAGAAACTTTCATTTCACCTCTTCAATTATTGATTTCACATAGCAAGTATGACAAGTTGCATGAGGAAGCTTCTGGGTTAGCTAAACTAAATTACCATTATATAATGCCAACAATAATGTTATTTCTTAGCTATCATGCATTTAGAACCTATAGTATTGTACACGAAGTCCTAACTCTTAGGTGACCTCTCTTCCACCGAAGGAAATGAAATAGGAGAAGAAGAAAGAGCATTCTCGCTGGAAAATTAATCGAATTTTCAAAAGGGTAGTTGAACCCCCCATGTTTGCTTAGTTGCTTATATAGAGAACGGGGCACACTGTTCATGCCTTTGTGTTATGGCATGGCTTCATTGGTATTGCTACTGGAAGCTCTGCTGAGATGCAGGCAGGACTATGTTCTGCCATATGATTATAAGCTGGAGGCCAAGGAAGCAGATCTTAAGACCAGCTGCTACAGGGAGCCTAAACAATGGACAAAAGAAATTGCCTTTGTCACTGATCAGCAGCGGGGCAACTGTGAAGAGGGGGAAGTCCAGAGCTGGAAGATAGCTGGGTCTTGCATTTGGCCTTGAAAGCAGTAGGCTGTCCTTCCTTGTAATTAATTTGATCTTTCTCAATTTTATAGATTCGTAATTGATAAAACACAACAATTTTAATTCACAGAGTCTCAATCAATCTGCTGGTTCCTCTAGAATTTTGTGCATCCATTTTCTAATATTTAGTAGTCAAGACAGAGATAAATATTTTTATCTTCTCCCTTGAATTTTTGGAAGTTTGCTTGCAAGTAGATAATAAATACAAATTATTGGCACTTGACATGGCGATCAATTGGGGGATCCCCTTCAGGCACAAGTAAGGAATGAAGAACGCTTCAAAAGCAAATTTCAATTTTTTTGAGACCTAATGAGCCAGGTATCCCCGTCCACATAGTGGGTTCCTGTAAAAGGCTTAGCTTCTTCATCTGTCAAAACTCGAGCCCATTGCACCCTTCCAGTCACATTCGCCCCAGGCCCAGTGCACTTGTATTCTCCATAAAACACTCTACTGTAGAACACAGAGAAAAGAAGGAAAACCCAAGTAAATTCTCCTACTGCTAGCAGTTCTACAGTTAAATTTTGCATTTGCACTTATTAGAATTAACATTTTCGTTTCTTACGAGTCCCGTCTTTGAACGCCCCAATCACTCCAACCTTGGGGAAGCACAATCCTGTCCATGTATGTATAGGAGAAAACGACCCTGGAATAGTCGCCCCAAGCTCTACCAAGATAAACCAATCCACTCCCGGTTATCAGGCAATCCTTGAAGGAAAATCCACTTTCCAAAAAGGGACTGCTACGTTTTTGAGCAGTGATCGAGGCCCGCTTCCGGGTGATTGAATTCAGATGACATTTCTACACAGCAACAATACGATTTGTTATATTAAATACAATGTTCTTCGCTGAAAATTCAGTTGTTCAAATGTTGGAACGACCTCGTAAAGGGACCTGCCGGATCCGAAAATGAAATCAACGGAACCTTGGATGAAACAGTTATTGAAATAATGGAGGCCCTTGTGATCGTAGAGCGTATCTTGATTCCCATAAAAACTGCAGTTGTAGAACGCCGCCTTGGTGCCCGATACGCGAAGTGCCACGCCTTGCCCTCCTCTGGATCCAATCTCATGTGGTGCTGTGTTCTGCAGTCATCAAAATCCGCTGCTCATCGACTCAAATTTACGGAGATCCATTGGTAGTGACTAGTGAGTGATAGGATACGTGAGATTATTAAAGGATTCGAACATATTATTGTTAAACATAGACAACAAGTGATGCTTGATGGAATTCCAATGGAGACCGAAGCAATCTGATTAAATAACATTGATGGCATTTGGCCAATTAATGATAATAAAATTATTGAAGATTTTCTTGTTCTCATAACATGTAAGTAAGCTTCTTTTTTAATATAAAACTTCTAACAATGTTTACACAGCCCCTTATTCACCAACGTTGACTTCACCACGGTCTGGTCCAAATTCGGAACTAAACAGGGTTAAATTTAAAAGAGATGGAACTATAAAAAGAAATATTTTTCAGGAGGAAAACTTACTGAAACAAAATAAAAGTAGATCTAAAATTGTAATCCAATTGCTACTAAGAGTTTAGATTACAGTTGTTCTTGAACACACTATCACAGCCAAATCTAGTCTATAATCAAAGCCAAATTGCATTAGAACTACTCACTCCACTAATTAATTGCGCATTTAAGCCTAAGTACAGGGTTTAATATCTCTATTATCGAAAGGGGAAAAAAAATGTGTGATAATATCTCTATTATCACGGCTCTAATGGCTTACGAGGGATGTAGTCAAGCAGATAATCATCATGCATTAAGAGTTGAAGAAAGGTTGTTAAAATATAATTGCGGGCTAGAGAAGGAAAAGAATGTGTGATTAACAACTCAACTTTGATCATAAATACAAAAGCATTAATCCATTCTGTCAATGTTACCTCAAATTTCATGTTGACAGCAACAAAATACTTGGAATCAACGGCGACAGTTGCACTATGGAATGTCCCCAACGGCCTCCCGTATTTCCCAGTAACTGATGCAGTGTCGTTGCCAGTTATAGTTGGCGGGTCACTTGAATCACCCAAAAATGTAATGAACGGTAATGTTCTCGGGATGACAACTTTTTCTCTGCATGGAATTATTACAATTTAGCATCTCCATTCAACACGCTTTATGTCAAACACAAACAACCTTTAAACCCAACGCTTGAGGCAATTTTTAAGGCATAAATGTCATTTATTTGAGCAAGACGTACCTATATACACCTGGTTGAATGACTATTATAACTCTCCTGGTGTTATATGGAGGAATACTGTTGACGGCCTCTCTTATGGTCTTGAAATCGCCAGCTCCATCTGGGCTCACATTTATTGTCACATTGTTCATCTGGGCTTCTCTTATCTTATCATCAAGGACTTTGCCAGTAGAGCCTGAAGGTGGCTGAATGATAGATTTTGATTCTATAAGGGCCCTCTTTTGGAGACGATTATCAACATTCCGCGATACCCATTTGTTGAAGTCCGTTTCCCTGTCAAAACTCCATGAAGAAGATGACCCCGACCTGCTAGAAAGTAAGAAATGAAAGAAGAGAAGGAAATGCAAACGGTGGGATTTTGGAGCCATCAGAGTGTTGGCAGCATTGCATTTACGTGTGCCTGAGATATGGAGTTATTATATAATATGTCAATGGGTACTCTCTGGCACTCTATTGACCAAATTGGACTTCCTCGGGTCAACTGAAACGAGGTATCATTGAGAAACTGTAACTTTGTTTTCGAACAAAATAAATTAGGAAAAAAAAAAAAGGTAAAAATATTTAAAAAATAATACGATAATAATAATAATAATAATAATAATAAAATAATCTATTACATCTTATTTATTCTTACAAATATAGATAAAAAAAATTATTATTCTATTTTTAAATAATATTATTCATAAATTTATTATGTATTTTACAATACTCTCACGACAATTGGATTCACTTGTATTTTGAGAAAATTTTGTTCTGTTTTTTCATCTTATATGTAATAGTTATAAAAGAGAAGTATAGTTGCCATGTCTGAAAATAGAGTCACTCTAGAAGAAGACACGAGAGAAAAAAAAAAGAGTAGATGAAGAATAGTATTCTCTCACGTTGAATATGGGTAGCATAAAATTTTTTTATTGCAAATGGGTACAAGTCCAATTATATGCAGGAACCTGAAGTTTCAAATCTCTCAACCAAGGAAACCTTTAGTCATCTTCTCATAAATTCACGCTAATCTGGATTGAAAAGCATACTTTTTGGCGTCATAAGTTAAAAGGAATGGAATTGTGTACTCCTTGTATCATCAATGCGTCATGGTTTGCCCAAGGGCATCATCGGGGCTTGGAACTGTAGATTGTCCCTGCCGATTGAACGACCAACAGGGTCCCTATTTCACTTTCAATGGCCAAAGTTGCTATTTTGTTATCTGTGCGCAGGCTTCGAGCCAATCCTATCGCACGTTTGTGGGGTACAGAGATGTAAATGTAATGCGAACATAGCTGTACTCCAATTCTCCTTCAATCAAAGATTTTGGCCGTTCCATCAGTGCGTATAGAAGAATCCCAGAGGGGGCCACAGAGGGGGCCGGGTTCATTGACAATTGCTGTCCAGAAATTAGCCACTCTCTGGGATCGAGTGCCCAAGCCTGTCACTGCACGTGATTATAGGTAGCACATCACGTGGGTGGAGGCACACCCTCTTCCCCACCCCTCCCCCCACACTCCGTTGCCTTCCATAGATCCATTGCCTCAACCAAAAGATTCTCAGACGTACCAGTTTACATAACAGGGTAAAAGAATATAAAATGCATGCTTATTTCTTTTATTTATTTATTGGAATAATATGAGAAAGTACCTTAGCAAAGAATTAAATTTCAAAAATATGTATTTAATTTCACTAAATATTTTAATTAAAACTCAAACTTACGAGCTTTCTAATAATGAAAGATGTCGTAGCTGTTGGAACGTAAATTCGATCACTTTAGGGAATCGGTCATAAGCCTAGCCCTTGCTTCTTACCATGAACAAAGAAGCCCGACCAAACCAAACCATAATCCTTGTCCAGAGCCTCTTGTTATTCGAGCTTACATTGGGCCCAATTAAGGTTACCAAACGGGTCTTGCCTCTGGCACTTGCAACTATGTACCAATATTTGTGTTATTTTCTCCGGCTGAAAGTAAAAGGTAATAAGGGTTATATGAATAAAAATAAAATAAGAGGGAACAAGCAAAATTAAGAACAAGGTAATGGTCAGAGCTCTCCTGTTACTGCAAATTTAATTAGGGAATTGTTTTCTTCTTTGTGTGTCTATTTCATTTCCATTTTATCGGATGTTTTCCAAGGGATTAGTGCATTGTCTTTGTTAACATCGATAAAAATAAATCACAAACCATTAACTGTACAAATGATACATTGTAATGTAGTTATTCAATTTAACAACTACAAGTTTTTTTTTTTTTTCAATTTATGTACATATTAATTTGATTTTTAACATTCCTTATCTTAAATTTTATTCCAGGTCTACGCATTTAATCACGTCAATGGTGTTTTCTATTTGATTCTTGCTCCGAGAATCAAAAACTTATTTCCAATTCAGGGAATATTGCGGCACATTTGACAGCAGGATTTGATTAATTGCAACCTGGTAACGGTCACTGATAGTTGTGAACTGCAAGAATCCCGACAACCTTTGGCATCTTACTAAATTTTGTTTCTTCTCATGTATTTACAAACATCCGTCGCGTGGTGCTTTGTATTCAATAAACATGACATTTCAAAATTCACGAGTATAAAGCAATCTCTATCACCTCTGGCCGCCGGATATACAACAGATTTTCTGTAAATTTCTATCGAAGTTCGGGCTAAAATTGTAATGAAGATTCACGTCACATGCTCCTTAGCACCCGGTTAAGCAAGCTGACAAACATAATACATTTCATACGAGCTTTCTCCTCTGGAAACTTACACCACACTGAATGCAGACTGTATGGTAGATGAGAAACGAGATGCAATTGTCTGCGAGGCAAAAGCTTGAATCTGCTTCTTGGCATCTGAACATGCAAAAAGCACTCTTCAATACTAAGGCATATCTATGACGTAGAGTGAAAATATAACAAGAAAAAACAGAAGATTACAGGCAAGCATTTCCATTGCTGCCACACTATGAAAAAGAAGGGCAGTAACAAGAGGTTTATGTATCTAAAAGTCAAGTCCGGTTCCTGTTTCCTGTTTAGGATATCAAAATGCTAGCTACTTATAAATTGTAAAATTCCAAGTCAGCTTAACGTCTCAGTGCAGAATGGCAAGCCCACAAGGCCACTATTACAAGCTCAAATCACTCATCAAATACACAGATAATCTTCTGACAATGGGTATGAGCATTCATGTGAGTTTCAGAGTGAAATCCAACTCCCAGCCAGGTCAAGAAGCAGAAACATGAATGTATTGACGTGAGAAAAACATTCCCCACAAACTTGAAACAAATTATATCATTCAGGCAAGATTTTGAGCATTATGTTGGAAACATAAATACTACCTATGCAGTATAAAGCAATAGAGTTACAAACCTTTTTGGCACTTTGTGAATCCAACAATATTTGCAATACTAAGGCTCAAACAAACTGCTACTACGAGAACATAATCAACCTCCACTCTTATGATGGAAAAGATTCCAAGGATGACCCATACAGCTGCCTGCATACAATAACATACACATACATGCCATAGAGATAGCCTGAGAGTTCATGAAAAGAACTAGCATAAAGTGAACCAGAATCTAACAGCCATACAATACTTTGATGCTACTAGCAATCCAGCAACAATCACTAACTCCATGTCTTTAGGTAGCAATACAGACAGCATGATACAATGTTTTAAACTTATAGAAAGCTACACCAAAAACCCTTTTCTTATTCATTAGATAGTAATCAGAGAAGTACTGGCCCTGACTGCACATTGGATATATGCATTTATAAATATAAAGCTGAAATTTTAATGAATTACCATAAATATAAGGCAGGACGTTTTTACAAATTCTCCCTTTGAAACACTATCCAATATTAACAGGATCACTTAATGCACATGGGTTGATCCTTATGTCTCGCTGAACCATAACACTTCATTTGGCCAACATATCCATGTTCCTTCTTACGCATGACCAAGCCCTCACAAATTTTACCTATAGCTTTTCGTGTATGCATTTACGCATGCCTGATATTTTTTTCCCACCAATCATTTTTAGCATCTTTAAATTGTTCTTAGTCTCTTGATAAAAATAATAAATAAAAGTTTTGCACTTCAATGAAATGGATAAATTCAGCATCCAAACAACAAAAATATCTGACCAGGTTGTTTCTGTCCTATTTAGGGAAAATCCTCACTTAATATTCCTTTTTATATGAAAATATTCTCTTTTTCCCATAATAGATCTAATGAATATTCTTGTGATACATGCCAAAAGCATGCTACTGCAAGCTACATTCAATGGTCAACAATTACTTACATTAAGGTATAGTGTCCACCAAAATAGCCATGAATCCTTCTTGTTCATGCGAGCCAATGACTGGACATGAGAATCAGAGCCCAAAAGTAAACACAAGACACATGGAATTTTGTGTAAAGCAACAAAGCAAGATTTAAAAGCAACTCAGTGACAATGAGAGACTGGAGATCAACAAACTCATGCTTTATCATGGTTCAAACCTGTTGGTCAAGAGATTCAAACCTCCAAATGCTCTCACCCTGCTCGTTGATTTCATTCGACCACCTAAGCCCAACTAAGATCCGGCCAGTGACGTTCTTAACTACCCAGAAATCAAGGGCAGCAAGAACAACAGTGACCACAAAGATGATAACAAAGCTATCAAAAAATAGGGCAGACAGAATGTAGAATGCCAGAGCAGCAGCCTGCCGAAGTTAGAAATAGAAATAGAAATTAAATGGATGGCATATTTGGTTCCAATAACAATCACAAAGATAGGCTAACCTTGAAGAGTACATGAAAGAAGCACGTCTTTGGATTGGCATAGTTTTCCCCAACAGGCTGCGACTGCAACGAGAAAGACCAACATGTATAACCCAAGCACAGCATCTATAAATCTATTTTCAAATATTTAAACTCCAGTTGTCACCATTACCACACAAATTTGCAAAGCATCTATTTCCTAAAAATATATAAATAAATAAATAAATACTTTTACTGTGTGCCCATCAACATCTCCCTTCAAATCCAAAGAACAAAGCCAAGATACCCAAACATTTTGCAAAATAATGTTGGTATCTTCAATGACTTCATTTTAAAGATGCGTTTTTCAGCGCCGCTCAATGTCAAATTCGATGCTTAGATATTAAAACAAAAAAAGATCGACGCAAAACCAACCATCGGATTGATTAGATAACATCGCAACAAACTCAAAGAAAATGGCGAATCGCGAACAGAGAAAAAAAATAAAAAATAAAAAAGACAGACAGACAGACAGATATAGAAGGTAGATCGGTAGATGAAGCCTGACAAAAGTTGTAAATCTAAAGAAGACGCGCATCTGAAATTCCGAACGAGGAAAGCCTACCTCTCTGAAATCCATCGATGGGACGCTGAGAAGATTACTTCCGAAAACGATTCAAATTTCCTTCTTTCCTTCCTTTGACCTATCAAAATTTCCCAACCTTCAGATCATATCGCATCCGGCTCTCCCCCTCACTAGAAGTTGCAATTTTTATTTTTTTATTTTTATCGAGTCATTCCTCCTTCGAAGTCCATTGGCCTCATTAATGCAACTTCCTTATTGTTGGGCCGAAGTCCAGCCCAGTTTAAATTAATAATAAAATCATTTTAATTCTAAGTTTTTAAAGTTTAATATTCGATCCTAATCCCTCAAACTAAAAAATAAATAAAAATAAATTTGTGGTTAATCAAGATGGACTTACTACAAGCTATGCATTAATAAGAAGAGAGGTGACACTTAGTTGACACTAATTAATCTTTGTGTTATTGGCCAGGCGATGCCAATGACTTTCCTGTCTCTGCTTTTCTTTGTTCGAAGTTGGAAATGTCTTTTTCCCATTCATGGCATGAATGGTGCTCTTCCCATGTCAATATGAGTTGCCAATCAAGACAATTTCCGTGAATCTCTCTCTTCATGTTTGAGTGAACGCTTGTTTTACACTTAAAAGGATATTCGCCTGTGACAGGCTCCCAATACCCAGGCCACCAACCACATACATAGATATATGGACCATGGCAGTTGCTTGTTCTCAGAGTTATCGTCAAATTGGCTCTTAGCAATTAGATTCAGGCTGAAGAGATATGCTCGGCTTTATGTTGAACGAATATATGCCTCTTTTTTTCAGATGTATTTCTTCGCATATTAAATATAGAGTGTTACAGTTTTATTGAATTTTATTGCACGAGACTGTTCCAGCAACTAAGCACCCAAGTTCACGGGACCATCTCACGTAATAATTGCTCAAATTTAATAGTTGGGGTATGTCTTAATATCTGTGAAATAATAAATTCAAATAATTTTTTATATAAAAAATGTTATTAGTATATTGATACAAGTTCAGAATTAGATACTTAATAAAAAAATATAAATATTTATCTTAATCTTAAATTTAAATATTAAAAAATAAAAAGAAAGTTTAAGATCATAAACTCAAGTATATATATATATATATATAAGTATACAAAACAATAATATACTCAAATTTAGCCACTTACTGCAATAACTAAGGTAATACGTAGCAGCACTTTTTCTTTTTGGTGCCTAAAGGGTAGAATGGATCAATCACTTTTGCATAATAATTTCACTACAACGCAGATGCCTTGGCTCTTTGGTACCTTCTCACTGTGGATTAATGTGCGTAAAGTTCATAAATTTAACAATCTTGTGACTTTTCGTCTGTAGATTATTCCAGTTCCAATCCTCCATCCGGAAACTACTACACAGGGTTCATTTATTTGTCAGGCCAAAAAAGGGATCGCCCGACAAAAGGGAGTCGACAAGATGCAAAAAGAAATTAAATTGGAGGCTGTCAGATGAGTCCAAAGATTTGGACTTTTTTTTTTTTTGGCATGAAATTGAAAACTCGACTAAAGGAAAATCTGGATGTACTGGCAACGAATGGCATTCAAAACACCTGGAACAATTGAGAATTTGAGATGGGCTAAATGGTTTCAATACAACTACGGGGGACCCCATTATGTTGTAGAACCCGTTTATATTAAAATAATTAATAATATTATTATTATGTATTGATATTTATTAAATAATATGATAAATATAAAAATTAATAAAATATTTTTTTTATATTTTTAAATTAAAATTAAATATAATTGATTTACATATTTTATTATTTTTTAAATATTATGACTTAATTTTTTTTGTTTTAAAAAATTCATTATACAGATACAAAAAAATTAAATAAAAAAACTTGATACAAAATTAAATCATTAAATTTCATTATTTATTAAAAAAACGCGTTAATGAATCAATTATTTATTACACAGTAATTAAGTACAAATAAAAATTAAGATTTAATAATAGTTTACTTTTAATTTTTGCGCTAATTCCAAAAACGTAGAATCACATGCGTGAACATGGACTCCACACATTTATTTATTTATTTATTTTTATTTTTATTTTTATTTTAAATGAAGAATTCCAGAAGTATAAAGAGGGTTTCACCACCTTCCACCTTTTAAAAGGTCGCCGGTGGAGTGAATTTATCAGTCAAATACTTTGTGTCCTGCAGTCGTCTTGGCGAATGGCGATGGGTTATCTGTTTTTTTTATTAATTTGTTCATTCGTCGTAATCATGCTTCAGATGTGACAATTAAGACTGCAATTCTCTCTCTCTCTTTTTTTTTTTTTTCTGAGGGCTAATCAAATGTGCTGACTTTAATTTTGTCGGGCGAGCGATGTGTTCACGAAAGGTGTAGACCAAGAAAATGGGAAACACTGCCTCCGCCATTTTGCTGCACTTTAATCAGCTGAGCATCCCTTCAACTTTTACTAAATATTTGCAAGTTACGAGTCGTCAACTCAAAGCTGCAGTTCGGGCTTTTTAAAAACAAAAAAACCCCATCAGAATCGGCTTAGCCTGACCTTCCTGGTTTGCTTGTAAGAAATAGTTATATATATATATATATATATATATATATATATATATTCCGCTTGATTAAAGAAAAAAGAATTAATTGAATAAAATGTAATATTCAAACCTTACATCTTATTTTCGAGTTTTATGATTAAGGGCTTCTTACCCTTTTCTTCCAAAGTTACCAAAATATACAAGTCAAATGTACTCTTAACGCTCTGTATCAAACTGATTCCGAGAGGAGTGTGTTTGAGAGAGTGGAAAATATGTACAGGAGGAGAAAAATGTAAAGAAAGGAAAATTCTGAAGTGTTGTTGCTGGACAAACTTTTCTCCCGAACCCAATATAATGTTTCCTCTTATTTTGAGAAAAATTCTTACATAGAACACAAAATTATCATTTATTCTTATTTATTCATATATTTAATTATGAGGGTTAAATTTTATAACTTTATACACATAATTCCCTATCTTTAGTTTTCGCATTTTTTAAATAATTTTATTTACACAAATTTTTTCTTTATTCCAATTTTTATTTTTTTTTAAATACACAATATAAAAAAAAACAAAAATAATATCTAATAATCTCTTTTTTCATTAATATAGATTTACTTCATTAAACATTTCAACAAAAAATTCAAACTCATACCTTTAAATACTACAACAATTACAGGGAGTTGCACCGGATTATATTATCCACCATAAATTTTTTTGTTGGCAAATAAACTGTGGCTTCTGGTGTCTTCCATAGATGCATTAATCAGATTGGTCCCTTTCCAGAGTGTTCCATGAACCTCTCTGTGTCCACCCTTAGATCAAGATAAAGAGGACACGTGTAAGGCAAACAGACCAATAGCACGAAAAAATGAAGGATAGATTCCATCAAATTCGTCCGCATTTTTAATTTCATTTCAATCTTATTTAAGCCTGCCTTGCCTCCCAGAAATTGCAGCCATCAAAGAAGACCGGAGCCACCGTAAAACAGCTGCCAAGCCATCTTTGTCCGCCACATCCTTAACATTCAAGTTAAATATTCAATCCTTCTCTTTGATCAATATCACCAGAATTCACTTACTTATGGCCCCCGAGCTTGTCCAGGCTCCCCTGCAACCCGCCGGGTTCACCAAGCCGGCCACCTTACTGCCCAGTCGAGCATACGTAACCTTCTTGGCAGGCCACGGAGACTATGTCAAAGGTGTTGTTGGGCTGGCCAAAGGGTTGAGGAAGGTCAAGACGGTGTACCCATTAGTGGTGGCCGTTTTGCCGGACGTCCCGGAGGAGCACAGGCGGATCCTTGAGTCACAGGGTTGCATAGTCCGGGAGATAGAACCCGTTTACCCGCCAGAGAACCAGACCCAGTTTGCCATGGCTTACTACGTAATCAACTACTCCAAGCTACGTATATGGCAGGTACGTGAGGTTTGATCTTTTTCTTTTCTTTTTTTTTTTTCTTTTTGCATAGGTGCATTTCCTTCGATCGCAATTTATCTTTGACTTTGTTTCGTCTGTAGTATGTATAATATATTTATGGACTTTTTTTTTTTTGGACTCTGGTAAATTTCTGTTGGAATATTTACCATTTGACAAGTATTTGACTGGCAGTTCAGTACAATACTAGATAGCTTTAATCCATGAAAAAAAAGAGAGCTTAGTTTGTTGTTTAATCTTTGATATAATGGATACCAATCGAATTGTGTGATATAATTTGAATTGATATTTTGTTGCAGTTTGTGGAGTACAGCAAGATGATATACTTGGACGGAGACATCCAGGTTTTTGAGAACATAGACCATCTATTTGATTTGCCCGATGGACATTTCTATGCTGTGATGGATTGCTTCTGCGAGAAAACGTGGAGCCATACTCCACAATACAAGATTGGATATTGCCAGCAGTGTCCTGACAGGGTCAAGTGGCCTGCTGCTTTGGACCAACCCCCATCTCTTTACTTCAATGCTGGGATGTTTGTTTTTGAGCCCAGTCTCTCTACTCACGAAGACCTCTTGCAGGCCGTTCAAATCACCGCTCCCACCACATTTGCAGAACAGGTATAATGTATGCGTTTGCTTCCATGGATTATTCAGGTAGTTGAGCCGGGTCGCACTCATATTTGTGATGACTGATTTTAATTTATTTTTTCCCCTTCTTTTTGTTTTTTGCAACAGGACTTTTTGAACATGTACTTTAAGGATATTTACAAGCCAATTCCTTTGATTTACAATCTCGTCCTTGCTATGTTGTGGCGTCATCCGGAGAATGTGGAGCTTGACAAGGTGAAAGTTGTGCACTACTGTGCAGCGGTAAGTACGTACTTAGCTTCTTAGGTTGTCTTGAGGACTTCAAATTTGTTATCAATCAACTGCTTTCGGCCGACAAAGCTTAGTCTCGCTGCAATTGGGATTAATGGTTCGCTGATTCTGAAACAGGGCTCAAAGCCGTGGAGGTACACTGGCAAAGAGGAGAACATGCAGAGAGAGGACATAAAGATGTTGGTCAAGAAATGGTGGGACATTTATAATGACGAGTCATTGGATTACAAGAAGCCAATTATGCCATTAGGCGCTCAAGTTCATGCTGAACCAGTCAAATTGCAGCCATTTATTGCAGCAGCTCTTTCCGAACCTGGTGCTGTTAAATATGTTACGGCTCCCTCAGCTGCTTAAAAGCAGCAAACTTTAGATGTAGAATTTGGGTATCAAGAAAGGGTCATTTTCACTTCATTCGCATAAAGAGGTGTGTGTGTGTGTGTGTGTTGAATTTTCTTGGCAGTGAAGTCTGTCACTGCCATTTCTCTAAAGGTCGGGTGGGTCAATCAATGTCAATACGCAGATTGTGCTTAGCAATTTTTCTCACGGATGTGTCCACAGAAGTGCTATTGTAATCCTCCTAGCAATCGTGAAATGACAGTATAACTATTCAGTGTAAATTGCATTGCAATTTCGCATCTCATTGTAATTGTTGCCTCATTACCTGCAAATCAGTAGGGATATGTGTCCTGATGAGTCGAAATGTGGAAGTAACTCAGGGGACGGACGCACTGGCGCGTGTGGCAATTTGGGTGACCCCTTTACCATTACTGGAGACCGGGAAAGCATTTGCAATTTCGAAAAAACTTGGGAGATCGATGTCCTTTTTATGAGGACTATAGACCTCTTAATCTTCAATTTTTTTAAAAAAAAAATTAATAAACAAATAAAAAAAAGACAGAAAAAAAAATCTCTAATTTCCTAATAATTCTTTTGCAATTTTCTCATTAATTCTCTGCCCAATGACTTGATTTTTTTTAATTAAAATTTTGCGGTAAACTTGAACATAATATTCCTTTTAAGGTCGTTTGTTTATTCTTTAAAATTAAATAAATTACCCTTTTAATTTTTATCTAGAACACTATCATCTTTAATGAACTGTGCAAGTGCATCTTATGTCTATGGTTCTAATTATGTTCTGCTCATTGCCATCACACTAACACAGTTAGAGTTAGAGTTAGAGTAAAGATAAGTAATTTAATAAAAAAGGTATTAAATTTTAAAAAATATATACATATAATTTATTAAATAAACTGAAGTATTTTTTATTGCTTTGTTATATATTAACCTCTTCATGTTGTTCTTCTACTTTCATGTCCAAGAAAAAAGGAAAAAAAATTTATGTACAAGGCTAATTTGATAAAGAAGAGGGCTGATTCTAGCTAATTTTAATTTTTACAATAATTAAAATATTTAATTTTATTTTTATTTTTACATGCTTTTAATTTGAAAAAAAAATTTATAAAGATATAAGACTTAGATATGGAATAAATACCCATTTATGGTATCAATTGTAATTATAAAAATATATATTAATTATTATAATAAATTCATAATTATTTTGTATTTAAAATTTACATTCTTAAATAAACCCTTTAAATTTTAATTAAAAAACAAAAAAGAGAGAGAGAGAGAGAGAGAGAGAGAGAGAGAGGAAGGAATGCAACTTGCACTAACGTGGATAGAGCAACGTAATAAATATAAAAAAATAATAGAATAATTTAATTTTATTTATTTATAAAATTAAATATTATTATTATTATTTTGGGTGATACAACGTGGTTAAAAAAAAGCCGTTGATATGAAATTATTCTTGATTTTTTGTTTTTTCTCTTTGGGGGATGCGAGTACATGGGTTGCTACTGTTATTGAGGCGTACGGCAGTTTTTTGGCGTCTCGCTCGACTCTCTCCTCGTTGCTCTGAGCCTCCGGCAGCTACTAGCTCGCTTACCCAACACTAAGCCCACAACCCCCGGCTCCGGGGAGTGGCAAGGTGGTGTTAATACATTTCAAAATTCAATCAAAGGAAAACACCCATCTCAATCAAATATTCATAGGCGAGATGCTGAATCTGAAAACCATCTCGTTTCACTCACAATCCAGGTACGGTTCCACATCCTTATTCATCTCTCTACGCGCTAATCCTCAAAATCCAGCGTCGCTTTTCAGTCGATTTCTCTTCTGCACAAAACCTACCTCCCAAGACGACGATGTCGAAGTCGTTTATCGAATCATAACTAGCTCCGCCTCTGCTCAGAGCTTGAAACAATCGTTGAAATCGAGTGGGGTTTTTCTGTCTAACGATTTAATCGACAAGGTCCTGAAAAGGGTCAGGTTTGGTCATGGAAATCCACTCCAAGCACTTGAATTCTTCAAATTTACTGCCAATAGAAGAGGGTTTTATCACACTGCTTTTTCTTTAGATACTATGCTTTATATATTGGGCAGGAGCCGTAAATTCGATCTTATTTGGGATGTCTTGCTTGAAATGAAACGAAAAGACCCGTCTTTAATTTCTAATCGGACTGTGCAAGTTGTCCTGGCTAGAATTGCTAAGGTTGGTTCAGTTAGGCAGACTGTGGAGTCTTTTAGAAAGTTCAAGAAGTTGGTTCCTGTGTTCGATACGTATTGTTTCAATGCATTGTTGAGGACCTTGTGTCAAGAGAAGAGCATGACTGATGCTAGAAACGTGTATCATAATTTGAAGAAAGAGTTCAGGCCTAATTTGCAAACTTTTAATATACTTTTATCGGGTTGGAAGTCATTGGAGGAAGCTGAGTTGTTCTTTGAGGAAATGAAGGAATTGGGTGTCAAACCTGACGTTGTTACTTATAATTCTTTGATTGATGTGTATTGCAAGGGTAGGGAGATAAAGAAGGCATTCCAGT
Organism: Kandelia obovata; assembly: GCA_021464305.1. Lineage (NCBI taxonomy): Eukaryota > Viridiplantae > Streptophyta > Magnoliopsida > Malpighiales > Rhizophoraceae > Kandelia > Kandelia obovata. The sequence goes on along the minus strand of CM038478.1, from coordinate 4,116,538 downwards.
TAATTGAGAGGATGAGACAAGAGGAGATCTCACCGGATGTTATCACGCATACTATCATAATTGGAGGGTTGGGTTTGGTTGGTCAACCTGATAAAGCTAGACTTGAGTTGCGGGAAATGAAGGAGGATGGCTGTTATCCAGATGTTGCTGCTTATAATGCTGCAATTAGGAATTATTGTATTGCGAAGAGGCTTGGTGATGCTTATGACTTGATGGATGATATGCTGCGGCAAGGCCTGAGTCCAAATGCTACTACTTACAATCTGTTCTTCCGGGTTTTTTATTGGTCAAATGACTGGCATAGTTCGTGGAGTCTGTATGGGAGGATGATGGATGTTGGCTGCCTGCCGAATTCTCAGTCTTGTATGTTCCTTATCAGGTTGTTTAGGAGGAATGAAAAGGTGGACATGGCTCTACAGCTGTGGAAAGACATGGTGCAGAAAGGTTTTGGGTCCTACATATTAGTATCTGATGTGTTGTTTGATTTGCTCTGTGATGTGGGAAAGTTGGTTGAAGCAGAGGAGTGCTTCTTGGATATGGTAGAAAAAGGACATAAACCAAGCAATGTTTCTTTCAAAAGGATAAAGGTGCTTATGGAATTGGCAAACAAGCATGATGCGCTCAAGAACTTGGCAGAGAGGATGACTATTTTTGGGTCTTCAATCAAAGTTTTAGGTGACTCAACTTTGTGAGACATCCGATTTAGGCTCACTTCCAAGTTAATCATATGTTTGTAACTTATGGCTGGTCATTGTTAATTTAAATGACTGCAATGCCAGCCAACATCCTTTGTTGATTGCAGGGTATTGTTGAGTTCTTTCATGGACACGTAGGACTAACCTTCATCTTGAATGAAGATCGGGCCAAGACAGCCATGGCCAGTGCTGAACATATATCTTTTCTAACAGTGACCTATTCATGTTATAAATAGTTATGTTGCTGTTTGGAGAGCATCTGCTGGAGTTGGACAATGAAAGATGGCAATGCATGCTTCTCATTTGTTATTCAATTTCCATTAGAGTGATTACTGCTGGTTTGCTCCCCCATCATGCAGCTTAGAATATCTAAGGCAGTTAAACCATTTTGATTCAAGCCTTATGCTCTAGAAGCTTGAGAATATTTCTGACATTTCAAGAAGCTATTGGAGGATCAGCTATTGGAGGATCAATGACAAGAACTTCATGAGTTTTGAGGGATCAGCTATTGGAGGGAAAGGCGGCAAAAAAGCTAAAACGCAAAGAAAGGAGATAAATTGAATTTATTCGTTGGAACATGTTAATGCTCTCAAATTTTGTTTGGCGCTATATAATACAGTTGTTCAAATTGTACTAAAAAAGAGTTGGGTCAAATCTGACTTGGGGAACAAGATGATATAATGGATAAAAATTTTGATGCATCATTCTTAAGCTACAGGAAACCAATGGGAAATGTTTGCAAGATGAACTACAACCATATGTCTAAACAGGCAATAAAGTTTGAGACAGTAGAAGATCCGGAGCACAGGGGAACAATGTCAACTGTGTATTCCAGCCTTTGATGCGAATCGGAACCTTTAGTTGTGCCATCTATGCCTGTATTTAGATGAAAGAAATTAAGAGTTAACCGGAGAAATGTAAATTCCACAATACCACAGATTATGATAATGCAATTCTTCTCTTATTTCAACCTTGTTTACAATATTGTTTGACAGCCAGTCCAGGCCCTCGTATAGCCCTTCTCCAGAAGTGGCACATGTGCTCTGGATATACCTGCAACACTCAACATAGGGAGGCAGTGAATGAGAGGTGAGGGTAAAGTGGTTTGAAAGGTGGGCAAAAGGCAATCATCTGTGTTACCAGTGGCGCTGACGGAGAGAGTGCAGACCAAGCTTGTCAGTTATCTCCGCAGCATTCATTGCATTTGGAAGGTCTTGTTTGTTGGCAAACACCAACAACACAGCTTCCCTCAACTCATCCTACCCATGCAACAAAAAGCACAAAACCCACATAAAAGCAGCAAATGAGATTCCAGTGTGTTCTTGACTTCAAAATTATTTTCAATCCACAGAGAACTCAACTCATTCTGCTAGTAACAAGAAAGTCTAAAGAAATTTGTTACCTCGTTCAACATCCTGTGCAGCTCATCTCTCGCTTCAACGACACGGTCTCTGTCATTGCTGTCAACCACAAAGATAAGCCCCTGGGTGTTTTGGAAGTAGTGTCTCCACAAAGGTCGGATCTGCAAGAAAAATAATGGGTGGCTAAGAAGAAAAATCCTTCAAAAAAAGAGAGAAATGTGAGTTGGATAACATCGCAATTAGCAATTTCATCGAAGGAGTGGATAACATATGGGAATCGAAATCCTCACAAAACCCCGAAAGTGAACATATCTATGAATGTCCTTATCTACTAGCATATCACATATTGCATTTAACTGTGTATTCTAAATCCATGAGCTCGTCATAATGAAGTCAGAAAATTAAAAGGTACTCCGCCAATGGTGTCAGGCTAAACAACAACACATACCTTGTCTTGGCCACCAACATCCCACACGGTGAAGCTAATGTTCTTGTATTCCACAGTCTCCACATTAAATCCTGACAAAAAGACATGCTTTAAGTCCCTTCCCCTCCCGAAAGGAAAACGAAAAAGAACATTTGATTCATAGCCAAATTTTCAATGTGCCCTTAACGCCCTGGACCCTGTAGTCGTAGATTTTGTGAGATGGCAACGAGAAGACCGTCCGGCGAAGAAGCTGTCCAAATCCCAATAGAAATAGACCGCAAAATAATTTGTACTACGATCTTCAAATAATCTAAAAAAAAGTTACCGATGGTAGGAATGGTGGTGACAATCTCTCCGAGCTTGAGCTTGTAGAGAATGGTGGTCTTACCGGCGGCATCAAGACCCACCATCAGAATACGCATCTCCTTCTTAGCAAACAGACGGCTGAACAACTTGGCAAAAGACAGCCCCATTTTTTCCAACTCTGAAAAGCAAATAAATGAAACAACTAATCTAAGCTATAATCCCCTTATCTCGATCCAGCTATAGAAATGATAAACCGGGGAGAGGGAAACCGGGATCCACCCAGCACCATTCAGATCGATCCCTTCCGTTATCAAAAATTCTTGATCCACGTCTCAGATCAGAGAAAACGAGCAAAGTCCGCACACAGGAACCAAACAAAAAGAAAAAGAACAGAACAGTTTGAAAAAATCAAGAAGGCGAACCTCAATTAATAGATAGAAAGTTTCAAACGGCGATCGGAATCTATAATTCGCAATTTGTAGAAAATTTAAAATTACAGAGAGAAGAGAAAGAGAGAGAACGGAGAGACCTACCTTCAAAGAGAGCAATAAAAATAGAGGTAAGGGGGAGAGGAGCGGTCCTTCACGGCAATGTTACGCTTGAAATTTGGCTTGGATCTTATAGTACCGATGGATAGGAACGGAACGGAACGGAACGGGCTCCGTTACCCTTTCAATTACCTGTCAAATGCATAACTCGCCCTTTCTTTTCTTTTCTTTTCTTTTTTTTAATTTTGTTCCAGTATGTTTTTTTACTTTTTTTTTTTTTTTTTACATATATATATATATAATGCCCATTGGATGACCCAACTAGGCTATTGACAGTTATCGCCATGGACAATATTAGAGATGGAACCTTTTTTGACTACCTGTTTGGGTAACGGGAAAGCGAAGCATCTTGCCCGGTTTAGGGGTCGGCGCTTTCCGAATCGAAGACATGGAACATCATTGCTTGTTTGTTAGTTGTTTTTGTATTTGCAACTGTTTGGTCAAATCTATGAATGAAGAAGGGTAAAAAGATGCCATGACAATACACGCAGGATGAATTTCGAAAAATATGATAAAAGAGAGGGAAGGCTTACATGAAGGGGTACCAAATAGAATATAAAGCTTATCCTATTATGCTTCTCTCTTCTCTCTCTCTCTCTCTTTTTTTTTTTTGAGACCATTTTAATTATCATTATGGTCATGGGTGCACAATGTAGGATAAGTAAATGCGCCAAACCAGACCATCAAATAGTTTAAGTGAACTAAAATTTCAGATCTTGTTATTCCAAGTTGTCTCCTTTGCTTGTCTTAAAACCAGAATGGGATGATTCAATTGCAGCTACAACGTAGGAAACAAGAAGCTGTTTCTCTTCCTTTTAGCTTAAAATTTCCCTTTTTGTCATCAGTCATTACAATTCCACAATTTAGAGTGAGAGAAAATATCACCGGTAGGTACATATCTTCATCTGAAGAGATTTTGGGGATAATACCTTCAGTTAGACTCACATTCATAAAAGGAGTTGATAGGCTTAGATTGCACTGCGTATACTGCTACTTAACCACGACTTTTTAGAGCGACGTTGTCCTAGTTAAGCATCTTGACATTTGTTTGTTTGAAGTTGAAGGTGATTGTTAAGGAGACGAGTGCAGACAGTTTGTAGCTTCATGGTAATTCACTAGATAACTCCAACTCAAGTAAGCCCTAATCCCAAGCTACATGGAATTGACCATAGTTTCACCACATGACAACAGAAGTAAGACAACTAAAAGTTCCGGAAAAGAAGCATCGACCAAATCATGGGTCAACACCCCAATGTCCCTCCATACACCAAATGAGTTCTTACATTTCCGTACTTTAACGCAAAATAACCAAACACTACCAGAATGACTTCCGACTATAATTAAGCTGGAACCATAATGATTCTTGAAAGAAAGAAACTACTCAGCTTAATAATGTTGAACAAGAGATGAGAATGCAGAGTAGCGAACGAGCCTAACGTCGCCGTTTCCCCCCCCCCTTCCTTCAGTCTTGCAAGAAAGGGAAAAAATGGAGCTTGCTAAACGACACCGCCTCTCCATTTTCTATTTTCATATATATTCATTTTGTTTTGGTGGACCTAACTTTTTCGTCCGATATGAGCCCATCAGAGAAACCCAAAAAAAAAAAAAGGAAAAGCCCAAAAAGGACAAAGCAGTGGATTCGCACGTGACATGCACGTGGCTATGTGTTCCCAACAATATCATCGCCGTTCGCTGGCTGTTGAGAGAAAGAATGAGAGTGGCCCAAAATAGTTGGTGGCGTTGGGCGGACATGGCTGATGTGAAAGTGGAAGCCGGAAGTGATGAAGATTATGTGTACAGGATAAGTACGGCCAAGGAGTGGGAAGAGCTCCAGAAGAATGGATCGGCTTATGGTGGAGACTTGGACATGTCTTCAGGTTTTATCCATCTCAGCAAGCTCGACCAGGTCTCCCCTCTCTCTCTCCCTCCCTTCGCTTCTTTCTTTAATTGAATTATTGTTTCCAGATATCACTAGATTATCTTGTTTTATCACGAAAATTGTCTTATAATATATAGAGAGTGTTATATAAAATAATAATTATTGTTATTATTAATAATATAATGAAGTAAAAAATAGTAGAAGTTATAAAATATTCAAATAAATAAATAAATAATTATTTTTTATTATAAAATTATTATGTTAATATATTTATTTTAAAATTTTATATATGCGATTATTAATTTGAATTATTGTTATGATAAATATTATTATTGGTAAATAAATTTATTAATATAAAATTTATTTATGGTTTTATTGGAATTAAATATATTATAATAATTTATTAATTTGAATTAATAATAATAATATTATTATTATTATTATTACTAAACAAATATTTTAATATATAATATATTTTTATTTTTATAGTAATTAAATATATTTTAATTATATTTATATAAAATAATTTTTTATTTCCGAATTTAATGAAAAGACTACAAAAAGGAATTTGAGAGTAAATTCAACATTTTATAATAAAAAAAACTATTTAGTTTCCGATTCCTCTTGATTCCGATTGCACACCATAAGCTAAACAGCGCCTAAGGGTTGATGGCGAAGCCTGTTTCTTGTGACTATGTAAATATGTAATGTAGTCACTCAAATTTTAGAAATGAGAAATCTTTGTTGAATGGTTGAGTGAAGTGCTAGTTTTTTCATGCCCTATTCAGAAATTTAATTTGTTTTCAGAAAAATGCGGCCTTTTTGGTCTTTTCTTTTCTTTTTGATAGATGTCACTATTTTTCTTGTTGTTTAGAGTTTCCTGTGAAGGGCTGAATGGATTGCCATTTTTCATTCACAGGTGCAATCAACATTGCAGAACTTCTTCAAAAGTACCAATCTGGACTTGTACCTGCTACAGATTGATGCTAAAAAGGTAGGCTTAGCTACATTTATCACGTTCTTTCCTCACTGTTGGATGTGTAAATACTTGGTTGCTTGTGATTTTTAAAGAGATAAGATGTAGCCATTGTGCGCCGCCATGTGACACAGTTCCGCCTTAGGGTGGGAGGCAGTCCATTTGAGACGAGGCTCTTTTGCAATTGCAACTCACTGGACAATTACCAATCGAACCAGTGAGTTGATTCCCAAAAAGAGACGACAATGCAAAAAAAATGCATATAATTGGGAGAAACTAAAATCTTGTTTGATCAAGTGTTGTAACAACATGGTAACCAACACTTCATTGCAGTCCTTAGGTACTATTAACGGTGGCAGAGTCAATTCAAATGTACGTTAGCTTCTCTTGTATTGGAATAATTGCAGAATAAAATAATTGATCCAGAAATGTGTTGTTGCATTTATTGGTCCATTTCTTTTATAATTTGGAAGCTTTACTAAAATGCAAGTTCATCTTCAATGTGTATGTTTTGCAGCTCGGGGATGGATTGATATATGAAGTTGTGGATAGTAAGAACAGCTTCCCTCATTTCTATGGTCCTTCACGGAGTTTCATCCCACTCCCTTTGGATGCAGTTACCAAAGTGGATAAAATTTCTATGGTGGATGGTCAATTCAGTTGTAGTTTACTGAATTAGGCTGCTTGACCATGTGACTTTAAGTCACGTATATACTTCTACAAGGGACTGACGGATTTTCTTGGATCAAACTATGGTGTGCCACACAATGTGTCAGCTTGTGAAATCTGGTTTATGGTTATACCTCTTACATGCTTTGATGTTTGGTTGGCAGACCCTTTCTGGTTTCCTCCCACATAAGATGTAAATACTCAATCATCGTCATCATCCTTTGCCGTTGCAGTTCATGCTTTCTGCTTGCCCCGTCAAAATCTTCTGTTCTCGGCTTGCTTTAAATTGGTTTTCTTAGTAAATAGGTAACAGAAGAAAGACGATCCGTTTGAATGACCCATCCCAGAGGCCATTTCAAATAGAGATACTCGGTATCATTGAATTCTGGTGGCGGGGAGTTGATCAACTGGGGGAATTGGGATTATATCTGTTACTCGCCTTGTACTTATCAAACTTTCACATATTCTTTGGATCTTGCAGATCCCTTTTCTTGAGGGAAATCATATTTCTACTTTTTTACGCTAACTGGAAATTAAAGAAAGAGAAAGGAGGCTATTGAGATGTGCACTGAATGGACTTTCGTTACCTGCTCATTAAAATATAGTGATTTGGTTCTCGTTGGCTGCCTTTCAATAAAATGGCTACGCAAAATATAGAGAGAGAGTTGAGAAAAGCTTTCCTGGACAATCAAATTGCAGAGTTTCCATTATGTTTTGATATAATCAAATTGTGAGAGTTTTTAAAATTATGCAAACTTAAGACTTGCTGTCTGGCCAAGTGGCCATTCAGTCAGTTGGCTTGAAAACCCATGTTTTTAATTCAAGTTTTGTTCTGTATGTAAGACGACTTTAGTGGTAGCTATATTTCTTTTTTTAATAATATTTTTCTCATGAAGGTTTGGAGAATATCCATTCATGGCTTGTAGCGGCCATGGCGGGCCTCCAAATAATTACGAAGTGGTAGCAACGTGCCGCCAGGCTGGCTACAGAATGTGCAAGAATACATCTCATCTCAGGGTCTAATTTGGGATGAGTTTCTTCTAGGGAATTGGTCAACCGTGTGGGTAGCAAGTAGCAAGTAGCAACTAGTAGTTTGTGAGGCTTGGATTGACTGTGGGTCAGGGGGCAACCAAGCGGCAGCTCTCTGTTCTTTTTATTTTTTTTTGGGGGGGGGGGGGGGAGGGGGGATTACATAAAGTTTCATTCTTGTGGGAAATTGGTTCGTGGTTAGGTGCAAATCTCTTTATTCTAATGAAATAGTTTGAACTGCGAAACACTCTTCCTCCCTGTCATTAGGTCTGATGTTGCTTTTCAATTTTTTTCAGCCTTTTCCTTCAGAAATAAAACTAATATTCTTGCACATGTGATGGAATCATGAATCGAAACCTCCTGTTGTTGTTGCTTTAATTTCCAAATAACCTAATTAGCATTGGGTTGTCCTTCTTTTTCTGCTTGGTAACCCGACTAAAATAAACAGATCCCAAAGCTCTCACTCGTGGGAATTATTAATCCAAAGAAAAACCAAAATACGCTAGCTAGTGCTAGTGCATGCACCAAATAATTGTCCTTCAAAAATTGTTAGTGTGGATTCTGTAGAAGTGGCCCATAAAAGCCATGTACATCATCATCACTGCCCTGCCACTTGGTCAATGGCTGAGATTGAAAATGATAGATTACCTTTTAAGACGGATGGTTTTGTCTTTGCCTCACAATTTTGAATTATGAGCTAGAAGAAGTTCCAGTGCCAGACAAAATCATTTGAATGCTCCTTCTTTCCTTGTGCATTTATTTCATAGAAAAAAAAAAAAAAAAGAGGATGGAAAGAGAGGGTGAAGCTTTACTCCTCTCATTTTCCATTCTTTCTGGTGAGAAATGGGTAATAGTGGGTTTATGGCTTTATTACACCTGTAATCATAATGGGGCAGGAACCAAATTGTCATGAAGAGCTTTAAAAACACGGTGTAGAATATACCAAAACAGAAAATTGAAAATTAAAAAAAAAGAAAAAGAAAAAGGTATGGATATTTATAAACAAATAAGCAATCGGAAAATGCCAAAGGGCATATGGGCTTGTTTTTTATAATTATCATCAGAGGAATAAGAGTCTTGACTTCCAAAGAAATGAACATGGAAATAGTTTGGTGCACTTTCCATGGGTGGAGTCTCTTGTCATAAAAATGCCAGAAAATTAATTCCTAACCCTATACCATGTAAAATTATAATGGGAAAACGGGGCCAGTTGTGTGCTATAGTTGCAGAATTGTTTGAATTAGTAGTCTTAGATTTAGGGTTTGAATTACCAATAAGCTATAACTCAGTAATATTCAAAGTTTTTTTTTTTTTTTAAAAAAATATATTTTAAATTTGAATTTCAATTAGAGTCAACTAATCAACAAATAAAGTTCAGTGAAATTGATACCAGAGAATGATCTCTCTGCCCAACTTATATGAATGATATTAAATTCCGCTTTAGAATTCAATTAACACATAACGTCTACATAAAAAAAAAATCAATTATTACCTTATTTCAAGAATATCAAATCATGATTAAAAAAAAAAAAAAAGAAGAAGGAAGAAGAACGGGAGAGTTGTTTTAAAATCATTTTGTGACTTGAAATGCATTCTTGTTTTTTTTTTTTCTTTTATTTTCACTATTGACTCAATTGCAGTGACCGATATTAAGAAAGAATGATAGCAACTGTAGTGCTAGAGATCCTGCACATCAATAACAAGGATCTAAAGTTGCAAGCCTTGTAGCCAAGTGTTGCATCAGCGAGAGGAAGCCTCACAGGACTTAATGAATGTACGAGGACAAAGTACGAAACAGTGGGTATACGTATACCTTCGAGTTGAAAGTGTGCCTTTTTGCCGAGCACTTTTAATTAAAGTTGAAGGTAGAATGATCCAATGGCATCTTTTTCTTTTGCGTCTTAATCTTTTTGGTTTCTTTATAAACACGTTAGTTGGAATGCTTGACAATGACCGGCAAAAGAAAAGGATGACAGCAACATATATCATTAAAGTTCTAACTCTAGCTATATCATTTGTCTTCATATTAAATGTACGTGGTATTTATTATATCACTAGGCAAGTTGCTGCACTCAGTGCTCTTTTCTTCTTCTTCTTTTTTTTTTTTTTTCTTTTTCCCTTTTTTTGATATATAAAATAGTAAACAAAGGCATTAGGCCTTGGTTTATTCTGTAGTTTAGAATATAACAATTAATTAGTATTATTGTTTATATATTTAATTACTGAACTAATAAAATTTATTTAGTTAAAGATATAAATTCATACAACAATGATATTTAATTTGTGGGACTTGTAAATATTGTAATATAAACCGACAGGTTCTGCAAAGTCTATTTTCCTTAGCCTTTCCCTATATATATATATATATATATATATATATATATATATATTTATTTATTTATTTATTCTATAAAATTTTAGGGATTTCTAATCTTTGAACCATTCGATTTTCTTCCTCACTTTTGCTTTTTGAGAGATTAACTTAAGTATCATCTGACCAAGGACTTTTTCTTTTGTAGAACCACGTCTATTTGCATCCGATTGACCTTCGCTAACGTGCAGGTTTCAATTTAAAATAAATATTAATTATTTAAATTTTTAAAGTGATATATAAAGAAATAACTATTCACTTATTTATATTTTTTAAAAAATTAATTAAATTTAATTTAAATTAGTAATAATCATTCATCTCAAATCAAATCTGTTAGAATCATAAACCATAAACACGGATGCTTTTGTTGAGTTTAGTTCCCTGTGGCCGATTGTATGATAGGTTTTCTTTACGGTCTTCCCTTGCATATATATACATACAATTAAAGGCAATTGATTCCTCGGGCACGAACTATTGTCGCGTGTTTCTTGATAATATCAAGTAATTATTTGCAAGACAAACAATCCCTTCGTGTTTGGTTCATGTAATTTATTCAAAAGGAAAAAAAAAAAAAAAAACAAAAGTAGTTTCTGATGGCCCTTAAGCAAATTTGATTTGACTAAACGTTTGACACGTGACCTCAAACAGGGCCACGTCTTACTTGGCGGGTGCGTCTACTTTAGCTTTTGGGGAAATTAGATAGACAAAGCTAATTGATGAGGTTCGGAGAACGTTAAACCCCTCGGCAAAAGTTGTCTTAGCCCAAGGTCAAACTCGTGACCTTGAAAGACACGGGGGGACCCGACAACCACTAAGGCAGTAGCTTTGGAGTGGCGATCACCCTAGAATTATAGTATTGTGTTGGTTTTTGATTGGTGACATGTCCACTTGCCTCTTCGCTTGGTGCTTTAGATACTCGAAACATTTATGCTTGATTTGCCAATTTTTGGTTACGAAAGTCTCTCAATTTATTTTGAAATTTAACATGTATTTATTCTATTTTGATTTTATTAATATTATTATAAAAAATATTAAAATAATTTAAAATTAATAATATCTTCTTAATAATTTGTAAAGAAATCACATTAAAATATAATTGTTAGTTATAAATAATATATAATAATTATAATTAATTCTTTAAAATAAATTACTTGACTCTATAAAGATATATTTATTTTATTGAATTAATAAAAATAAAATTTTGAATTAAACATTTAAATTAAAATTTTCTATGTCTTTGGATATAAAAATGTTTATACTTTTATATTTGATTTATCAATCTATTTATAAAGTATATATAAATTCAATGCATATAATGATTTCTATTCATAGAAATGTTTGAATTTTTATTTTGTAATGTTTTATTATTTTGGTAATATCAATGTATATATATATATTATTGATTAGTAAAATATTCTTATTTTTATTATAATAATTATATTCATATTTTAATATTTTCTAATGATAATTTTTTCAAATAAAAAGAAAAAATTCTTTTAGCTTTAAAATGCATGAATATTGATTTGACTTTTCATGTGAATCAATCATCTATTTTCATAAAATTAAATACGTCAAACAATAAAATTGTTTATAATAAGTTAGAGCAATTCAATTGCTTTAACTTGATATTTATTAAATCCTACACTAATTTTAAACACTAAAGGTTATATTTTTTTATAAAGAAAAGGATAAGGATTTCATAAAATTTATTAAGAAACAATTTTTAAAATTTAATAAAATATTTGTTAGTATTTTAATGAATAAAATTTTAGGAAAAAAAAAACCTTAACAGTTCCAGAGTCAATTTAAAAATTTCACTACTAACAAAGAGAGTCACATGATGTATAATTTTAAATATATATAAGCTAAGACAAACCTCTTAATACTTATATATAAAATTGCATAATACTATAATCTTATATAATTTTATAAAAAAATATTATGAATTGGCGTACATACTTAAAAATTAGTAAAGGTAAGTATATTATTTTAAGATATTTTACTTTTAAAATTGTTACATAAAACTAAGAAATTTCTCCCTTAAAATTTTGAAATAAAAAATATAAGTAAAATTTCTTATGTTATTGGTATAATGATTTATAGAGATAGTTTTCAATGAATGTTAGTATTATTTTGAAAATTTTAAATTAAGAAGACTTTAGAAATATTTAAGTTCTTTTCATCGCAACACTTCTAGTAAAAAGATATAAATTAGTTTTGTACAATACCTTTAGAATAAGTAAGTGGGATAAAATGAAATGCATGTTATATGTATCAGTAATTGATAACTTTATGTATGCATAGTTTACACTAAGGTTAACATTACATTTGTTGTAGATATGTTAAAAAGATACTAAAGTAGCCTTTAGTAAGAGGATTATAAAGCTGATTAAAAGATTATAAAATATTTATATGGAATTAAGCACTGCATATTTACATATCAATGTAGTTAAGTATTTAGATACTAATTTTACTAGTTATATAAACTGTAAAAAATCTATTATTTGATATATTTTTACAATTATTAAAAATAAGGTATTTTATATTATAAACAAATATTAAAAAGACTTTTTTTTTTCACCGTGGGGTAAAATTTATCATATGTCATAAAACCACTATACATACTATATGACTAAAAATTATTATTATATGATTGAAAATTATGAATTCTATTTTTAAACTATTAAATTTATATTGTGATAATTTAATTATAATGTTCTTTTCATAGAACAATAAAAATAGAAATCAAAACAAATATATCGTTATAGAATATTTAATTATCAGAAATCATATTAAAAAAATAATTATAATAGAATATATCAATATTTAACTTATCATTGATAATTTTATAATGAAAGAATTATCAATTAAGTCATATAAATATTATATTTTATTTCAAATTATATTTCTTAATATTTTTGCATTTGTGAGATTTTTTAGTTATTTGTAAATAAAAAATTATATTGTACATATAAAAATTAATTGCATAAAATTTATTGTGAATCTAGATTGATCAAAGTCAAAAAAAATTTTCTTTCAATAAAATTATATCTTTGTAAGGTGTTTGGTTAAAAATTAACTAATATTTTAATATATGAAATAAATTGTTTCCAAAATATTTTATAATTATCATGATATATATATATATATATATATAGATTTTTACTTAAATAAATTACACTTTATAACTTATAAAGGTAATATAAGTAATTACCATTATTATTATAAGATATCACTTATTTGAGATGTTAGAGAAAAAATATTTATATAATTAAAAATAAATGTTAAATATTTAATTTTTTATTATAATAAATAAAAAAGTAGTTATTCACTTACTCATATTTTTTAATATTGACAAATTTGAGTTTAAAATAGTTGTAATTACTTATTTCGAAAAAATAAAAACAAGCTTTGAAGTATTAACATTTTCTTTTAAAAAACATTGTTAAAAGTAGTTATATTCTTATATTCAAAATACATAGTCACAACGTGCAATTGTCCTTGTCCTTAATATATATATATAATGCAAATAATGAAGAGCTTTCTCACCTGTAAAAGAAAGTATTGAGGAAAAGTGACAAAGGGAATTGAAAATTGTATATTGATAATGGGATTGTGGAAAGAAGATTCCAGCTGCTTAACTTTGTACTGTAATATAGCGGAGAATGAAAGTGCACATAATCAAGTGCTTGAGTCGCTAATTGCAATAAAGGTACATCGCACTGCCAGAAACTCTCCGTCACAATGTATTGTGGTTGTGGAGTCACTAACTGGTAAATTACGTGAAAATAAACGGTAAGAAATAAGAGGGTTGGCTGGCGGAGATGTGCAGCCATTGATATTCTGATCCAATGAACAATAATTTAGAGCCCTACTTTCGGCAGGGAGGGAAGGTCCTAATCCTACGATCAACCCATGCCAACGATATTCAACAATCAACAGTCGAAACTTCTGTTCAGTGCATCAAAAAAGGCCCCGAACGAAAGATGCAATCAGTGATCCTCTGCGCTATGTCAAAAATTTAGCAGTAGTTGCAAAGAGAAATCATAAAAGAAATGAAGGGTTAATGATTAAGTATTTCACAGAAAGAGTGGGCATGCTTTGCTCATGTAACTGAGGGGAAAAAAAAAATAATAATAAAATATCATAAACGAGTTGTTAAAAACTTACAGATGACCGGTATTCAACTCTCACATTCTTAATAAAGAGTTAGATCTTAAATTATATAAATATTGATACTACATATTCAATGAGTAACTTTTAAGAAGAAATTAATGAACCCATGATAGGTAGTATCAAAGTTTATCTCTATCCGACTGTAACCTCTGTTTTAAGTATGAAATATTGAGAACTTCTGATTTTATTAGCTCAACGTGTATTTGAATATAGCTGAGGACATCAATAAATTCGGTAGGAAAAAATGTGACATATAAAAAATAATTTATTTTATAAAAAAAATAATAAAATTATTATAATAGACACATAAATAAATTATATTTTTAATTTTGTAGCTTATACGGTAAAAAAAATTAATTAATAAGCTAGATATTAATAGAAAGAACTGAGTCTGCTTTTCTTTTTTTTCTTTCTTTCTTCTTCTTCTTTTTTTTTTTATAAAAATAAAAATAAAAAAATTAACCGTGTCTGCATAATTATTCTCAAGGATGTGTTAGACCCGACCCGGTCCCAGATTGGCCCGAAACCAGCGTGATCTTCCGGACTGAATACTGGACCCAGTGGCCTGGATTTTATTATTATAGCCGAAGTCAAACTGTTGTTGGCACGGAATGTAAAAGAAGTTGTCAATTATTTTGTCAATGGTCATGGAATCGAACAGTAATTAAGGCGTTAAGTGAAACTAAACTCGGTACTCACAAAATTTGATTTTCTAGGAGAATGCAAAAAAGAGCGTAAAATATCAGAGAAACAGAGGATTTTGCATTTCTACACAAAATTTATTTCAGCGAACCTGGCTGGGGTTCGCCTGTGATTAGCATTGCACCTCCTCATATCTACCTCCCTCCCCATCTTCAATAGCCCTTTTTTTTTTTAAAAAAAAAATAGAAGTCTTTATATATATGGAGGCTGGCTGTGCTCTATGTGACAGGCGCCGACACACATATCAGCCAAGTGATAATTCCGAGAGTGGCTTTGGCTATTGGCTATTGGCTATTGGCAACTAGGGAGTGAGAACCCCATCAAAATGTCAAATCCTGTTCATTTCTTTTTTAATCCAAGATAGCCGTTTTAAGCCTGTTTTCATATTCCAAGCCCCCCCCCCCAAAATTATGTAACCTGGTTGAGTTTCAGGTAGTTGTCAGATGCCAATCACTCCCGTCATTTCAAAACCGACCACGTAATCCATAGATGAGAGACGTCCTTTTAACCTTCTGAAAGCAGGAAGTATTACAGTACAAGAAGCTTTCAGAGAGTATTTGTTTTAATTTCTGCATGCATTTTTTTTTTTTTTGAGCTTCGGCTGGCAGAGATTCAATCATGGAGGAGACATTTGTGCCATTCCGTGGAATCAAGAATGATCTTCGGGGAAGATTGATGTGTTACAAGCAAGACTGGATTGGTGGATTTAGAGCTGGCTCCAGGTTATTGATCTTTATCACAATTTCTCCATTGAGCGATCAAGGTCTTACAGAATTTTCTTGAGCATGTTGTTTCAACGTGCAGCTGCTCGTTAATTATTTACATGTTTCCGTCCCATTCTTTTATTATAAGCCCAATCCCTCCTTTACAGGCGACGCTTATGATGATTGTCCATAACATAAATTAATGTTCTTTTCAGGATTTTGGCTCCCACCACTTACATATTTTTTGCTTCAGCGATTCCAGTCATTTCATTCGGCGAACAACTCGAGAGAAACACTGGTATTGGACATAGACTGTGTAGAGAATTAACTATTATTTCTTTCCTTGACTGCCCTTTTACTCAACTCCTTGCTGCCTCACTTTCTTAATCACATGCATAAGAGAGGGGAGAAAAGGTTCGGAAAAAAAGACAGTAATATAAATTTTTTTTTACTGGAAATTTAAGTTTGACGCGGATATTTGTCTCGTAATTGCAGACGGAATATTGACAGCAGTTCAGACACTGGCATCAACTGCTGTCTGTGGTATCATCCACTCCATCATTGGAGGTCAACCATTGCTGATACTAGGAGTTGCGGAGCCTACTGTTATCATGTACACGTTTATGTTCAATTTTGCCAAGGAGAGACCCGATTTGGGCCGCAATCTGTTTCTGGCTTGGACAGGATGGTGAGCTAGCTAGCTGAATCCACTCCAACGTTCATGAACCACCACTAAAATTTGTCTTCTGGTTCACTGTCTTGACGGCTGCTAAAATTCTTCTGCAGGGTGTGCGTATGGACGGCACTCTTGCTGTTATTGCTGGCTATCTTAGGAGCTTGCTCCATTATTAACAGGTTTACCCGTTTGGCAGGAGAATTGTTTGGTCTACTAATCGCGATGCTTTTCATGCAGCAAGCTATTAAAGTAAGAGGAGTTGAAAGATTGCTATTTGAAATTTTAATGAATGGCTAGACTTTGGTGATATGCTGTCCATTCCCATCTGCCCCCATGGTGGATAAAAAGATGCAAACAATTAAACTTCTAAGATTGAAAATTAACGGTGATGGGGTTTTTTGTCTTGTCCAAAGGGACTTGTGGATGAGTTCCGCATTCCAAAACGGGAAGATCAAAAGCTGGTAGAATTCATGCCTTCGTGGAGGTTTGCCAATGGGATGTTTGCCTTGGTTCTGTCTTTTGGCCTCTTGCTTACTGCGCTAAGAAGCAGAAAGGCAAGGTCATGGCGGTATGGAACAGGTATGTATCAATTAATATGCAGATCAAGATTCAGATGTCTAAATTAAACGTATGAGTTGGCAAACTTTAAGGAGAAGAGAAAAAAAAAAAAGAAAAAAAAAATTGATTTTTCTTTATGACAGGTTGGCTTAGGAGCTTGATAGCAGACTACGGTGTGCCCCTCATGGTGCTGGTATGGACAGCTGTCTCCTACATACCTGCAGGCAGTATACCCGAAGGGATCCCTCGACGCCTTTTCAGCCCAAATCCTTGGTCGCCCGGTGCTTATGAGAATTGGACCGTCATTAAGGCATGTTTAATTTGTCTTCCAACAATTGCCTAATTCCTCAATTAGATTTAGCTCCGTATAATTACAAAGACTAAAATGAGTTCATTTAACCCGAAATATGACAGGACATGCTGGACGTTCCAGTTTCCTACATTATTGGAGCTTTCGTTCCTGCAACCATGATTGCGGTGCTTTACTATTTTGACCACAGCGTAGCATCTCAACTTGCTCAGCAGAAAGAGTTCAACCTCAGAAAGCCATCTTCTTACCATTATGACTTGCTTCTCTTGGGGTTTTTGGTATGCAATAGCACTATGAAACTCAGTTGAATTCTCCATTCCAGTATACACCCTTAATATGCGGCCTTATTGGAGTCCCTCCAGCAATAGCTCTTCTTACCATTATGACTTACTTCTTTTGAGATTTCTTTCCCTCCCCCACCCCCACCCCAAACATGGCTTTGAACTTTGGTATTCATGACTTCAGACCTTAATGTGCGGCCTTATTGGAGTCCCTCCAGCAAATGGAGTTATCCCACAGTCTCCAATGCACACAAAGAGTTTGGCTACCCTTAAATACCAGGTAATCCACCCTCAACCTGTATCTGAAGCAATCTATTTGCTATCTACATGTGATCCTCATAAAATGGACGAATTTTTACTTGACTCAATTTGTTTTCTTAAATTGCAGTTACTTCGTAATCGTCTTGTTGCAACAGCGCGCAAAAGTATAAGAAAGAATGCTAGCTTGGGGAAATTGTACGGAAATATGCAAGAAGTCTATCAACAAATGCAGACCCCATTGATCCACCAACAGCCTTCCCAGGTAGGGTTGCATCCTATATTATGAGTCTCTTGATTTACATTGAATCCAAATTTGATTCACTCAAAAGTAAGCGTGTTAAATACCTTTGACCAGGGTCTAAAGGAATTCAAAGAATCCACAATCCAAGCAGCTTCAAGCACAGGTCATATTGATGCCCCAATAGACGAAACAGTTTTTGACATTGAGAAGGAGATTGATGATCTATTGCCCGTAGAGGTGAAAGAAGAACGTCTCAGTAACTTGCTTCAAGCTGCAATGGTTGGTGGCTGCGTTGCTGCCATGCCCTTCCTCAAAAAGATTCCAACCTCAGTTCTTTGGGGATACTTCGCGTTCATGGCCATTGAAAGCTTACCCGGTAACCAATTCTGGGAAAGGATTTTACTTCTCTTCACTGCACCAAGCAGAAGATACAAGTAAGAAAGCAACCCTCCTTTACTTGCTTTATCTCCCAAATCAGGGATCAATTGACTAACATTTTTTGGCACTCTTTTCAGAGTCCTTGAGGAGTATCATGCCACTTTCGTTGAAACAGTGCCTTTCAAGACGATTGCAATTTTTACAATTTTCCAAACAGTTTACTTGCTCGTATGCTTTGGTCTCACTTGGATACCAATTGCCGGGGTCATGTTTCCGTTGATGATCATGCTATTGGTTCCAGTTAGACAATACTTCCTTCCCAAATTCTTCAAAGGTGCACACCTTCAGGACCTGGATGCAGCAGAATACGAGGAAGCACCAGCTCTACCATTCAATCTTGCAACAGTAAATTTCAGACTTCTTCCCAAGACCCACCAAGATTATTTCTATTTCTTTCATTTTGGCTTCCTATAATTTGTCTATTGTGTTTACAGGAGGCAGAGCTGGGCGCCGGGGCTATATATGCAGGGGACGGAGAGATCTTAGACGAAGTTATCACTCGAAGCCGTGGCGAGTTCAGGCACATCAGCAGTCCTAAAATCACAAGCTCCACTGCAACACCAGCACATGATCCTAAAACCCCTCAAAGCCCACGGCTTCTACGCAGTTACAGTCCTCGCATAAGTGAACTCAAAGGGGAGAGAAGTCCAAAGGCTAGCGCCAAAGGGCATACCAGTCCAAAGGCTGGAGAAACAAGATTGTCTAATCTAGGGAAGAGCCCTTCAAGTTCAGCACAAAGTTAGTGCTTTGTCTAGTATTAAGAAGCTGTATATGGCTTTTGCTTGCCCATTTCTCTTTTCAGTGTGTTCACTTTGTTTGGGATTGTTGTAAAAATCTTGCTTCCCTGCTTTTCTCCCTAGTAGAAGACTTGTGACATCAAAAAATAGACTTCTTGCTTAACAAATTATTCTAGTATATATTGTTCTTTCCATGGTAGTTAGTGCATTGTCTCCTTGGATAGCTGAAATAGGAAACTGATACCTCAAAAAATGTTGGCAAAATCTTAAGCCTTGTCCGGACCCCTATAGTCCAAGTCTTTCGTCATAACAAGTGGATGTATCGCTTATTGCTTTACTGGCAGCGCTTACAACTCGACCATATTGCTGTAGTTCTCTGTTGGTTATGAAAACAAGATCACAATTTGAGATTCCAAGTTGCAGCAGAAACTAAACAAGAAAACTGAAAAACAAGGGAGAGAGAGAGAGAGAGAGAGAGAGTTAAAAGATTTTCTAGAAATGGCTTGTCCAACTCGAAAAAACATTCAGTTTTGAGGTTGCTTTTGGCACCAGATGCAAGAAGTTGCTGGAGGTCTACATTTTGTCCAGGTGTCAACTTGATTGTTACTTGTAATCTTGCTGTCTTATTTGAATCTTTTTTTTTTTTAAATTTTATTTTGAAAGTGTTGCTGGCTGTAGCAAGACAGCATGCATGCATGTCTTAAGAAGTCCAAGAGTAGGTTTCTTGCTGGACCAAGCCAGTTATTTTCATTTAATGTAATTTGAATTTTTCAGAAACCTTTTATACCATTATAAGTTTCTTTTGTTTATATATATAACTTTTGAATAAAATAATCTTAGATCATTTTGATTCATGTGTTTTTACGGTGCAACACACCTGCATAAAAACTACTAAATCAGAATTCTCCAAAAACTTATGAATGAACAACTAATTTGGAGAATTGTGGAAATGACTGTATCATCTTTGTATTAGAAAACAATCAACGCCATAAATTAAAAATAAAAATAAATAATAATAATAATTGTGGATGGAATATATGGTCAGTACGATATTGCTAGTTCCCTAAAGACTTGGCTTTTCGTTGTGGGTGAGATCTTCATTACTCGTTACCCACTCAACTCCTATAAAGAATCCAGAAAAAGGGTCAACGCCTCAAGAAAAGTAAGAACTTGAACCACAAAATTTGCCAGCAAGAAAAGAGGTCTTGAAATGGTTTGTGAAGGAGAATGATGCTCTCCTTATTGGCTTTTATTGCAACTAATGGTAGAACCAAAGGCTTAGGACCTCTTTACTGGAAAGAGTGATCCGAGCTTGGTGGGCTCATTCCTTCATTCATGTCTCTGCTATCATGCTCTGAGGGTCCCTTTCTCGTGATTTCAGCCAATAAGCAACATAGTTATTTGACATCAACCATATCAAGCAAGAGTAAGATCACGAGACAGTGAAGAGTAACGATTTGACAGGTGAGTTGATAAAAATCTTAATGTATCCGAACGGACTACCAAACTCTCGTATCTTTGAAGAAAAAAAGTGAGATTTTAGGTTATATAAATAGTGATAGCGTACGTTCGAGTATTTTGTTTTTTGGGAAAAAAGGTGACAATATACTTTAAATCATTCTTCAATTGTTTGAGTTTGGGCCCAGTATCCATGTTCCCAGGCCCAAACGCCATCGACTGGTCTGCATGGTGTTTGGGTCTGGCACTCCGTTAGCCCAGTATCTTCCGATCCACCTATCTTACACCTGGAGTCTTGGACACTGAAAATTGAAACTAGGCTCATATCATGCAACCTCGATGAGGTCGCAGATTTATTCGTTCAAGTGCTGTAATTTACCTATTGCAGATTATTATTATTTTTGATGTTGATGATGATTGATTGATTGATTTTTTTTTTATATAATTTTTATTAATAAATAAAATAAATAATAATATTTGATTAGAATAATATTATTTATTATTTTTAATTATTAAAATGACTAATTACAACCTCTATTTATTATGAGAAAGAGAAAAAAAAAATATTTAAGCAGTTGAAAATATTTAAATTAAATATCATTTATCAATTTCTGTTACATCTATATAAAAAAAAAAAAAAAAGTAATTCAAACTGTTTTTTCTTCTTCTTCTTCTTTTAGTTACTTTTTAAATTAATTTTTTAACAAATATCTAACACTTTATGTTTTAAAAACTAAATAGCAATGAAACCCCATGTATAGCAAAATGGAACACCTTTTAAGTATCGAAATGATGAAAAATGTGTCTAACAACCACATCAAGATTTTGGTAAAGAGATAGAGACAAGACGATGCATGGTATCCAAGGGAGGGCCTGCTGCCATTGCATTATTGTGCTTAAGGAAGAGGGCTATTTCTGGACCACCAGTTTCAAGTTCTTGATGATTTTCCAAGCTTCGAACCTTCGTTTTCACCAACCACTTGGTTCCCGTCTTCCTCGTGACTTTTCTTGTTGAGAAGACTTTGTCAAAAATAAATAATTAAAAATACAAATATAAATTTCCAAGTACTTAATTAATTGAAAGACGTTTTACACGAATTTAAACTTTATTACTCAATATAATATTTCAAGTAACATGTTACATAAAAGCAGAAAACGAAAAATAAAGGAAGTACGTTAACGTTAGAGGCCTTCTTCACTAACATTTTAAAGCTCTCAAAAATATGCATGTGTGTGTACGTCGAAAATACAAATTTTATGATCGTATTTTAAGGGCTATTAATACATACATTGAGAAAGAGAAAGAGAAAGAGAAAGAGAAAAACAAAAAATTGCACCAAAAACATCGAAAATGCCTACATAAAAATACAACAACCTGGGAGACATAAGAAAGAATGTTTTGATGCAAACGATGCGGTTCATGTAACAGAAAACAAAGAAAAAGTTCAATCGCAGAAACAAAGCTAAAGGGTGAGATTGAGGTCTAAACCATGGTCCTCCTTGACCACTTGTTTCTTCTTCTCGTCTTTTAATCTCTTGTCGCACTTTGGTCCAGGTCCAGCAGGGCAGATCAGAGGAGGCTCGCGAAACTCAATCTCAGCCGTGAAATCCTCCCATGAGAAAGATGGGACCCAACTCGACTTCCCTCCTTCGTCATCAAGCCTTCTGATCTTCTTCTTGCTACTACTTTCCTTCTCATCCATTATTTCTCCTTTCCTCCGGTTCCGGACCTCGTGAAATCTTCTGATTAGCGAGAAAAACTCTTCCACCTTCCTCTCTTCTTCGCCATCGTAAACGTTTCCCTCGGCCTTTTCATTTTCCATGCTTATTAAGATTTAGACAGAAAAGAGGCAGAAATGAACGATGGGCTTCAAGATTCGAAGACCCTTTCCATTCTCACTGATGGGAACATCGCCCAAAACAATTCGTGTTGTGTTTGGTAATGTCTGAAAATAAAACCTGACGATGCGATTGGCATGTCCGTTCCAAAGCTTGGACTGGACACGGCAATTATATAAAGGAGCGTTCGGTTTGATCTTTTTGTTTTTTTGTTTTTCTTTGTTTTTTCACTGGGCGTAAGGACGAAAACGCCCAGCGGTTCAATTTTTATTTGGGCATTCTCTCCTCGTTTCCGTCGTCTCCGAAACGCATGTGCGCTGGCGTTTTTTCCAATGGCTTCCCAAGACAAGAAGACTATACTCGACTCGACTCTCGCTCTTTTGCTGGCGTCGGATAAGTGACGTCATGTTAGGTTCGTCTCAGCGAAACGTGGCTACCGTCATGATTCTCGGACGATATTAAAAGAACGGAAATGATAGCTGGCCGCAGAAAAGTCGACACGCCCAACACACGGGACCCATCTCGCTGACACATCATGACATCAAATAGAATAAAATAATTTTTTAAAAAAAATATTTTTCCACAAAATTTTCTTTTTAGCAAACCTAACCAATGTTCAAATGTTCAAGCAAATAAATTCAGATATGTGTGAGCATGAATAAATTAGTTTTTATGCATATTAAATGATTTTTTTTTTTTGCTGCCTAAAAACTAAATTTTAAAAAAATAATAATTTATTTTAATACGATGATGTCATATCTAAACCAATCTTACGTCAAATGGAGTTGTTTATGTGAGAGAACACCGTTGTGTGATTTTGCACATTAACTCTTTCTCTCTCTCTCTCTCTCTCTCTCTATACATATATATATATATATATATATATATAGTCTTCCGAGGTCATAAAGAAAAGAGAGAAAATGACAGAAGAGGTGGATTCGAAGTCTCTCGCCTATTTCTTTGACGTCAAGGTCAATCGTATTAAAGTATTGTAAATATATGGCTAAAAATTATTATAATGTGACATTTTTTTTTTTTAGGTTACCCTATTTTACTCATCACAAAACTCATATTTGTACAATAATTTTAATTTTAATATCAAATTGATATCGCTTAGTCCAACTCCGCTCATCTGAGCACCATAAGCATCAATCGGCCCACGATCATGATCAATGTACCTATCACTCCAGGGCGCACCAGTCACAAGGGTTTGGTCGACATTTACAGGTCTCGGCTTTAATATAATAAATAAATAAAAGAATTGTTGTTGTGTGGAATGATTAATTAGCAGCTTCATTGACCATCTGACATGGTAGGTTAATCGGCACACTTAATATTGTCAGAGGGCGTCTCTACACCTCTCATCCTCCACCATTATGCGTTTTCACTACCCATTAGTGAATCGATCCCCATTCTGTCATTGTCTCAAGCATATATCTAGCTCCCAATTTCGGCCAACACCATGACTCTGGGTTACAAACCAAGATACTGAATTGGGGCCCTGTGAGAATTTTCGGGCTGGAAGTTCACCAGGGCGTCCAGATCACAGAGGCAAGTGAAAACCTCCTCCTTACAAGTACAAAATGAAACTGTAGAAAAGGCAACTGCATAATTCATAGATATAGTTAAATATTGCTATTACAGTCGGTTTCCACTGCAACTTAAAAGGTCAGGATACTCATTTTTTAAGTCTTCACTGGACAGAAACTTCTCCTTCTGTTCTCTACAATGCAGCCGAGGTTCAACAATGATCAAAATTAATTATGGCGCAATAAATGACCGAAGATGCATAAGAAGAAAACATAGCCTAAATACTATGATCACTTGGCACGGCTCACTAGCTACTTTTCTACAGGAGCATATATTTGTGCAAGATGCAGACACCAACAACGAGAACTGCCTCATAGCCCAAGAAAGGTACACTGCTTTCTTGCATGCTCTGGAATTAGCTTTACTACCATCTCAACTGGCACCCCTTTCAGCTCTGACCAAAGAAGAGGGCATAAACAATAACAATCAGCATGCAATCAAGCGCAAAATTTGATTGCATTAAATTTTATTTAGATAATGATTCTTACCATGAGGCTTAAAATTGAAAAGTGGTGGAAGAAAACGCCCATTTGGTAATCTTGTGCTAGGGTCACGTAGCTCATCAAAGAAGGGATGTATCAAGGCCTCCAACTGCATTGAAGAATGAACAAATACATGGAACTACTAGACTGACAGAAGTGCAGCCAAAAATAAAATTGAAATTACTAATAATCCAGCCAATCTCATTTTCGTCGTCTACACAAACTTGCATTCTAATGGTGTAAAGCTCGATCTCCACAGAAAATCCTTTAAGGATATTTTCCTTTACATTTTTGAAAGATAGTGCATCTGAGATACGATTTCATCTCAGGATACATCATGAATAAATGGACGAAACAGGTCTGACTTGCATGATTCATATTAATCCCTGAAGGATCACTCATTGGCATGAACAAGTCTGATGAAAATGGCACAACACGTTTATCAATGGTACAAAGGGAATGTGGTGGGTTGAATGAAAGAAAAAGAATGCCAAGTTGTAAAAACTTTACTCACAGCCGTGCATCGAAGATTTGGAGAGTATTGCAAGAGTCTCGAGACGAGATCCACGGCTTCAGGGGGCATGCGTTTGTGGAATATCTGGTGATCAATAATATTTGTAAAGAATAGTTTAATAATTTACATTACTGGAAAGGCTTGTAGAAAGACAAAGGTGGAGCAATATGAATTGTACCTTGTGCCACGGGTGGGCTTTAATTTGTGGAAATTTAAACTCTGTGTAGTTAGGGTTCATACATTTAATTTCCTCCCGTGTTGGAGTGCCCAGAACCTGCACAAGGATGAACCAAATTGTTGAAGGGAATGAGAAAACACGAGAAACAAGAAGAAAAATAGAAAGATTGGAAATGCCAATCTCAACTAGGTCAGAAGAAATCTCCATTTGTCAATTATTAAAGCAATTAGACCTACATCTGACATGAAACATTAAGTCTTAACCATCAACCAAAAAAAGGATGCACTTAGAAATACAACTATCAGGACTCCCAAGTAATCTGTTATTAACAAAATACTGATTTATACAGAAAAATCTGGCACATCTTTTGATTGCACATTTCTGAAACAACTATTACCTTTATAATTTCCACGAGCTGGTCTACTCCACTTTCACCAGGGAACAAAGGCTAACATCAATTGAAATTATGTCAGTTTTATATAGAAGAAAATAAGTTCAGGTGGAATAACAAAATTAGTCATATGGAAGAAGCAATGCACCTGTCCAAGCAGTAATTCTGCCAGAACGCATCCAGCAGACCAGATGTCAATGGCTGTGGTGTACTCAGTGGCGCCAAAAATAAGTTCAGGTGCTCGATAATACCTGGAACATATGTAAGATATGTTTGGTTCTCCTTTCACCTGCAAGAGTTAAAAATCGGCCCAATAATTAAGCAGATATCCAGAATAACATGGCGCACTAATATTAACAGAAAGCAAAGATACATACCAAAACTTTTGCACTTCCAAAATCGCACAGTTTCAGCTGATGGGTATGTGGGTTGACCTAGTACAATGAAAAGTAACATTTTCACACCAAGGAGGAGCAAAATCAAGACAAGATGGTGACAAAAGGAAAAGATGGAAATGCATCATAAGTTTACAAGAGAAAACTATATATTTATCTTGTGAGGACATCTGACACAACCAGGTTTGTCAATTGTGAGATTAACCCACAATTTTTCCACATGATTGCAAAGAAAACAAATGTTTAAGGTACAAAGAAAACAAGAGGGAAAGCTATAAGTTTCATTTTAAACATACCAGAAGATTTTGAGGCTTTATATCTCTATGGCATACTCCAATACAATTATGGATGTACGCAAGTGCTCTACATATCTGCGGGAAATTAAAAAGACTAATAAGCTCACATTGAAAGACATGAGTTTCCAGAAATGGAATGTTAAAGATGCTACCAAAATGGCCAATAATTTTGACCCCAAATATGCAGCACATTAATAAATTAAGAAACTGCAGATCTCCTATGGGAAAAAATGGAGCATGTACAACTCATACCTGATAAAAATACAGTTTCACGTATATTAGTGGCACCCTCTGATTCATTTTATGGTAGTGCTTGACGACCCGGTGGACAGTCTCAGGAACATACTCAAGTACCAAGTTAAGATAAAGCTCATCCTTCTCCGTCGTCGAGAAGAAACAGTGTTTTAGAGAAACAACATTAGGATGGTCTAGAAGACGCATTGTTTGCAGCTCCCTGTTCTTATACCTCTTATCTCGTAGAACCTTTTTAATGGCAACAGTTTCCCCAGTCTCTAAGCACTTAGCCTGAATAAGAAATAAAATCAAAACAGAACATTGTTTTCTTGGTCAAATTGAAATCAAAGACAATACACAACATGCAAGACAGTAAATTAACATCCAAATTTAGAACTAAGAACCTACCTGGAATACTATCCCGAAAGATCCATTCCCAACTACACGCTCGGCCATGTAGCTTATTGTCTACAAGAATGGAGAAAGGTCTAAAGGTAAGTTGTGTGATAAGAGGATAAAAGCAACAGTGAAGTTCTATGTGATCATTCGGGTAACCATAAGGAGGCATAACCTGTTTAGGCTGGCCATTATTACCACCAATAGTCGTGACAATTATATGACCTGTCTCAGTTCCATTGCCATTGACAACAGTGGCTTCCATTTCCTGTAAACATTGAGCATCTTTGTTGGGACATGGTACTGAAACTTAGCATAAAATATCATAAACGAGTTGTTAAAAACTTAGCAGGTGACCAGTACTCAACTCTCACATTCTTAATAAAGAGTTATATCTTAGATTATATAAATGTTGGTACTACACACTTCAATGAGTACTTTTTAAGGAGAAGTTAATGACCCCGTGATAGGTACTGAAACCAGACAATCGATGCTAAACTATAGACAATAACTTAGATGCATGTAATGAAAGGAGAAGAAGTGAACCTTCTACCTTATCATCCCTAATTTTCATGTCATTCATCTCATCAGGCAACCTGTCAACACCAGCTGGATTCCCACTCAGATCTCGTAAACCCAACTTGGGTGCAACACTTACAGAAGCCATTTGCTTTTAAAAATAAAGGAGGAGTGATATCAACGAGGTCCCCTTAGCAAAACTCAGCTTCCACCTAAACAGAATTAACACATTACCTGCACGTAAGACCAAGATATCATGTTTCGCTTGGGAGAAAATAATTTGACAAAACAAGAGACCTTTCACGCTTATGAATCAACAAATTTGGAGTGCTCATATAAAACTGCAGTCTCGAAACTAATTAAAGATCTTATCTCTATTTTTTTTTTTTTTGGGGGGGGGGGGGACAATCTTCTACTTGGTAGATGGTGAGATCATCCATGTAAATTGTTACCGCCTCATTTTAAACAGATAAGCAATCCAAGCAACCCACGCCACAACATAGAGATAAATACTATAATAGGGCTTGTTAAGCTCTTGGTAATGGAGAAAAAAATTAAAAAACATGTATTCATTAAAATAGTAATTCCTTTAATTCAATTTAAGACGAAATTGACCAACAAGTAACAACAAAGCCTAGGTTTTGAAAAAACCTAAGTCAATCCATAACAAAATTCACAGAGTTTAACTTAATTGCATAGCCTAACAAGAAAGGCAAAATTTTGGCCAGATGGGTTTTCCTCTGCGCAGCCAAACAAACCAAAAAGTAAATAAATCAATCAAAGAAGATCCAAGAATGAAACCAACACATCAAATACCAACCAGAGACACCCAAAACAGTATTATAAAAATAGACGAAAGTGCAACCACAGGAAGGAGGAAAACCAAAAAGCCAAAAAAAAATACCCCAAAAAAATAATTAAAAAATAATAATAAAGATCCGCCAGACCTCAAACATTTTACACCTAGAGGAACATATTTTTCTCGAAAATCAGAAAAGCAATAAAGAGAAAGATCTAAGCAGCACAGATCAAGCAGATTTCCAACCATATAAACAAAACTAAATAAAACTCAAAACAAACTTAAACCCACCAAATAATAAAAAAAGAAGAAGAGAAAAAAAGGGGGGGTTGAACAGATAGAGATAGAAAGAGATAATAAAGCAAGGGAACTCACAGATCAAGTCAGCAATCCGCGGCTCTGAACAGAAAGCAGAAGCGGACTCATGAACTTATTGTAGACGGAAATTTTGGTGAAATACAAACAGGAAGCCGCTCCGCTATGGTTTCTGATTCTTTCACGGGAGAGATAGGAAAAATATAGAGAGAGAGAGAGAGAGAGCTGTCTCTTATACACATCTAGATGTGTATAAGAGACAGCAAACAGGAAGCCGCTCCGCTATGGTTTCTGATTCTTTCACGGGAGAGAGAGGAAAAATAGAGAGAGAGAGAGAGAGAGAGAGAGAAGAGAGTGTATGTGTGTGTACTTTACCTAAGCTTTCTTGGAATTGGAATGGCTTGTTTGTTGGGCCTTTTTGGTGGTACGATGGCGAGGATGGTGCATTTCTTGGCGGACACACACACACACACACACACACAGTCAAAACAAGGGAGCTAAAATATTTATTTATTTATTTCGTATAACTTTCACTTTTCCTCTTTTTGACCGTTCAGCCGAGACATGGACCCCACTATTCCAACTTTGAAACTTTTTCCTGTCTCTTTGAAGTTTGAACCTTAATATATACTACTGTGTGTTACCACCTTCCCTATCCCTTGTAAGGACGCCTTCTTATTCTTATTCTTATTCTTATTATTATTATTATTATTATTATTATTATTATTATTATTATTATTATTATTATTATTATTATTATTATTATTATTATTATTATTATTATAATATCATATTTAGAAACAAAAACAGACAACCAACCAAACAAACAAAAACAAGATTAATGTAAGATTCGCAGTCACTGCAATTTGGCACGTATTAAACATAAAATTACAAAGTGTTATAAATAAAATAAAGCTGTAAGTGGGTGATGTTGACTTTTTTTAAAACCTTTCGGAACCCACAATGTTGCCATTGTTTTGCCATTATTGCTAGAGCAAACAGAATTTGACCCGCCAAACTCATGTCTTGAAATTTTATAAAAAAATAAAATAAAATTGTGAGATTTTTAAGGAGTTGGCATATATTTTCTCTCTTTTTTATTTATTTTTTCTTTTTTTTTTCATTTTTAATGGCAATACCCACCTCTAGCTTTTGCTTGGAATTTGGAATTCGCAAAAGATTCCTGAAATTTCAGTCAACCTAACTTTATTCATGTGGGAGGAGGAGAGACGATTCCTTGAAACAAACAAACAAAGAAAAAGAAAACGAAGTATTTTTCCGAGTTGTTAAAAAAACATATGACACGGTGCAGTGCAGATTCAATGAGAACACTTTTTTAATTTTCCCAAGTCCACAACTGTCAAATACAATTTTAAAAGCCTTGTGGAGGTGAAATATTAACGGGCTCTGCTCAACTCTTTTGAACAATTCTCGCATTCCTTTTCGCTCGCTGGACACGTGTCACGGTCCCATGAAGGAAATATTGAAATCAGTTAATGTCCTATGTGCAATCCAACTCGACATTTATTTCATTTGCTCAAAGGCGAACAATAAATTTTTGTTTATTAAAAGAGAGAGAATAACGAAAAGACTCAGAACTTAGATTAATAAAACATTGCTTTGCAAAGTCTTTTTATTTTTTTTTTTTATAATCAAATGGAGCTTCAGCGGTCTGGGATTAGAAATTAATTTATTGAATCTCATCATACACAGCAAACGTAAGGGCCGGGTGACCATTTGAATTGGCAAAATGAGTAGCAGACTTTCAATTCCATGCCATGTGGTCGTGGAATATTGTGTGAAGTTAAATCGGTCCACTCTTGTGGGTGGAAGAAAAGTTGAGATCATGTTTCGGAAAAGAAGGGTCATTGAATTAATTAATATACGGCAAGAGAGATAGGAAAAGGGAATCAAAATTATATGGAGTTATATTATTGTTTAGATTTTAATATCATTTATCATTAAATTTCATCAAACAATTTAACATTTTCACATAATATCAAAATTTTTATTATTAAATATCAATTTTAACCTAATAAATTTTAATAACAAAAAATATAGTAAAATTTAATACTTTAACCTTACTTTATACTTAAAATTTTGTATTTATTTTTGACAGTCGTTATCAATTTGATGACTTCTAAAAGTTGAAACTTTAGACATGGTCATGTTATTTCAAAATAGACCCATAAAAAACTTTGAATTTATTCCTTCAAAACAAGAATGATCAACTCAACAGCATCATAAATTGAATTTATGTGTTTTTCTTCTTCTTCTTCTTTTTTTTTTTTTTTTTTTTTTTTTTTTGACTAGCACGTTTATAATTAGGACCCAATGGAGGGCGACCCAAAATTTAGACTTTAGAAATTTTTGGGGCCTTTAGTGTCTCGCCATCAAAGACTGCCCATAGCAATGGGCTGTTTCAATTGCAACAACGCTCACTAGCAGTCCAATAATGCATGCCTTGCTCGTTTGCCCCATTGGCTCCTCCCAAAGAAGAAGAAGAAGAAGATGATGATGATGATGATGAACACGAATTGTCTTCTGCAATTATTTTGGGCCACTGACTTTCTGAGCTTTACATAAAATAGCCCAATCGGAACTCGTCAGCTATTTATTTATGGTCGTATAACTAATAAGTAAGAAGGAAAAAAGAAAAAAAGAAGTCCCATTCTCTTTTTTATTCGAAAGGGAATGATTCCTTTATCACACCCAAATTAATTGACGAAAGCGAAGCATCACCAGACCATCACATCCAAGGCTCAAGCTACTGTCACGGGCCTCTATGATGCATTATTCCGTTGAGCACAACAAGCATGCCAATGCAATTCATGGGACGAAAAAGAGCCTATTGATTAAATCCAAAGTTAAACATTCGGCATGCTTATGTGTTTCCCTACCTACTGAACTTGTTACAAGTGATTATATCTGATTTATAAAGGGTAGAAACAGCTTGTTCACGTTATTTAAAATACAATTACAATAAAAATTTTCAATCCCATCTCACAAATATCCTCCATAAGATTGTTCTTTCCCTTTGGCCGGAGAATTTCCTACAATGTTGTATAGATTATTAAACGATTATATACATATTTTATTTTATTAATTTAATAAAAACATTACATAATAATTTAAAAATACATACACTAACTTAAATTACATGTTTTTTTTTTTTGTATAATTACAAACATTTAAATAAAAAAATATATATTCTATTTAATCTAATTAAATTTAACTATAAATACAATTATCTCGTAGTTTGAATTAATGTCTATACAGGTAATGATAAGGATGATTAGAGGGAATAATCTTAGTCAACAAAAATTTGCAGCAGTACTTATTTACTTAGAATTGAGGTCAATGTTGTTGACCAATTGGGGGAGAAGGGGTATTCCTAAGATGTCAAAATGGACAGGCGAGTTGGACCACCAAACGCACTCGCTCAAAAACAATAAAATAAAATCCAAATCCAATTTTTGTTTCTTTTTGAACTTAATCCAATTATTGTTCAAGGCTTGCAGCTAGGTGCATCTGGTTCAATATGTGGATGCACCAATTATCGTAATTTTTTATTTCTTAAAAAAAAAACCATTTTCTTGTTTTTTATTTATTAACAAATTTATTAAATTATAACCTATACAATGAATGTTTTTCTATTTGTATAAACCTTATATCTTATTTTAAAAATTAAAATTCAAAATAAAATTTAAAGTCTTTAATCATTGAAATGGTTTTCTTTTTTTGAACAAAATATTTTCTTCTTTAAAGTTTTGTACCAAAAATGAGAGTGCAATTAAGGCCCAATGCCTCTGCCAATTCACCAAAGCTCTGGGTCCAACCGAGGAAGTGGGTCACTTTCTAGCAAGACCAGTCTTTTATATATATATATATGAAAAAATTAATTAAATTATGAATTATATAATAAAATATTTTTTTTATCTTTTAAAATTCATGTCGTTTACCAAAATCGAAATTCAAAATTATCTTGTTTATCAATTAGAATTACAATTCATATTTAGTAAAATTTTGAGAAAAACAATCTTTTTTATTTGTAGGAATTAAAGTTTATATTTTTGTAAAACTGGAGATAAGTATGATTTAAAAGTCAATAATGGACTTCTTTCATATTTTTGACAAACGCACTAATTTTTCATCTCACAAGACAATATATTTTCAATCAAAAGTCACTGCCTAATCGAACGGCTTAAGATTCCTTATTCTATTTTGGAGTTCCTTAACCTGCGCAACCCTGTAATCTGCAATCATCGTCAGCCCAAACTATTGTGGTCCTAACGAGGAGACGTCCCCTACTCCGACCCTCACGAGCTCAAACCATTTCTATTGCAATTATAATTTAAGGAAAAAAAAAACACTTTGTTGGAAAAAGAACTTAGATATAATTAATAAAATAATATAAATATTATCAAAATAATGTTAAAAAATAAGTTAATGAAAAGAAAATAAAAATTAAAAAATTATTTTGTTAAAAATGTCTATTCATCAGGATTTATTATTATTATTATTATTATTATTTTGAAAAAAAGCGTTAGTTTTACGTGCTAAATGAAACCTACCCGCCATGATGGCCGATGTCAACAAAAAGAAATTATAAAAACCCATTTGAATCCCTTTCGCAAAAATAAAATTAAAAAGGTTTTTTTTTATTATTATTAAAAAAAGAACTACTTGAGTGCACCACTTCCTTCCGAAATTACCCTTCTAACGTTTTGCCATTTTCCTTTATATCCGCAAGGCAGCCTCCCCAAAGGTCAACTCAAAAGAAGGTGTGGGAAGGACGATACGGCCATTAAAAAAAAAAAAAAAAACTCATGCGTCAACCGGCGAACCTAAGCTTGTAAAATTTTTAAGTTTGCGTGTAGTGCAAAATCATAGCCGCCCATTTCATGCGGCTTTCCAACTCACACGTGTCCACCGAAACCAACATAATTATTAACTCAACTAGTCTAACGGCGTCATTTAAAACCCAGTTCAAAGCCCACCGCCACAAAGTTTTGATTATTTCAGCGGAGAACATAAAGTCATTAAGAGAGAAGAAAAAAGTCAGAAAGTGCGAGAAAATTCAGAAAGAAAGCTTAAGGAGAAAAAAGGAAGCTAAGAAAATATAGACAAGAAACAGATAGATACTTTCGTCGCAGTCGTCGCTGTTGGTGGTGGTGGGTTAGGTTGGAGCTCCAATCGTTGAGATTATTCAAAGAGAATTGACCGTGTGAGCTGTTGTTTGTTTTTGTTCTGTTGTTTGTGTTCGGTAATGAAAGTATGGTATCTGAAGCAGAAGTTGTGTGTCAACAGAGCGTATCCACAGCATTGGATGTTCAACACTTCGGTCAAGGGAGCGCTGTTAACGAGGTTGAAGAGGTTCTTACCATCTCACCTAGAGTTTCTGCCGATTTATCTGGTTCTCAAGTGGTGAATTTCTTGTTCCGTTCTTTCCCCCCCCTTTTTGGGTCTTTTTTTTAGTTTGTGGTTGTGTTATTTTGGGTTTTTTTTTTTGATGGGGTTTAAGGGTTTATGTTCTACTCAGATGGAATTGAGAAGCTGCAAGTTGCGACTGATTATTGTGTTGAATTTTGCATTAAAATGCTTAATTATTAGTTTAGATCAGGATTTTTGCTCGTTTATGAGCTTAATATCACTAGGGATGTGTCTTTGCTTGTGGGTTCATATGTGTTTCGTGCTTTTTTTTGGGGGGGGGGGTGCTTGATGAAATTGCAATTGTAATTGTTTACCCGAAAGTGATTGTCCACCGTTTGTTTGGGTCGCGAGAAAATGGTTGCAACTGTTAATTCTTTTTAATTTTATTATTATAATGGATCCTGTCCTAGATCCTTCATTAGACAGTTGAATTTTTAGACGATTGCTTATTGGAAGGAGAGAAAAAAAAAAAAACCAACCAACCATCATATAACTTATTGCTCTCTCAATTTAAGTGATTAGTTTCATCATCTTAGCCGTAAGTTGGGCACTGCAATAACAATTGACAACATCAAATGAAACGTAGGTATTTCCGTAAAAATTCACTGGATCTAAAGAATGGCAATGGTGTTCCAAGTTTCACAGACATTACTCCCACCCATATTCATAAAACTGCTATATATTTCAGATACAAAAGTGGTACTTTGAATATACAGACTTGTGTGTAGAAGAAATTTTTAAGAGATCTCACTAGAATACCTAACATGTGAGAGTAACTGATGTACCATTGAGGAAAGGCACATTGATAGCTATCTATAGTGTATGCCCCATATAAATCTTCCATACAAAAGAAGGCATTTCATGGCAGAACATGTAAGCACATTCTTTATTGGACTTTTGCACAGATCATGTTCAAGTTCTTGCATTTTACTGGAATTTCAAAATTTAGGAACAGAGACAATAGGCTAGACAAGAAAACCTAAAATACTTTTGTGCCCTTCTTGTAGGATGTTAAATCTGCTGGCAAACTTCCAGATGTAGCTCTTGAGTCTGTTGTTCGGCAATTTGTTCCAAGTATCCGTTCGGGTAGTTTTGCTGATATAGGGCCCCGAAGATACATGGAGGATGAGCACATACGGATAGATGATCTGTCTGCACACTTGGGCCTGCTCTTCACATTTCCCAAGCCAAGCGCATTCTATGGGGTAAATGTCGTTTAAGCTTATGATTGTTAGTATCATCAAAGTTGCTGATTTATGGGGTTTGTAATCAATTGCATTGGACGGACTTATTACAGGTTTTTGATGGTCATGGAGGACCTGAAGCTGCAGCTCATATTAGGAAAAATGTGCTGAGACTATTTTTTGAAGATGCTAACTTTCCCCAGAGGGATGATGTTGATAACCTCTTTGTAGAAGATGTTGAGAAATCCCTTTGGAAAGCATTTCTTCTGGCAGACCAAGCCTTGGCAGATGACTGCAGTGTAAGCAGTTCATCTGGAACAACTGCACTTACTGCTTTCATATTTGGAAGGTATGATAATGCTCTAGCAACCGAAAACTAGTGTCTTACATGGTTCCTGGTTCTGAATGGTCTACTTAAAGATAGGATGCAGGGATTTGGTTTCCTATGTTTTTATTTGCACATCCCTATTATTCTTATCAATACTTGAACAGGGCATAAAATACTTGATTTGGATATGATGTAACTTATACCTAAGAGGCCAGATTGGTTGTCATATGTATTTTTATGATGCCTTGAATATTGAAAATTTTGTGGAAACTAAACTTGGCATTGTTTAAATCTTTTGTTGCTGTGCTTTTGTAGTCTGTTTTTGGTGTATCAATGTTTTTGTTTCACTCTATTAATCCTGATTATTCCTCCTTATTTCAGGTTCTTAATGGTGGCCAATGCTGGGGACTGCAGGGCAGTTCTCTGTCGTAAAGGAGAGGCAATAGACATGTCTCAAGATCACAGACCGATTTATCCATCAGAGAGAAGGCGAGTTGAAGAATTGGGTGGGTATATTGAAGATGGATATCTTAATGGAGTTTTATCTGTTTCTCGAGCTCTTGGTGATTGGGACATGAAATTCCCTCGTGGTTCCCCTTCACCTCTTATTGCAGAGCCAGAGTTCCAGCAAATAGTTCTAACAGAGGATGATGAGTTTCTCATAATTGGTTGTGATGGCATTTGGGATGTTATGTCAAGTCAGCATGCCGTTAGCATTGTTCGCCATGGTTTGCGGCGGCACGATGACCCAGAGCAATGTGCAAGGGACCTTGTCATGGAAGCCTTGCGGCGCAACACCTTTGATAATCTCACAGTAATCATTGTGTGCTTCTCTTCTCTTGACCATCGGGAGCTATCACCATTGAGGCAACAGAGACAGAGGCGCTGCAGCCTGTCTGCAGAGGCCTTATGTAGCTTGAGGACCTTGTTGGAAGACGCTGCCAACTTCTGAATGTATATAGTACAATTTTTGGGTGGTGTATTCTCATTTCCAGGAGGGTAAAAGCTGTTTTCGGCTGCTCTAATTTGATGCGAGAAAGAGTAGCTGATAGTGTTGTAGGCATTGATTTTTCAAACAGCAACGGGGAGATTTAGAGTGTATGTACATATACCCAGCTAGACGGTGGTGGCTTATACGTCGATACAGGTGTACCTCAGCATGTAATTTGCATTGTTTTGACTGCCCCTTTAATGTGTCAATTCATAATTCGTGAAATATCCTCATTTTTGTTTTTTTTAGCATCTTCATCCCTATCTGTTGGTGGGACTTAATTGGCGACCAAATAAAATTCCTTTTCTCACCCAACTGCACCATCAGTAATCTGTGCCTCCGAGGATAAGCGTTGCATAGGCCGTCTGCTAGTTGGAAGCAATGCTTTCCTGCCGAGTCATATTACCTTCCTCTCGAGCAGGAGATGCCTTACATAGGGCATCCAAACACAAATCAAAATTAAGTGTCAATCCCTCATTTTCCAATAATCCTGAGGACAAATTCTGGCTATCCTTCTATTGTTCTTTGGGAAATAAATCATCAGAATAAAAATAATCTCCTTTAGATCAACTAATTGATCTCCAGAAACCAAAGTGAAATGTGCTTAAGACAATTATTACAGTTTAAAAAATGGGGAAAAAAAAAATCATTTCCTCCAGAAAGTCATATTAAAAAAAAATAAAAAAAAATTGCAAATTATTAATTATGAGGTTTGCTTACCCATGAGTCCATAGGATTTAGTTTGTCGAATAGGATTTCACAAATGTTGCAAATCTTTCCAAGCCACGCCCCAGTAATCTCTCGAGAAAAGGTTGCAGTGCCTGTATGAAAATAAACATAAGTTTAAAGGACTTATCATTTCACTTTACCGTAAGTGTAATGCACGTTATTATTAGATGAAACATTTCTCGTCCTAGCTCTTCATCACAAAATTCAGTGAGTATTTTTCTACTCATTGACTTTCTGTGCAAAGCAAATATGAGTATCATTTCAATCTAATCAAATAATAGATAATTCAAAGTTGGAAACTTACTGATGCTACTGGACTTAAGAGTTGAGGAACCTCATATGAAACAGTTAGCTGAAAGGAAAAAAGCAAAAATTGTAAGG
Source organism: Kandelia obovata (assembly GCA_021464305.1). Lineage (NCBI taxonomy): Eukaryota > Viridiplantae > Streptophyta > Magnoliopsida > Malpighiales > Rhizophoraceae > Kandelia > Kandelia obovata. Next base: position 4,078,741 of record CM038478.1, on the reverse strand, counting down.
GACTTGGCACAACTTGGAGCAGTGCAAGTGAAAAGGCGTGAATATTGATAAATAAGAGAAATTTTGGGCAATGAACATGGATGGCAACAGGCGATAAGTGAACTTTATATTCTATGAAAACAATATAAGTAGTTCATCATCTTGAGAATGGTGTATAGGAGGAACCTCACTTCTATCACACATGCTGAAGGACCCTTAGGAAAGAATCGAACAGCACCTCTGCCAAGCAACGGGTCAGCTAATTAGTGTTTGGCTAAAACATATGGCAAATAGACTGACATTATATATTTAGAAAGAATTCAGATTTATCCTCATACAATGTAACACGAAATTTTAATGAATTGAATCCTGAGAAGCTTTTAGCCCACTCTAGTCGTTACACCTTCAGATTGACTAAACATTGTGGTTCACCATTTCTGGTTCTGTTGTGATTGTTTAGAGCTCAAATTACAGATTGTGATAATAGATTTGATAAGGCCAATTGGTAATGTTAATCCACCTGAGACGACAAGATATGCTTCTTGATTGTACTGAGGTAACTAATCTTCATTCTTTGTTTTCTGATACATGCAGAGAAACTTCTTAAAGCTGAACCCGCAGAAAAGAACTTTTGCTAAGCCATCATCAACACAAGATGTACTACAAACTTCTCATAATCTCTGGTATGCTTGCAGAATTTTGTTGCAGAAAAAGCAGTCTAACATGCATTAACAGAGATTTAGGAAGATAATTTAACTGACTAAACATGTCTATAAGATTAGGAAATACAGTCCAACAGTCCAATAAAATTCCCCAAGCAACTTGCTTTACCACGTTAATTACCTGTTAGGAAGACCCTCCATAGATCTCCAATGAATCTTCTGATTAGGGATTGGCTGGAAGAAATTAAAAAAAAAAAACCCATCAAAGAAGAACATCCAATGATGACAAAGACAGCCAATTTGTACCAAAAGACAGCACACAAGGTGTTATCGCATGAAAAACAGATTACCTGCATGTTTCTAGCAAGCCAAGAAAACTCGAGATCACGACCAAATGCTTTATACTTAAGTGACCATCGCGACAGGTCAGGCTTGTCTTCCAGTATCTATTACATGGATAAATCATCAAAACATCAACTTCTTCGGAGATGCACAATATCTTATCTACATTTTCAACTGCGATCAAATCACAGACAAGATGGAGGCGCATACAAAGTAACCATTAACTACTACTCGAATGAATAAAAACAAACAAAGGGCATCGAAATAAAATGAAAACCTGTACAGAGGAAATGAAGGGCATCCAACGAGGAATAGATTCACGGTCAGAGTAACATTTATAAGCAACGGAACTAGGCACATCAATGTCCATCTTAACCCTGCATGCGCAAGATCACTCAATTTTGCTCAATCTTCCAATAATTTGCTATCTTGTACAATACGACGAATACCCAGTAAGCAAAAATCGTAGAAAAAAAAAAGAAAAGAAAAGAAAAAAAGATTATTTATCTTACGTGCAATCCTGCCATACCATGACAGGTGGAGAGAAGGGCTTGGAGCCGGTGAGAACAGGGATTCTACCGGAGCATCCGTATTGTACCCGAAGCACTACGACTTTGCGGACAGACAGAGGCTTGCATAGTAAGTGGATTGCATTACTGGAAAAATGGTGGGTGCTGAGACGAGCTGGGGATGGAACAAAGGAAATGGCTGTGGCAGCCATCTTTTTCTAAATTCCGACCCAGATAGAAGCAAGAGTCCGAAGAACTAAGACGGCTGGTCGAGTCCGTCTCTGCCTTTTTTAAATGTCTTCTAAACATGGACATTCGTTGTTATTTTCAACGCCAGAAATAATTTCTCTTTATATAATATATATATATATATATATATATATATATGTATATAAACAATAATAATAATAATAATAATAATAATAATAAATGATTAGAAAATGTATCAAACAGCTATCAAATTATTTTCATTTTGAGTGTGGGGCCCATCAACCCAGTCCTTGCCTCAAATCCAATCACAGGCTGCGGATAAAAACTTGTGCACCTGCAAGTATAACGACAAGCGAATCACAACGACGACGTTTCTTAAAGCATTCTTTTGTATTTTTGGCGAAACGAATTATAAAATAATTCTTTTTTTTTTACTCATATTAATTTCTTCAATGGGTTGTGCCTAGCCCTAGCCTGCTAAAAACAGCAAAACAAGGTATGCCTAGAATGGCTATATTTCCAAGGCCTGGGCTGGTTAGAGCCTCCCAGCACCTGGGCCGTATGGGGGAGGGGGGTTGGTTTCGGTTGATTGGATGAAACGATTTGCAGGATTTATAAACAAAACAAAGTAGTTCTTTACTGTTCATGTCACCGATTCTGCAGCCTGTCCAAACCTAATTGCCAAAAGCAAGTCCTCAGAAATTACATAGGCACCTGTAACATCTGACAGTAATCTGCCACGAGGAGTTAAAATAAAAGGGAAATTGCACCAGAAATGCAGCCTAGTTTTACGCCAGTGAAAGTGGCAAAAAGAAAGCTAATTGAATGGGGGTACTTGAATAGGAAGGTAATGAATTGTCATCTGTGGATTTGAGCAGTTTTAACCCCCCACCCCCTCACGGTGTTGTAGTATGCTGGCCAGTGATGATATTTTCATAATTGCTCATGATAATCCAGTGCAAGTTTGTAAGAAAAATACAAGACAACTAGAAATTTTTTTTTTTTTAACAAAATATCAATGACCTCCAGTTCAACGTACCAGAGTAATTAAAAAAACTGTCAAAATAGTAAAACATAATTTATGTTGAATACCCATTTCAAGAAATATAAGATAAAAGAAAATTTATATACTAATATTTAAAGAGTAACAAAAATATTTTTTTTTTTTTACCAATCACATTTCACTCTCGTTTTATATACAAATAAAATTAAATATATAAAAAAAAATTAATGTATAATTCTTATATTATTTTCTTCATACTTATATTGTTTATGTATTATTACCTAATAATGCTCTAGTATGAATAGTTGAAACTGAGATTGAAAAAGAAATTAATTAACAATAATTCTAATAAAATTCTATAGGGACAAAAACAATAGAGCATCATTACCCTGGAAGTGCGGCTCTATGCTTGTTGCCATCAAGGTGGGGCTCGAGAATACCGGATAGCCACAATAATGCGATCACGTGGGTATGCTTATGGAGATAACATAAAACTTAAACCGATCAATGTGTACTATTATATTCCCAATGATCAGCGGACACTTTTTTGACTCAAGAATTGTCCTCGTTTGAAGTTTTAAATCGAAAGTATTACTTGCATATTTGCAGTAGTTCCGCATATGATTGTGGTTAACTTCAGGAAACTCAAATCTATGATAAATAGTCATATAATATCACCTCGTTTGCATATGTTTAATGTAAGGAAGCATTAAGTTTAAAACAATTGACTTTAATTCTGAAGGAGAATGTGCGAACTTCTATAAACAGTTGAGACTTTAAATCTTTGAACATTGATAAAGCCCAAAATTTCGCCTGGTTCACATGATTGTTGAAGAAATAAAAAATCATTTGTAAAACCAACATTGTTTGAGAGCAGTCCGGTGAGCCTAAACATATATACGATACACAACACAAAGTTGATATTATAAAAAAGCAGATCCAAGAGCATCATTTGGGAATTTGAGCAAGTCCAACAAGGTAAAATAGGAACATTCGCCAATATGTCTAAGCCAAGGTAAGCTGTATCTTTCCAAGAATTTTCTTTTCTTTTCTTTTCTTTTCTTTTCTTTGTAATCGCATCCGCTTCTGGTGGGGTTTGATCTAAAAGTTTCCTGATTAAGCCAATATGCCCATGGTTGATCCTTCAGCAGGCTGGATGGCAAGGTCGCACTGATCACAGGAGCAGCTAGTGGAATCGGTGAGGCGGCCGCGAGATTATTTGTTGAGGAAGGAGCCATTGTTGTCATTGCCGACGTACAAGATGAACTGGGTCATAAAGTGATGGAATCATTGGGCTTAGACAGAGTTACTTATCTGCACTGCGATGTAAAAGATGAGAAGCAAGTTGAGGAAACAGTGAAATACACCTTGGAGAAATATGGAAAGCTTGATGTGCTATTTAGCAATGCGGGAATCATAGGACCATTAACAGGCATCCTGGAACTTGATATTGAAGGGTTTGACAACACCATGGCAACAAACGTGCGTGGCGTTGCGGCCACAATCAAGCATGCTGCCCGTGCCATGGTAGCTAAAAATATTCGCGGATCTATCATATGCACAGCCAGCGTTGCATCTTCGCTAGCCGGGACCGGACCACATGCTTATACTACATCGAAGCACGCTCTTGTAGGTCTAGTCAGAACGGCTTGCAGCGAGCTAGGGGCTCATGGGATTAGAGTCAATTGCATTTCTCCTTTTGGAGTGGCCACACCAATGTCTTGTACGGCTTACAATCTGCAGCCTGAGGAAGTTGAGGCTAACAGCTGTGCATTGGCTAACTTGAAGGGTATTGTGCTGAAAGCTAGTCATGTGGCAGAGGCTGCCCTGTTTCTAGCATCTGATGAATCGGCTTATATCAGTGGTCACAATTTGGCTGTTGACGGAGGCTTCACCGTGGTTAATCGATGTTTTTCGGCCATATGAACAAGTGTTATTCCGTTTGTCAAAGGCTTAGCATTGATCGTTTTGGTGGCCTGGAAGAAAGCCAGTTTCCCCGTGGTCCGATCCTTTTTTTGGGGCATAATTTGCCCCCCTCCCCCACTTTTTTTGAGTTGTGCTTCTCAAGGCATCTTTAGTCAAACCCCTTGTAACCAGCACTTCCCATGTGCTTTTCCTTGTAATCTGCTGTTTGTGTTTGACATATTACTTCTCTTCTTACCCGTAACTTTCATGTGGATTTGCCTCAAATCTTGTTTGCCTATGTCTTCGATTGCATGTTTGGTCCCACCTCCTTGCACTTCTTCCTTACGGCCCCGTCTCAGTTAGTGGAAGAAACAAAAGTGATTTTTCGATACCCGGACACGAGGAAATAATGAAAAGCCAAAAATTTTTCTATGGATGCTGAGCCATAAACTTAAAGCCAGCATTTCTCTATAAAATTATAGGCGCAGGTAGGTACATTCTGTTCACATTGAATGAACTCTTCCTAAAGCATTCGGCACAAAATTGATGCAACTGCCAGTATTCTCTATCAAGTGAATTAGTAAAACTGATTAGCAAGTGCTGACCAACTGGTGAATTATTCTTGCCCTCCCTGTGCATTGGCTCCATCATCTGCTGTACTATAAACAGGTACCAAAGTCCTTTCAACTAGAAGGTGCCATGGAAACCAGCTAAGAACAAAGTGTTTGCGCTAGCTAGGATTTTGCAGCCATAGCCCAATTCTTAATTAGCCAACAGCTATCATAATTCCACGTCCAAATGTGGCAATTGTATGCCTGGGGCAACAAGCTAATAAAAATGCCTGCCACCCGCCTTCAATGCCATTCTGTGCTGCATTATATTTGTACATAAGCCATAAATGCTATAGGATGCAAGTGATTACTAGCTTCGCCCTGTCTGAATAATTTTATGTCATTGGATGGGTAATTGAAATTAGGCCATATGCCGCATATCATCAAAGAGAATTGTAATTGTTATTTACTCTCAAACTTTGGTTTCATACCCAATAAAATAAAATAAATAATAATAAAATTGTGTTTAGATGTGAAAATTGTTTTCTTAATTGACAATAATTTTAAAAATAGAAGATCAAAATCTTCTTGTAAATATTAATTTTCATAGTCAAATTACATGCATGTTACTGTGTACATTATACCTTCTCAATACACATTTTTTCAGAACTTCCCTTTTACTAGTCTTTTTTTTTTTTTTTTTGGGGGGGGGGGGGCATAGATGTTTTTAGGGGGGATGTGCTGTCTCTTTTACACATCTAGATGTGTATAAGAGACAGAATTACATGCATGTTACTGTGTACATTATACCTTCTCATTCCACATTTTTTCAGACCTTCCCTTTTACTAGTCTTTTTTTTTTTTTTTTTGGGGGGGGGGGGGCATAGATGTTTTCAGAGGGTATGTGATTAAGATACACCATTAAGCTTGCCTCTGTTTCATTTCAATTCTCAGCTTTTGTTTGTGTCTGAATGTTGAAAGCTGCAATATTACGACCTTCTTCCTTGTTACTATATCCTTTTTCTCGCTATCGAAATCTATTGTTAAGAAATATCTTAATTGTCAAGCACGCAATTTGAGAACCCAACAGGCGTGCTGTTGCAATTTGCACGAGTCAGTGTTTCATTTAAGCTCGGCTTAGAGATAAACGAATGTCCAAATACAATGTCGCCAATTAAGTGTCCATGATTTGGAAATTTGAAAAAGGAAATCAGCTGATTTCTTGATTAATTAATTATGATACCCACGAGAACATTACAGCATTGTGTTGAATAATTTGCTCGAACTTCAAATTTAAAGTGATCTGGGTACTGGCATTGCACATTTCCTGTCAGATGCTTAATTACGTTAAATCTTCCTGAAAAAAGACAAAAACGAATATCCAAAATTATAGACCAATCAGGATTCAACCTTGCGGGCCTAGCTAGCCCAAAAGAAGCATTAAGCACAGTCTTCTGAGATTAATGAGACATCCCTATCATAAGTGGTTTACACAATCCAAGCAAATCGATTTTGTTACAAAGTTTAGCCATTTTTAAGCGTTTTTGGCCCCACAATTTTGGAAACGTCTATACCTTCCTCGTCTTATGCACAAGACACGATGCAGACAAAAAAAGTCAGCAAACCAAACGTTCAAACCCACCAGTCCTTTTGTATCAAACCACCAAACAAGTTTTAGACGATTGTAAACTTTAATTCATGTTGACCAATTGATATTATTGATCTCATTACCAGGCTGCTCTTAACCCTTTAGGAATTAGGTGGGCATTTTTTTCGTTAGTTACATCGTCACTGCCAATGGCACTGGTGGTATACTGGTACGATTTCGTTTGCTTTGGCATAGTGGTTGCGGCCTATGTTTGCTCCCTGTGGGTTCTTTGGAGGAGGGAACTTGCCACGAGATGCGAAGATAATACTACATACGAGAGCCTCCTGTTGGCTCGACCCGACATTGATGGGTTTGTTGAAGCTTTGCCAACAAATCATGTTGGTTCGTCCCAGTTGTGGACCAGCTGCTGGAAAGGGGTTCGTCCTGGATGGCTTCTCTGTACCCGTTTCATCTCCTTCTTGGTCATGGCTGGGTTCGTGTACTGGGATATCAATGATTGGGGTCCTCTTGTCTACGTTTACTACACCGAGTAAGATCCACTTTTCATTTTTTGCTTCACTTGAAATATCTCTCTCTCTCTCTCTCTCTCTCTCTCTATATATATATATATATATATATCATGCTTAATATTGCTTATTGCTACTGATCAGCAATAATCGTCTGAGTAAATTGATTATAAGATGTTTATTTCGTGAATTTAGAATTTTATGTTCCTCTTTCATGCTGTTCAGCGTGGAAAGTAGAAGATTTGACTTTCTGGTGAATGTTGTATCTTTTTCAATTTATTTAAACGACATGAAAGTTAGGTCTATTGTTGAACATATGAACGTTAGGTAGATTATCTTCAATCTCAGTCACATGAAAGATTAATATGAATAAAAAAAATTTTATGAGAAATGTTATGGATATTAAAATTTTTCCCTTCCTTTTGACCCAAATTGAAAAATTTTATTTCATCAGCTAATGTGGCGAGTCACATACACAAATTTCCAAGTACATGCATAGCAAGGCAAAAGGTTTCTTTCTTTGTTTTTTGTTTTTGTTGGTTTCAATGGAGGGTTAGAGACCCAAAGAAAACTAGACAACTACCATTCCAGGCAGGCTCACGCCCCCAATATCATCCAGCAAGATCTGATGAAATCTAGCGGGGGCTGGTCCAGGAAAAGTAATCGAGGAAACGGGTTGAGGAGAGAAGTTGCTAGCCAGTGAGCCTCTCTATAGACATGAGTAATTTGCACCACCCAACTACGCTGTAGAAGGCTTCTGCATTCGCGAACAATACTGATCAGAGAATGAGATTGTGGGACTCTTTTGGTAACAAGACCGAAAGCCACATGGAAATGAGATTCAAGGATGAGTCTCCGAAACTGAAGGAGTCCAGACACAGCTTAGGCCCTGGAGCATAGCCCATATTTTTGCTGCAACTGCTGTGGTAAAAGCCTACATTCTGCACAAACCCTCCTATCCAGGAACCCATCAAGGCAAAAGGTTTCTTTTCCTGTGGAGAAACAAAATAGGGCTCCTCCGCTCTTCTTGAACAACTCTGGAACCCATTCTTGGTCAATTCGGCCTTTAATGTTTTACCCATAGAGTGAGTCGCTCGAGATCAAATGCAGGCCCATTACTTCAAGTCGACGACCACCTGCGAGGTACTTGTACGACTGACCGGATTTCCCATCGGAGAACAATATACCGGCGCCTTGCCGCTCTCCCTCCTAACTCTCAATGCACCCCATTTTTATGGTATTTGGTCTTTGTCCCTGAAACGTGAAATTCAAACGGAAAGGTTATTTGGTTATTGGCTTCGATGGCAAGTGCAAGTTTGCGCTCGGATCATCATTGGGCCAACTTCGTTTATGCCTCTCTAGCAATCAAGAACGTGAAAGCGGGGCTACTTTTACTTCAATCACTTGCGGAGGCCGCATTGCAGATACCTACCTTCTGCTATAGAGTTGTTGCTTTCATTTGTTTGCCTCCCAATAAAATTTTCGTACTGGGTGATAGTGATAATACGAACTGCACTAAATAGGCAAAATCTAATCGTTTAAAGAGTTTGACAATGATGATCATTCTGATGCAACGGGTTTCATTCACATCCTTTCCGAACTTAAATAATTGAGGTATTATTGTATCTGCAGGTGGACATTCACATTGGTTATGGTCTATTTTGCGGTATGTTCTGCCTCCATAGCCCTTTCCTTTCTGGTTTATTAATCATTGAAGCAACAACTTAACTAGCTGGCTTTCACTCCTACTAGCTAGCAATGCAGATACATGCACGGAAGCTTTTTATGTCGGTAACATTTTTCTGTGCAGTTGGCGACTGTCACATCAGCATACGGATGTTGCGTTTCCCCTTCTTCCGAAAATGAGGTGTCTGTTGAGTTTTTGAAAAGGAATGCCGAAGAGAATGGGTCTGCAGCAGCCCATCTAAACTACAGAGACAAAGAAATAAGGGGTACAATTCAGTTGCAAAGTCGCTATGCTGAGGAGGCAATTCGACAAAGAGCTGGATTTTGGGGATATTTCATGCAAAGTGTGTACCAGGTTTGTTCATCTAATTACTTTTCCGTGCATCGTCACCTTATTTGTAGACCGGTATATCAAGTACGGTTCATTTCCACGTTGCCTTCTCGCAAGTATTTGCAATTTATATAAATTATTAAAACCCATGAACTCACGCATGTTATCTCTCTGTCTTAAACAGACCTGTGCAGGCGCAGTGATCCTGACAGATCTTGTATTTTGGTGTATAATAGTCCCATTTGGAACACAAATTGCACATCTTCGCTTGACTCTGGTGAGAATCAAGCACTTGTGATTGCCTAGTAGTCTATTGTTTTGGGATTTTAATAATGAGTTATGTAGTTAATACATTTCAGTTGATTAAAATATAAGTGAAAAAGTCTATAAATTTAATAATTTAAAACTTTGAATTGCAATGTAAGTGTTAAACTTACAATTTTGTTATTTTATTTAAAAGCTTTTATGGTTCAAAACATCAATGAGAGGAAGAACTTATGATAATGGGATCAAATTGAAATTCTTTCAGCCTACCATATTCTATATCTGGGACCAGAATGGAACTTTAGCTCAATATTTGTCGATATCTGCTTTGCAGTTGATGGGTTGCATACATGCTCTGAATGCTGGTTTCCTGCTGATAGACACGACTCTCAACAACCTCGTAAGTACTCTACCAAAAGCATCCGGAAACCTTCTTTTCTGCAGTTTTGAAGTCAACTAGTAATTAAGAGGTATATACAGTTTGATTGACGTTAAAAACCCTTTTCAACCAAAAAGCCATGACATTCTTCCTGATTACGAAGGAGGTGTCAAAAAGCTTTGGTAAAAAGAGGGCATAGGGGCTCGCAGTAGAACAACAATGTCCTTGGATTTCTCCGCTGCTCCATGCTTTAACAAGTTGTTTGTCTTGATTTCAGCCGTTTCCTTGGTTTCGGATTGCATATTTTGTGCAATGGAGCTGCATTTATGTTGTTTTCCAATGGGTGGTCCACGCCTGTGGTTTTACATGGTAAGCATTTTGCACTCCCTCTTTGAAGTCACTGGATAAGGAGACAATGTTTTCTCCAACTTTGGATCCCCTCCAAGGCCTATAACATAATTTTGAACCTATCGACAGGTGGCCATATCCATTCCTCGAACTTGATACACCGTGGGCTCCTTTGTGGTATATGTTTAATTCCACCTTTGTTTGCCTTTTATTGAATTTCAATCATAGCAAGTATGATAAAGACAAGACAATTACAACTTTCAAATGTGGACCTTTTTGCAGGTATTTTTCCCTGGCGGTGGTTCACATCCCCTGTTATGGGTTATATGCATTGATTGTCAAAGCCAAATATTCGATTATAGCCAAAAATTTCCCTCGTGCTTTCTTGTCCTTGAATAGGTAATACATACACGAGCTGGTTTTCGTTTTGACGGTTTGCTTGTACAACACGACCTGCATCGTTTGTTACTTTTTCTTTTTAGTCACCTTGTTTGTATTGAAGGAATCAATTCTTGTCGAGTATTGATACCCTTTACATCAGACCCACCATTCCAATGGCAAGTACTATGTAGTAAGTGCTGCATTTTTTGTTTTTCCCAAGATTTAAACGAGCTTTCCTCAGGGGCATCAGCATCCTAACAGAATGTTGAAAATGGGTTCGAATACCCTGAATGGGTTTATTATCCATCCTTGTATTTGCAATGTAGTAAACAAATTGCAAAAAGACATACAATGCGGTTGATTTTCAGATAGTTTGCAGCAATTAAAAACCTTGGTTGGCACGCAAAGGGTCCCAATGGTAGACCCAACAAAAACCCACAAATCTCCACTCCCCACATCTCTATTGATCGGTCAAATTTACTATCCTGAACTAATTAAAAGAAATGGGGAAATGCAATTCTCCTCCCAGTCAGTCAATTCAAAACAGCAAACGAAAGTGAATCAGAGGCATTCAAACAAGCCAAACCTGGCAAAACAGGTCCATCGAAACCCATGGCAAACAAAGAACATAGAAATAAACAAAATTGAAACATGTCTCATTAATCCCAACGTATCATAGTAATCAGTGCCAGTTGAAAGCAAACGGTCCGACCCTTCCCCCCCCCCCACACCAAAAAAAAAAGAAAAGATAAAAAAAAGAAAAAGAAGCCGTAGAAAACTCTTAACGAGACAATATCGAAATCAATCGCCGCCAGCTTTCTGGTAAACGTAGGTAAGGCCGCACTTACCACAGTAGTGCCTGTCAAAATGGTTGGCCATGAAGGTGCCGGCGCCGCACTCGGCATTGGGACACTCCTTCCGGAGCCTCTGGACTTTGCCGCTGTCGTCGACCTTGTAGAACTGGAGGACGGCGAGCTTGACCTTCTTCTTCTTGTGCTTGATCTTCTTGGGCTTGGTGTAAGTCTTCTTCTTCCTCTTCTTGGCGCCGCCCCTCAGGCGGAGCACCAGGTGCAGTGTCGACTCCTTCTGGATGTTGTAGTCGGCCAAGGTGCGGCCGTCCTCCAGCTGCTTTCCTGCGAAGATGAGCCGCTGCTGGTCCGGAGGAATGCCTTCCTTGTCTTGGATCTTGGCCTTCACATTGTCGATGGTGTCCGAAGACTCCACCTCCAGGGTTATGGTCTTCCCCGTTAGGGTTTTCACGAATATCTGCATCTTCTTGCTCTTGGCTCTTGCCGATTGGGGCTTGGAGGTGGAAGGAGCTTTTCGTATATACGAGGAGAATATTAGGGTTTTGTTTGGCACGTTGGTCGTTCGTCGAAATTACAAGTTTAGGCTTTCTTTATTTTTCTATTTAGGTATGGCACGTGGCTCGTGTTTATTGGTTGTTCGTCGCATTTTGGTTCGCGTTTAGTCAAAGCTCAAAAGCTTAGCACTTCGCCCTTAGCCCCACTAAGCCCAAAAAAGGCGCGCTCCGGCTGCTAGCGCGCCGGCCGTCGGCGGGGGTTCGAGAGCGAGAAATGGCGGAGAAGCGCTGCAAGTTCTGGCTGCCCAAGAAGAACCGATGCTGCGCTAATGCATCCCTCAGCGATTCTCAGTAAGCTAACGCTATTTTCTGTCTGCCTCCGTTCCTCTTCCTCTGTTGGACCTCTTATTTATGTGTGTTGGATTGTTAAAAAGGTTCTGCGGCAACCACAAGCCGAGGTCCGACGGGCAGTGGGTCCCGTGCCCAATCGACCAATCCCAGTAATTTAATTCTCCGTCTTTTCCTTTGATGGATATAACTATTCGCTGTCTCCTACAGTTCAATTCTTGTCTTTCTGTGGAGTCATTTCTGCAAAATTATTTTGCAGTTCTGTTTTAAGGGAGAATGTTGAAGCCCATGTTACAAGGTGCCCGTTGTTAAAACGAACGGAATCATTGTCTCTTCAGCCGTTTTACCAGAAGGGCATCAACGCTGGGGAAGAAGAAGAAGATGATGATGATGGTAACAAGAACATTAACTCTGAAATGAAGAGAAGTGCTGTATATGAAATGTCTGTACATGAATTCTATAGATTAATCGAAAAGATTGAATCGGTTCATGCTTCCATATGTGATGATCTGCGAGACTCTTTCGAGATAACAGAAGCTTGTAATATGTGGATTAACAGAGAAGTAGACAGGTAAGATAAACTGAAGTGTCAGTTTCTCTCTCTCTCTCTGTGTTTTTTTTTTTTATTGTTCTGGGTTTTGGATGATGACTTGCTTTTTGGCAGTAAACTACCATTTCAAGAAAAACATGTTGTGCAACAAGCTTCGATTCTGGGAAATTTGGAGGAGTTTGGGCTGCTAAAAAGTTCTTTTGGAAGAAACCATGAAGGGCTGAATGGAGATGATGGCAGTTGTGTGCCCGCAGTTGTTGAATTTGGAGCAGGGAGAGGGTACCTGACACAGATGCTAGCAGACTGTTATGGTGTCCAAAGGGTCTTCATGGTTGAGCGCAAGTCATACAAGCTTAAGGTTAGTTGGATTAAACTCTATTGCATTTTCATCTGGAGTCTGCTTGCTTGTAGTTGTAATTGTATAAAATCAAAGTTGGGCATGATAATTAGCTCTTGTAACTAATATATGTGATTCATGTAATGGTTTGTTCAATTCATTGTTACTTCTAGGCTGATCGATCTTTGCGACAGAAAGAGAGCTTGATATTAGAGCGCTTGAGGATTGATAGTAAGATTTTCCAAAATTCTGTTGTTAGAAGCAGTGTTTGCAACTCTAGTTCCTATGTTGATTTCTTCTCACTTACCAAATAAGTTTAGACTGCATACTGAGGTGCGCTTTTTAATGGACCAATATGTCCTGCAACATTCATCAAGATTTCCAGAACATACTATTCATGAGAAAAGCCTCTATGGACCTTTCTATCACTTGAAAAACTCACCTGTGCAGGTAAAGGTTCAGGGTATCGATTTGCTAGATATTCCTTGTAGATGAAAACACCCCACATTTCAAGGCTATATATGTATCCTGATTCCGGTATATGTGGACCACAATCTACATTGGAACTTGTTTTTTTTTTCCTTTTAATAAATCTATTTGAACGTTGGCACTGTTGTAGCTGTGCAATCAGCACTATTAGGTGCTAGCACTAATTGAATCCAAGTTCAAAGCAAATTTTCCTCCACTAAAAGCAAAGCTTCCTAGTGTCTAAGGACTAGCTTTGTAAGCCATTAGGAATTAGAACATTATTTCCTTCTCTTCATTTCTTTCCAGATTCAACTAAATAGTGTTCTGTCAGTGGTCTGCATAGGAATATGGTGCATAGAAGTAAAGTTTAGTCATAGCTTCTTTCTCAGACATTCTTCTGTGCCTATTAAGGCAGTACTCTTCTTCTCTATCTGTATGTTGATTTCTCCCAAACTTTGCTGATAATTCATTGACCAAACCTTTGAGTCATTTATTAGTTAAATCCATATGAAACCAGGTTACCACAGATTCATGAATATTGGCAATGCAATGTATGATGTTGTATCTAGAGAGGAAGGTACCCTTCAATTTATGTTTGGTGAAATTCAATTTTTGGCTATTGCAGTTGAAGATCTGAACTTGGATGCTGTTGAGCCTCTACAGGGAATTCCTTATCTGGCTATTGGTAAACATCTCTGTGGTCCTGCAACTGGTAAGCAGAATGTTTTTTATGGTTACTTTTCCCCAAGTCTCGTGCTTTTGGTTAAATTATTTATCATTTGAATTGTTGCACTGAACATTTTATTTGTCTTCTATCCAATTTCTTTGTTTCTCTTTTTGCTGCAGATTTGACTCTGAGATGTTGCCTGTCCAAACCATGCAACAGTTCCCTTAAAGGCCTTGCTGTAGCAACATGCTGCCATCATCTTTGCCAATGGAAACACTACATAAGTAAGCAAAGAATCTCCAGGCATTTATATCCTGAGCATGTGCATGCATCCGTCATTGTGAGCTGACCTCATAGTTCTGGCCCTGAGCAGATAAAAATTTCATGTTGAATTTGGGGATCACGAAGGAAGAATTTCATGCAATTACATGGTTTACCAGCTGGGCAGTGGATGCTGATCATGGTTCAGATCTTTCTGGTGTTACAGATTGCAGAATGCATCTGAATTCCAGGTACTTTCTTCAACTTTTGTTTACATTAATGCTTCCTTATTTCCCATTCATACCCTTGAAATCTGAAGGAGCGGCAATTGTGCTTTTGACATCAGGAACTCCTGGTTTACACATTGTGCTTTTCATTGTTTTATTTACAATTTCTCCATTGAGTGTATCCCTTTGGCTTGCTGTTAACAGTGAAGAGGACCAGGAACAAAGCGTGGGGCATGATAATCCCGTTGAAGACATCATAAGGAACGTGAAAGCAGTTGAAAGGGCTGCATTGGGTTTTAAGTGTAAGCGGATCATTGACATTGGAAGGTTGATGTGGGCAAAAGAGCATGGATTAGATGCAAAGCTTGTTAAGTATGTCCCATCGAGCATCTCACCTGAGAACCATTTACTGGTTGCCAAACGTGCTGTCTCTTGTTAGGATCTGGTTTTACATCTTTGTCAACTTGCAACTGCAAACTGTTTGCCATACCTGTTTTACTTTTCCAGTTGAACACAGGTAGAAGTCACTGATATCAATAGGCAATACGAAGCACCATTGGTTCATTGGTTCACTGAAATCAGAAGACGATTGAAACAGAAAAGCCAGTGGCCAAGCCCAAAAAAGAAAACATAGAGAGAGAGAGAGAATTCAACCAATGGAACAAGTCATTTTTAGACTTGAAACGTCTAAGCAATGATTGAAGGACAAATGATATTGCCATGAGCCTAAAGACTCAACACAGAAAGACAAACCTCTCATTGTTGGACTTGCTGGGCAAAACCGCCCAAATACAAACCAACCTGTTTGACAAACTCTTGAAACAACCTGATATGTAATTCTACCCAGCTAACCCGCCATGGAAATGCCTCGCATTATTTCACGTAGAAGTTCACCCAATTTCACATTTAAGTAGTGAAATTCATCTGTTGCATTTGAGCCTCCTGCTGGTTGGGATGGTAAATAATCAAGACCGAAACAGATAAAACGACACAGTTCGGCTCAACAGTTGGGAGTTCAAATACTGGAGAGCCCGACAAGAAAAGGGCCTGATTAAGTAGTGACCACAAGCTCGCGGGTAAAGACAACACTATGAAGCAATGGTATGGCGAAATTCTCAAATCTTTATCTAATAAGTATTGGTCTTGAGACTCCCACCAGCGGGGATAGCTCAGTTGGGAGAGCGTCAGACTGAAGATCTGAAGGTCGCGTGTTCGATCCACGCTCACCGCACATTTCTGTTTTGTTATTATCCCATCGGACCGACAAAGAAATGCATGGCCTGGTCCCACTGACTCGAAGTGGTCCTTACAATTATCATAATGGGACGAAAATGAAATAATGGTACTCATCAACATCAGACACGCTAGGCTAGTAAAACTTCGTTCAAACACACACTATTTGGGTCCGTATGTCACTCTCTGAGTGTGGGGAGTAATTAAACAAAAAATGTGAAGCCCTTTTCTTTCCCCTTTTAGACTTGGTTGAATTGCAATGTAATGTTTTGGATCTTCTAATGATTTCGTTTTCCCTCTGCTTAATGCTCTTTAGGCCCACATGCCCTATGATATGATTGCTGAGAAGTCACCCACTACCCACTAAACCTCCGAAGACAGGCACGGGTTACCCCCGGCTTTTGTGGGGAAGGTCTGGTCGTATGCAATAATTGCTTTGCCTCCGTCAGCACCTTATGCAGTAATATGATCTCACGAACAAATCATAAAAATGCACTGTGCGAATAAAAGAAAATTATTCGTTAAATATATTTATGGAAAGCTGGACTTGTGGTGCATATGTTTATAGATACAGATGTTTCACCTCACTAAGAATATTACATGTGGAAGCTAGAAGTCAATTTCAGTGGATATCTTAATTTTTAAGGCCTGGTAATGGTTGGTCGCCAGCTAAAACCACATGACCTCCAAGCAAACCTTGAAAGAAGACTTGCAACAATTTGGACTTGTCCAAGAAGACTTTCAAGTCTCGACTCACCATCCCAAAACCCAAAGCACTATCATCTGACCAAATTTGACTAAAAAAAAAAAAAAAAATCTCATTTGGTGATTTTTAGATGGCGCCTTGGGAAGAGAGATGAACTTGGAATAGAATGAAGATTGAAACGTAATGGGAACGATGGATAAGCCTTCTAGTGCACGGAGAAAAGGCCTTGGGACGTCCGAAAGGATGTTTCCTAGCTTTTAGCTCCAATGCATTTGGTGAGAATGGCTGCTAAGCTTTAAAAACTCTGAAGATGGAGGGGTGAGAGAGATCAGAAACTTGAGTATCTCGAAAAATCTTCAAATGAAGGGTCCCTTTAGGTTCCTAGCAATTTTTTCCCCCCTGTTTTGTCCATTTTAATGAATTTTCAAAATATTCCAAGATTTTTTTTTCTTTGGTTGTTGGTCTTTAGATAATTTTAATATTTTTCATGGATTTTCAGGTTTTAGACTTTCCTAATGAACTTGCTCTCTCTGCCCACAACAAAACCCTTATTGCACATGAACTAAAGGCGTAATCCTAGGTCAAACCTAAAGGAATTCTAATTCAAGTTATTTGTTACAATTTCTTTTTCGGTATAATAAATTTATCATCTTAAATTACATATATTTATTTTTTTTATTTTAGTGGGAACGATTTGAAATTTTTATTTTATTTTATATATAATATTAAATTAACTTAAATTACTCTTTAAGAGAATTAAATTATTAATTGGCGTCAAAAGAAAAATAAAATAAAGATGATATTGGATGAGTTTTAAAATGAAAGAATAAAAGATTAAACTCTAATGCAATTATCTAATGTATTAAATAAAAACATTTATACATAATTTAATTAACCATTTTGTGAATTATAATTCGAAATAAGAAATTTTAACTTAAATTAACAATATGTTGCTATGGTTAGAAATTAGGATTTTCCTCTTTATCTAATTATGGTAGGCATAAAAAGTTGCAAGTAAAATATAATTTATTGAATGTTATTTATTTATAATTTTATATTACATAATTTTTTTTAATAAATTTTATTTATTATATAATATAACATCATAAATAAGTTACAAAAAGAAATCAAAATAGATATCCGATTATTAAATTAATTAGTTGGATTTGCCCCTTTTAATCATGAGGTTTTTGTTTTTTTAATGTCGAATGTCTTTTTAAAGAAACTTGAATTTTCATCACACTTGATCATTGCCATTGGTGACTATATTGAAAACGCGAAGAGTGGCAAAATGGGCGTCGTTTTATCACCGCAAAACGCGAAATCTCGGTCGTTTTTCAACCCCATCAAGCTGCCTTACCACTGGCGAAGCAAAGGCATCGACGGGTGACCGGCCCCTCCCGGTGAAAAATAAAAGTGGGAATCAAGCAATTATTCTTTTACCTAAAATAATAATAATAAAATAAATAAATAACCCTGAAAGTGTCACTTTCCAAAAAACCGTCGTTCAATTTCATCCTCTCAAATCCCGAGATCCAACGGCTATCCTTTGTCACCTATCGAACCAACATCAAGTCCTAACCGCCCCGTCCGGCGCCCAGTTGAAGGAGGCCGTTGGTTGGTCTATAAATCGAATGCTCTGACACCGAGAATCCTCGCCTTGTCCTTTGGGTTCCGTTTGTTTGGGAGGTCTGGTAAGAGAAGCAAACACAGTTCAGAGACACACAGAGTTCAATATCCGACTCTAAGTCTAAGGCACCTATATCTCTGTAGCCTTTCTCTTGCATTATCTTCGTTTGTTTCATGTCGTTGTCGGCCGGTTGTCCCTAAATTCTTATTGTTGTAACTATTAAAGTGAATCTCACGATTGGTTATCAGTGAGTTCCCATTTGTTATTTTTTGTGTGTGCGCGTGCGTGTGTTTCTTTTTTCCTTTTTTCTTTTTTATTATTTTTTTGTCTACTTGGCTCATATACTTGCGGATCTGGGAGTTTCGGGGTATTATTTTATGTACTGAGTTAAAGTCCTTTGTGAGTATGTTTAGCTTTGTGTGTTTGTGTGCTTGTTCATTTAGCATGATTTTCGTTCTTTTCAGCAACTCGTCTTGGGGGCACTTACAGATCTATGAATTATGTGGAGCTTCTGATGTCCAAGTTATGACTTCGTCGTTAATGTTGCTGTCCATTAGAAGCTTACTGTGCTTGAGCCTGATGTATTCTGTGTGAAACACGTAGAATTTGAGTAGAGTATAGCAGATCTGGTGATTGATTGTCCTTCCATGTGTTACATATTGAATTAGACTAATCAGTAAGGTTGGATAGGAGAACATAATCCTCCTGTGGCTGCAATTTTGTGCGAATCTGGTTGTTCTGTATTTGCATTTGTCAATCTCTTAAAATTGTAGTTAAATGCTTTCTGGGGTACAGCTGGAATAGAAAGCTCCCAATTGGAATTTGTAGGTGGGGGCCCTTTTTTGTTCTGTCTCTTCACATGCCCCCTTCTTTAATTGCTGATTACTTGTTAGGCTTGCATCTTACTATTGGGAGATCAATTATTGGGTTAGATTCTGGTCCTGACTTAATAGGATTCCAATGCTCAAGGAACTTGTATTCCTTTATCCTCTCTGTTATTGCTCCTTTGGGATTCTACACTTTTGATAAATCATAGAGGCATAATACCTTCAACAGATTCTCCAATTCTGTATACTCTTCATGTAAAATGTGAAGAAATTTCGTTTATTTCGCTTATACGATTGCTTTTATTTCTGACTCTTTTATACTCTCATCGCATCTATGGCCTTTCTTCTTGGCACACTAAACAAGCTTGGTTTTCCAATATCTGCTAGCTTATAAATATGTCCCTTTTGTCTTTGTGATATGCAGCTCTAGCAAATGGAGACGTTTCTATTCACCTCCGAGTCAGTGAATGAGGGCCACCCTGACAAACTCTGCGACCAGATCTCTGATGCAGTGCTTGATGCTTGCCTTGAACAAGACCCTGATAGTAAGGTTGCCTGTGAGACATGCACTAAGACGAACTTGGTCATGGTTTTTGGTGAGATTACCACCAAGGCCAAGGTAGACTACGAGAAGATAGTTCGTGATACATGCCGTCATGTTGGCTTTGTTTCTGATGATGTTGGCCTGGATGCTGACCATTGCAAGGTCCTGGTCAACATTGAGCAACAGAGCCCTGATATTGCACAGGGCGTCCACGGCCATTTCACAAAGCGCCCAGAAGAAATTGGTGCGGGTGACCAGGGTCACATGTTTGGTTATGCCACAGATGAGACCCCCGAGTACATGCCTTTGAGCCATGTCCTTGCTACCAAGCTCGGGGCTCGCCTCACTGAGGTTAGGAAGAATGGCACCTGCCCCTGGCTCAGACCTGATGGGAAGACTCAGGTCACTGTTGAGTACTACAACGACAATGGGGCCATGGTCCCAGTCTGCGTCCACACCGTCCTCATTTCCACCCAGCATGATGAGACAGTGACAAATGATGAAATTGCCGCTGACCTCAAGGAGCATGTCATCAAGCCTGTCATCCCTGAGAAGTACCTTGATGAGAAGACCATCTTCCACCTTAACCCATCAGGCCGTTTTGTCATTGGTGGTCCTCATGGTGATGCAGGGCTCACCGGACGCAAAATCATTATTGACACCTATGGTGGGTGGGGAGCTCATGGGGGGGGTGCTTTCTCTGGCAAGGATCCAACCAAGGTGGACAGAAGTGGCGCCTATATTGTTAGGCAGGCTGCCAAGAGTATTGTAGCAAATGGTCTCGCTCGCAGGTGCATCGTACAGGTTTCATATGCCATTGGTGTGCCTGAGCCCTTGTCAGTGTTTGTTGACACATATGGAACTGGAAAGATCCCTGACAAAGAAATCCTCAACATTGTAAAGGAAAACTTTGACTTTAGGCCCGGAATGATTACCATCAACCTGGATCTCAAGAGGGGTGGCAATGGCAGGTTCTTGAAGACAGCTGCTTATGGACACTTTGGAAGGGACCAGCCAGACTTCACTTGGGAGGTTGTCAAGCCACTTAAGTGGGAGAAGACTCAAGCTTAATATGGCTTTATCAATACTCTCACTGCTATTGAATGTTTGCTGTGCCGGTAGTTGAATAATTGGGTTTGTTTTCTTGCTGCTGCCGACTATTTAATCATACAGGAGGAATCTTCTTCAATTTCTTCTTCCCCCCCCCCATCCCTCTCTTCCTCTTTTTTTTTTTTTTTCCTTTTGTGATTTTCTATTTACCATAGTGTCAGTTGAAGAAAATGCATTAAATTTCAGCTGTAATTGATGGCACTGCAAGTATTGAGCTGCTTTATGATAGCTTGCGTAGCAAGGCTGCAGAGCAGTAGCCAAAAAAGTCGTATGTGGTTATTGCAGCAAAATATATTATTTCTCTCTCTCCTCTCTCTCTCACACACCCACACACACTCACACAGACATTAAAATTTTCTATGCCTGCACTATGCGTGGCAGTTACGGTAGTTTGTTATTGTAGGAATGATGGTTATGTTCCGATTTTTAATGTCAAATCGTTGGCTCAGGTTTGCAAATTACGATATAGTTGGAACTGGGGAGTGAAGTGGAAGCAACTTGTTTCTGTTTGCTTCTCTGCTTTGCAAGGGACAAGGGGCTTTAAACTGAAATGAATGGGAGAAAATAATGTGGATAGAGATACTCATTAATCGAGTTTTATGTCATTCATCTAGTAACACGATTGTAAGTCATAATAAATTCAAGACCCTTTTAACAAGAACATAGCTTTTCCAATCGAACTATTTGTAACAGTTAAGCAAAGAGGTAGAATTTCTATCTCTAGGTGTCTCCTACCTCGCATTAGGGGAGACAGCAACAGCTGCCAAAAACTTAAATCAAAACCAATCAGTGGAAATCACACATGACTAAGTTCCCATTTGTTTCACCAAAAAAAACAAAAAAATCCAGAAAATATTTGTTTTAGTTTCCAGTTCTAAAAACTGTAAGTCATTTTCCACCGCTTAGGCATACAAGAAGGCGCTAATGGAGGGAGAGAGAGAGAGAGGGATTTCCTTTTTTGTTTTTTTTTTTGAGGTTAATGAGGTTTTCAATGTAAAATAATGGAAAGACATGAAAATTTTTCCAGTGCAGGTTCTTTCATTAACTACAGGGCTGACCTTACTTCGCCAGCATTGCGACATCTGTAACTCTGCCAGTTGGTGTACCAGAAATTGCCACTTAAACTATGACCAATGGATATAGCTCAAAGTGCTTTCATTTTTGCATCTTTTCTTAAAGTCCAAAAGAATAACAAGTAAGCATCCGCTAGAGATAATGCAAAATGGCCACGCAATGAATTCTACGCTTGCCGCTCTTTCTGATGAAAAGACAAAAAAATGATTTACTCTGTGCGCCTATTGGAGGGTAAAAAACAAAAAAAAAAAAAAAAAAAACTGAAACAGCGGAAATAAAACTCTGTTGAACCCAACAACAAATTAGAACTAGGTCAGCATTCTAGAAACTTAATTTTGAAGTAATGAATATTCTTCTATCAATTATTATTATTATTTTTTTAAAAAAGATAATGAATATTCTTTTTGGTTTTCACTGTCCACTGTCTAATACGTGTGTATCCTCTTACTGGTGAGAAAAGAAAAAGATATAGGAGCAGATAAGCTTTAAAAACAAGCATCCATACATAAATCTCTACACGAGTCACATAAAAGAACATAATGTATTGGGGTAACCTAATAACCCCTTCTAGAAATATTGCCACATGGGCAATCTTGGAGTGCCAAAAATGAAAGGAAATTACAAGCCTGCAACATGGATGTTTACAAGTCCAGCAACAGAACAGAACAGAAACTCAAACTTGTTTAGTTTTGGACCATCTCGACAAAGAGTCGCATGCATTCTAGTAAGCTTAATGCACATAAGAAGATCATTTTTGAACTTGACTGTGTTACATTAATTATTTCCGTAAATTTCCATTGCTTCCCAGCCATATTTGGTGGTAGGATCTTGCATTGGGGATGATTAAGAGGAAAAAAGAAAAAACAAAACAAAACAGAAAAGGGGAAATTTCTAGCCAAGTAATGCCTGTTCGCTATTTGATGCAGGGAGAAAGAACATGTCAAAAGAAACTTCGAGTTCCAAAGAAACATGGGCTTCAATTTTTGCCTAAGCCCATAACCTATCCAGTACGTCATGTCAACCAAGAAGCTGTTAGGCCTAACATTAAAATGAAATATGACTTCCTCAACATGCTACCGTGGCATGGCATCCAATGCTACGTTCAGCCAACGGGCCATTCTTTACTCTTAATAGGTGAAGCTGGAAGCGAAACTGGAAGAATCAGTGCAGTTATACATACACTAATGCTATTTGTCCCACTGATTATTAGTGTTACTGCTGAAAAATACACTTTAGCAAAGTGAATAAATACGTCACCAAGTAGCTGAATTTGAAACATTAGTCTAAAACGCCGGTTACATGGAGAAGATTAACTTTACAGTATAGAGACACATACAAAATAATACAAACACGACCTGTAATACGTCATTTAGTTGGAAGTTAATGGACCTCAGCTTGTTCCGTAGTCCAACAATTCCCACCTGAAGGGATTTGTCACGTACACAACCTCTGGCGAACTCTTGAAAAAGAGAGCCACGCAGACACAAACAGCTGCAATGGCCACCATTGACAACATTGCAGGCCTATACAAGAGAGACCTGGGGGTAATTCCATAAGCAAGCTTCTGATGGCAACGTTTGCACTGATGTTGAGTAGGTCTCAATGTTGTCCGTCCAATCTCGATGCTGGAGGTCAATCCTTCAGTTTGCTTCTGGCTAATGTCGCTGTCTGAATAAGTTCCAGGAATGTCAAGTGCCACGTGTCCCACAGATGGTCTCTTGTTAATCTTCTTCTGTACCAAGTGAATGTATGAGTAGTGGCCACGCAACCGTGCATAATCTTCAGGTGTGAAGCCTGTGCTATCACGGGCATTCCTCCATGCTTCAATTCCCACCTGAATCAAACAAATAAATAATTCACATCTGACATAGTTTAAAGAAGTACAAGATTTAACTTCCAAAGGGCAGGACTACTTCCAAGCAGAAAGCAGACACACCCATGTAATGAACAGGTGCAATTTATCCACAAACCTCACCATGAATCAAAATATAATGTTCACTTTATTCTCAAAGTTAAAGACACCAAAGAACACAGCATTCAACACACTGTAAGCAATGGAAAACCATCTGCTTAATAATATAATCTACAATCAGCGAACTTTGGACTAGGATTTGATATTATATTTACCTTTCCAGGATCATCGGTTAATGCATCCAGTACTCCTTCAGAACCATCTTTGCCAGCCGCAATGTGAAGAGGTGTCATACCTGCAGGGCCTGCAAGATCAGGCTTAAACAAATATCTATCCTGGGTTCCACCAACTGGTACCTTGTCTTGAGGTCCTAATTTTTCAGGGACATATCTTAAAAGTAACTCCACTAGAGTCCTAGAATTTCTCCTTACAGTTCTGTGAAGAAGGCCCATTTCTGATAATGCTGAGTTAAGAGACGAGAACTCTCCCGTACCCACGATACCATCAAACAGTATGTTCAATAATTTTTTCACCACAGCACACCATTCATGGTCCACAGAAAATTCCATGAGTGACTTGAACCGTCTTAAAGGGAAAGGATCCACATTGGGATCTGAGTGGCCCAATCTAGACTTCAATTGGATCCTGTGAAGAAGCCAACCCATTTCATGAATAAAGTCCAATGCTTGATTTTTAACTTCCATTTTTCTAGCTCCTTCAATATCTGCATCAGTCCCATTGAACTCCAGCGCACTCTCAAGCATTCGGATCTCTAAACAAACATCTTCCTCAGCAACTATGAAAGGAAAGAAGCTGCTGCTGAAACCAAAATCTTCAATCTGGACCAAGCAAATATCAAACTCAGGACACATAATGGCAAGTTCAAATGTCTCCTAGGCAGACATATCAATGGCTACAAACATATTTTGTAAATGTCTCTAGGACTGGGAAGTCAACAGCACCTCAATGAATCCTCTTCCAATCACGGTGGGGATGGAGCAACAAAAGCTCACACATTGAAGCTCATCACACCCTTTGCAGCTGCTGACAACATCCTCTATATCATTAGAATTTTCCTGAGGCAGATAATTCCCTTCTACGGCGCAAAGTAATCTGTAGTAAATGGGCAATAATACTATTTATAAGTGTATTAAAACAACAAAACCTGCATAAAATTGACCAAAACCTAAATTCCAACAGCAGACAAATTTAACCAACACTTACCTTGTGGCAGGCCTGGAAAGGTTAAAGCCCTTAATAAAAAAATGGACTCTCTCAGATGCAGAAATTGCAATTGGATTGACGCTTACAATTTTGCTATAGCTGTTATTTCTGAGAGATAAGGAAGTGTCCACAATTGTGCGACCTACAGAATAGGAAATGGCCAACAATCCCATCAGCAATGTCATTGCAATAATTTTATTGGGTTGTAACACTAGATTTTTAAAACTAAAGGAGATTGAAGAAAACAGACCATTGTAGACAAAAGCTACTTGATGCTGCACCCTTATATAGACCCATCCAGTTGTCCAGAAAGTGTCATCTGATACATCCAGAAGTCTACTCAAACTGGAGCTGAGACCACGGCAAAGCTACAGAAAAGGGAACCAAAATGTAAGGAGACCAGTGCAGCCTGGAAAAAGGTAGGAAAAGAAAATTGGTCAGAAATCCAAAAAATATTACCTCATCCCATGCCATCTCAGCCTGACAAAGATAAATTGTCAAAATTACACAGCCAGGCCGAATGTAGCTTTCAATGTCAGTAGGACTATGATTCAGCCAGTCCAGAATCTGTAAGTCAACAAATTATATAACTCATACTGTGAAAGAAGGGAAAAAGCCAAGCTTGCACCACATAATTGCTTAAAGCTTTTAACTACCTGGGCTCGCAAGACAAGAGGAAAATCATTTGGTTCCTTCCCAAACAGTTTGAAAATGATCCGATCCGTGCGGTTCTGAAATGGTAGGAGAAAGAAAGGTAAGTTAAAAGAATCACAAAAATCACACTTAATGCTACATCTACATATCAATGCAAAGAACTCTTAGGCCAAGTGTTCAAGGGATCATTATGCTTTTAACTTTAGCACATCTAGTAAACCTCATTTGAGCCGGGTATCACAGTGAAAGAACAATAAAAGCCATTTCCAACTACCAACCCATCAAAGTGGGATCCTGCCACACTTGGAAACAGTACCATCTCCTCAGCAGTGTTACATAAAGCAATTCTCAGGGGTCAAAGTTCCAAGTGCAAGAATTTAGCCCATTGCTGCCGATGCAACAAGCTTGGGAAAAGGCAATACCTCCCAAACAATAATCATAAAAACAATCAAATAAAGACAATACTTATTACATTAAAGGAGGAAGCCCAGAAAAGGAAAACAATTGGGGCAATCTAACTTTTCTGGAATAAGAATACAATGATGACACCAAATGTTTTTTTTTTCGAACGACATAAAAATATCTATGAAGAAATTCTTCTCAGTGCCACATACACAAAGTTTAGAAGGTCGAATGAGACATACATATTGCTATACAAATATACCTGAGTATCTCCACTGGAACTAGAAGGCGATTGGGCAGATGCTGAATCTGAATTTCCACTTGTCTGTGGTGGACTTGACTGATGTGAATCCTGTTGTACCCATGGAGGGAAATCAAGAGAACTAGTCCCCAAATTTGCAGGGATCGGTGATCTCTCCATTTCTTCAGTGCCATCATCTGAGTCAACATACACATCATTCAAATCAAAATTGTTAATTTTGATCGGCCTTGCAGCACTCTCTTGAGCTTCCTGATAAACTGGATATTCTTTCGCAACGCTAGGTTTCACAGAAGATGCAGTTTGCGTATTTGCACCATTAGCATCATGAACACGTAAAATTTGCTGCAGCATTACACATAAAAGTACAGTCAACTGCTGTCTTAAAGGCCTTAGAAAGCCTTCAGAATTGAAGAGAAAAAATGGGACTACCGCAGGATTTCTAGATGAATTGGCATCATTCAGTAAATCTTGGTGTTCATGCAAGAGGCCAGATATGTTTCTTCCTCCATTTTCAACAGTATGACTCCCAAGGCTCTTTAGAAGATGAGACAGAAGATTTTGATCGGTAGCCTGTTCTGCTCTGTTGGCTGCAATTTAACACATGTTAGTCATACAAGCAAGATAATAACATATTCACAAGGCTTATAAAAGGAAATTAGGGGCACGACAAGGGGACACCGCAGAAAATGCTCAAAGCATGTGTCTTGTATTCTCACCAGGAAAAACACGAGATACTTACAATTCATGTTGGAGAGTATCCTCAAGAGGCTTATTAATAGATAGCCACTGGTCTGATCATCATTTGATGAATTTCCACTACCACCAGTGTCAGGATTTGTTTTCCTCCTCCTTTTATTATGGCCAGCCAAACGTCTACGACAACTTCTCTTACCTTCATCAAATTCTTGAAGGACATGAAACCTGCCAAAAAGATAACTTGGTGATCACCTTCTAGAAACGATTCTTGATAGAACATAGAACTCAATGAGATAAACTGCAATTTCAAACAAAAATATATCTAGAAATTTTTTCCCCCTGGCACTATTACTTTAAAAGAAGTAGCAAGCCCAAAACCTTTGATGAGAAAATGTATTTGTAGTTACATGTTGCGGACATTTATCCCTATTTGGCCTCTGGTTGTTACTATAGGATACCCTTACAATGGTAAATTTTGAAAAAGATGTACCTTCCATCATGGAAGTAATTAATAAAAAAAAGAAAAAGCAATAAATACAAAGAACGCAATTAAGACACGATCACATACCTGCTACACTGTTGACAGAAACGCTGCATATCATTTCCAACCAGAGCCTTGCTGGCCTTGGAATGCATCTGACATACCTTATGCCGCCTATGATAATCCTTGGCATTGGTCAAATCAGCCCCACAATCCTCTACCTGACAAACTGCACGGTTGGTGCCACCCCCAACCAATTTAGTCTTCTTCCCTCCATTTCCCTCCCAGTTATGCATCTCCCTTTCACTACTCGGATAGCCATGCCCACCAAGCTTTAAGCTAAGGCTACCTACTTCTTCATCATTCAAATTTTCATCATCAATGACAATAACCCTCCTCTTTTTCTCCAATTCCCTCTTTCCTTTTTCATTGCCCAAATTAACTTCGTCAGAGCAAGAGGATGAACTATTTGACGAATTCCCAGTGGCTGGAATTCCAGTCCCAAGAGGGAAAATTTGCCTACTTGTGCTACTAGGTGGTACTGGATTAGCAATGAAAAGATCTCCATCCCATTTCCAGTCATTCAAATCCCATTCTAAACTTCTCTTCCCCACTACCCGCAAATCTGCAGGACCCACCCCATAGAAACCACCCGCTTCACCTCCAAATCTAGCCTCCATGAAGATACTCAAAAGATCCAAAATTTCCCAACAAACCCAACAGTAAACTTTTCCAAAATAAAAATAAAATAAATAAAACCCCAAAAATTAAATCTAGTTCAACTTCAAGATCAGAGCTTTAAAAACCCCACAAATGAAAAAAAAAAAGAATCAATTGGGAAAATTTCAGTTAATCGGCTTCACTTCTTCCCCAGAAGTCCAAAAACAGGACGCCAACACATCCATGATTCCAATTAAGAGCAACCCACATCCCAATAACTCTCAATTCAATTGCCTATCCCCAAAAATCCGCAACGAAAAAACAAATCCTGCAAAAACGTGAAACCCCTTCTTCCAGAACTGTACTTCCAACAACCAAACTAATCATAATCACAACAAACAACCATAGCCGTACAATAAACCAAACCAGTAAACAGAACAAGCCTTACTAAGAGAATCCTGTCCGAACATGATCAGATCGGTGCTCTCGTAGGAAACTTCAGCAGACGCGGAGCCCAGTGAGTAACCGGTTCTGATGGATCTACAGCTGGATGGATGGATGACGATGAGGTGAAAGCGTTTCGTTTTTAGAAATAATTAGGGTAATGGTACGATATGGTATGCTACACAAAATAAAATAACAAAGTAATCAGCAATCTTTGCACATCTTCCTTTTATTCTATTTTATTTTTAATTTTTCTACCCTTCTCTCTCTCTCTCTCTCTCTTTTTTTTTTCACTCCTAATTTTATATTTTGAGAGAGGGGTACGTGTACTTGTGTACAGTAACACGCACCCAAACATCAATATGGTGGGCCCAATCACACACGGCGTTCTGTCTCGCACTCACGATGAGTGAAGAGAGAGAGAGAAAAAAAGAAGAAGAAGAAGAAGAAGAAGAAGAAGCTGCCGTCCTTAATTTTCTTATTTATTTATTTATTTTACTCTTTTTTCTTAGCCCTGTTGTTGTCCTTGTCACGGTGTTGTCCACTGTCAAAGCGAATGTGATGTGTTTTCACCAAAGACTGCTTTTTATTTTTTATTTTTTATAAAAAATAAAATTTGTATGCTTATTTTTTAAAAAATAAATTATGTAAAGATGAAAAATGATAATTAGTCTAAAAAAATAATACAACTTTCCTCTGAGCCTCTCTCTCTCTCTCTCTCTCTCTCTCTTTGTAATTCTTTGTAATCAGAACCCTTCTTTTGTTGAATTCCAATCAAATCGATTTAGTCAAACAAGTAGGTAATTGATTGATTGTGCCCGCATTTGACCATTTTGCTCTCTCTCTCTCTCTCTCTCTCTCTCTCTCTCTCTCTCTCTCTCTCTCTCTCTCTCTCTCTCTCTCTCTCTTTTGTAATAAGCAACAAAAATAACTTTTGATCTTTTCACAATTTGAATAAATTCTTTCTTTTGTTTTTTTTTTTCAATTAGTATTATGTCCAAACTTTTAGTTAATAAAGTATTATTTTTTTCAAGTCATAATTAGAAAAGTCAAATTAGATTGATAATACTAAATATATATATATATATATATATATATATATATATATATGTCAAATTAGATTGACAATACTAAATATATATATATATATATATATATATATATATATTAAAAAAATTATTTCATTTTCTTATTTTAGTGCATAAAATTACCATTTGATTTAATTGCTCAAGACATATGTCACATTCCATTTTAATGAATACCAAGTTATTTGATTTAGTATTTTTTTTATTAAATTATTTATCCTTTCTCAATTTTAATAAATTAATCGATACACACAGGACAACCTTCTTTTTTTTTTTTTTTGAATTAGTGAATTACATATAAGAACTAATGTTTTATTTAAATTTAATTACATGTGACTGAATAGTTCAATTCAATTTGGTTCGATATTAGCAAAATGTGAAAAATATTCTCATCCGCACAAAGGGCGAGTCCACAACTCGATCAGTCGCTTGTTTATTGGTCAATGACTCTTATTTATTTATTTTTAAGTTGCTCGGAACTAATTAACTGATTACTTTGCCATGAACGCGTTCAAGAGCATATTAAAATTTTGATTCACGACGGCTTCTTTTATTTCTTTTTGCTCAAAAGGCGAAGCATATTAGGAATGTTAATTATAATTTTTATTAGTATAAATTAAACTTTATTTGTTAATATTGTGTTATAATGTTTTTATCAAAAAATTAATTTTTTAATTTAAGTATAATTATATATATATATATATATATATATTTAAATGTAATATATTGACTAAAACATAACAATAAAAATATATTATAAAAAGTTTAAATTTTAATCAAATATATCAGGATATATTAAATTATTATCGAATATTTACGTCTAATAATTGTTTTCGATGGAAAGTAATGGGTTAATCATTAGGTTTGAAAATTATTTATTACCCTCTAAAAATAGTTGAATTTACGCAAATGACAGCAAAGACAAAAGCCTTTGGAAGAAGCAAATTGCAAATTCTTGCACACATCCAATTGTTCTCAACATTTAAATAACAATTCTCATTAATTTTTTGCCAAAAGTTACACCAAGTTGGCGATGAATGGAAACGATGCGCCTTTTGTGATATGCTTTATTGGACGACGAGTGATGAAAATTAAATGTCAAAAAAAAAAAAAGAATCACCCTTTTTTTTGTTTTATATATATATATATATATAATTATCAAGACTTAAATAAAGAATTAAAAAAAATATTAAAAATGTTTTAATTGTAATAAAAATACGAGACTAAAAGCTGCAAATTTATGGATAAGATTAAGGCAACGTTGGTTAATTCAACGTTGACTTATTCCAACTGCCTGTGCACCTGAGAGCGTAACTTTTAGGTATCATATTAACTATTAATTTATATATACTGAAAAAAAAAAAAAGAGGGAGAGAGAGAAAAACACAGTCGAATTTCTGCCGTGCTTTGAACACTTTCACTCACAAATGCGATTGCGCGTGGCAGCCGACCAAGCGCATAAAATCATTATCTTAACGTGCAAGAACTTGAATATAAAAACAACAAGGTAAAAGGGTAAGTAAAAAAGAAAAGCAAAAGTACATTATAAAAAAAAAAAAAATCCTAAAAAGTAACAGCAAAGCAAAGAACCCTCAAACTTGCTCCCCAATAAAAATAAAATAAAATAAAAACCCTTCAAAAAGGGAAAAAAGTACGTCAAACAGGGAGTAAAAATTTGAAGGTCACCGAGCCCTGAGTTGCTATTGGACCACAACAACTTAATCCAATCACTCTTCAACAACGTAATCAACCTTCATGTACTCAACCCCATGGAATCCCCCAACTCTGATTTGTCCCGAGAGAGAAAAAAAATCATATTGTTATTCAAATTTAAAATTTAACAAAAATAACTAATTTTATTTAATATATTTTAATTTTTTTTGTAATTATTTTTATTTTCTTATTTTTAAAAATTTATCTAAAAATTAATTTAAATTTAAAATTTATTAAATATAATTTTTTATATATTACGTGATAAATGTATTTTTTTTCTCGTCTTTATTATGTAAATTTTAATTTTTAAAAAATATTTTAAAATAAAAATAGTTTTAAATATAATAAAAAAATATAATATTTGAAAAAATTAAGATTTATATTATATTAATGAATAACACATAACTGATTAATATATATAAGATACTGAATGTATTTTAAAAAATAAAATTAATTCTTTTAGGGTAGAATAAAAAATGAACAAAATTCAAGTTTGGGAAGCCAAAAGGCGAAGGCTTGGCTAAACCGAAACGGAAGACAAAGAAAAGAATCGAAACAGAAGTGAACTGTCTGTCCGAGTCATGGTCCTAAATGGACATGGACTGCAAATAGAAATTCCTTACGTTAACTCGCTCTAGAAAGGCACTAGCCAATTTCCTCTCTCTAAGTCAACACCAAAACAAAGAAGTAAGAGTTTCTTTTTTTCATCCTTTCTATTCCTCTTCCATTTGTCACGCCTTATTCTGCGTATGACCGCCCCCGCTCGCCGGCTCTCGGTAACTCTCTCTCTGTTTTGTTTTTTTTTTTCCATTTTTTTCGATTTTTTTTGAAGAATTAACACGATCAAGTTCATGACAGTACTTTAGTTGAAATTTTGGACTTAGAATTTATTTTATCTATTTTTTTTTTTTACTTTCAGTGATTGATTTTAATTTCTGTACAATATGCTTTCGAATTGATAATAAGTGAATATAATCAATAATTGTTACTGGATGGTATTGGTTTGATCTGGTTGTCGGACTGCCGTACTAAATACAATGACGTCCGAGAACCTTAACCGTTGCCTCTTTTATTGTCAATCTGTCCTGAAATTTTGTTATTGATAAATTTGATTGCATACGGTGTTTCCAGTTGGTTGTGATTTTCCCTGGAGTTTTAAGTGAGTGCAGTTGTCTTTGTGTTAATTAGGGGACTTTTCTCTTTTCTCGTTATTCTTGACTTGTTACCAAAATTACAAGTCAGTGAAATATCTCATTTTAGATAGCCTGAGTACTTTGGATGCATTTTTGAAAGCATTGGAAATGTTTGGTTTTTCAATTTGATGGTATCTTCCTTTATTTTGGCTTATCTTGATACTCTGTTTTGATTCTATAAGACTTCAACATCTTGGTAATTGCACATACTGCTTAAATATTTGACTCAGTAGTACTGGCCTTGTGGAGCAAACATGCCTTGCATGGTAGGAGGGGGTTACCCCTATTTTGTAGCTTATCATTTGGATGTGAAAGAACAAAAATGAAGACGGGCAGTCATCATATTGAGTCTTATCTTTTGTGTTGGCTTTTCTCCTATCAGGCATTAACCTTTTTCGCTGCTGGTTAGTTTTGGGTTTGATATCTGAAATCTTGGCACTTTGATAATCTAACCTTTACAGATAGGTTAGTTTAGTTTAATGTCATATCTTTAATTTTGCTGCCTGCATTCCAAGACGTGGTTGTTTTGCCAGTTTTGAGTGCTTTTTGACTGATTTAACACAAAATCTTTTGTATTGCAGAGGGTTTCTCTCATAAGTTTGAATCATGAGTTGCTTTGGCTGTTGTGAGGAGGATGAACCCCATAAAACTGCTGATAGTGGAGGTGCATACCCAGTTAAAAATTCAGCAGGTATATTCACTGCCCAAAAAGATGCACGGCTTTGTTATGCAACTTGACGAAAACATCATTCACTTGAGATCAAGTTGCATGACTTTGACCAAGTTTTGTAGTTTTGCATTCTGTGTTGCTTAAAATTATAGACGTGCATGTCTATCATGTGTTATTTTGTTCTTTTCAAATTATAGTCATGAAAAGCTTTGATAATATGCAGGTATATCAAGTTCTTTATTTGGGTCTCTTGGTTTAACTGAGTTGAAGCTCAATAAACAGGTAATGTAGGAGGTTATCATGCATCAGACACAACACCTAAGGGTGCCCAGGCCATTAAGATCCAGCCAATTGAAGTCCCTGAAATATCACTGGATGGATTAAAAGAAGTCACAGATAACTTTGGCACGAATTCCTTGATTGGAGAGGGCTCATATGGAAGAGTTTATTATGGGGTTCTTAAGGTTGGGCAAACTGCAGCAATCAAAAAATTGGATGCTAGCAAACAACCTGATGATGAATTCTTAGCCCAGGTTTAGTTGAAAAATGAAAAATTGTTTTCTTTCTATTGAAGAACGATAACAATTTTAGGATCAGAGATTAAAATTTAAACATCTGTCATACTCTACAGGTCTCCATGGTATCAAGGTTGAAGCATGAAAACTTTGTACAGTTGCTAGGGTATTCTGTTTATGGTGGATCCCGTGTGCTTGCCTATGAAGTTGCATCTAATGGATCCCTTCATGATATTCTTCATGGTATTTATGATCAATCTGTTTCACAAAATGCAATATATTACGTGCTTAAACCAAGGAGATCCTTTTATGTTATTTTGCAGTCCAATTTTGCTTGTGGTTACCAGCCTTTAAAAGTGCCTTTTAGGAAGTGTAGATCATTTCAACATATGCTTGATATAGTTAATTTGGGCGCCATACTTCTGGCCATTAAATCTCTCTCTCTCTCTCTCTCTCTCTCTCTCTCTCTCTCTCTCTCTCTCTCTTTCTGCATTCGTAGTCCAGAACTCCCGTGCAGACATTCGTAATATAATGGAGGTTTTGTTACAGAGTGTAGCGGGTAAATTATTTGGACAAGTCCCCGTTCTTGCATTACTTGCAGTGTATCTGATATTGTGCATAATGTGTGAGGCTGTACATCGCAGCATATGGGTTTTTCTTCTGCTCGTGTAATGTTCTTTTTTGTTCATGTTTTTCTGTCTCAATTACTTTTTCTTTACACTGAAGTTGTTGAATCTTTATTAGATTGGACTGATATTCTGTCCGTAATCCTTCCTATAGAGGAAACGAAAGATGAATTAATCGTCCAATATTCTTTGATCTGAATGTTATTTGAATGACCAGCAAATACAATTTGGATACGCCAAAAACAGAAAAAATCGACCAAGAAAATTTCCAATAGGATTTGAATCTTTTCAGGAACGGCATAAGAATTTTGAATTGTTACCCAATCAAAAAGCCATGCTATTGTGGTTTTAAGATGACCAAAATTAAATTAATTTGAAGGGTAGAGCGTTGTCTTGAATATGAAGTGTTCATTCATTCATTGCTGTCGAAGGGTACGAATGAGCAATAAGATAGAATATTTAATATAAATTTGATGATTAAGTGTTATTCAATAAAATTATTTATCATCATAAATAAAATTATTTAGAATGATTCTTTGAGGGAACAATAATAAAAATTGAGCCCACATAAAAGAATTTAAATTATTTATTTATTTTTATTTTTATTTTTGGGTTTTTTTGGGGTGGGAGCGGGGGGAGGAGGTGGTGTTTGGGTTAGAAGAAGTGGAACTCCAAGTAAAGCGAGGCATTACTCAACGAATTAATGTTTTTTTTAACCGCCCAAATTTCATTGAAGTCTTCGCAACTGTTGGTCGCGCTCACATTGCAAGCGAAAGTCTGGTCAGTCCACTATCGGCGAAGTTGACGATCCCAGGGTACCCAAACTGCCCTTTTACATTTCATTTCAACGAGCAGAATTCTGGGTAAGCTCGTAATTTCAAGCTGGCCCAATCGTAAGACCAGGCGGCAGCCTTCAACCGACAGAGTTAAAGAGAAGTAGTCGGCAGTGACTTAGGGAGTCAGAAAGATTCGAAGAGAAAAAAAAAGAATAAAAGAACAACAAAAACAACAACCCCAAGAAAGAAAGAAAAAAAAAAAAGAAAAAGGAAAAAAGAAAAGAAAAGGGAAATTTTCAGAGAAAGAAGAAGAAGAAGAAAAGGAGAGGATTCGGTGACGCGCAGAAGCACACATGCAATCTTGGCCTTAACAAGACTTGCTTATCATCGCAGCGTACGCCATGGTTGGAGATGTGGCCGGAGAGACGGGAGTCTCCGCCGCCGCGGCGGGGCGGCGACCGGAGGCGCAATACGTGGAGGCGAAGACCTCTGTCTGGTGGGATATAGAGAACTGCCAGGTGCCCAAGGCTTGCGACCCCCACTCAATCGCCCAGAACATTAGCTCCGCCCTCGCTAACATTAATTACCGTGGGCCCGTCTCCATCTCCTCCTATGGCGACACCAATCGTATACCGGAGCCCGTCCAGCGGGCTCTCTCTAGCACCGGTATCGCCCTCAATCACGTCCCCGCTGGTACGTATTTATGGTTGAACTGCAGCTATCTTCAGGGTTTTGTGCTATAATTGTGGTTTTCTTGGAACTATTCTAGGGTTTTGAATTGTTGTGGACGTAATTATTATTTCTTATATAAGGCTGATTTTCTCGTTGATTAGGTGTGATCTGTTGCTGAACTTTAGAAAAGTGTCTTCTGCTTTTGTGTTGTAGTGCCAGAAGCATACTTTGCAATATATTTGATTGTTCTTGAGATTTTGTACCGATCAGATGAAATAGTTATCCTATGATTGATGAGCAGGCGTGAAAGATGCAAGTGACAAGAAAATTCTTGTTGATATGCTTTTCTGGGCAGTGGACAATCCTGCACCGGCTAATTATTTGCTCATTTCTGGTGACCGGGATTTTTCTAATGCTTTACATCAGCTTCGCATGCGGAGATATAATATACTTTTGGCGCAGCCGCACAAAGCTTCTGCACCACTAATTGCCGCAGCAAGGACTGTATGGCTTTGGACTAGTCTTTCAGCCGGAGGGCCCCCACTTACAAGTAAAGAATCTTCACAACTTACCGTTGTGACTTCAGAAAATATATATTCCGAAGCTACCAAGTCGAACCAATCAAAGCCTTTCAGTTCTGAAAGCCTTTCATTGGGAAGTCAAAATTCATTTACTAACACAAAAGCTAGAGATTTGAGATCCAAGGGGAAACATACTGGTAATGGCCTGAGTCAGCCAAACATTTCAAGAGCCTCAAGTG
Source organism: Kandelia obovata (assembly GCA_021464305.1). Taxonomy (NCBI): domain Eukaryota; kingdom Viridiplantae; phylum Streptophyta; class Magnoliopsida; order Malpighiales; family Rhizophoraceae; genus Kandelia; species Kandelia obovata. The sequence goes on along the minus strand of CM038478.1, from coordinate 4,042,046 downwards.
CCCCAGTTGCAACTCAAGAAACCAAGAGCTATGAATACAGTTCAAAACAAGAACATGCACAACAAAAGCAGTTTAAGAAAGCCCCACACGAATTCTTCGGTGGAGGTGAGCCAGCAAGTAGGTCAATTTCGGACAATTCTGATCCACCTCAGATTCATACCACGCATCTTTCAAGGTTGAATAATCCCCCTTCACAGCGTCCTTTTGTGCCTGATAATCTGTTACGTCCAATTTCTCATCATAATCATGGTTATCATCCAACAAGTGTTGTACCTGATTTTCTGGGATTTCCACCTGTTCCTTCCATGAGTGTGCCTGATATTGGTAAGCGAAGTATGTTTGAACAGCCTGATTATGTTCCAAATCCTTCTAATTATCCTCATCAAAGTGCAAAAGAGTTCCAGGCAATCTCTTTTGAATCTCGAAGTCCTGCTACCTTAAATGGACCTAATAGAGATCGTTTCATAAACAATATCCAAGCAAACAAGCCGCGTCCTAAAGTTCCTGAATTCCAACCAACTCCATCCACTATGATGTTATCCAGCACCACTCCTGGTAATTGTACTTGGGGAGCTCAAGGGCACCCACTTCCTTCAGAATATGTACAATGCCTTATAGGGGTTATCTTACTTGCCTTGGACACCCTTAAAGTTGAAAAAGTTATGCCTACTGAAGCTAACATAACTGACTGTATTCGTTTTGGAGATCCAAAACACTGCAATACTGATGTACGGAAGGCTCTGGACAGTGCAATTGAGCACAATATGATAATGATGCAAAACTTAGGTGCTGTTCAGTTATATGTTCGAAAAAATGAGAAACTTTGGAAGTGTGTGAATCCTATTGGTGGTAATCCTAATCAGTATCCAAAAGCAACATGGGATAAAATAAGGATGTTTCTGGCTTCTTCGGTTGGCCGATCTGCCATGATGGTGTCCAATTGCAGGTAAATTTGCTTGCCTTGTTATTTGTCTAATTTTATTTCCTTTGAACATTGGGTTCTGATATCAAAACTATTCTGCATCATTTCTCGCCAACATAAAGATATGAAGCAGCTTTGATCCTGAAAAGGGAATGCTTGGAAGATCTTGCTTTGGGTGATGTACTACAGATCTTGAATATGACTGTTGCCTTGAAGAAATGGATTATCCATCACCATTCAGGATGGAAACCTGTTGCTATTACCATTCAAGAAACCAAAACAGGGTAGGTACTGGTGCTTAATTGAACTGAAATGAGTGCTGGTAGCGACTAAATGGCCCTACTACAGTCACGAAGAGTTACATTGACAGTATGATGAATTTGGTGGCCTGGTGGGAATTTGGGTCAGTTAACAAAAAAAACTATTTTAGCTAATAAAAAGTTGTAACCATGGTGTAATTCTGCACTTAGATTATGAATTGAGAAGGGACTTTAGGTTTTGTCTTTTTGTCTTTTCTATTCTTGTTTCATGGATCTTTATTTTGGTGAGCAAGAAGGAGTAATATGGTAATGTCACATGTTGGACATTACCAAATTGGCTTATGTTACAAATTTGAGATTGTAAGTGAGCTATTTTTCATTATTATATTGTTATGCAGATTCCTCTTGCACATAATTTGATTGTCTTGATCTCAAGGATATTCTTATATATTATGGAGATTTTGGGAGGAATATAATGATGTTTATGAAAAGGAAAAAATGATTTTTTGTTTTGAAATAGTGCAATTGATTGGTGAAATGATATTTGATACTCATAATTTAAATTTAATAAGTTAAAAATTATTTATAGATAAATATGAAAATTTTATCCATGTTTCAATTTTATGTTAATAATAAGTTTGATGAAATCTTAAAATATATTAAAAATTGATTCAATTTTTATTTTTTATTTAAAAAGTTTGAAGATATATTATTTTGGTTTTGTACAAAATTATTAGTCATGTACCATTACAGAGAAGATGATTCAAAAGATCAGCAAGCACAAATTTGAAGAAATAACTCTTTTGAGTGTTAATGTAAACACAAACAAAAAAAGAAATATTTGTCATTTCATAAGCTTTTATCATTTAAGATTGTGACAATGTTAATATTAATTTGTTGATAAATCTTACATAAAAAGTTGAACTCATAATTGTATAAATTATTTATTTATTATATTAATTTTATTAGAATGAACAATAAAATAGAAAAAAAAATTAATTTGATATTATTATTTTTTTATATGATAATTTACAAGAGAAATTATTGATTATTATTGAAATTACTAATTTACTTTAAGTATTTATTTTTTTAGCATTAAAAATATTAATTCTTCATTTTTTAAGTAGACCAGTCTAAATGAGGACACATTATGAATTATTTTTCATCATTTTACAATTATATTATAATTTTTGATATTATTTTGATGTTATAATTTATTAATTTATTTTAAAATATTTTAATTAAATTAAATTATTATATAATACAATCTATTATTTTTTAATAAATAATTATTTAATAGCATTATTTATAGTTTATTTATTTGTAAAAAATGATTTGTCTATAAGAAAAAATAGATTATCTTTTACTTTTGGTTTGTGTTATTAAAAAGTATTTTCTTGAATTTGATTGTTGCGTGACGAAATCAAAATGGCAGAGTTAAGAGTTTTAATAATAATCAATTATTTTTATAAATAAAAATGTAAACAAAAAAAAAATTCAATTAGCTCCTTTCTACACTAAATGACTGAAAAATTTTACGGTAACGGAAATAAAGTTGACCTACCATCGGTCACCGACGACGGACGAGAACAACTCAAAAATGATCGGCGGAAGCCACTCAAGAATGACTCTTTCTCTCTGTCTCTCTAATTCGTGTTTTCTCTTCCTCACTCATCGCAAAGGCTGCGGAAGTCGTTTTCAATAAAAAGATTGTTATTTTATTGTTGAATTTATAAATTATTTTTCATTGAATTTACAATTATTTTTCCTTTGATCACACATTTTTAGTTTGCAAAAAAAATAAAATAAAAATTGCAGGAAAATATTTTACTAAAAATAAACAGACTCTTAATTGTTTAGTATTTTTATATTTAGATGATATATTATCTGAGTAAATTATCAATTTAGTGCAGGTTTTTTGATATCATTTTTCCTTGTGCATTCACGTGCGTTGGTCTGAGAGCTTACATTTGCTTAACTTCTTATTATTTTGTGAAGCTGTGCTGCTTACCTGGATTATGTGGAGGTGTCGTCGATCGCAAGCCATCTACTGGAATGTTATGTTCTTGCTGAATATCATTCCTTCACAACAAGATGCAGTTGGAGAGGCCCTGTGGCCTGTTGTTTGGGTGTAGCCATTCCATCTATTGCCGTGTCTAGCATTATCATTGTGTGTTTTATTATCTTAGATGGCTGAAGGTGTTTAGAGCAATTTCTGATCAGTCAAAGCTTCAGCAAAATGGTTTACTCGATGCACAGGCACAAAGTTATTATCTTAGGTGGATGAAGGTGTTTGGGACCAAGTGATTCTATAGTTGGAACTTGGGACGATTGGGGTGGGATTGACTGTTCCCGTACGTGCCATTAATTTGGATTAATGGAGGCTGTCATACTCATTGGCCTTGAAGGACTCTGTTACTGCAAATGTTATTTCCCATTTTTCAGTTGAAGTGAATTCAGAATTTGGTTCTGGTCTGGGGTTTTGGTAGACTCTAAATTGTTTGACCTATTGACTTGTCAAAAAATCATTCCACCCAAAGGGACAATGGCATTACACGACCATGCTTTTAACATATTTTCATGTGTAGTTAAAATACTTGTGTGAACTCCAACGAAGCTAAGTGGAATTGAACGGCTCTAAAGTTCAGACGATGGCCAAGCCAATTTTCAGGGTGTTCTCGGCGGCTATTTTACAGTGGGAAAAGGCAGGAAGGCAGTGCCTGCTGCTCATTCTGAAATGCAATCGCATTATCTTCTGGCACTTACATGACATTAAACCTTCAAAAAACAAAAACCACTTTTTGAAAAACCATTGAAAAAAAAAAACAAAGAAAAGAAGAGAAAAGAAAAAAGTGGACCATATGCAAACTAAAAATAAGAGGATAATTTATATACCCCATGAAAAGTTTGGCCGAGTTAATTGGCATTTATCTTAAATAAACTAAAGCACAGAATGGCACAATTTAAGGAGAAAATATGCAGTAGCTTTGCAACATGCAGTAATATTAGTACACCAGTGCATGGCAAGCACAACCTGATGCTGATACGGACTAAAGCTTCCGTACAATTCCAAGTACTACCCGGGATTCCGCCAGATGGTCTCACATCAAGGCAGAAATGGATTGTGCGAAGGATTTGTTTCTTTCTGCTTTTTGTACGCCCTGTGAAGCAAAACGCGAACAAAACGTTTAAGCAAGCATTCTAACCTTTTAACATAAAAAAGAAAACTGATCGTCCTCTGGTTTGACAGTGTCTTTCACCTGCTCGCATTTAAGATTCCTAATCCAACTGTTCCCAGGACAATAAAAAGGAAGGGGATGCCAATAAGGCCATGGTTACTTCTTCCCCCACGTGTTCTGGGGACGCCTGTCCTCACAACTTGGGAATATGCTGCTAATCAAGAGAGATTATGTCCACTAGGGAGATAATGGGAACAGTCCAGAAAAAGCAGACACAGAAAGAAAAAAAAAAAAAAAAAAAACCTTTGACAGTATGGTTACCTGAAGCAGAATCTTTACCTCCTCCACCTGTGACGGCCATGGCATGACATTTAAAAAGTAAGTCAATTTAACTTTTAAAGGTTCTGTAACTGTTTTAGCTCATCACCCACTTCTCATAATCTTCTAAGCAGGGTGATTTGCAATTGTGTCATGGTTTGCAAACTCAATCCCAAACTAGCAGATTTTGATTAGACAACTTGCAACTGAACTGACTTATGTACACAAGCAAATAGCACAAATTCCATCCCACTCTAATGTTCTGGAAGAAAAATAAAATAAATATCGCTGCTCCCCCTGATTAAGAAAATCTATTGAGAAGTGCGGACAGGAAATGCAGGTCCATATAGTCTAACACAAGGTCATTTGTTACTAGTAACGAAAGAAGAGATTGAAATCAATGCAGATAAAGCAAACCTGAAAATATAACTTCTGATCAAACTAAATGAACACATACAGCACAACAAAATATGAGATATGAATCAGACAATACTATGTAGCTTTTCTCATCAGCATTCATTTTTTGATTCTATCCCACTTCTTACTCCAGGTTTTTAGGAAGTGACTAATCAGTCAAGTCATCATCAAGAAAATCAAAACCATCATCATCAGTGGTAACCCCTGCAGCAGCAGGACTAGTCTCAAAAGGTTCAACCACACCAGCCAATGTCACCATTTCTGCAGGTCTCTTGTTTGTATGGTCGTTCTCATCCATTTCATCTCCATAAAATTGTTCCATCTCACTGTCCACGATCTCCTGAAATGACAAGGATTCAGTAATAAATTCTTAAATCACTTTATGCACAACCCAAAGTAGCATATGAGATCCAAAAACAAAAAAAACAAAAGGAAACTTTTTGTGTAAAAAAGCAGGTAGAAATTAGGTACCTCATCTTCTTGCACAGCCTGTTTTTCTGCCTCCACAAGCCAATCATCCAGTATGCTTTCAATCATGAAACTGTCAAATGAAAGGGATTCACCAGGCTTCACTCCTAGCTGACGTTCTCGTAGTCGTAAATTGTAGTGGGCATAGGTAAGCTCATTCCATCTCTTCCGAGACTGACAATTATGCCTTTTGCTACGAACTTGATCATAGGTGCTCCAAGTATGTTCACACCCCATAGACGAGCATGTCTGGCTTAGTATGCGTATGGCAATTCTCTGAAGCTCCAAGCAACTTATCCCATGTTGTTGCCACCATGCAGCTAACAAGAATAAATAAAAGCAGCATATGTTCACATCATCTCTTAATTTTACACAGATATATGGACAAACACTTTTACTTCCAAGCTAGGCATTAAGTTGCACCAGACTTTAGTTGCATACCTGGATCTAGCTCCATTCTAGTACTTATAGCCAAATCAGTTCCAAAATCAGCTTTAGCAGATACAAAATCAGGAATCTGATGATGTGAGAAAGCAAACAAAAGATCCACTAATTACATAAAAAATATAAAGCAACAATGTTGGCTACTTTATGGCATCACTAAGCAGCTTTATAGACAGTATGATCTCAGCAGATTACAGCAATGGCCTTGCCATTATAAAGTAGATCCAAACATGAGAGAAGAATGCATTACCTGCATGGATGCTGAAATTCTTTTTACATTATCAGCTTCTAGTCGAGCAATGCACTCATTCAATCCACGAATTACCTCAGGATGCTATGATGAAAAACAAGAGGAAATTAAAATCAAATCCTTGAGAGAATTTTAAAGAATAAAGGAGCAGTTTCAGTTTGTCATACCACTATAAAATCAGGGCGATAGCGGTATGATGGATTGAGAAAGTAAGCAGCCACACAAAGAGGATGGTGGAACAATGAGTTCCAGTGATTTTCTATCACACCCCAGACAGGTCCATATTTCCGTGTGTCATCCCCATGAATGGATTTAATTTCAAACTTAGCCCTGCACATGTCACTATATATACATGGCATAGACTGGATTTCATCACTTTCTATCTTTTGAAGGACATGTGCAACTGGCTCTAAAGATTTTCTGACAAACTGCAACTTCTTCCAGAATGGCACATTTAAGATAATCTTCTCTACTTCTTTAGCCTCATCAGACTTGGCAAATGGGGAAGAAAGCCATTTGTTTGACTGGAACATTTTCTTAAGATCAATCCTGTGGTCCAACAGACTATCTAAACTGAAAAGAGTAGTGGCAAACTTTGTAACAGCTGGCTTGAGAAGTTCTTGTCCCCCGGTAAATTCTTTTTTCATAAAACTCAACAACCATGCATTATTATATATGAGCCTTGTAATTCTTTTAGCTTTACTGATACATTCTCCAATCCATTTTATGTTCAGAAAATCCTCAAGCATCCTATCAATGCAGTGTGCAGCACATGGTGTCCAAAATAAATGTCTCCTTTTCTCTTCAAGCATCTTCCCAGCTGTCTTCAAACTGGCAGTGTTCTTGGTGATTACCTGAGATGAAAGCAAGAAGATAACAGATTATTAGGCAACTAATAACAGGTAAACTTAAACCAGCACATTGCAGGAGAAAAGTGAAAACTGAGGCTTTAATACCTGGACCACATTTTCCTCACCAATCTCATCAACCACTCGGTCCAACAACTTAAAAAGATTTTCAGCATCTTCAATGATATCAGTGGCATCAACTGAAGACACAAAATATAGACCTCGAGGACAAGAAACCAAGAAGTTAATCAATGTTCTACCGTGTATATCATTCCAGCTATCAGCCATAATAGAAGAACCAGTCATTGCCCATGATGCCCTGAATTCAGCCAGGTACTCTTTAGTGGTACTGATCTCATCCTGAAGAAACCAACCAGATATCAACTGGCTTGAAGGGCCCTGCAGGCCTTGCCCATACTGGCCAACTAACTCCAGCATTTTATGGAAATAAGGGGAATCTGCTGCAGTTGAAGGGACTCCTGCATAATAAAAGAATTTGCAAATAGCAGATATTGCCTCTTTCCTAGCCTTTTTCTCTGAAAACATCTTTGCTTTTACTTGATTGAATTGTGATGATGTCTGGCTTTTAAGTGACTTCAAAAACACTGAATCTAATCTTGATTTTCTCATGAGTGGTTCAACACTGTTGCCACTACTACCACACCTCCCCTTGTAGTTTCTGATGTCATTATCTGAAATTTTATCATCAATGGCTAGTAAATCCTTAGTTGCACATTGTAACAATCCTCCCTCCTGTTCTTCCTCTTCATCCTCATTATCTGAGTGCATGTAGAAAGCAGATATCTCCTTGGTGTCAGGCTTCCGATGTCGTCTACCGGTACGGTGCCATTTCATATTTTCCTTGATTTTAAGATACACTTCCTCGGGCGCCTTATCACAGTAAGCAACTTCTCCAGGGATCCTGGCAAGATGTTGTTTAAATCTGTTTATGCCTCCACTAATTATCTTTTCACAGTAATTGCATTTCACCTTTTTCTTCTTTTCATCTTGAGCAACACAGTGTTCCCAACCAGGATCCACATAGCCTAATGATCGAAGAGGAGCAAATCTTATGACAAAGTTCTTGTCACACATCACTTTCTTGCCTTTCTCTTTATAACTAACAGGAGTTTCTTCCATGTCATTGTAGTCATTAGGTTGATAAACCAAAGGCATTTCATCATATTCAGATTGCCTTCGTTTTCGACCAGAACGGCAACCTTCCAGATTCTTTCTCATATTGAAGCAAACCTCCTCAGGAACCTTGTCACAGTGAGTGACTTCACCAGATATTCTAGCTAAATGTTGCTTCAACCTGAAAATTCCACCACTAACTACTTTTCCACAATAGTTGCACTTAACCTTCTTCTTCCTTTCATCCTGAGCAACACCATGCTCCCATCCAGGGTCAACATACCCTGTGGACCGAAGTGGGCCCATTTATTCAACAATTGGGGGTTAACAAAAAGGTCGAACTTTGTATCCCTAGGCTGCAATGTTGGAACAGAAACTATAAAATAGGAATCATACTGAGCATCTGAGATGAAAATTATCTAGATCTAGGTAACTTTATGGTGTAAGCTACTCAACTATTCAATAATGCCAATAACATTCACCAAGAATAAGGAAGAAACAAACCTAACTCATAGAATATAGTGTTTTGACAGACTAAAAATCCTTTAAAAGAGCAAATCTCCAGTCAACTTTGCCAACATGTGGTTCTTCCTTAGAACCATTACTCAATGCATAATTAAACCTGGACTAAAAACCAAAACAACAAACCTACAGCAATAGATGAGTAGGAAATTCCAGAACAAGAAAATGCTACAGAATAGAATAATACAAAAAGAGAAAAAAAAATGACAAAAGAAATTCACCAAAACAAGTTCATCTCACTGATGGTAAAAGGAAACCCTTCAGAGGGTTTTTGACAACATGAACATCTCAAACTCTGTTCTAAGTTGATCAATATCTACTAAAACTATGCTTAAGACGCACTATTGTTCAGAGTTGCAAGTTTGTCTAATATGTTTTCTGATGCCTTTGGGAGTTTTGCAAACCATCATTATGTGAGCCAAACTCTTTTCACATATCTGACAATAGTATCAAGAAAGAAGAGTTACCTGACAGCATGTAAGTGTAAGCTTCAGAAATCTGCAGTCAATGATAGCAAGGTCAGCCCAATAATACATCATTTAAAAAAAAAAAATTGCACAGAATAATAATCGGAGGCAACAACAGTCAATGTACCAGCTTGCTGCAAAACCAAAGAAAAAAAGGGATACACATGATGTAGTTGACATCAAGCAATTGCCACAAAATGTGTGTTGGCATGATAATGATAGTCCATTCATAATGAGACTCTTTGTTTTAAGGCCTGAAGCTAATACCATGATGATGATTCATTCTATCCAAAAATAACCATCTTATAGGTGATTGGAGTTACATGATTCTGACAATTGAATGTGCTCTTACCAACAAACCACAAAAAGGATCAATTTTGACAAAATTAGATTAAAAAAAAACTCTGTTAGTACTAAAGTTGACATCAATTTCAATCAGAGGTGCAACCAACTTAAGAAAGCAAAGATTCAAATTGCTTTATTATGATATGAGTTAACTTCGGTCAAAGATCAAAGAAACAATCCGTTGCAATTCTAAGTAACAGCCAAAAGTGAAAAAAAAGAAGAAGAAGAAGGTTGGCTATAAGTAAAACCAACAAAAAAATGCACAGAATTTATTGAATGGAATACGAAGATAAGACTTGAACATTACCAACTTGAACTGGGACTCAGCACAAGGTTTTTCATGGATGGGAAAGAGGTCAGGATGGCACTCCCATACCTTACTTCTGTAAGCAGCTTTAATCTGCCATGCCCATTTGATTGTCAATTAAAACAAGCATAAAAAGGGGGCCACAAGAAAAAAGAAAAAAACCCTTCTTTAGATTGTTAAAAGTGACAATCAAAAAGCAAAGCATCTTTGAATGAACTTAAAATCAGAAAAAGTTGAAATATCAGTCTAACCAACATATTCACAGGCAATAATTCCTAAAGTCCCAATCTTTATGTCACTGATTACACCACATGGTTAAAACTTGCTTTTAAAAACCAAAAACCAAAAAAAAAAAAAAAACAGGAAGGGAAAAAAGAAAGAAAGAAAAGCCATACCCCCAATAGTTTAACCCAGAGAGCTGGGGCTAACCATTGAGTTGATAATGAACATCAGGCAAGCAGAACCCTTAGAGGGATAGTGGAACAGGTTCAATTGAAGGTAGATTTACAGGGAAGTTTTTTCCTTCTTTTTTATTCAAAAATTTTTCTATGTTCATTCTTTTGTTTGTGGTGGGGATGGAGAATTATTTACCTGAGATGGGGTGGGTCGGGAACTTGGAGAGAAGCCTAGCAAGACCCTGGCCTCATCGCCCTGCATTTCTCTCTCTCCCTCCCTCTCTCTGTTTTTAACTTTTTACCTCCACCCCTCGTAATCCTAAAACTAATAAAATAAGAACACAGTGTTATCAAGTTTTCTCTTGTATTATGTGTATTTTTTTAGATGACAAAGTATATATATATATATATATATATATTATTATTATTATTATTATTATTATTATTTTGACAATACAGTACATATCTTAAAAGGATGGAGTACATAGTACATCTTGATTTTACAAAATCACGTATAAGTTGGCTAAACAAAGTACATTTCATAAATAATGCATTCCCTCTTTCAAAAAAAAAAAAAAAAGTGAAACACATATTTTAAAAATATTTTTTCAAAAATATTTTATGAAACCCCTAAGAGATTTGCAATAAAATAATTCTCTTGTGTTATTAATTGTCTAAAATTCTTTTTTCTCTTCTTTTCTTTTATTGATTGGTTCTTAATAATACGAATCGGTATCATTAAATTGTATATTTATTTATCAATTGTTGTTTATTACAATGGTGTGAAAAAGTCATTGGATTGCACCGTTTGGCCTTGTCCTGGTGAGGGCCCTACGATGGGATCCTACCTGCCGAAAGCAAATGCCTGCGGTGAGTCTCGCCTCGTTTGCCAGCCATTTTTCTAAGACATAACTGCCTCCTCTCCAGGGCTGTCTGTCTGTCTGTCGTGAAATGCAGACAAGCCCAAAAATTTGAAACACACACACTTAATTCCCACAAGACACGTGCGGGCGGGGCGCAAGGGAAAACACTACAAAAGCTTGAACCATCTTTGTTACTTTACTTTTAATTTGTAATTGTTATTGATAATTTAAGTGATTTTACATTTATATTATTTATATTTTTTTATGAGTTAAATTTTTTTTAAATCATCGTTAATCAATTCTTTTAAGTTTTAAAAAAATGTTGGAGTGTTAAAAGAACCAACTTATAATGATTCTATCTTAATTTTATTATTTTTTTAAAAAATAAATGAATGAATAAATTAATTAATCATATAATACAATTACAATCATAAATTGACTTTGTAAGAAGTCTGCTGCTATTTGTCTATTTATTTATTATTTGTGGATGGTCCATTTTAGCCAGACCCAGGGCAAACTGGAAGAGGCTCAGAGAAATGAGAACACACGGAGGATTCAGGCGGAGCCTCGCCTCTGCCGTCGGAGCTCTAAAACTGTGGCGGCTCCGATCTGCTTCTGCGATTTCGCGCAACACAAGTCCTCGTGCTCCGGCATTCTTTCTGCAATCCCAGTCCGCCGTTGACGGCGGTGCTTCTCTCCCCATTTATCGGTCTTACTCGACCGGTGCGATTTGTTTGCCGTTTCCCTTTTCTTCCCTTCATCGTTTAACTTTTCATTTCGTTTCTTTTGCATCTTCTACGGTCTTTTTGAGGAGTTTTTGTTTTTTGTTGTTTTTTTTTTTATCTCGATGATCGACGGCTTAGTAGAACGTAGTTAGTTGATTTTTGCTTGCTTCCAAACCCTAGCTCGGAACATGCCATTGTGGATTGTCAATCGATTATTATTTTTTTTGCAATTTTAATTTTAATTTGGTGAATAATTCATTTCCCTCCCCGTCTTGTTTTCCTGGTCAATTGCAGAATTGCAATCTCAAATTTCACCTGAGCTCATTAGGATGATGGAACGAAGGTTATCGGAAATTGAACATAGAAATAGTTGTCTTGAGAATTTCATAAACCAGGTGATTTAGTCATCTATGTTAATTGCTATATGTTTTTTTTGTTATTGCATTGTTTTTGGTCACAGAGTGTTAAAGAAGCATTATGTTCTTTGCATGTTCTGTTGTTGATTAAAGACAGCCAGAAGCCTCACCATATGAATATGCAAGGGCTAACAAAGAGCTTCGGAAACTGAGGGGTGCAATGGATCTTATAAACGAGCTGAGGTCCAAGCAAAAGGTAAATCGTCTAGATGTTATTTGGATCCTCTTTTGCATTTTAAGACATGCTTTGATTGCATTTCACTTGCTATTCAATTGTAGCAGTTCTCCTGTTGACAAAATTGTTGTGTTTAAGATTTGTGTCTGGAACTTTCTGAATTTTGTACCAAAGGACATGCCAGTTCCACACATTTAAGTACTGCACTTAGTGATGTGTAAACAATTAAATATCTTCACTGCTTTAGTTACTAACCCTTTGAGTTTATCCCATTTAGTTTTGAAATTCTAAAATGCAGCAGTCACTAAGGCCATTGCAAATTTGTTCATATCTTGCATTTTTGATGTGAGTGGAGAGTATCCTGTGCACTTCTGGCATTTCTCTCTGTCACAGTAAGGGTCTCTGGATAATGCACGTTTTTGTCCATATGCAGGAGATTGATGGCTTGAAGTCGCTGATTGTTGAATGTTCACAAGATGAAGAAATGCTTGATGTGGCAAATGATGAACTGAGTCAGGCCACAGAAGAAGAGAAAAGACTTCAGCATTTGCTTCTGATGTCTTTACTTCCAAAGGATGATGCTGATGAGAGGGACTGCATTCTGGAGGTGAGAGCAGGTAAATATGGAAACATCAGGAGTCAAATCTTCATTCTATAGCTATACTTTTGTGGTCAAGTTCACTGGGGGGATTTAAGGTATTTTCTCCCTCTTTTATTTGGATAATTCTCTATAATTTGAGATGTTTTAATCAGGGACTGGAGGGGAAGAGGCATCTTTGTTTGCAATGGATGTGTTCAAAATGTAAGTTGCTGGAATATTGGTCACAGCATCACTTTCTTTGAATTCTTTATACAAATCCTCTTTATAGAATGCTGATGTCAGGTAGATTCTAATAGGTACGAGAGATACTCACTGAAGAAGGGTTGGAAATTTGAGTTGGTTGATGTAACTGAGTCTGATTTGAGAGGTTACAAGGTGTGCTTCCTTCTTGAGTTGTGTCTCTTGTGTTCAAATCCATGTATGCTTCTCCATTTTTTCATGGCTGGTATCAAATTGCTTTTCAATTCTTGGATGTTTGCTGAGTTCATTTTGAGTATGCCTTACTAATCTCAAACTCCTTGATCTCTTTGTCAGGAAGCCAGTGCAGCAATTTCAGGGGCTGGCGTTTTTGGCAAACTTAAATTTGAGAGTGGAATTCACAGAGTTCAGGTTTTTTTGCCACTTATCTTCAAGACTAATTTTATATTGCTTCTAGCAGAGATGATTGAGAGGTTTCCTAGCATAAAATACCTGGGGTCTTTTTTTATCAGCGGGTTCCTGTAACAGAGAAGTCTGGACGTGTTCACACTAGTGCAGTTTCTGTTGCTATCCTTCCTCAAGCTGATGAGGTATTTGTCTCTGTAAATGAGGCTCTATGATTCATTATTGCAAGGTTTTCAAATTTAATCATTGGAAAATTATGCCCGGTGTCTAATCATTTATAGGAAAGTTTACTTCCACTCAAGATGTGTGACCTCCGGTTCAAAATATATAGACTGTTGATGTTCTTTAATTACTATCTTAAGTAGGAGTATTATCTCTTGCTTCCAGGTTGATGTTCATTTGAGGAATGAAGATTTGAGAATAGACACTTACAGATCTGGTGGTTCAGGTGGTCAGCATGCAAATACCACCAATAGTGCTGTTAGAATAACTCATCTTCCAACTGGGATTATGGTGGCCATACAAGACGAGCGATCACAGCATATGGTAATATATTAATTTATTTTAACACTGTTCACTCTAAGCAAGTTATGACTTTGGACAAGAATTTGCAACCCCTTTTCAAATACTGGACTCTTTAAATACGGAAGCTTGTGGATCCATTACAAGTCTTCTCCTCAGTTTAAAGTGCATCTACCAGTGATTAACATTAAATGGTCATATGGTGAATGAGAAGAGAGTGTCCTTAAACAACAAGCTGCCATTGCAGTTATGGCTTGATGTCTGTATTACTCTAGATTTTGTTACGTAGGAGACTTGAGAAATAGTTTATACACTCGTCTTAATTTTCCTTTGTGGGTAACAATAATATAGTTCTGCTGCTGTCCTTTTCATTCAAAATGATTGGAGTCATAAGCCCTGAGCACCTGAGTGCTCTGTGAATAATTTTCTTTCATAAATTTCATTTCTGGCTCTTTTTAGAACAAAGCAAAAGCCTTGAAGGTGATCTGTGCGAGGCTGTATGAAATTGAAAGGTCAAGAATGCAGATGACTCGATCGAAACTCCGATCAGACCAGGTAACAAGTGTGTTACACATATGTTAATTCCAATATTATCAGTGTTGTTTAGTTAGTTACTTAGGGATTTTGTCCTTTCTTGTTGACAGATTGGTAGTGGAGACAGATCTGAACGTATTCGAACATACAACTTTCCTCAGGGCCGTGTTACTGATCATCGTGTTGGCATCACTAATCATGGGATAGATGACATGATGCAGGGAGAGAATCTGGATGTTTTTATTGATGCTCTTCTTCTGCAGCAGGAAATGAATGCAATTGCATCGTTCAGTAATCTCGAATAAACATTGATGAACCCTTTGATTGTTTCCAAAACTCCATGGTGTCCCTCGTTGGCTTGTCCATGAAGTGCTTCGATGGTGTGGATTATTTTATTTATAGATTCCATTGTTTGGCCTCATAATCTTTATATTTTGTTTTATACATCTGTACACATTTTTCCAGGTGGAGAGAGAGGGAGAGGGAGAGGGAGACAGAAGGATATACTCTTTCTTTTATCCCTTTAGAGACCCAATTTAAGTTGTGAAGGTGTGACGTTTTCTAGCCAGGTTCTTATGGTTTGTTTGGATTGTATGAAAATGAGAAGAAAGAAAAGGGTTAGAAAAGAGAATTTTTTGTTGTTTGGGAAGTGAGTGGGAATGAAAATGATGAGAAAATGTCATGAGGTGTGTGCATACCAAATTTTCTCACCCATTCCATGAGAGGGTTCGAAAATTTTAGCTGCTAGTTGGCTTTAGTAAATGAGTGCCAAAAACCTGTATCTTTATTTCGATGTACACTACCAATTATCCTGCCAACCAAAGCCCTGGAGATTTATGCGTCATCTACTTGCTTTTTCTTAGAAAATTGTGAGATCTTAACATGGATGTTGATCCAATTTTGTGTTCTTTTTCCCAGAATATGAAGTAAGAAAGCAAAATTTTCTCACTGAAAAGTTGCTGAAAACTATTACTCATCAAAAGTATTTCTTAAATCATATCTTAATTTTGACCTAGAGAGTAATTATTACTTTTTGTTTTCTATGTTGATTCAAAAAAAAATTAAATAATTTTATTTAATATCTTATCATAAAGATATAATTATATAATATTTTGTATTATATATGATTCAGTAATTTTATACTTTGCATGTTTCATTTTTCAATCACTTCCTATTTTAAACTATATAAAGATTATAATGTTCTCATTACAAACATCAATTTTTAATTTCTCTATTTTCTTATCATATTCAAACTAAAAATTTTACTTACCATTTTTTCTCTCACTCATTTCTAATTTATCTAAACAACAAATTAGAAAATCATTTTCTTTCCTTTTAATTTTTTTCTCACAATTTTTTTTTACACCCTACTTTAAATTCAAACACACCATTAGTGTCAACAATTTGAGGTTCTTATCAAAGAGAATCTTGTATGATTTTAATTACAAACTCGTGATCTTTTGAATTACGAGGAAATATCATTATTTCCCCACCTCTAGAATTTCTTTTGTTCCAACTTTTCGTGCATAAAAAAGTCTCTTTTTTTTTTATATATATATATATATATATATATATATAATTTATTTTCTTTTCGGTTCCATTGGTTCCTTGACTCTTGAGTGGTTTTGCCTAGGAATATTGGTGATGGGCAGGTGGATTAATGTTTTATAGCCAAATATTGGTTCCTTGACTCTACCCATTCTAGTCGGCATTGAGAAAGAAAGCACTCCGCAATTGAATGGACACCGAAAAGTCAGGATGATTCTTATCTTCCGGACAGTTGATAAAGAAAGAAAATCATGGTTTGCCGTCTAATATTGAAAAAAAAAAAAAAAAACTACTTTGATGTCGGAGCCTACAAGTGACTGCAACCAAAAGGGCGATGTGATTCGCAATCTAAATTAAGGCAGACTCTAGATCCCTAGAGATTAGACCTTTTTCAGAATTTAGGGCTCCTGATATCTTGTCCGTGCTGGCAAAAGTTGCCTTTCTTGACTCAGAATGATATCACACTGACTCACTGCAATAACACAAAAGTTTTTTTTGAAAAAAAAAAAAAAGAACATGCAATATCAAATCATCTCACTGCATTTTTTATTTTATTTTATTTTAAGCAACTATATAACTCACATGCAAATGAATTATGCGGTTATAAGCAATGCCCGGATAGAGGGGTCAATCTCTCTGTTTCAGAGAGCATCTCTCTACTGTCCCTGCTGAAGAGGTCAGATGATCCTTCATGCAAGATTTTTTTTTTTTTAAAAAAAAAAACAGAGAAAGAGCATGGTTACTGTAACAATATATAAAAAATAATAAAATAATTTATTTTTATTTATAAAATTTAAATAAAATGTGATTATTATATGTTATATTATTATTTTTTAGGTAATGCTGTTCAAAATTTTTTTATCGGGAAAAAAAAAAAGAAAAGAAGAAAAAAAGTAACATGATGGTGTGGGTGAGTGGTTCACTCCTCACTTGTCAATACTTTCCACTCCTAAAAAAAGAAAAAAAAAAAGAAAAGAAAAAAAAAAAGAAATCATGTTTACTTTATTTGCGAGCGTTCAGAAAGTCCTTGACAAGGACGATTAAGTTGTGAATTTGTGGTTGCTTGCGAATAAAAAAAAAAAAAAAAAAGAAAAAAAAAGAGAGAGTAAGATAAAGTGAAATGCTACCCGCATAAGTCCCTTTCATATATTGAAAGATAGAAAATTTGAAAATGTGGGGTATGCTTTGGGGATGAATCTGTCGGTTCTGTTCCGCTAATGGTCGGCCGAATTGTGATGATGTAAACAAAAGTTTAGGTATGCCACCGGCACTTCCGGATCTAACAAAGATTAGAAACCGAAGCAAATAATTAAAAAAAAAAAAAAAAAAAAAAGGAAGACTGAGGGGTTGGATCTTTTATAAGAAACAATCAATAATCAAGTATCATTTTCTGATCGGTTTCCAGATTTGGACCAGATAGCCTTAAAATCGTCGACTTCTATGTTGGGTTATTCAATAATTTTACATGCACATTACAAAACAAAAAAAAAAAAAAAAAACAAAGGAGAGACTTCGACGCAGGCAAATTTACAAAATTTAATTAGAACTGTTAGTTACTTAAAAAATTAAATAACAAATATTAAAACTCAATTACTATGATTATAATATATATATATATATATATGTATGTATATGTATGTATGTATGTATATATATATTTATTGTGAGTCTATTGTCATTTTTCTCAAAAACTCTTATCAACCAATCATATATATATCTATATATAGAATTGTGGGATTGTCTCATTGCTTACGCCTTGATATATAATTGGGCAGGGCCAATTGCCTTTAAAGGCATGCCGGCTTGTAAAACAAACATAAAAAAAAAAGAAAAAAAGAAAAAAAAGAGAAGATCTGCAGTTAATTAACGCACACACATCTGACACAAAAGACCAGGACACGGGGCCCGAAGGTTCTGTGCAAGAGAATCAAACAAAGTGCTAGGAAAAGATTCTCACACTTGTTTGATGGACATTACAACATATGAATGACCAAATGGGTCTTCCTTATTTTCCTCGAAAAAAAAGAGAGAGTCAAAAAGTGATCAAAACTTAGAAAGGGTTTGGTTTTGCTTGAGGAGGGAGGGGGGGGAGGGTTTGGTCATTGGTGGTGCTGGCATGGATGATTTTCAGAGAGTGTTGTATGGGTGGAGCTGGGAAGAGAACAAGCTTTTTGAGATGGGTCTTGCAGTGGTCGATGAAGACGACCCGGACCGATGGGAGGCGGTGGCCGCCATGGTTGGAGGCAACAAGAGTGCAGAGGATGTTGAGAAACATTATGTGATCCTTTTGGAGGACTTGCAGCGTATAGAGTCAGGTAAATTGGATCATAAAATTTATGGAGAAGCTCAGCCTCGTCTTCAGGTTGACTGTACTTAGTCTCTCTGTTGGACTGACGAAGATCACAAGTATGAGCTATTTCCTCAAGATCATTGGATTGCTCTGGCTTTTTTTGTTGCCTGCCTTTTTTTTTTTTTAATTTTTTTTGGTAACTCTGTTTCTTTCTTTTTAGCTCCTTTTCTGTTATTCCTCCATGAAACAATTATGGGTTTATTTTTTTTAGTTTGTACTTTGTTTCAAATTTTCAAAGAATGGAAAATCTTGGGTTCATGCCAAGATACAAAACACACAGACACAGAACACCTCAGTTTCCTCTCCAGGAGAAATACTCACTGATTCTTGCTTTGAGAAAGGTGTTGAAGTAGTCTCGTCATTATTGGTGATTATTTTACTTTATTGGCTTGGTCCGAGTATCACTCTGTAGCACCCCCCCCAAAAAAAAATAAATCCCTACAATATTGAGCGATGCTGCTATCCTATGCTACCACTTTATTTCTATTATGGGATGTTTTGTCTTCCACCGAACATCATAGCCTTCACGATAAAGGAAATGCACCTCTAAGTTGCCTGATCCATTGAGCAGGCATGGGTGGCATTCTGCATTGATAGCATGACTCAATTTTGGCGTCAGAGTCTTCGTAGCAGTCACCTGTTTGAATTCTGCATATGTTTGTTTTGTTCTGTTTGAAAAAAAGGAAGGAATTTTAGCTTTAGAAGCCTAACTTGAATTGTATATTTCTCTACAGTTTGCTGGTACAACTGAACATAAACTAATTGGTAGATCAACTGCAACTCATCGATGCAGAATCTTTCCCATTTGATCAGCTCTTGCCTACAAAAATTGCCAGTCATCAGGACCTTTATTTGATGATGATGATGGTAACTGGTAAGAGAGACGCTTTTAAGCTTCCTTTTTTTTTTTTTTTTTTATTATTATATGAGTAGTTTGTAGTTGTAGCATTTCTCTGCTTCGGTAAATGGGAATGTGTTGGTTGAGTGCCATGATACCAAAAACTATCGCAACGGAGTCCAGATGTTCGTTTCATTGAATTTTGAATAATAGTAAGTCTACTTCATAAAGCTCAGCATTTGCCAGTGAATTTCCTTTTGTTGGTCTTGCAGTAGTTGTATGCAACGGATGGATTTAGGCTTTTATCGTTTATGGGTCTTCCTTTTGTTCTCCTTTCATGTTGCTTCCCATGGAAACTTGCCCATCTACATGCTCGTTGACCTTTTTATTTTTATTTTTATTTTTTTTATTAAATTTAAAAGAGGTTACACTAATGTAAAACCGAAACCAATGTCATGGGCCTGGCCCATTATTAAACAGACAACAAAAAAAAAAAATCAAAAAATAAAAACCAAAATATGATAATTACTAATTACAACGTCTAATAATAATAAAATAATTTAAAATTTTAATTTTAAACGTTAAAAAAAATTGAAAGTAAAGAAAAAGAGTTGTTTTTTTTTTAAAAAAAAAATTAATATGAATTACTTCTAGCGGATGGAATATTTATTTTTCCATTAAGCAAATAAAAATAAAAATAAAAATGCAATAAATCATTTAACAATCTCACGTAACAAAAAATAACAAATTTCTACAATCTCTTGTCTGAGGTCTGAGGTAGCTAGCCGTTTTGCAGCTAAACCTCCTCTTTTTTTATTTTTAAGAAATTATACTTTGAAGCCAAAGAATAACGAAAACATAATAGGAATCCCTTGCAATCTAATCTAAATCAATAATCTATAACAGCTAAATATAAATTAAATATTTGGAGACATAGAAAAATAAAAAATAAAAATGGAGTGAGGTAAGAATGAAAGAGGAGTAAGGGAAGAGGAGGCAGTGCAGGGGGTAGAACCAAAAATGGATGTTTCTATTATTACTAGCTATAGCTCCATCCATGCGCTGCCCCTTTCTCAGTCTTCTTCTCTCTTTTTCTCCTATTCCCTCCCTTAAAAATTTTTTAAGACACTTTCTTTACAATGTTCAGACCAACCATTGCATTGATCAATATGAGAATATCATAAACAATACCAACACCCAAAAAAAAAAAAAAAAAAAAAGAGATTACCATATGAACATATTTGCTAATTGCCACAGCCTTCCGGTTCCTGACAAAGATTTTTGGACTTTTGATGGGCTTTGGAATTATGCTGTCTATGGGCCATTTGATATCACAGAACTAAAGGATCTTTTATTTATTTATTTTTCTTCTTTTTCTTTTTTAGATGAGAACGTGTAATGCAGTGCACCCTTTGGCTGTTTGTGTTAGACTCAAAATGAAGGTTGTATACCTCATTCACACCCACACAAAAAAAAAAAAAAAAAAAAAGTAACTACAGATTACTTGATATGGATATAAGCTTCTTGGTGCGTGGACATATTTAAGATATGAAAATATATTCATTTGGTGGTTATTTGTGCGCAGAACCTGTGAAAAGGAAGATGGTGGTGAAGCCCATGATGCTATTAGGTTACAAAAAAAAAAAAAAAAAAGAAGTGTGGGTTCCTGAAAGATGACAGCTTCATTAAATGCAGCTTTTCGCCAAGGCGCCAGGTGCACCTGAACTTTCTGCCCATCCAACAAGGACGGACTAGAAACTCTTCTTTTGGGTTTTCCCATTTGCCACCGACATATAATATTTTTATCAAGTTGCTTAATATTTGAAGGTAGGGGAATAAAATATCGTATCGCAAAAAGTACAAGGATTTATATAATGTTTTTGAACTTCTCACTTTCTATTAATAGCTTTAATTTGCAAGTGAATTCGAGTACTAGGTAAATATAATGAACAGATATTCTAGTGAGGATTATTGGATAGTCATGCGAATTCCATTCTGCTCGATAGTCATGCCAATGGGTTCCTCAATTAACACTTCCGTGGTCACAGCTCACATGGGATGGCAGAACTCAAGCTGCTGCACCATTAATGAATCCAACGTTAAAAAACACTTCAATGCGGTAAACTTACGGTTTGCTTTTCTTTTACTGTAGGCTGCAAAAATTCTGAACTTCACTTTGTTTATTATTGTTGTGAAGCTATCATATGGCAGCAGAAAGTCGGTCCCTTTTTGTTTTGTTTGAAACGGGCTTCAGGGTCCTAGGAAGATTGCGTGGGATGCGATGCGCATTACTAGATAGGTCGGATTACGACATTGGATTATTAAAGAGCAAATTCTATTTTCGGTAAAGGTTACCAATCACTCTTATATCTTCGCAAGGCTGAATATATATTTAATCACAACAAATATTTTGATAAACATTTGAACTTATGACATCGTAATATGAACCAGTGCTTCAAATCATTAGACCACGATCATCTATGGTAAATTTAGTCCATGTTTTGACGGTGATAGCGGATCAAGATTATTTGTTGAAATGTGTTGTACACACCCCATCTGTCGTGCAAGCTGTAAAGCTTCACCGCTTCATCAGTCCTTGCCTGCTGGCCCATTGGCGCCAACTTGCAGTCGCCTGTGTGAACTTGGTGATCAAGAAAAGAAGATGGCATAAGTAATTAGCTGGAAAGCATCATCCACCCTGCGTGTTTCATGGGGTAAATGCCCCTCCCCAACAATTCAATCTGATAAAGCATCATCCGTGAAGCTCACTCTTTTCCTGCCACTTGTCTTTTAAGTGATAGTCTTTGGTACATATTAGTTGCTCGCGCACATGGTAGGACCATCCGATCCAGGTCCAAATTCGTGCGAGGGCAATGTCACGAGTCTCCCAGACAACACCACAACGTTGACTAACATCAACCAGTACAGATCCATGTAATTGACAAAGTTCTTTACGCGGGGTTTTCGGCACGAAAGCTCAAAACTTGCATTTGAGAAAAAGAATCGGATTACAATACTGTGTCTCCAGGAATTGGATGCCTGCCCTTGTGGGATTTGTTTGGCTAATCCATTCCCACCAATTTTGTATAAGCACTATCAGCCTATCAGGATATAAATCAAATCCTCTTGATGTCTTTGGCTCTTAATATGGTAATGTAGAACTAAAACTTGAACTATGAACTAAGTAAGAATAACATCGAAGTCACCGAGAGTCCACTCCGCCACTTCATCTTTGTCACTAACAAAAATTTCAGTGCCCATATCAATGGATTCCCATATTCTTCTGGCAGGAGTGGTACCTGGATCCTGCAATGAAGACATTGACTATTAACTATTCATTCATACCATTACTGTATATCATAATCACCAAAATTTTATCTAATTAACCAACCTGATAGAAATAAAGTCTACTCGACAGTTCACCCACGTTGAGCTCCCAGGTTCTGCCATCCCCAACCCATCCATCCCCTCGCTTTGTTGGATATCCATACTCAGCCCAGATGGGATGAGGAAGCAACTGAACTAGCTCTTGCGCTTGAGGATTGCTGTAAGGATCACATGTGCTAACAGGTTTCTCCAAAAATTTAGCGTTGCCTGGGGCACAATAGTAGTGATAAGCCCCATACGGGAAGTTGGCCCTATCATTTCTGTAAATTTTTGTGTTGTTCGGAGTAATGTGATATGGTGGGCAGTTCTGTAGACGCTTAGGACTGCACCAAGCAGGAATTTCAGGATTGATGATCATCTCGCTGTATCTGGTTACATCAGTAAGCACATCTCCATCACAAGGAACGCCACTGTTCTTCCAGCAGCTCCCAATATCTATCAAATAGAACTGGCTCTTGGGTCCTCCCCCTTTCTTGACATCCAAAGTCACTCTGACCTTAAAATTAGGCGATTCTGGGAGCTGAAAGGCAATCAATGTTACTCTATGATTTACAAAATAAGTCAGAATCTAGAATGCAATGCCAATCCCAACAGAATTTAGGAATAAGGCAATCTTGTTTTTGTCCAACCTACAATGCAATGTACTTACTCTGTTTGTTTTCACACAATGAAGTGATGACAGTCATATATCTACCCTCTATTTCAGCAGTCGAATGACGCCCTCAAGGCATTAGTGGTATCTATCAGAAAAACTTTAAATCTAGGAGAGTAAACAATAACAACCATGTTAGGCAGAGTGTCGAGTCCCACTAAGTCCATTCTCCCAATAAGTTTCAAGGTCTATAGACACCGCACCAAGGGAACAAGGCCTAGTTAGGAGCTCACAGTATAAAAGTACCAATCAGCTTTAAGTTTGACAACTGGATAATATTGATTTTCATGATGGCCAGATTTATTTGTCAAAATCTTACTAACGGGGTAAAGGATGGTGGACAATGACTTGTTAATGGTGTGCCTGAACTTCATAGTTACCCTCGAAATAGAAAAGCAAATTTGATCTTCTTCGAGAAAGGTTTACTCATTAGCCATCTGTTCAATCAGTTGTTTTGCTGTATAACAAAAGGCCTTTCAAAACAACCAAGGAAAACAAACATGCATCACACAAATAAGTGAATCACAAAGATACAAGCTTTAAACTAACACTTTCTTTTCTTCTTTCTGGCTTAGAGGCATATTTATCATTATACATGACTACAAGAGAAAGACTATTTTATTGGTGCCATCTAAAATCTAGTCTTGCCTTTTGGGGCCAAGGGGAAGAAGACTATGCTAGTTATAATTAATGAAAAGAAAAAAAAAAATCCGAAGAGTTCGTACTTACAATTTTGAGCATGCCTCGTGTGTCATAATGATATCCTCCAGAAAATCCTTTAGTTGAGTCAGCTCTGAGGTACAGCATCAACCATGGGTACTTCTTTGAAGTCTTGAGCTTATGCCTAAAAACCCAACTCCCAACACCAACTTTTTTCTCCCAAGCCACTTCATAGAAAGATATTCCATCTAGTCCTTTCCCTACGTCATCTCCTAACTCATAAGTCCCATTGAAACTTCCCTTCATTATGCCACCATCTAAGAGCTTAGTCTGTTGATGATACAATATGGGTTGATTCATACACCCATCTCCAAAGCAAGGAAACCTTCCTCGACTAAAAGGTCGTACCTTTTCACCATTCTGAGGACACAGAGCGGACTTGGTGTCATAATTGCCATTTTTAAGCATAACCATCCAAAAATGCCATGGCTTTGGTGTATCTGCAACTTCACATAAAGAACCCAGAAAAAGTTCCTTCTCCACTGCATAAAGGTCCGGATTGTTTATAGCTTTCGGGTCCAAACCCGGAAACGGTTTCCCCACTCCGAGTTTGTTATCAGCTTTGGTGACCTTATGATTCAGTTTAGGACCTATCCCATTGTAAAAACAAGGGAGAAAAAAAAAATAGAAGGCAAAATTAGCACTTAACATAAATGCTTAAGAAAAGGTAAGCAAAACAGATGAAAGATCAAAATGTCATTAACCAAAATGAAGCAAAATGTAAAGAAAAAAAAAATCATTTTCGTGCTTGTGAACATCTAGCCTGGCATGCAATAAATAGCTAATAAGACAAGTCCATTTTGACAATAACGAGGTTTTGAATTCAGATTTAGGCCATGAACTTAAACGAATGGAAACTAGCAAAGAAAGACCCAGTTTTTATTTGTTGCTTTCTTATGCGGTGGTTGTGCTTACTTGAGAGATCAAAGCAATCAGCAGCTCTAGGGCTTCCCATTCCCGGAGCTTCTTGGCCAACTTCATTGCAAAAATTCCAGGCTTCAAAGGCAACTCTCAGTCCATCTCTTCTCATTCCAGGGTCTCCTACGGCTGAGGCGTGCTCTTTGCCTCTCACACCAGAAGCTCCAAAAACAATGACATTAAATAAAAGGAACACCAAATGCAACTGGGTTTCCATGGCCACTCGGAGGCCAGTGGGTTGCTCTGTTTTTAGAAAACAGAGTCTACCGAGCGGCCATTCATTTATAATCTAATACATGTAGATGGGAGATTTGTGTAAATAGGTTCAAGTGAGCCGGTGGTTTTTGGCCTTTCCCACGAAATATTATAATGACGTACAATTTGAAAAATGAGAACAACACTTTTCCTTTAGAGTGAGATTTAAATGAAATGCAAAGCACCTCATTCGTACTACTTTTAAATCTGTACATCTCTTTATGGATTAACATTCAACAGCTAATTACTAATCATTTCACCCTTTTTAAAAAAAAAATAAAAAAATAACTGTTTGTTTGACTTCTACCTAAAGCTACAATCAACTCATATATTAGGTGCGTTTCCAGGGACCACTCTGTCTGGTAGGTAACCTTACCAGTGCAGTTCTGGACCCTTTGGGTCAAAAAGAGAGGGAGTTCTGAGGCAGGCAAGGCACTAGCAACTAGTTATTATCTAGAAATGGGTGGAATAATGTGCAGCTGATTGTGTTCATTTTTAATGAGGTTGCTTAGATTATGAGCTTGTTTATGGGTCTATGATTTGATGATTAGATTCCGTTAACAACCCCTGTTCTTATTTGGAGTGAACCAAAAACAACTACACCTTTGCAACAGTTGGCAATGCCGTCTAACGCAAAGGATACTTACTCTAGAAGCTAGAGCAACTTGAACAGAAAATACGCGTCTCCTTTTCGTACTCGAATTGAAAAGAGAACCATCCAAGCAAAATATTGCGTGTTACGTGAAAAGAAACAAAACGAAAGGCGCTCACACCACCGATCACAATATCGTGTAGCTCTCCGTGGGAGGCCCCGCACCTCACGAGTCGCCACCCCATGAGGCTAGCGGACTACCTATAGCTAAGTGCCAGAATCAGAAGCATCGTGGTGTGGTGGTGGCTCTTCAATTGTAACTGCTATTACATTAATTCGAAGTTCATTTCTAACCAATACTTCGAAGTTCGTAAGGGGTACAAAACTTTTTTTTTTTTTTTTTTAAAAAAAAAAATAACATGTCCTTTATCGCTTCCGCTCTGTCGAATAAGGGTTTGAAACTTTAGGTGAAAAAACTGACAAAATAGCGTCGTAGTACGTCACATCAAATCTTTATATTTCATAGACTTTTATATACTCTTTTAACAGCCTGTGGATCATGTGTAAGGCGGTAATCGTTTGGCCCTTTTCTTTTTGGTGGGGTTGGAATTATTATTTTTTTTTCCCTTGTTTCGATGCCGACAAGGGATAGGAATTCACGAAGCTAAGAATGGAGGGAATTGTGCTCAATTAATATTTGGTGGATTGGTGGGATGTCTCCTTATGCAGTTTACTTGTTTCTCTGTGTGTGCGTGGCGTGTTCCCTGTTTTAGCTTTAGTATTGGATTTTGCTCATTTTTAGTTTGACTGAACGCGATAGGTTAGTCGCTTTCAAATTGCCGCGGGGGAACAAAATTGTTGACGCACGAACATACATATGGAGACAACGTTGATGATTGAGGTTAGCGCATTGGTTAGTAGTTAAATTTTTAAAAACTTTCTTTCTTTTTTTTTTTTTTTTTTTTTTTTTTTTTTTTTTTAGGATTCCCATTTTACGATTGTCCCAATAAATTATTGTTTGGTTAGTAGTGGGGGTTGCCTTTGAATGAACTACCTCACTCTCATGTTTGCACATAATAATAATAATAGATATTATGTTTTGGCAGAGGATGAGATGTTGGTGTTTAACATAAAAGCATATGATGTGAGAATAGAAAAGGTCATCGTATTGACAATGGAACAGCTGACATATTAGGTGTGACTTGAAAGCTAATAAAAATAAAAATAAATAAAAAATGATGCTGATTCATGCCATGGTTGTTTTTGAATTGAAAGAAACCTCCATGGGCCGTTAGAACCTAGAAGGCGACTGCTAGCTGTCCCGTTGAGTTCGCAATTGCAATTGGTGAAGGCTTGGGAGAGGCTCCTTCTGGTGTACGGTTTAATGCATATACATTTTAATTAGGAAACAGCCAAAAAAAAAAAAAAAAAAAGGAAGAAGATTTCTTTCACTCGTTAAAACCATCGGAAATAATTTAAAATTTGACATAAATTTTTTTTAATTCAAAAATAATACTCTAAATTATTATATCAAATAATTTTTAAACATTATTTAAAATATTAACATTGTAATTGATATATAAATTTCGTTTATATAATCATTTTAGAAATACTTTGAATATATCTTTTAAAATTCAAATACTTCAATCAAATAATCTTATACAATAATTCATTATAATTTTTCCCTCTAGGTCTTATTATCATTTATCTAAGGAGTTTATCACTTGAGTTCTTCTTATTTTTGCAAATGAAGTGTTTAGGTCCCCTTAGCCTTTCGCGTAATAGCAATGTCTGCATCTCAATCATGTTCTCTTCAATTGAACTGTCCGTATCACATGGCATTCTCTTCTCTTAACTGGCCGGGGGAGCTATTCTCTTTCTCTGTACACGCTACCACCCTATATATGTATATGTATATGTATATGTATATAGAGCAGTATAGTTTGGAACAAAAATTTAAACTTCAGTGACGTTCTTTTCTTTCCTTTGAAGGTTGTCATAATAACAGGGACCTACTCTGTCGATGATGAAGGTAGGATGTATCAGATCAATGGCGTTAATTATATAGAAACGTAAGTGAATTGCATATCACCTTTCCCCTTTTTTAAATTCTCGTTCATAAAATGGGTGCACATGGACAAAGATTAAAAAAAAATAAAAAAAAATAAAAAAAAATAATAACACATGGGATACAATTTTAGATTACTAGCACGCCAAGAATAGCTTTGACAATGGTGGGCAGTGGAGAAAATGCCTCTTTAACTAGCAAGAATGATCCTTCGTTAAGATGGAGAAACTACAAAGAGGATAGTGCGGACTACTGGCCTCCGCTTGTATACCTCTTTATGCCGTAGACTGAGAATGAGTACTTTTGATATCAAACGACAATTCAAACAGAAATTTCATAATAATCCACGAACTGGTGGCCCTAGATAAGCTCACTTTATTACAGCAAGAAAGAGGAGTTGTCACAGATGCGTTTTGTCCATTGGAATGAGCTAACAATTTTCAGTGAAATTTCTAAAATTATCTCATGCTATAATTTCCAAGTACAAAGAAGAAGAAGAAGAAGAAGAAGAAGAAGAAGAAGAAGAAGGAGAAGAAGAAGAAGAAGAAGAAGAAGAAGAAGAAGAAGAAGAAAAATCCTCAACTCATGGACCACGAAGAAACAAAATCAACTGAAGAGTGCCGGGAAAGATCTTGAAGATCAGTAAGCAATCTTTTGTTAGTACCAAACAAAACTAAACTTGAAAGTCAAGCAGACAGACATCCATTTAATATTTGGACTTCACATTCCTCTCATTTCATGTATAAAATGTAATACACTTTGTGTACAAAAATCTTGGCAATCTCTCGCGTAACCAAATATCTATGTCGATGGCTTCGTCTTTCTCCATAATCAGATCAAAACGAGGCCTGGTTAGGCCACTTCAGCAGACACCGTCAGGGATCCTTGATCTCTCGGTCATAGACAGACTGCCCGTCCTGAGATGCAATGCTCGGACGCTGCACGTATTCAAACACGGCCCTGAAGCAGCACAAGTCATAAGAGGAGCTTTGTCCAAGGCATTGGTTCCTTATTACCCTCTCGCAGGACGGCTTAGAGAGTCCAGTCAAGGTCAGCTTCAAATTGAATGTTCTGGCGAAGGTGTATGGTTTGTCGAGGCATCTGCTAATTGTACTCTCGACGATGTCGATTACTTTGACGACGGGGAATCAATCGCCTATGATGACCTTCTTCCTGATAATGCTCCTAAAATTGAAGACAGCGAACCCCTTGTGCAAATGCAGGTACAATACGCAATTTTTATTTTTTTATTTTTTTTTTGAGAAAAAAAAAAAAGAAACAACCCAAAAGCTAGTTCTGATCATTAACATTGATATATTCTCTCGTCTCTTGCTTTACAGGTTACAAAATTTGCAAGTGGAGGTTTTGTGATCGGACTCATATTCTGCCACAGCATATGCGATGGCCTAGGAGCTGCACAATTCTTAAATGCTGTCGGGCAGCTTGCTAGAGGTCTCGAGCATGTTAGCATTTCGCCAGTTTGGTGCCGAGACTTCTCTCCGACAACACCAACCCAACAAGCAAATATCAATGCTTTGCCAATCCTGCCGCCAACAATGCCCAGCTACAGGCTTCAGCATGCGAATGTAGAAATTTCCATTGACCAAATTAATCAGCTCAAGAAAGAATTTCTGAATTCAACAGGTCAAACTTGCTCTGCGTTCGAAGCTGTAGCTGCCACATTTTGGAAAAACCGAACGCTTGCAATAAACTCGAAGCGACCAACTGATGAGGCCAAGCTCGTTTTCTTCGCAAATTGCCGCCAGCTCTTGGACCCTCCATTGCCGGAGGGATTTTACGGAAACTGTTTTTTCCCTGTAACAATCACAGCTTCAGGAGAGTCATTAGCGCAAGCATCAAATGTTGGCGCGATAAAACTCATACAAGAAGCAAAGGCAAAGCTGCCCATAGAATTTAATAACTACTTGAAGGGTGACTACTTGAAAAAGGGCGAGGATCCATTTGCACCACCTCTTAACTACACCACATTGTTTGTCTCTGAATGGGGTAGATTGGGATTCGACCGGGTCGATTACGGTTGGGGACCCCCAGTGCACATTGTTCCAATTCAGGGTTCTAGCATCATACCCGTTGGCATTTTGGGGTCATTGCCATTTCCTAGAAAAGGGATCCGTTTGATGACCTGGTGCGTTGAGGAGGTCCACCGCCAACCTTTCGTTGATCACATGATGAAGTTTACTTGATCGGATAACATAAAGGTCTCTGAAGATGACGACCTCTGTTCCTTAATTGAAGATGCGAGTAATAAAACGAGAAGGCATTTTCTGACATTAGTACCGTGCATGGATTCTTGTCCTGCCTGTGTATGACATTTTCGTATGACAAAATAATAAAATAACTAATCTCTTGTTTCACTAAATATTTTTCTTATGAAAAAATTCGTCAAGATAACAGTGTTATTTAGTTTATAAAAACTAATAATTCCATTTTCAAAGTGAGTATCGGAAATTGTTTAAGTCTCACAAGTAAGGGCTGCTTACAATTCTCATCAGCGATCAGGAATGTATGAAGATATTCATCAATCCATAATTGAATAACAAACAACAAATTAAACCCAACAAACATTCAGATATAAATGGGCCGCTGTGCTTGTGTACTGAGTTTTCAGTGGGCGACTCCAGCAGGTTCCCCTAATGGCCCAAGACTGGAGAGGGTTCAGCAAATTAGGTTGACAAGAAACCCCCCCCCCCCCAAAAAAAAAAAAAAATACAATTAGACAGCCATATTTATTAAACATCATGGTAAAGATAAAAAGACAATAACATAATTACTCTTTAAATGTTTTTAGAAGTTGTTCCCAAAAAAATAACTTGCTAACGTATAATACTGTTATTGGATTAGAGTGTGATCTGTATTAGCAGAGCCCAACAAAACGCCCTATCACAAAAGCCCTCACAGGTTTCCCAAAAGCCTCAGGTCCATCGGTAGAGTAGACACCAATTTGCTTTGAGAATCTATCCTTAATTCATCAGTCGTCCAAAGATGCCATCCCAGTTAGTCTCCCAGAGCCTCTTGAATCCAATTTTCCCACACTGTGTTCAAAGAAGGCTGCAGTTCAATTTAGACTACTCTAAATTTGCTGCACTTAGCGATTTTTCTTTTCTTTTATTAATTATTAATTTTTATTTTATTTTTTATTTTCCATTAAAGGCGAACTCTCTCTTTCCGGTCCATTGAATGACACGAATGTTCATAAGAGATTAATGCACATAAGGGGACATCAAAAGCTTTTGGAGACTGTGTGGAAAAAGGTGGCGGGTCTAATGGGATGACTGTGTGATGCTTAATCACACACCTGACTTTTTGAAAGCATCTGTGTGTGTGGTTCAACTAATGGCGTTGGATGTACTTATCATAAATTAACTTGTACATTTATTTCACAAATGACAGGTATTCAAATGAATTGATACTTTTTTTATTTTTTTTTTAATACGTAAAAATTTTGAATTTAAATTCTAAATTAAAAATTAAAAATTAAAATAATTCTATTATATGATTTTATGATCGAATTTTTAAGTGTTTTGGTCAATTGTATTTATTGGTGTTGAGACGCCCAAAAATTCGGCTCACACCTAATGTGCACGAAGTTGTTTGGGATGCTTCCGTCCGACAAACAAACATCTTACAACCAACATGCAGACCTTGGAAGAGTTCTAAGTAGATAATCCTCCATTTTCTAGACTATTGTAACAATCTGTTGCATGTGAAAATGTTCAAAAGTTTTTATCTTTTCTTAAAGCTTTTGTTCTATAGAATCATGTCTCACTTTTTTTTATTATTTTTTTTAATTTTTTTTTTCTTGTTCGGTATGGGGTGAACTCGACTCTAAGTCAAATTAGAAAATTTCTACTTTTTAGAAAATTGATATGTACTGGATTGATTCCACCCATATTGTGGGCATCATCATGATGAACACAACTTATATTCCGCATATGGATCCGAAAAGGTGGGCTGGAGGGTGGACCTCCGTTCCAACAAAAGCCGCCGTTGAAAGCTCGCTTTTTCTAGCCATTGAGCTGTCCGCCATCATTATTATTATTATTATTATTATTATTATTATTATTATTATTATTATTATTATTTTCGCCCTTTACAAACAGTATTGTTACAAAATATTAACTATCAGTCCAAATAAATAATAATAATAATAATAAAACCACCAAAATATTCCACCTCTGTTTTTATAGGAATTTAATATGTTACATTCACACTCACGAAGACAAAAAAAAAAAAAAAAAAAGAGCTAAGTTAGGTGTGACAACTTTTAATTTCGCAGAGGTGTGTATGTGTCATTGACCTTTTCCTCATTCATTTCTTTTTTATTATTTAGCCGACAAAAAACAAACAGTGTTTGGAATACGATTACTGACTTATTTCCTTTACTATATATACATATTCTTGCTTGCTTCAAATTTGCTGAACATCCTTTCACTAACATCTTTACAGAATTTCAGCTTATTTTGGGCACCCAAAGCCCAGCCTCCTTATTCTCTTTTCGCCTATGCATTGCTGCCAAAAAAAAAAAAACAACAATTGTTTAGTTATTGTCCAAAAAAAAAAAAACCCCATTAAGAGTAAATATTTAAAATAATAATATAAAAAACCTGTGAGTACAAGCCAGATCAATTTTCAACAACGCATCCCCACAAGCGTGACAAAAAATCATGAGTTCCAGAGAATAAATATACGATATACGTCATCGCTGACTTTCGCCCATTGTGATTTCCTTGCTCCATAAGTTTATATAGCCCATGCATTGAATAATATGTTGACAATGACATTCGACCTTTTAAAACCCAAAAATATAAATAAAAATAATAAAAAAAATTGACAGCTTTACTGTTAGGCCCCTTAATCTTTTTTTTTTTTTTAATCTCGAAGGAAAAAACAAAAAAAAGAAAAAAAAAACAAATTAAAGGCTCCTAAAGCAACACACCTGGGCAACAGACTATTAGATCTGGTCAACATTTTCATATAGTAGATTGTTATTATTATTATTATTATTATAGCTCAGAAAGAAGAAGTCAAAATTTCAGGATAGATTTTGAAAATTGAAACCTGGAATTAATTACGTCAGAAATATTTTCATGATTATTATCAAAATAAAAGATAAAAAGAAGACACTCACTTTTGAAATTTCCAGCTTCCACGCGTGTTACAGGGAAATTGCTAAGCCCGTTGGTTGCGCCTTAGCGGTGACCAGTGAAAATGCATGTGCAACATATGCTATTTTCTCTTACATATTGAAGAAGATATAGAAGAAAATCAAATAAAATGAATCGGCTACTCAATCTTGTGTCATTTTTCTTGTTTTGTTTTGTTTTTTTTTTTTTTGACTATTTATGTAATTGCTTTTTTTTTTTATATATATATATAAAAAAAGAAAAGAACAAATGCAAAATGCTTGCATGAATAGTCAAGAGTTTAATCTTCAACCGCCTTTCTATTATTGTGGGGTGGGGTGCGCTGTCAAAAATGCTTAAGAAGCTTGCAAGTGATTTCCTTTTTTTTTTTTTTTTAATAGATAAAAAATACAATAATAGCCGATTGTTAATCTGTCAGCAATTAGTCAGAAGAAGAAAAACGAATTCGAAGATAGGATGCATAACACTCTCAAAGAGTTTCCCAAATCTCACATTAGTGAGTATTTTAGAGGATGCAGGGATTGAACATCTGTTATTAAAACTGAGAAAATACAATAAAATAAAATCTCAGTTTATGTTATAAATTTGTAAATAAAAAATAAAAGAAAAAAGAAAAATGAATTCTCTCAAATTCACTTATTTTTCTTAAAAAAATATATTTTTTCTTACTAAGTTGCCTCTTTTCTCTATAAGAGAAACAAAAAGTAAAAAAAGAATTATTCTCAAATTCTTTTTTTTTTTCAAAAAGAGAGAAAAAAAGGAAAAATTTAAGTATAATTTAAGTTTGTTTTTATTTTTATTTTTCCTTTTGTTTTCTTTAAAAAGAAGAAGAAGAGAAAAAAAATAGATTATGATTATTTTTTTCTTAAAAAATTTCTGCCAAATTTTCATTTTTTAAAAGGGAAAAAAATACTAAAAGAAAATTAAATTTACTAACTACTTTTTTCATTTTAAATTAATTATAAAATAAATTTAAATTAAACCATATTCACTTAATCTGAAAATTTTAGATTTTATCATTTTAATTCTTCTTATTAACTATCTATGATCCGCTTAATGCAGACTCAAAATCTAGTTAATGTATAACATTAACTTTAAGTATGTTGAAGTCATCATTCTATGGAGTAGATTCTTCATTTTGTCTCTCTCTGTTTTTTTTTTTTTTTTTTTTTTTTTTGGTTCCTTCGATGATGAACGTGGAGGCACAAGAAAACCCATTAAATATTTTAGAAACCCACATAAAGAGAGACAACTTCTACTATTTTATCTTTTTAGACACAATTGAAATCTGAAACCCAATTTTTGATAGGCAAATGCAAATTGCTATTTCAATCGGAGAATGATCATTAATGGATTTTTAGTTGAGCAATGGTCTTAAGTAAAGTATGCTGTCATTTTCAATTCGTTTAAGCATTGAAGGCAATTGATATAATATTTAAAAAAAGAAAAATCAAACTATTTAAGCATCCTTTGAGGTTGGCTTGTCTTACTCATCATTATTAATCGTCCCATTAAGGTACTGCTTGTCGCGCACATATTCTAAGCCTACAACAGACAAGCCGTGCCTCAATAGACAATGTTGTTTCTACTTTCCCATTCCTAATCTTACTTGGAAAATCTTTTTTTACCATGTACAACGGAGTTACTAGACTCACGTTACCAAAATTTTTAACCAAAATTTTAAAATTTATAATAACACTAAAATACTTCTTGATTTCAGTCAAACAGACACCTATTGATTTTAGTTGATAAAACGTAATTACAAACAAACTCACATAATTAATAAAAAAAACACAAGCATACACAGAATTTTTTTTAATTTTTATTACTTTTCATCCAAAAAATATAAAAAATATCAAAATCTCTTTTTCTTCTCAGGTGTTTCCCCTATACTTAGTATGTGTCCCTTTTGTTGTGGCTCTTGGCTGCATATTTGACCATAATTATCTAACTAAATTACTTATTCATCAATGTTATAATCAAAATTAGAAAAAAAATATATTATATTACATAATAGCATTTAGAAAAAACATGAAAAGGTGAAAAAAGTGTCCAACAATATTAATAATAAACCTAAATTCTCGTAGTTCTAAGTATCAAATTCATGGAAATCCTTTTGATACAAGGATAATATAAATCACAGAGAAAAAACTTGGAGGAATATATCCAAAATGAAAAATTCTAAATGTGGTGGGGTTACCTATCATTTCGAGTATAATCGTTTAGAATTTAAGTAATAGTTTTTAAGTTCTAATCTTGTTTGAATTTGTTTTCCTATGGAGATAGAAAAGGTCTAAGAGGAGTGGTGCCACGTATCATTTTGACCATAATCATTTAGTTAAATTACTCATCTATTAATGTTACAATCAAAATTAGAAAAAAGATATATTATATTACACAATAATACTTAAAAAAACATGAAAAGGGTGAAAAAAAAAAGCCAACACTATTAATAATAAACCTAAATTCTTATAGTTCCGAGCATCAAATTCATGGAAATCCTTTCGATACAAGGAGAATATAAATCATAAAAAAAAAAAACTTGGGTGAATATATCCAAAATGAAAAAGTCCAAATATGGTGGGGTTACCTATCATTTCAACCATAATTGTTTAGAATTTAAGTAACAATTTTTAAATTATAATCTTGTTTGAATCTTTTTACCTTATGAAGGGAGAAAAGATCTAAGAGGAATGGTGTCACCTATCATTTTGACCATATATGTTTAGCTAAATTACTTATTTATTAATGTTACAATCAAAATTAGAAAAAAGATATATTATATTACATAATAGCACTTGAAAAAATATGAAAAAGGGTGAAAATAAGAGCCCAATACTATTAATAATAAACCTAAATTTTCATAATTTTGAGTATCAAATTCATGGAAATCCTTTCGATACAAGGATAACATAAATTACAAAAAAAAAAAAGGGTGGATACATTCAAAATGAAAAAGTCCAAATGTGGTGGGGTTACCTATCATTTTGATCATAATTGTTTAAAATTTAAGTAACAGTTTTAAAGTTCTATTCTTGCTTGAATTTTTTTTGCCTTGTGAAGGGAGATAAGGTCCAAAAGGAGTGATGCCACATATCATTTTGAGCATAATCGTCTAGCTAAATTACTCGTCCATCAATGTTACAATTAAAATTGGGGAAAAGATATATTATATTACATAATAGCACTTGGACAAAACATGAAAAGGATGAAAAAAAAGAGCCTAACAAGATTAATAATAAACTTAAATTCTCATAATTCTGAACATCAAATTTATGAAAATTTTTTCGATATAAGGATAACATAAATTACAAAGAAAAAACTCAGGTGAATATATCCAAAGTAAAAAAGTTTAAATGTGATGAGGTTACTTATTATTTCGACTATAATCGTTTAGAATTTAAATAACAATTTTTAAGTAATAACCTTACTTGAATCTTTTTACACGTCAAAGGGAAGTGGTACCACCTATCATTATGATCATAATCGTTTAATTAAATTACTTATTTATCAATTTTACAATCAAAATTGAAAAAAAGATATATTATATTACATAATAGCACTTGGACAAGACATGAAAAGGGTGAAAAAAAAAGCCTAACAAGATTAATAATAAACTTAAATTTTCATGATTTCAAGCATCAAATTCATATAAATTCTTTCGATATAAATTTTCATGGTTTCACACACACACACACACACACACACACACACACACAAAACACACACACACACACACAAAACACACACACACACACACAAAACTTAATAGTAAGATACAGAATTTACAATTTGATTCTTAACAAAATATGAATATAGTAAACTCTTTTCAAAAAGCAATTCTATCTGAAAAAATAAGTAAAATAAATGGAAAAAAAAGCAACCTTGCTCTTGTTTTAATACAAATTGGTAAATCTATGAGTTTTTTTTTTCTCTTTCAGAAATCAAATTAACCCTTCTATGTTGTTACTGTTTTTGTTGGGTAATTATTTAAATATATTCTAATATTATTTAAATTTAGTTTCTTTTTATGTAATTTATTTAATTTAAATAATAAATTCCTTAAATTTGAAGACAAAGTAAAATAAATAAGATTCAAAAATTAATTTCTTGAATGAATTTTAATATTATTCAAATTTATATTTTTTCATCTAATTTAGTTAATTTAATTAAAAATTTACTAAAAATTCAAATAAATGTATATAATTTGAGTAATTACTTAAATAAATCACAATATTATTAAAATTTAAGATCTTTCTATTTAATTTTTATAATTTAAATAATAAATAATCAAAATTTAAAAATAAATTAAAATAAAATAAAATTTAAATAAAAATGACTAGTTTGAATAATTATTTAAATAATCATACTAATATTTAAAATTTAAATCTTTTTATGTAATTTATAAAATTCAAATAAAAAATTAGTAAAAAAAAGCACCATATCTTAATAAATAACATTTAATTTAGATAATTATTTGAATTGTGTGAGTTGATTTATTTTTTTAAAGAGTCAAATTAAAAAGTTTGGTAAATACTAAAAAAAAGGAAGTTTGGATGACAAGAAATTAAAAGCGTCATTTGCTTTTGACCGAGCGCAGCAGTTGGCTACGAAGGTGGGTGGGGGGGCACGAAGACACACAATGCTTGCTCTTCAAG
This sequence comes from Kandelia obovata, assembly GCA_021464305.1. Lineage (NCBI taxonomy): Eukaryota > Viridiplantae > Streptophyta > Magnoliopsida > Malpighiales > Rhizophoraceae > Kandelia > Kandelia obovata. The sequence goes on along the minus strand of CM038478.1, from coordinate 4,004,180 downwards.
CAAAAGAAGCCGCACTTTAGATATATGTGTGTGTATAAATGTGTAAGGTATGAAAGGGAACAAGACAGAGAGCACCAAGACAGAGGAAACTAAGCTTAACAGCTGGGCTGGGACTTAGAGACACCAGATCTTTCAACCAACTCTTCCACTTCTTTCCGTAAGTTTACTTGTTTCTGCCCCGACCGTCTCTTTCTCTTTCCTTTACTTTTGTTTGGGGTTGATATGATTTTTTTAGGCCATTTACGCATCTGGGTTTTGCCTTTTTATTTTGGGGATTGTTTTTGTGGGGACGACGATGGCATGCTGATGCTTGAAGAGTAGTTTCGTGTAAGAGAAGATTGTTTTCACTTTCTGAATATCGGTTTTGATTCCATCGAATGAGTGGTATGTTGATGCACGGATTTGATCCTATCTGAAACAGAATCCGAGTAGTTTCACTTCTGCTCTCTCTCTTTCTCTCTCTCCCCTCTTGTCACGAAGGCTTCATTTTGAAGAGCCGACCACTTACATCATCATTTTCTTTTTAAACAAAATGATGAACAGACAACTATATAGAGACACATAAAGTCGGTCTTTTATTTTATTTTTTTATTTTTCTCATTAGAAGTCGGTAATGGGATGGTCGTATCAGTCTGAACGGGTATTATATAAATATAAAATAGTATAGAATTAACCCAAAACCAGAAGTAGTTGGCCTTCATTTTTTGTTTATTTGTCTCTTGTTGGGGTGGGGGTGCCTGTATGTTGTAGCTGACTTCCCAGTTAATTTTGGAGCTTCAGGTTACTGATTCTTTCAAGTGTTGTTTTTCTTTGTATTGTTGTGATTGTTTTTCATATCTTGGAATCCACTGAAATCCAGATCTGCTTTGTTTGTTATTTTTTTACCCTAAATCTTTCGTGGCTGCCCTTTGTTTTATTTTTGCATATGGTGAACGCTCCATAGACTTCTTTGAATAAAAGAATCTCTTACGGGTGCATGCTGGCCGCAGGTTGTATTCTATTGTGGTCTCTAGCTCACATTCTAAGTTTCTGACTTCAGTTACTATTTGTCTCTGTACTGCAGCTGTAGTATACAAAAGGTTCTGACTTTCTGATATTGAGAGTAGTTGAAATTCAGATTGGTATCTAGAATTTGGTACTATGGATGTGGAGAGCAGCAGTAATGGGGTTACAAGTTCGCATGCGGCCACCACATCAAAAGGCTATGGAGTGGAGGAGAAAATCTCTGGTGGAAATGAGAACCCAAAAGAGCAAAAGAAGAGCACAGAAACCGAGAAGACTCAAACAGTTCCATTTTACAAGCTGTTTTCATTTGCAGATTCGACAGATGTCGTGTTGATGATTATTGGCACAATTGGCGCTATTGCGAATGGAGCATCTATGCCCCTTATGACGATACTATTTGGGCAACTAACTAATTCTTTCGGACAAAATCAGAATAACAAACATGTGCTACATGTAGTTTCCAGGGTAAGTATTATCAATTATAAGCTTTCAAGTGCTAAATGATCTGTATATGACACAAATATTTGATTACATCTAAACAATGGCTTTAACTATTATTGTTCTTCTTGAAGTCATGCTTTGCAGCCAACCCTTGTGTTCTGTTGTTAATATTATGTTTTGACTTTTTATTGGATAAAGCTGTTAATATTTTTACTGGAAATGTTTTAGGTATGTCTGAAATTTGTGTACTTAGCTGTGGGGTGTGCTGCAGCATCATTTCTCCGTAAGTACAGAATCAACATCGCTAATTGGGCTGAAATTATTCAAATTTTCGAGCATTTTGAAATGAGAAACCTGTTTCCTTGGTTGCAGAGGTTGCTTGCTGGATGGTCACTGGAGAACGACAGGCTTCACGAATAAGGAGTTTGTATTTGAAAACTATACTGAAGCAAGAAGTTGGGTTTTTTGACAAGGAAACAAACACCGGAGAGGTTGTTGGTAGAATGTCTGGTGATACTGTTCTTATCCAAGATGCCATGGGCGAGAAGGTAACATTAACGCTCCAGCAAACGATCCCGATGAGAAGAAAGAATTGTGCAGAAGAAAAAGGAATTCCCATACTTGTTCCTTTGGTCAAATAATTCTGCTTAATTTTCATGCAGGTTGGGAAATTTTTACAGCTGGTATCAACATTTTTTGGAGGATTTATAGTAGCATTTATCAAGGGGTGGCTTCTTACTCTTGTCATGTTAGCAAGCATTCCACTGCTCGTTATAGCAGGTGCAGTTCTGTCTATAATGATATCTAGGCTGGCATCCCTCGGACAAAGTGCTTATGCGAAAGCAGCAACTGTAGTTGAGCAGACAATTGGCTCCATCAGAACAGTATGATTGCATTAGCCAAAACTACATGTGGCCCTAGAAATTGAATTTCATTTTGAAGTATGCTCATTATTTAATCTATTGCAGGTTTCATCATTTACGGGGGAGAAGCAAGCCATAGAAAATTACAAGAAGTATCTTGTCACTGCATACAAGTCCAGTGTTCAGGAAGGCTCTGCTGCTGGATTAGGTATTGGAGTGGTTATGTTTTTAGCTTTCTGTACTTATTCACTGGCAATATGGTTTGGCGCAAAGATGATACTGGAGAAAGGATACACTGGTGGTGACGTGCTTAATGTGATTATTGCTGTGTTAACTGGTTCCATGTGAGTTCCATCCAAACTCAATGCACAACCATGACAGGCTCACAAATTTAGAAATGCAATTTCTGGTTTCTGATTCATCACATTTGCCTTTTGCCAGGTCCCTAGGACAGGCATCTCCATGCATGAGCGCATTCGCTGCTGGTCAAGCTGCCGCTTATAAAATGTTTGAGACTATCAACAGAAAGCCGGAGATTGATTCTTCTGACACAAGGGGAAAGATATTGGATGACATCCATGGTGATATAGAGTTGAGGGATGTATATTTCAGTTATCCAGCTAGACCAGATGAACAAATATTTAGTGGATTTTCTCTTTTCATCCCAAGCGGCACAACTGCAGCTTTGGTTGGACAAAGTGGAAGCGGTAAGTCAACAGTAATCAGTCTGATAGAGAGATTTTATGATCCACAGGCTGGTGAAGTTCTCGTGGATGGCATTAACCTCAAAGAGCTTCAACTCAAGTGCATCAGACAGAAAATTGGTCTTGTCAGCCAGGAACCCGTGCTCTTTACATCTAGCATCAAAGAAAATATTATGTACGGAAAAGATGGGGCGACAAATGAAGAAGTAAGAGCTGCTGCTGAACTTGCCAATGCTGCCAAATTCATTGATAAACTGCCTCAGGTGATTCTGATTGCCCGCTTTCAGTATGTACGATTGTTTCTTTATTTCCTTGGGACCGAATAGGTTATATTTACATGGGACGATTTGATTTTGCATCCAGGGACTAGACTCCATGGTCGGCGAGCACGGAACTCAGCTCTCTGGCGGACAGAAACAGAGAATCGCAATAGCAAGAGCAATTTTAAAAGATCCACGGATATTGCTTTTAGACGAAGCAACAAGCGCACTGGATGCAGAATCTGAGAGGATAGTGCAGGAGGCGTTAGACAGGATCATGGTCAACCGAACAACTGTTATTGTTGCCCACCGACTGAGCACAGTGAGAAATGCTGACATGATAGCCGTCATTCATCAGGGAAAGATGGTTGAAAAAGGTTCTTAAATTAACACTATATATGCAGTACAAGAATAAATACATGCTTTTTCCAGTACGGAGATTTCTGCTTTATATATTTTTTTTCTTGTTTTCAAATTGTTTCCGTCTTCTAAGGTTTATTATCTAAAATTTCCGTTAATTTTCAGTGTTTTTGTGAATTGTTGGAACAGAACCATAACATTGTCTTAAATTTGCATGGCTTCTAAAATTTCCCATGGCATGAGCTTTTACTCCTATTCCACATCTAACTTAGTACTGAAATTCTCATCATAAGACATTTTGTTGCGTATTTCTTTCATTTATTGCTGCTCCTTGCTACAATGAGTTATCTCTATGTTTTCTGTGATTTTCATCCTTGATGCTAGTTAGAGAAAGATACTTCTCACTAAGTGACATGTTTATGCATTGATTAGGTTCTCATTCAGAGCTAGTCAAGGATCCTGAAGGGGCATACTCTCAGCTTATACGCTTGCAGGAGGTAAATAAAGTGTCAGAGCAAGCGGCAGATGACCACAAGAAATCAGATATTGGTGCAGATTCCTTCAGACAGTCAAGTCAAAGATTTTCACTTAAAAGGTCCATAAGTCGGGGATCGTCTGGAGCAGGAAACAGCAGCAGGCATTCATTCTCAGTGTCATTTGGTTTACCTACTGGATTGAATGCCCCCGATAATGCTCCAGAAGGGCCTGAAAGTCCTTCAACACAGAAACCTTCTCCAAGAGTACCAATGCGCCGCCTTGCCTATCTCAACAAGCCAGAGATTCCAGTGCTTTTGGCTGGAACTATAGTGTCACTTACCAATGGGATGATATTCCCAATTTTTGGTATTATGCTTTCCAGAGTTATCAAAACATTCTACGAACCTCCTCATGAGTTGAGAGAGGATTCAAAGTTTTGGGCAGTGATGTTTTTGGTCCTTGCGCTGGTTTCCTTGGTAGTGTATCCATCTCAATCATACTTATTTTCTATGGCTGGCGGCAAATTAATCCAGCGGATCCGCACTATATGTTTTGAGAAGTTGGTTCATATGGAGATTGGCTGGTTTGATCAGCCTGAGAATTCGAGCGGCATAATTGGTGCTAGGCTCTCAGCAGATGCAGCCACAGTGCGTGCTCTAGTTGGAGACACATTAGCGCAGTTGGTTCAGAACAGTTCATCTGTTATAGCAGGAGTGGTCATTGCCTTCACTGCATCTTGGCAACTGGCATTGATTGTCCTTGTTTTGATTCCTCTTGTCGGACTTAACGGATACGTTCAAATAAAGTTTCTGAAAGGATTCAGCGGAGATGCAAAGGTATACTCTAAATTCATGAAGTTACGAATGCATCGTTCTAAAACAGAATCACATCGAGATAAAAACAAGAATGAAACTGAAAAAATGAGAGAGCAAAACTCTGTTCAAATTCAAATTCCAAATATCTTTCTGTTTGAAATTACTCATTAAGACATGAAGTTAAATGGTTGCAGAAAATGTACGAGGAAGCAAGCCAAGTTGCCAATGACGCTGTTGGGAGTATAAGAACTGTTGCGGCTTTCTGTGCAGAAGAGAAGGTGATGGAACTGTACAAAAAGAAATGCGAAGGCCCTATGAAGAGTGGAATAAAGCAGGGACTGATCAGTGGAACGGGATTTGGCTTGTCTTTCTTCTTACTTTTTTCGGTCTATGCAGCCAGTTTCTATGCTGGAGGTCAACTTGTTTATCATGGAAAAACAACATTCACTGATGTATTCCAAGTGAGCAGACCTTCCTCATTTATGAAGGTTCTCTTTATAGACTTTTGAAGCATTACAAGTATTATTCATGTTTCAATGCCACCTTTGTGTCTGCCGCAGGTGTTTTTTGCTTTAACAATGGCAGCTATTGGAATCTCTCAATCAAGCTCTCTTGCTCCTGATTCTTCTAAAGCCAAGACTGCAGCTGCCTCCATATTTGCAATTTTGGACAGAAAGTCAAAAATTGATCCCAGCGATGAGTCAGGAATGATATTAGAAAACGTTAATGGAGAAATTGAGCTTCGTCATGTGAGCTTTAGATACCCATCTAGACCAGATATCCAAATCTTCCGAGACCTCAGCTTGGCTATTCGTTCCGGCAAGGTAACCAAATGGCCCTATTCATATACTGGGTGTTGATTCCTTGAGATTATTTTCGTTCTCCTCCCCTCGCTGGTTTGCTGCTTATTTTCTAGTCAAGGCAGATGTGGGAAGTAGTTCCTGCTTTAAGTTGCTTAACGTTGGTCACTCTGCATTTATGAAAATAATGAAAAAAATTTCCCAAGCTCAACTAACACAAACCTGTTTTCTCAGACTGTTGCTCTGGTTGGAGAAAGTGGAAGTGGGAAATCAACCGTGATCTCGTTGTTACAAAGATTCTATGATCCTGATTCAGGTCATATCACTCTTGATGGAACTGAAATTCGAAGCCTCCAAGTGAAGTGGTTAAGGAAGCAGATGGGGCTTGTGAGCCAGGAACCAGTTTTATTTAATGAGACGATCCACGCCAACATTGCATATGGAAAAGGAGGAAATGCAACGGAGGCAGAAATTTTAGCTGCGTCAGAGCTGGCCAATGCACACAAGTTCATTAGTAGTTTGCAACAGGTTAGAACACCTCATTTCACTGTCATCATCCCTCATTAGTACTGCCAACTTGAACTTGTTGACAGGCCAATATGCTCTTCCCATCCTATATATAGATAGGAATCCAGATGTTTTGACATTGCTCTTCTTTAGATTGCGGTCTTGAAAGCTGACTACTCTGCTAAGACACTTTATGCCACGTGACCATGCCAAATGCAGGGATATGACACTGTGGTTGGGGAGCGAGGAGTCCAATTATCTGGAGGTCAAAAGCAAAGGGTGGCCATTGCTCGAGCTATAGTAAAAAGTCCAAAGATATTGCTGTTAGATGAGGCTACAAGTGCACTAGATGCCGAATCCGAGAGAGTGGTTCAAGATGCATTAGACAGAGTCATGGTGAATAGGACTACCGTCGTTGTAGCCCATCGGTTGTCTACAATCAAGAATGCAGATGTTATTGCAGTGGTTAAAAATGGAGCGATCGTAGAGAAAGGCAAGCATGAAACTTTGATAAACGTCAAAGATGGCTTCTATGCCTCCCTAGTGGCATTACATATGAGTGCCTCAACTTCCTAAGTCACTTGCAATTTCAACCATTTTATCGCAGTTTTAGTGGAGGGCCATTTCTTCTCTTTCCCTAAATATATTAGTTTTTTTTTTCTTTCTTTTTATTCCCTCTCACCCCCCCCCAATCTATCTAAACGTAACGAGCAATGTAACTTGTCTGAAATGAGTATAGGATTTTCTTTGTAGGGTGGAAAATAGGTCTAAAGTTATCACTTCAATTATATTATGGCAATGTAATAAAGTGTTCTCCCACGGACCCACCCACCAGCAAGTAATGTCTACTTGCGTAACAGTGTTGATGGCCTGTATTCTGTTTGAAAGTATTATCAATGGAAGATTGAAGTGAGGTTGACTCTTATAGAATAAAGTAAACTCTAAGGAAGAAGTGGCTGTAAACAGCATCTGGCTGCGTAATTAATAACAGCACTACACATACACACACTCTCTCTCTCTCGCAGTCCATGACATCAACATGCGACGTGGAATGCTTCTTATTCTTTTGTTGCTCATTTTGGATATACAATTTGTCTTCTTCACTGCAAATTTACTCTACTTTGTCATGAAAATATTTTCCCAAGATTTATGCTTCTACACCCTCGTATTGACAATAATGAAAGAGTTTCTCAAGAACTAAATGGAATAATTCTTCGAATTTTTATGTTAGTAGTTACGAAAAGAATGCCTTTGAGAACTAAATGGTTAACCCTTCCAACTTATTCTTATTGATACCCTTCTCTTCTGCACAATCACAAATTTTTAGATTAACAATTATCTGTCATGGCTATGGCTGAAGTAAAATTATCTTTTTCTAATTCTTCAAACAAATGACAGGTTCTCTCCACTCTCAAGTCCTCTCTCCTCACACTCTTCTTGTTTCTTTTGATTGATCACAATGAAATGTAGGTTATGAATGTTCATTTTCACTTACTTGGCTGGATTATTTTGTTCAGGTCATTTGCTTTGTCTAGTTTCTCCATTTTTCGCTGATTTGCTGAAACCAAGAGATGCATACTCAATGAGCTACAAACTCTTAAAAAATGAAGCTGCCCTAAAAGAATTGGAACCTATGAATTTCTTCTTTCTTCTTTTTTTCTTTATTCTAGACCTCGTCATTTTATTTTATTGTTGAACTAATGTCAGCTAACATTTGTGGAATTAAAGAATGATACTATCGGGATAAAAAAAAATGCATAAACTTTGCTCCCTTGGTGTTTGTTCATCAAGTCATCTACACTTGTAATTTTGATAGATCCACTGCGTCTACAAGGGTCTCTTGTATATAATTATTTACAGGTACCTTTCATCGAGAGATTAACATACCAAACCGTTTGGTTTGAAAAGTCACATTCGCGTTTTTTTATTTTCATTAAGTGCATTATCAAGCCTTATTAGTAATTTTCAATTTGAAAACATTTTTCCTATTTAACTGGAGGCCCAAGCGAGATAAACAGAAAATGCAGAGCACAAACACCCTACGGGGACATTTTTACCTCTATCATCAGATCATGGACCATTAGAACACTGAAAATGCACACCATGCCAACCAATCCGCCACACGAATTTAAATTAAGGAGATTCAAACACACACACACACACACATTTTTGAACTTGAAGCTATAGGGTTTGAATTGAAGATATATATTCGGAACTTAACAATAAGATACCAAAAAGAAAGGAAGCTTGGATGACAAGAAATTAAAAGCCTCTTATGCTTTCGAGCAAGCGGAGCAATTGGCTACAATGGTGGGGGACTACGAATACACACAATGCTTGCTCTCCAAGCAAAAGAAACCACACATGTAGTTTTTTCGTATATATAAATGTATAATGTATGAATGGGGACAAGACAAGTAGCAGCTAGACGGTGGAAATTAACCTTAACGGCTCAACTGGGACTCAGAGACCCCAAATGTTCAACTAGCTTTTCCTCTTCTTTCTGCAAGTTTTCATGTTTCTGCCCGGACCGCCTCTTTCTTTTTACTTTACTTTTTTTTTGGGGTTGCTCATGCGGGGATGACGATGGCTTGCTGATGTTTGAGGAGTAGTTTGATGTAAGAGAAGATAGTTTCAGTTACTAAAATGTGGGTTTTGATTTCATTAAATGAGTGGTATGTTGATGCACGGATTTTATCCTATCAGAAACAGAATTCGAGCAGTTTCACTTTGCGCTCTATCTCTCTCCTCTTGTCATGAATGCTTCATTTTGAAGGGCCTCCCCCTTGCATCCTAATTTTCTTTTTAAACAAGAAGATGAACAGAAAACCATACAAAGATTCTTAAAGTCAGTGCTTTTTTGATTTTCCATGAAAAGTGGGTAATGGAATGCTGGTATCGGTCCAAAGGGTATTATATAAATATCAAATAGTGTAGAATAAACCCAGAAGTAGTTGGCCTTCATTTTTTTTTTTATTGTCTCTTGTTGGGGCCGGGGTGCCTTTATGTTATTAACTGACTTCCCAGTTAATTTTGAAGCTCCAGGTTATTGATTCTTTCTAGTTTTGTTTTGCTTTGTATTGTTGTCATGGATTTTGCATATCTTGAAATCTACTTAAATCAGGATTTGCTTTGTCTTTTTTTTTTTTTTCTCTTTAAATCTTTCATGTCCATCCTGTGTTTTATTTTCGCATATGGTGAACGCCCCATAGATTTGTTTGAATAAAAACATCTTTTTTGGGTATCATTGTTCTGTATGCTGGCCGCAGGTTGTATTCTACCATAGTCTATAGCTTAGCTTCCAAGTTTCTGACTTCAGTTACCATTTATCTCTCCTCTAAAGGTTCTGGCTTTTAATATCGAGAGTAGTTGAAAATCAGACTGGTATCTAGAATTTGGTATTATGGACGTGGAGAGCCGCAGTAATGGGTTTAGAAGTTCGCACGAGGTCACCATATCAAAAGGCTATGGAATGGAGGAGAAAATCTCTGGTGCGAATGGGAACCCAAAAGAGCAAGAGAAGAGCAAAGAAAATGAGAAGACTCAAACAGTTCCATTTTACAAGCTGTTTTCATTTGCAGATTCAACAGATGTCATGTTGATGATTATTGGCACAATTGGCTCTATTGCCAATGGCCTGTCTTTGCCCCTTATGACTATTCTATTTGGGCAACTAACTGATTCTTTTGGACAAAATCAGAATAACAAATATGTGCTACATGTAGTTTCCAGGGTAAGTCTATGTATTATAAGCTTTAACTATGAGATTGCTATCCATCTTCTAATTGTGGAGGCGTGTAATTTTTTCAATTTTTAGTTTTGTATTTTAGCTTGAATTGACGAGTTCAAAGTTGAGAAAGTGATTGTTGTTCTTGAAGTTATGCTCTGCATCCAACCCTCGTGTTCTTTTGTTAATATTATGTTTGAATTTTTTATTAGATAAAGCTGTTAATATTTTTACTGGAAATGTTTTAGGTATGTCTGAAATTTGTGTACTTGGCTGTGGGGTGTGCTGCAGCATCATTTCTCCGTGAGTACAGGATCGACATTGGTAATTGTGCTGAAATTGTTTAAATTTTTAAGCATTTTGAAATGAGAAATCTGTTTCCTTGGTTGCAGAGGTTGCTTGCTGGATGGTCACTGGAGAACGACAGGCTGCGCAAATAAGAAGTTTGTATTTGAAAACTATACTGAGGCAAGAAGTTGGGTTTTTTGACAAGGAAACAAACACTGGAGAGGTTGTTGGTAGAATGTCTGGTGACACTGTTCTTATTCAAGATGCCATGGGCGAGAAGGTAACATTAACGCTCCAGCAAAAGACTCTGATGAGAAGAAAGAATTGCACAGAAGAAAAGGGAATTTACTTACTTGTTCCTTTGGTCATATAATTCTGCTTAATTTTTATACAGGTTGGGAAATTTTTACAGCTGGTAGCAACATTTTTTGGAGGATTTATAGTAGCATTTATCAAGGGGTGGCTTCTTACTCTTGTCATGTTAGCAAGCATTCCACTGCTTGTTATAGCTGGTGCTGTTCTGTCTATAATGGTGTCTAGGTTGGCGTCCCTTGGGCAAAATGCTTATGCGAAAGCAGCAACTGTAGTTGAGCAGACAATTGGCTCCATCAGAACAGTATGATTGCATTAGCCAAAACTACATGTGGCCCTAGAAATTGAATTTCATTTGGAAATATGCTCATTATTTAATCTATTGCAGGTTTCATCATTTACGGGGGAGAAGCAAGCCATAGAAAATTACAAGAAGTATCTTGTCACTGCATACAAGTCCAGTGTTCAAGAAGGCTCCGCTGCTGGATTAGGTTTTGGGGTGGTTACGTCTCTAGCTTTCTGTACTTATTCATTGGCAATATGGTTTGGCGCAAGGATGATACTGGAAAAAGGATGTACTGGTGGTGATGTGCTTAATGTGATTTTTGCAGTGTTAACTGGTTCCATGTGAGTTCCATTCATATGCAACGCACATCCATGACAAGTTCACAAATTTAGAAATGCAATACCTTGTTCCATGATTCATCACATTTACCTTTTGCCCTTTACCTTATGCCAGGTCCCTAGGACAGGCATCTCCATGCTTGAGTGCATTTGCTGCCGGTCAAGCTGCAGCTTATAAAATGTTTGAGACGATCAACAGAAAGCCGGAGATTGATTCTTCTGACACAAGGGGAAGGATATTGGATGGCATCCATGGTGATATAGAGTTGAGGGATGTGTATTTCAGTTATCCAGCTAGACCAGATGAACAAATATTTAGTGGATTTTCTCTTTTCATCCCAAGCGGCACAACTGCAGCTTTGGTTGGACAAAGTGGAAGCGGTAAGTCAACAGTAATCAGTCTGATAGAGAGATTTTATGATCCACAGGCTGGTGAAGTTCTCGTGGATGGCATTAACCTCAAAGAGCTTCAACTCAAGTGCATCAGACAGAAAATTGGTCTTGTCAGCCAGGAACCCGTGCTCTTTACATCTAGCATCAAAGAAAATATTATGTACGGAAAAGATGGGGCGACAAATGAAGAAGTAAGAGCTGCTGCTGAACTTGCCAATGCTGCCAAATTCATTGATAAACTGCCTCAGGTGATTCTGATTGCCCGCTTTCAGTATGTACGGTTGTTTCTTTATTTTCTTGGGACCAAATAGTTTATATATGTATGGGACGATTTGATTTTGCATCCAGGGACTAGACTCCATGGTTGGCGATCACGGAACTCAGCTCTCTGGCGGACAGAAACAGAGAATCGCAATAGCAAGAGCCATTTTAAAAGATCCACGGATATTGCTTTTAGACGAAGCAACAAGCGCACTGGATGCAGAATCTGAGAGGATAGTGCAGGAGGCATTAGACAGGATCATGGTCAACCGAACAACTGTTATTGTTGCCCACCGACTGAGCACAGTGAGAAATTCTGACATGATAGCCGTCATTCATCAGGGAAAGATGGTTGAAAAAGGTTCCTAAATTAACACTATATATGCAGTACAAGAATAAATACATGCTTCTTCCAGTATGGGGATTTCTACTTTATAATTTATATTCTTGTTTTCAAATTGTTTCTGTCCTCTAAGATTTAGGTTCTAAAATTATCTTTAATTTTAAAGTTATTTTGTGAATTGTTGGAACATAACCGTGACATTGTCATTAAGTTTGCATGGCTTCTAATACATCGAACAAGTATAACCCATAAATAACATCCCATGTTGCCTTTGGCACGAGCTTTTACTCCTATTCTATATCTGACCTAATACTGAAATTTATCTCCATTTTTCCTGTGATTGTCATCCTTGATGCTAGTTAGAGAAAGATACTTCTCACTAAGTGACATGTTTATGCATTGAATAGGTTCTCATTCAGAGCTAGTCAAGGATCCTGAAGGGGCATACTCTCAGCTTATACGCTTGCAGGAGGTAAATAAAGTGTCAGAGCAAGCGGCAGATGACCACAAGAAATCAGATATTGGTGCAGGTTCCTTCAGACAGTCAAGTCAAAGATTTTCACTTAAAAGGTCCATAAGTCGGGGATGGTCTGGAGTAGGAAACAGCAGCAGGCATTCATTCTCAGTGTCATTTGGTTTACCTACTGGACTGAATGCCCCTGGTAATGCTCCAGAAGGGCCTGAAAGTCCTTCAACTCAAAAACCTTCTCCAAGAGTACCAATGCGCCGCCTTGCTTATCTCAACAAGCCAGAGACTCCAGTGCTTTTGGCTGGAACTATGGTGTCAATTATCAATGGGGTGATATTCCCAATTTTTGGTATTATGCTTTCCAGAATTATCAAAACATTCTATGAAACACCTCATGAGTTAAGAGAGGATTCAAAGTTTTGGGCAATAATGTTTTTGATTCTTGCGCTGGTAACCTTGATAGTTTATCCATCTCAATCATACTTATTTTCTATGGCTGGCGGCAAATTAATCCAGCGGATCCGCACTATATGTTTTGAGAAGGTGGTTCATATGGAGATTGGCTGGTTCGACCAGCCTGAGAATTCCAGCGGTATAATTGGTGCTAGGCTCTCGGCAGATGCAGCCATAGTACGTGCTCTAGTTGGTGACACGTTAGCACAGTTGGTTCAGAACAGTTCATCGGTCATAGCAGGATTGGTCATTGCCTTTACCGCATCTTGGCAACTGGCATTGATTGTCCTTGTTTTAATTCCTCTTGTCGGACTTAATGGATATATTCAAATAAAGTTTCTGAAAGGATTCAGCAGAGATGCAAAGGTATTCTCTGAATTCACGAAGTTACGAACGCAGCATTCTAAAATAGCATCACATCAAGATGGGGACAAAAATGAACTGAAAAAATGAGAGAGCAAAACTCTGTTCCAATTCAAATTCCAAATATCTTTCTGTTTGAAATTGCTCATTAATACATGAAGTTAAATGGTTGCAGAAAATGTACGAGGAAGCAAGCCAAGTTGCCAATGACGCTGTTGGGAGTATAAGAACTGTTGCGGCTTTCTGTGCAGAAGAGAAGGTGATGGAACTGTACGAAAAGAAATGCGAAGGCCCTATGAAGAGTGGAATAAGGCAGGGACTGATCAGTGGAACGGGATTTGGCTTGTCTTTCTTCTTACTTTTTTCGGTCTATGCAGCCAGTTTCTATGCAGGAGGACAATTTGTTTATCATGGAAAAACAACATTCACTGATGTATTTCAAGTGAGCAGACCTTCCTTGTTTATGAAGGTTCTCTTTATAGACTTTTGAAGCATTACAAGTATTATTCATGTTTCAATGCCACCTTTGTGTCTGCCGCAGGTGTTTTTTGCTTTAACTTTGGCAGCTATTGGAATCTCTCAAGCAAGCTCCCTTGCTCCTGATTCTTCTAAAGCCAAGAATGCAGCTGCCTCCATATTTGCAATTTTGGACAGAAAGTCGAAAATTGATCCGAGTGATGACTCAAGAATGACATTAGAAAATGTCAAAGGAGAAATTGAGCTTCGTCATGTGAGCTTTAGATACCCATCTAGACCAGATGTCCAAATCTTCCGAGACCTCAGCTTGGCTATTCATTCCGGCAAGGTAACCAAGCTGTCAGATTCCTGGTCTGGTGTTGATTTTCTTTAGATTATTTTGGTTCCCCTCCCCTTTGTGGTTTATTGCTTAGTTTCTTGCCAAGGCAAATATGGGAAGTAGTTCCTGCCTTGCGTAGTTTATAGTTGGTCACTCCTATTTTTGTAAAAATGTGGACCTAAGATGGGTTGGTTGAACTTTTTCTTTATGCTGAATGAAAGAATGAAGCTCACCATTGTTCCAAAAATAAAAAAGGCAGCTGATGAAAATAATGAAACCAGCTCCCAAACTCAACTAACACAAACCTGTTTTCTCAGACTGTTGCTCTGGTTGGAGAAAGTGGAAGTGGGAAATCGACCGTGATCTCGTTGTTACAAAGATTCTATGATCCTGATTCAGGTCATATCACTCTTGATGGAACTGAAATTCGAAGCCTCCAAGTGAAGTGGTTAAGGAAGCAGATGGGGCTTGTGAGCCAAGAACCAGTTTTATTTAATGAGACGATCCACGCCAACATTGCATATGGAAAAGGTGGAAATGCAACGGAGGCAGAAATTTTAGCTGCGTCAGAGCTGGCCAATGCACACAAGTTCATTAGTAGTTTGCAACAGGTTAGAACACCTCATTTCACTGTCATCATCCCTCATTAGTACTGCCAACTTGAACTTGTTGACAGGCCAATATGCTCTTCCCATCCTATATATAGATAGGAATCCAGATGTTTTGACATTGCTCTTCTTTAGATTGCGGTCTTGAAAGCTGACTACTCTGCTAAGACACTTTATGCCACGTGACCATGCCAAATGCAGGGATATGACACTGTGGTTGGGGAGCGAGGAGTCCAATTATCTGGAGGTCAAAAGCAAAGGGTGGCCATTGCTCGAGCTATAGTAAAAAGTCCAAAGATATTGCTGTTAGATGAGGCTACAAGTGCACTAGATGCCGAATCCGAGAGAGTGGTTCAAGATGCATTAGACAGAGTCATGGTGAATAGGACTACCGTCGTTGTAGCCCATCGGTTGTCTACAATCAAGAATGCAGATGTTATTGCAGTGGTTAAAAATGGAGCGATCGTAGAGAAAGGCAAGCATGAAACTTTGATAAACATCAAAGATGGCTTCTATGCCTCCCTAGTGGCATTACATATGAGTGCCTCAGCTTCCTAAGTCACTTGCAATTTCTACAATTTTAGTCGAAAAAGGGAGTATAGTTTTTTTTTTTCCTGGGAAAATTTGGAAAATGAAAAGCTAATAACATTGAATGATGCTAAGGGTTTTACTAACAATGCTTGATTTGCATCTCAGGTGAATAATAAGATTTTTCTTTTCATTGGCTCGTCCAAATTTATGACAAGAGCATTGGAATATGCAGAATTATTTAGGAAAAAATATATTTTTTTTTTGTGTGTGTGTGTGTAAAATTTTGTTAATATTTCTATCATTATCGTATAAGATTAGTTTTACAAAGTCTAACATCGTTGGCTTATGATCCATCCGAAGGGACCTCTAAAAAAAACTAAAAAAAATAACATCTTACCAAACCCAATTAACTCTCTAAAAGAATTAAATAATTCATATTGTCTAATACTTATTTTTGTGTCTAATGAAATATACATGTAGTTATAAATTTTGAAAAGTGAAAAAAATAAATTGATGGATTGCTTATGTGTCAACATTTATTTTATTTTAAAAATATATAAGCATTTGATTCAAATTTTATTTTTTTTTAGTAAATTTTTATATTTTGTAGTATTTAATATTAATTTAATAATTAATTAATAATTATTTTTAACATTTTAATAGAATTACTTTTAATTTACTCAATTTAAATCTAACACAACATTATAATTGGTCAAATTCATATTAATAATTTTCACATATATCTAAAATTTATACAATGCAAATATTTATGATTAGGAAAAATAAAAAAAATATTAAATTCTTCTTTTTTACTTTTTAGTGAAGAAAAATATTATCTAATTTTTTTATTAAAAAATACTCAAAATTTGATTTTATTTATTTATTTTTTTCTTAAAAAGAAAAAAAATACTTTTAAATTCTTGTTTTTTTTTCATAAAAATAAAAATACTAATAATTTAAATTTATTTTTATTTTTAAAATTTAAATGAAAAATAATAAAAATCTAATATATATATATATATATATATATATATATATATAATACTATTATTATCACTACTATTATTTTAATGAATCAAAAGGAAAAGTAAAAGTGTTATCTCACAGTTTCGCTGAATGAGATTGTGCATAATCGGAAGAGCAAACTCCATAAATCTTCGTGTAGCTTTACCGAACACTTTAGCAAACTCCACTAAACTCCATGAGATATATATTTAAAAATATAAATAAAGAAGGCGTACAGGATTGTTATCAAGATAAAAAAGAAGGCGAAAAAGTTGAAAAGAAATTATTTTGAAGGTGACCATTGGATCGTTCATGGCAGGCAGAATGGCCAAAGCTGGGCCATTGCTATGAGTGAAAGCGACTAAGCGAGAATCACGTTGATGGCCACTACATGAATGCTTGACATATCAGATTGCGACCTCCATGTGTTATACGACTCTTCAGGGACTTATCTACCTTTGATTACTTGATCGTATATTTTATACTTTCAGACACATAATTCACAGTTGTAATGATAGGATTATAATTGTGTTAATGATCATAATAGTGTAATTAAGATTTCCGTTTCAAATTCATTAAGTTCATTATTTTTTTATTGCTTTTCAGCTACTCTCTCTCTCTCTCTCTCTCTCTTTTGTTAAGAATGTCGCTCTTCTCTTCAGTGCAAAAATCGTTTGTTTAATTCTTGGCTTATGTGCTGCATGCCTTTCATGGTAATGCCTATAAATAATCAGCTATTCTTTGTTCTCTGCAGCAGCAACTAATTAAGTCCCCTGTGTTCTGACTTCTGACTTCTCTGAGTGGCTAACTCAGAGTCAAGCTTATTAGTATCCTTTTGGTCTGCATTATGGCCGAGGAGAATGGTTTAGATGTTGATAAGAAGATGGATGGCGCTTCCACGTCGAAAGCACTGGAGACTGAGAGAAGCTCTGGCTTGAATGGGAGCCGAGAAGAGCCTGAGAAGAGCAAAGGAGATGAGAAGGCTAAAAC
Organism: Kandelia obovata; assembly: GCA_021464305.1. Taxonomy (NCBI): domain Eukaryota; kingdom Viridiplantae; phylum Streptophyta; class Magnoliopsida; order Malpighiales; family Rhizophoraceae; genus Kandelia; species Kandelia obovata. The sequence goes on along the minus strand of CM038478.1, from coordinate 3,986,785 downwards.
AGTTCCATTCCTGAAGCTCTTCTCCTTTGCTGATTCCACTGATATCATTTTAATGATCCTTGGCACAGTTGGTGCAATTGGAAATGGTGCCTCCACACCTATCATGACTTTAATCCTCGGACAAGTAATTAACACCTTTGGAAAAAAACAGACAGGCGATATTGTCAATACAGTTACTAAGGTAACAATTGTGATGCATAAGAACCAAGGGTTCTAGTTTTAAGAGTTAATTGGAAAAAAAAAAATGCAGAGCATTTGTTAGCATTCTCACTTTTTAATAGAATCTGTCATTTCTATTCTAATAATATATTGGTATTGTGAATCTGAAGTTTAGTCTGCTTACACAATGCTGCAGGTGTGTCTAAAATATGTATATTTGGCATTGGGGGCTGGAGCAGCAGCCTTGCTTCGTAAGTAAACCTTGCACTCAAAGCTATCAATTCAACAATTGCAAATTATTAAGGTAAAACCAACGTCTACCTTTTTTCAGAGACTGCCTGCTGGACGATCACTGGAGAAAGACAGGCTGCAAGAATCAGGGGTTTCTATTTGAAAGCCATTTTGAGGCAAGACCTTACTTTCTTTGATAAGGAAACAAATACAGGAGAGGTTATTGGTAGAATGTCTGGTGACACAGTTCTCATACAGGATGCAATGGGTGAAAAGGTACTGCATAACTGCATTCACCAAGACCCTGCCAAATCGCAGATCTTATTGCATTGAAATCAATTTGAAATTCTACAGTTTGATGTTTATGTAATTAAATTTTCTCGTTCTGTGCAGGTGGGGAAGTTCTTACAGCTAATAGCAACGTTCATTGGAGGCTTTATCATAGCATTTGTCAAAGGGTGGTTGCTTACACTGGTTATGATGTCTGCCATCCCCCTTCTAGTGCTAACTGGTGGGATCATGTCCATATTGATAACTAAGAGTGCATCCCGTGGACAAAGGGCTTACGCAGAGGCTTCAACTGTAGTAGAACAAACAATCAGCTCAATCAGAACGGTATGTTCCGCAGCTAGAAACAAATGATGCTTGAGAAAGTTTGAAATTTGTCTTTCAGTGCACCAATTAAACCTTGCTATATAATTTTCTTAAATATGCTAGACCTTTATTTGATATTTCAGGTTGCATCATTTACTGGAGAGAAGAGAGCCATCAATTCTTACAACAAATTCCTTCTAACTGCCTATAAATCAGGTGTTCATGAAGGCTTGGCTGTAGGGATGGGTCTTGGTACATATATGCTAGTTGTGTTCTGTACTTACGCAATGGCTGTGTGGTTTGGTGGGAAGATGGTATTGAAAAAAGGTTACAATGGGGGCGAAGTGATTAATGTGATAATTGCTGTGTTGACAGCTTCCATGTAAGTTCCAATCTGATTTTGAATGTGTGCGCTTGCTTTTTTTTTTTGTTCTTCTTCCACAGAACGACTACATACACACAAAATGGGTGCTTGTGTGCACATCTCGCTTGATTATACGAAGTTTCCATTTGTCTTGCACTTACGGCATGGCATTAACAGGTCCCTAGGACAGACATCTCCCTGCATGAGTGCATTTTCTGTGGGTCAAGCTGTAGCTTATAAGATGTTTGAGACTATTAACCGGAAGCCCAAGATAGATCCCTACAACACAAATGGAAGGACAATGGATGACATTCGTGGAGACATAGAGTTGAGGGACATATATTTCAATTATCCGGCCAGACCAGAGGAGCAAATACTTTGTGGATTCTCTCTTTCAATACCTAGTGGCACAACTGCAGCTTTGGTTGGGCATAGTGGAAGTGGGAAGTCAACAGTGATCAGTCTCATAGAGAGATTTTATGATCCACTAGCAGGTGAAGTGCTTATAGATGGTATTAATCTCAAAGAGTTCCAGCTTAAATGGATCAGAAGAAAAATTGGTCTTGTCAGTCAGGAACCTGTGCTATTTACATCCTGCATCAAGGATAACATTGCATATGGAAAGGATGAAGCAACTGTTGAAGAGATAAAAGCTGCAGCTGAACTTGCCAATGCTGCTACATTCATTGATGAACTGCCTGAGGTTCTATTTCTTTTCCTATGCAGCAGAGTCTGAAATGCTAACTTAACCTTTCCTGGATCACTCATTTCCTTTTAAATTTTTAATCTTTCCAGGGCCTTGACACCATGGTCGGAGAACATGGAACTCGACTTTCTGGTGGACAAAAGCAGAGAGTTGCAATAGCAAGAGCAATTCTGAAGGACCCTCGAATTTTACTTTTAGATGAAGCTACAAGTGCACTTGATGTAGAATCTGAGAGAACAGTGCAAGAGGCATTAGAGAAAATAATGGTCAACCGAACTACAGTTATGGTTGTCCATCGGTTGACAACTATAAGAAATGCTGATATCATTGCCGTCATTCATCAAGGGAAAATAGTTGAAAAAGGTAAACTTTGCCATTCGGAGCTTTAGAAAAGATCCACATCATTCATATGTTGCATTACATGATATACTAGACTCCGCTAAATCTTAACAAGGTTGAGTCTGTTATCGTGTCTGAACATGAGAAATAAGCTAATAATTTCCGTAAATGACCAGGCTCGCATTCAGAATTGCTTGAGGATCCTAATGGAGCATATTCCCAGCTTATACGCTTACAGGACTCAAATAAAGAGTCAGAAAAAGTGGCAGAGGAGGATTACAGCAATTCAGAATTTACCGTGGAAGCCTTTAGACTGTCAAGCCAAAGAAAGTCCATGCCACGACCCTTTAGTCATGCATCATCAAGAAATAGCAGCAGACACTGCAACAATTCAGAATTTACCGTGGAAGCCTTTAGGCAGTCAAGCCAGAGAAAGTCGATGCCACGGTCCTTTAGTCGTGAATCATCAAGAAATAGCAGCAGAGACTCCTTATCACTTGCCTTTGGTTTACCTATAGGACTTGATGCCCCTGATGACCACCTAGAAGATTTGGAAACTTTCCCACCTAGTGAAGATGCTCCAGATGTCTCAATCCGACGTCTTGCTTCTCTTAACAAGCAGGAACTTCCAATTCTTGTACTTGGAACTATTGCAGCAAGTATCAGCGGTGCAATTTTGCCAATCTACGGCATATTAATATCCAGAACGATCAAATCATTTTTTGATCAGCCTCATGTGCTAAGAAAGGAACTAAATCTTTGGGCACTGATGTATATGACTCTGGGCATAGCAGCATTTGTGCTGTACCCAATTAGAACATATTTGTTTTCAGTGGCTGGAAGCAAGTTGATTCAACGAATTAGATCAATGTGCTTTGAGAAGGTGGTTAACATGGAGATTAGTTGGTTTGACAAGCCTGAGCACTCAAGTGGTGTAATTGGTGCTAGGCTCTCAGCAGATGCAGCAGCAGTTCGTGCGCTGGTAGGAGATGCACTAGCCCAAAATGTTCAAAATATTGCTACAGCTTTAGCAGGCATAATCATTGCCTTTACTGCAAGCTGGCAGCTCGCATTCATTGTCCTTGGAATAGTCCCTCTAATAGCTATCAATGGATTTGTTCAATTGAAATTCATCAAAGGCTTTAGTGAAGATGCAAAGGTACACTTTAAAATTAGTCAGCCTGAATTTCATGCCTGCAGCAAGCTAATACTGACAGACAAGTCCTCTCTACTTTCCAGTGAAGGCTTTCAATTTGATGTTTCCAAGCAACTATGCTCAAAATTGCTTTTTAACTTTATGGGGAAATTAGAATTCCTTTTTGGAGGAGAATAATTAATAGGCTGACTAATGCTAGAATCACTGAAACTATTATCAAGTGTTTTCAACCAAATGGCTTGTAACATGATGTGTACTAATAGTATTGTATTGGTCTTCGTAATGATTGTCAAAGTTTTTAGTAGGATTTTTGATATCCTATAGCAATATTTGGTAATCTATCAAATTCAATTCGGTCATTGGTGTGATGCAAACGCAAATGGTTGCAGGTGGTGATGTATGGGGAAGCAAGCCAAGTAGTTAACGATGCAGTTAGCAGTATAAGAACTGTTGCTTCATTCTGTGCCGAGGAGAAGGTGGCGCAACTATACGAAATGAAATGCGAAGGCCCTATGAAGACAGGAGTAAGGATTGGATTGATTAGTGGCATTGGATTTGGACTATCTTCTTCCTTCCTTTACTCTTTCTACGCAGCCAGTTTCTATGCAGGAGCTCGACTGGTTCAAAGCGGTCATATAACATTCGAGGATGTGTTTCAAGTCAGTATTATCTTCCATATACGTCAATTATCCCGAAGTTTCAAAGCTTGCAAGAAAGTCATTGAGTTAGTAATACTGAGTTGAATATTTTATTTGCAGGTTTTATTTGCTTTGACTATGGCAGCAACAGGAATTACTAATTCAAGCAACTTTGCTCCTGATTCCGCCAAGTCAAAGGATGCTGCCGCTTCTGTCTTTTCATTCATAGACTGTAAGTCGAAGATAGACCCAAGTGATGAGTCGGGAATGACACTAGAGAGTGTAAAGGGAGATATTGAGTTTCGCCATGTAAGCTTCAATTATCCATTGAGGCCAGATATTCAAATATTCCGAGACTTCAACTTGACCATTCATGCTGGCAAGGTAACCATTGTGTAATGTTTTAAATTCCACTTGCTCCGAGCAAATAATTCTTCGGGTTTCAAAATTCATGGTTTGAATTCCTTTCAGACTGTTGCACTTGTCGGAGAAAGTGGGAGTGGGAAATCAACAGTGATCGCACTGTTGCAGAGATTTTATGATCCAGATTCAGGTACTATCTCACTTGATGGAACTGAAATACGAAGGCTCCAGCTAAGATGGTTAAGGCAGCAGATGGCGCTTGTTAGCCAGGAGCCTGCTTTGTTCAATGATACAATTCGAGCCAACATTGCTTACGGGAAAGGAGGGAATGCAAGCGAGGCAGAAATCATAGCTGCAGCAGAGTTGGCCAATGCCCACAAGTTCCTCAGCAGTTTGGAACAGGTAAACAAGAAAATTGTCCATCACATATGATCAAACCATTTCCCTACTAATAGTTTACCCATGTATCCAGAGTACACATTTCCATAATGACAATTAACAATTCAATATGTTCAGAGAATGGCAGCTAAAACTTGGGTCTCCTGTATTCAATGCAGGGGTATGATACAGTAGTGGGAGAGCGGGGAGTACAGTTATCAGGGGGACAGAAGCAAAGAGTAGCCATTGCCTGTGCCATAATCAAAAGTCCAAAAATATTACTCTTAGATGAAGCAACCAGTGCACTTGATGTTGAATCTGAGAGAGTGGTTCAAGATGCATTAGATCGCATCATGGAGAAGAGGACTACTGTCGTTGTTGCCCATCGGCTATCTACCATCAGGAATGCTGATCTAATTGCAGTTGTCAAAAATGGATTCATTGCAGAGAAAGGTAGGCACGAGACTTTGATCAACATCAAAGATGGTGTTTATGCCTCCTTGGTTGCACTTCACACTAATGCTAAGACAGTGTAGGGTACTTTGTCAAAAAAGACATGATATCTCGTTACTGTTGTTGTAAGTATGCTGTAGACTGGTAGTTGTCAACTGAACATGGCAATGAACTTGAAGAAGGAGAAAAGCAATGGAAAAGGATCACATAGCTAAGTAAATGTGTACATATTCGTAAATGATCTAACCAGGAGTGCTCTTGTGGAAACAAGAGAAGGATGGACAAAAGGGAACTTTCTTTCCCCTCAAGGCACAAATAAGGCTTATGATGTTCACTCTACCCTTCAATTTTTTCTTGCACATTTATTTCTGTAATAGCTCCACCACGCCATTTTCCTTTTTTTTTTTATAATAATTCCAATGCTGAATTCATAATTTGAGTTTGAATTTAAGTCCAGCGTAGCCTATGAAACAATATAATACATAAGAAAATATACAAATATACATGAGGCCAAATTGTCAATCTCAATCTCAAGGGGATAAAAATTAATAATTCAAACCCCCCCCCCCAACTTTTTTTTTTGTTCCTGTTGCAGAAAAGCAAATCAGGATTCATTAATGGGATCAATGGACCAGTTCGACCATGTAAGCAGTAGAACGAACTAAGTGGTGTGCATGCACCTTTCTTTCCACAATGGAAGACACCTGAAGTCCCAGAGCCAAGTACGGACACACACAAGATCCCACACACCATCAAGTCACTTAATCAACTAATTTAGACACGGGCAAGATGTCTCGATGCATACAACCAATAATTCGTGTAGTTCATAAACTTGAGAGAGAGATTGCTCAAATAGGGGGAAAAAAATAGAAATAAAGAAAATCCAGGAAAAACCAAAAGAAAAACATACGCTTCAAAGCAGAGCTGAAAAATAGATGGCTTAGAACAAGTAGCTTTTTTAGGTCATTTCTTTACCAAATCTCGTGGCCAATACATTTGTAGAATGATTAAAGGCTCTTCTTTGCAGATATTGCAACCCCATCTGTTACATAGGTGAAAGAATACGCAGCTCGAATTGCCTTTCATCAGTCAATGCTTACCTTACATATATTTTTTGGCCTTGATAATTCTCAATGACTAAAATAAAATAAATGCCACAATATCACTTCAGATACATGGCAGATTTCAATGCACTGTCTCAAAGCTGTACATAAGAATGACCTGGTCCACACCTCAATTTTATGATCCATGTAAGTCACCGTATTTCCCCCTTTTACCCTTTTTCTTTTTTGCAACTCCCAGTGCAGACGAGTTTTTAGTGTTGCTCCATATTCCTCCCCTTGCCATTCTCCACGCATGTTCACAGACTAAAATTCAGTTAACAAAATACATTACCAGTAAACATAGTGGACTAATCATCATCTTCACTCTCATCACTGTACAAAACAAGACCAGTTTTAACAACATGATGGCTCTCATTAGCATCGCCGTTGGGTACTTTCACTGGCTCTGATAATTTTTCTGCATTTGTATCAGATGCTTTTACCATGTCTGAAGGTTTTTCGTGATCCATCTTTGCTTTCTTTGCTTGTGGTTTGACTTTTATAATCATACTTAATGGGCAAGCAGGCGGATTCTTTCTGCCAACTGATTTTTGTTCCTGCACATACAATTAGGGTGTGTTTATGAAGTAACAATAGCAACTATTAGGATGATACAGACTTGAACTGAAATGTTCAGCTAATGGTTGTGTGGTACTTCAACCTATATCGTAAAGGGAAAACATGCAAATACAAGAGAGAAAAGACTCCACCAGATGATAATGCAAGGACATGCATGCGTGCTTGCCACAAAAGAGCCTTATCATGTCTATAAAACAGGAAAAAGTTTTTCTAATCATTGAATAACAAAATATAAACAGGAGAAGCTCCGCAAAAATTGAATGAGAGGAAGAAAGGGTTGAAAATTAACCTGGACTACAGGTATCTGTTCCTTCAATTCATGTACAATGGTGGACTGTGCTGCAATGGCCGCCTGAAAGAGCAACACAACATTTGAGATCGAAGACAATACTAACAACAAAAATCAAGTGTTCTGAACATGTCAATCAAAAAGAGAAATACATTTTTCTCCCATTATCATGATTTTTTTTTATTACATATACTTTGTCAGGCTGAGATCAAATTTAAAATTCTAATACCACCCAAACTTCCAGTCTATGTACACTTTAAAGTCATGCCCATCTAAAACTCAGAATTGGTTTAAAATTACTTGGAAACTCTGGAGCTGTTGTGCTTCTTCATCAGCCAATTGTCTCTCGTATTCCCTCTTTGACTGTTCCCATGATGAAAAGAATTAGGATAACAAAATTTAAATAAGAAAAAAATGATTGAAGTATAACTAGTTGTGGAAATAAGTATTCTTTTGGCAGAATATCTATCATGAACAAAAGCAAATGCTATTTTCCCCACATTCAATAGTACTAATCAATATCATTAAGAAAAGGAAAAAATATGATTACCGTGCACATGCACAAATTTAAACAAGAGAAATGCAAACTAGGAACCCCAACAAACTTGACAACCTTTATAAGGTTTGGCTTTACAGCATGAGAATCAGTTTTGTAAACTTATATCCAAGCTGTTACTGCATACAGGGCATTTTTTTCTCATTGATTCCCAACACATGTGTTGATTGAAAGAGAAACTTTCACAAGGAGTAGAAAAGGTTACATTTCATTTGCATTTTACAGAATAATGTTCTTCACAATAGTCTCACCATCTCCAATTTTTCAAGAAATTCAGTCTCATCTTCATCCAAAGCTTTAGGTGGTCCTGCAATGAAATGAGTGATTACATCTACATAGTTCTTTACACCCAAACTTTCAACTTATTACATAATGACAGGTGTGTCTGATTGCAGATACTAGAATGGGAAATCAAAAGAAAACATCCATTTAATTACAAGTTACTTAACAAGACAGAGCAACAGACACAACTCCATTCACGAATAACATGAAAACAAGGATGCCATTTGATGGAGAAGTTGTAAGTAAATCGGGTGATAGATAGAACAATTGAACTGATAACAAACACCATGCCATCCTTGTCAGCTTAAGCACTTCCAAAAAATAAAAAAAAAGCTAAGCATTTATTGGCATCTTGAATAAACACATTCTGACTCCGTTCATTCTGAACTGTCAATCACAAGATTAACATTGGACTCTCTAGCAATGTAAGCACTCACTATGCTTGAACCGCTCATTAAACTCAGCATCGCGTTTGTCCTTATTCTCCTTCAGAATCTGCATTATAGAAATGAAGAGGATAAAAAAAAACACACACAAAAAAAGAAAAATGTCAGAACAACATGGTCTAGAGCTCAGACATTTTAATAGAAAGCAAACATTTTGGGACTAAAAGCAAATCAAAAGTAACAAAGAGCCAAACCTCGTAAAGGGGCCTATCCCGCTGAGCAGTACCATCATCAACTCGCTCACCCCTTGTTTTCTTAGCTTGATCTAACTGTCACAATCCAATCAATTATACCATCGGCTTGAACAGAAAAAATTGGAAAAAAAAATGCAATTTCAACACCACAAAACCCCAAATTAACACAAGCCAGAAAATTAGGGTTTGTGAGGTTACCTCTTCCTCGGAAACGAAATTCATCAATCTTATTGGATGGGATGATCCCTCTGCCATCCTTAATTATCCTAAATTCGCTTAAAACGCCTTCGAATCTTCGATTGCAAGATCTAGATGGTCACAATCTTAGCGGCTTCAACTTCTAGGGTCTCGGTTTTAGCGACCCAATCTTTTGTGGGTTCCTTAGTATTGAGAACACCTGATTGCACCCTCTCATTTAGTTTGCAGTCGGTCGCCAGCTGGCAGCTTTGCCGCTCCATCCTGGCAAAAAATCCAAACCGTTCACTTTAAATGCACTCCATCCAACGGTTAAAAGCGCCTGTCAAACACGTACTTGAGCGTGGTCGCCCTAAAGAAGTCACGGGGCGAACTGTCACCGACAAACAGCATTTTGCCATGTCATTTCCAGATCATCAATAACGAATCAAAGTTCGCCACCTGGCTAGGCACACTTCCAGCTCGTCCGCTTTTCCTGGAGGAACCCGGAAAAGCACAGATAAAAAATTCTAATCCTAACACACCAAAATTGAAATTATCTGAAAAGAGAGAGAGAGAGAGAGAGAGAGAGATTCTAAGACTCGGTCGGAACCAGACACGATTAATCGATGGAGGCCGGCCGTCTGATTAACAGGCCAGTTCTTGGCTTCTCCGGCGCTGGTTTCGGTAGTCGTCGCTCTTTGAAATCGTCTCCTTGCGAGATGTGTATCCTAAATTCTAGAGTTTCTTTTAGACCCATAAGTTATACAAGAAGTTTGAGCCATGAATTCTCTGATTCTGGCCATGAACAATATTATGAATCGCCGTCGAGGTATGTTGGGGAGAAGGAGAAGAGTGCAGAGATAAAAGCAGAGAAGAAGAACAACAAGAAGAAGCTGAAATTAATGAAGAGATTGTCCAAGGACTTGGCTAGTTTTTCTATTGGTGAAGTCAACGGCAAGAATACGGTTTCGGTGAGTGTCTGAATTCGATTTTCTTATTCCATTATTGTTTTGTTTTTTGTTTTTTTGTTTTTTGAAGAATAGAGCTATGCTTTTCTGGATTTGTTATCAAATTTTATGTTTTGTTTTTATCCATTTTAGATCATGCAAGCCTGTCAATTGATTATGGATGGATGCAGCTAAGAAGGAAAGCTAAAATCTTGCAATATAGATATAAAGAAGTAATATTGCCTAAGAGACTAGGGATCATTAACTGGCCATCTTGATCGTCATCTGTTTAATGGGTACGTTGTAAATCAAATGCTAACATGTTTTGTTAACCTTTTGATGCAGGAAGCAAGAGGGGTTTTGCTTGCAGAACTCCAACATCTGAGATCACAGGAGAAGGAACAGAGGAGAGTGAGAAAGGAAGAGAAAGCCAAGCATAAAGCCGCATTAATTTCTGGCAGCATGCAGAGTGACTCCGAGTCCTCTTCAAGCCCTTCATCTGATTCTAGCGGCAGTGATTGTGGGGAGTTAATCGACACGAGTCCCTTGAGAAGCAATGGTCAGAATAAGTGTATAGATATTGAACTAGAACCTGTAATCCGAGAAGAAACAACATTGGTCAGTATTCCCTTACCGGCTCAAGAAGGGCAGAAGAGAATATTAGGGGAGACTACTAATTTGAGTCCTGAAATTTGCAAGGAGGGTTTCTGCAGTGAAACTGGCAATGAGTTTAGTGGGAGTTTAAACAATTGTAATGGCATTGCAGTGGGAGCTTCGGGCAGGAGTATTGAGGTTTGCATGGGTGGCAAATGCAAGAAGATGGGAGCAGTTGCTTTGATGGAAGAATTCCAGAGGAAGGCTGGAGTCGAGGTTGCTGTTGTTGGATGTAAGTGTTTGGGGAAGTGCAAGAACGCTCCTAATGTAAGGGTTTCTAATTGTTCCAATGGAATTCAGGGTTTTACTGCAGACAGTATTGTGGAACCTCCAGTTAATCCTTTGTACATTGGCGTTGGATTGGAAGACGTTAGCACAATTGTTGCAGAACTTCTTGGGAAATGCGGGAATGATAGATATCTGATGGCGCCTTCTTTAGTGAACTAGTTCCCCACTTTTGTTTTGTGTTTTTGACAGTAAACTTTGTATAATAGATTATTACAGAGCTCAATTTGAGCTTAGCTGTCAACTGAAATATGCAGACATATTGAACAGACTTTAATAAACGATTGAGAATTCAAAGGTTGTAAGCCATGATTGTAATTGGCAACATATGGTCAAGTATATTCAAGATGACTCGCCCTGTTTCTATAAATCTTTTTTCTCTCTTGCCTCTTTTTGTCTTCTCTCAGCTGAAAGTCCACTTTATTTGGAATCTGAAATTTCGAGCTTATCCTCTAGGTCACCACCCCGAAGATCCAAATTTCTGCCGGGGTGAACGAGCTGAGAGATTTCCATTCTGACAGTCTGAAAATTGTTCTGGTGTTCATGTTTTTATTTTGGCTAGTGCGAGTTGCTGACAGGTTGGATTGTACGATTTTTAACGGATTGGGTTGGTTGACATCTAATAATTTTTTTTTAAGTGATAATATTTGGAATGGTTCAGGACAGAATTGGTGTAGAAAAAAACGGTCTTAAGTACAAGCCCTTCGTTAGAGTCTCTGCATTTCTTCAACGGATCCGGCCCAAGGGTAAGAGGTTTGTTCAATGCGTTTGAACTTGGAAACTGTCACTCGTCGCAGCGTCAAGCCAGGTCAAAACAATAGAAACAAAGCGCAGTCCCCCTTGCACAGTGAAGCATTTTGAAACGTAGTAAAATTGGAAGTAATTTCCATAGTTGGACTTACATGGTATTTAACTTCACTGGCATCAGCTGCCTGTTTCTCCAACGTGTGCCATAAAAGGCAAGGACCAAGAACAACAGAAAGATTGAGCTCAAGTCAGGCACTGCCACTGCGGACCTAGAATACAAAAAGACTCAAACTTTGGTGTTTCCAGCTTTGACATTAAAGACAAAACAAAGAGAGTGAAAAAAAATCTTTTTTGTTTTGTACATCTCTGAATCCTCCTGCCCCTTTCTTTCAGGTATGCGAATACCACTGCTTTCACCTCAATTTTGTTGGCCTCCGACGTCATTTTGCATAAGAACCCTAGATACCTTTTCTTTCAGCAAATTCTGATTCAAGATGGTTTTCTTTCTCTTTTGTCAGGTTTCTACGTGAAAGCTGGGTTCTCTTGGCCCGATCCTTCGGATACTATCAAGTTGGGGTTTCAGGCTGAATTTGATCTCGGAAGGTGAAATTCTGATGCTTTTGGGGGATTCTTGGTTGGGTCTTCCATTCATTTGTGATATCTTGAACTGGGTTTCGATCAGAATTCATTCTTGATCCTTGCTTCCTTCTGGGGCTTTTGGTTTTGTTGAGGATCTTGGTTAATCAAATTTGTCCAATTGTATGTGCACTTCTGGAAATATATAATGATTGGACTAGAATTATTGACCCGCATCGCTACCAGTTTATCTGCTGACTGTTTCCAATCCGTTTTTGTTTGGAATATGAGTATTCCATCAAAATTCATTGCAGCTTGATGGCCTCTTAGCAAATCCTCTCTTAGTTATAAGGTTTGATATTGAACTGCAAATTTGATACCTAGTTTGAGTTATGGCTAGTCCTTCGCAATCTTCCTCCGGATATTCTCATACTATCACTGCACCAAACCTCAATACACCCACCCATGAACTTGAGAAAAGCCCTATTGCCCCATTCCCATCAATGTTACCTGGAGCTCCTAGATTTCCTCCTCCTCAATTGCAACAAGATCAGATAACTTCCCATTCACTTAAAACTTCTAATATGCTATCTCCAGCCAATGGAGTTAAAACTGGAAGCCCTAGTCCTCATTTAAGCACGCCCCCAGGTCCTCCTGTTTTTACATCACCAGTCCGGCCTGCTGATGTACCATTTCGGACTACTCCAGCAACTCGACAACCAGTTGCTTTCTCATCAGGTTCATTGTTGCCCACATCCTCACCTCCTGACTTTTCAAATGGGTCCATCAAGCTGCAACATCAGACTCCTCTAACTACAGATGATGCAGTTGCTGTTGATGGGTCACCATGTGTTTTGTTTTCAGCACACAAGGTATCTCCTTAATTCCTTCTGCTACTCAGATGGAAGGAAACCATCTTCTTGTTGTATAATGAATGTCCTATTTGTTCATCCCTGATGGCACCATCTTCATCAAATTGCAGGTGGAACTTTTATACTTGAGAAACTGGCTTCCATCTATTATTCGTTATAGATATCATTGTTGTCTGCATATTTTTAATGTTCATGCTGATAGTTGATCAGAATCTTGTTATTTACACTGCTGATAATTTTAGTGATATTTGGCTCTTGTCATTGAGCAGGTATTGAAACAGAAAAAATTATCAAATGTGCGCAGTTTGGGTTTTGGGGCATTGTTTTCTTCTGGAAGAGAGATTTCCACAGGTCCCCAAATAATACAACGTGATCCTCATCGCTGCCAAAACTGTGGAGCCTATTCTAATTGCTATTGCCAGATATTGCTTGTTTCAGGCCAGTGGCAATGTGTGGTTTGCCGGACACTGAATGGAAGTGAAGGTGAATACATGGTGCCAAGCAAAGAAGATCTTTGTAATTTTCCTGAATTGTCATCGCCAATGGTTGATTATATTCAAACAGGGAACAAAAGACCTGGATTTTTTCCAGTTTCTGACTCCAGGTTGTCTGCACCTATTGTTCTTGTTATAGATGAGTGTTTAGATGAGCCACACCTGCAGCATTTGCAGAGTTCACTGCATGCATTTGTTGATGTGCTTCCTCCAACTGCAAGGATTGGAATTATTTTATATGGCAGGGCAGTATCAGTATATGATTTTTCGGAGGAATCTATGGCATCAGCTGATGTTCTTCCGGGTGACCAATCACCTACCCAGGAGTCCTTGAAAGCATTGATCTATGGAACTGGAGTTTACTTATCACCTATGCATGCATCAAAGGAAGTAGCACACAGCATATTCTCATCATTGGCGCCATACAAATTGGACATTCCAGAAGTTTCAAGGGACAGGTGCCTAGGTACTGCTGTCGAGGTTGCTCTGGCGATAATCCAAGGTCCATCTGCAGAAAGGTCCCAAGGAGTAGTTAAAAGGGCTGGGGTGAACAGCAGGATTATAGTATGTGCTGGTGGACCTAACACTTATGGCCCTGGATCTGTCTCACATTCTTTTAATCACCCAAATTATCCACATATGGAAAAAATGGCATTTAAATGGATGGAGCATTTGGGTCAAGAAGCTCATAGACAAAATACAGTAGTTGACATTCTATGTGCTGGAACTTGTCCTGTTAGAGTTCCAGTTTTGCAGCCTCTTGCAAATTCTTCGGGGGGAGTTTTGGTCCTTCATGATGACTTTGGGGAAGCTTTTGGTGTGAACTTGCAAAGGGCATCTTCTAGGGCATCAGGTTCACATGGCTTACTGGAGATTCGATGTTCAGATGATATTCTTATTACTCAAGTTGTGGGTCCTGGTGAAGAGGCACGTGTATACACGCATGAAACTTTTAAAAATGATTCTTCGCTCTTTATCCAAATGCTAAGTGTTGAAGAAACACAGAGCTTTGCACTCTCCATGGAGATCAAAGAGGATATCAAAAGTGATTTTGTTTTTTTCCAGTTTGTTACTCAGTATTCCAATGTTTACCAAGCTGATATTTCAAGGGTGATCACTGTCAGGTTACCTGCCGTTGACAGTGTTTCAGCATATCTTGAGAGTGTTAAAAATGATGTGGCTGCAATCCTTATTGCGAAGAGGACCCTTCTGCAAGCTAAAAACTATTTGGATGCAATTGATATGCGAACAACAATAGATGAAAGAATTAAAGACATTGCTTTGAAATTTGGGTCTCAGGTACAGAAGTCAAAACTTCATCGATTTCCCAAAGAACTCTCTTTGTTACCTGAACTTCTTTTTCATCTCAGAAGAGGCCCACTTTTAGGAAACATTGTTGGTCATGAAGATGAGAGGTCTGTCTTGCGGAACTTGTTTCTGAATGCATCATTCAATCTTTCACTCCGTATGGTAGCACCTCGTTGCCTAATGCACCAGGAAGGTGGCACATTTGAGGAACTACCTGCTTATGACCTTGCAATGCAGTCTGATACAGCTGTTGTTCTTGACCATGGGACAGACATCTTCATTTGGTTGGTATGCAACATTTCTTGTCCTTTTGTTTTAGTATGGTACCTCCATTTTGATCCTTGACTGCAGTTTTATTCATCTCCCACCTTGCATGAGCTGTAGGTTTTGAACTGTGTCATTGGCACTTTCATTGCTGTGTGTCTGCTTGTGTCTCCATGATAAGGAGAAAATTCATCGATATTATAGGAGTTCAGGAAGGCTTAACTCTATAAATTTATTTTCATTGCCCATTTCAGATGATTAAACATGTAATAACTAGTTTCTTTCCTGAGAGAATATGAAAATGGAATATTGGATCAATTGTTCAAGCATTTATGCTCATTGCTATACTTCAAATAATTGGTATTTCAGAGCAGTGTTCTGATTTCATCAGAAGAAAGAAAGGCAAAAGGACAGAAAACATTTGGAAGCTGAGCATTGACATTGTTGCAACAGACATCTGGTCATCCAATTGATGTTATTGATAGTGCATGATGGGACTATCCAACTCTTTTTGTTTACAATTGTTAGCATCTGTACTGTCATTATATATTCCAAAGGACTTTCACATTGCAATAAGCTTACTCGGTGCTATCTCTGTCGATATGAATATGCTTTTGTCACTGCACTGCTACTTTAACTGTAGTAGTATGCCCTTGCTTGGGTGCTATGTTCATTTCCACCATCTTTTTGTGTGTTGGTTCAACATTTAATTTCTGCTGTGTGTATCATTATCTATTGTCCTCTGTAGTCTTGATGAAAAGCACTTTATCTGTTTGTTGATAATTACAGGGTGCTGAGCTCTCGGCTGATGAGGGAAGGAGTGCAGCTGCTTTGGCAGCCTGCAGAACACTAGCTGAAGAGCTCACTGAATTGCGGTTTCCAGCTCCTCGTATCCTTGCATTTAAGGTTGTTTTCCCCCAGCTATTTTTTTACATTATCCTTTTTCTGTGTCTTAGTCTTTTGACTTTGTGTATCCATTTCCAAATCAAAGAACTTGTTCTGGTTGAAAACAGGAGGGAAGCTCTCAAGCCCGTTATTTTGTTTCACGGCTGATACCGGCACACAAGGATCAGCCTTACGAGCAGGTGAGAGCTGTTTGAATGTTGTAAATACATCAATTATGAATCCGTGTGATGATGCAAATTTAATGGAACTTGATTCTAGGAGGCAAGATTCCCACAACTTCGATCTTTGACAACTGAACAGCGGATGAAGCTGAAAAGCAGTTTTCTTCTCTTTGACGATCCTAGTTTCTGTGAGTGGATGCACAGCTTGAAAGTCCTCCCGCCGGAACCCAGCTAGGAAACAACATTGTGCAATTGGGTTGGCTGATATTTCCTCCACAGGAGCAGTCTTAGCAGCTACTGCTTTCTTGTTTGTCAAAGTGGAAATCTGTTTTACTCCGTTTCAATCCTGTTATTTCCACTGTCAATGGGAATGGTACTTGATATCAAACGGATGTCATCTTCTTCCCTGTAATATTTTTTTCACAAAGGAAACGTGTAATAGCTGACTTTCACTGGAAGTTTGAAATTGTCACATCACCTTCTGTTCTTGGTTGAAAAGCTTTTACAAAGAGTGATGGAGGTTTCTCTGATTCTCTCCATCTTAAGAGATGTACAAACTACAATGGTAGCTGTTGTTGGCCTGTTAACAAATTTTGTGCAATCTCTTGGAGTGAAAAAGAGTAAGACCCCCACCCCTCCCCTCCTTTTTTTTATGGTTATTTTTTAAGGTAGAAAAAATGTGATTGCAGGAAAAGTTGTCTTCTCAAGCACAATTTTGGTTGGTTTAAGCTTCCAGGGATCTGGATGCAATTTAAGAAGTCTAAAGATTTTCAACAATTATGAAGAAGGTTTATTTATATTTTTTCTTAAAAAAAAAAAAAACCAAAGTCACGAATTTTTCTCCTTATGTAAAATAAGTTTTTTTTTCTTTACTGTACAATTTGATCTATCTTATTAAATAAAAAAATTAAAAATAATATATATATATATATATATATATATATATATGAGTGTGTGTGTGTGTGTGTGTATTTAAAATTATTAATTATAATAATGTATCAAAATAATAAAAATATGAAATTGAAAATGAATTAACAAAAACATTTTCAAACGCCTCAGTCCTGATGACATTTAACGTAAATTATTATTATTATTAATCAGTAAAAAATAATAAATAAAAAAATGAAAAAATAAAAAGAAAAGAAAGTCCAAAGCAATGGTATGTATAGCAGACAAAAAGCCCAAAACCCTACCGCCCCGGATTCTCAACTTATGCGTCTGTTTGTCCTCCGGACATCCCACAGGTACAATTCTCCTCCCACTTCCCTTGAAATTTCTGAGATTTTGAGATTTAAGGGCAGGGCTCATTAACACTCTTTAAAAGCTGAAGGCCCTTCGCCATTTTTCCTTTATATAACGATTTTTTTTTTTTATAGGTTTTGGGGGTTTCCAAGCTTCCGGACAAAGCGATTTCCAAAGCCGTTCCATCTTACAGGTAATACTAAGATTTTCTCTGTCTTTCACTCTTACTGATGAGGCAGCCTCCCCTCCCTTCCCCAATTGTCTTTTTTTACGACCACCTTAAACAGTTCAACTCAAGATCAAATTTAATAATTGAGGTTTCAACTCAGCTTTTTCGCTGGCCCCACAACAAATCTTCATATTATTGCTGACTTTTTGGCCATTTCTTTTTTCTTTTTCTTTTTTTTTTCTGAGGGAATTGCTTCTTTTGTTCTTGATTCCTGTTCTGGTGTTTTCATTGGTTGGTTGGGATTATTTATTTATTTGGTTTATTTGGTTTAAAACCAGGTATTGCTCTCTAAAAGAAGTTTGCAGAATGGCTGGTGGTGAGTATTTGGCAAACATCACAACTTTACCTGTTTTCTTTTGTGTTACATATTTAATTGTAATAAGAAGCACGCGCGCATGTTTGTTGGGTGATATGTAATGATCCATTTTTTCGCCCTTCAAGGTGGGAAAAAGAAGGAGGTGAAGAAAGAGACTGGTTTAGGGCTCTCCTTTAAGAAGGAAGACAATTTCGGAGAGTGGTATTCAGAGGTTTGTCTTAAAAACTTTTTAAATCATAGACCACACATTGAAGATCTTCCTCAGGTTGATTTTGTTTCATAGTTAAGCATCTGGTCAAATACTAGGACTTTGTCACACTGGTAAGGGAGATATGCATGGCTATATTAGTATAATGCCGTTATACTGTGCAAAACACTAGTAAACACATGTTTCGTCACAATTTTTGGGCCCAATTCGTGTACTTTCATTGGAGTTCTGACATTTTATTCTACAGACCATCCAAAATATTTGCCTGTTTGACAATTTTTTTTTCATTGCCTTGTGTAGGTGGTTGTAAATGGTGAGATGATTGAGTACTATGACATTTCTGGTTGTTATATCCTGAGGCCATGGGCGATGTCAATTTGGGAGATCATGCAAGTAAGTTTGATCCTTTTTTGAATTATCTGTCTCTTATTTTCAGATGTTAGTGCCTGCTATCTGTGAAATAATATTTGGAGCAGTGTCTTCTTAATTGGGTGATGCTTTCCGAAATTATAGTTGAGAACAAGAGCAAAAAGAGAAATTTGGTTGCTCCCAGATTCTTGTGGATTGGTTGAGTATTAGTTAATTTCTCCTAATTATTGGATTCTTCTCTGGTTCATGCCATTTTTTCTTTATTTAATTGATCCTTGTTCCTGTGAAGCTTTAAATGAGTGCCAGTGCAGTTAATTTTTATTTGACGCCTATGTGCAGGAATTCTTTGATGCAGAAATCAAGAAAATGAAAATTAAGAACTGCTACTTTCCACTATTTGTATCGTCAAATGTTTTGGAAAAGGAGAAGGATCACATTGACGGCTTTGCTCCAGAGGTGAGATCCTTTTTTGGCTGTACTATTTGGTGTTGAAGCTTTGTTTATGAACTTGGTCAAGTTCCTCAAGGATGCTTCCTTATTTGGAAGCCAAGTACAAATTCCTCATTTGATTATACAGTGAGACTAGATAAATAGAATAAATCTATTGCATTCTATTTTATTCCTCTTCACGGAAGGTAATTGCCGAACAGTAAATTGGTATTGCACAGCAGATGAGAATTTCAATTCCTGTCCTCATCTCCAGCATTATATTTTTCCTGAAAATTTGCTTTACACAGAATGATAACTGGAAATGTAATTAACTGTTTGGCATATTTCTCTTGTTTAGGTTGCTTGGGTGACAAAATCAGGGAAATCCGACTTGGAAATTCCCATTGCAATACGTCCCACTAGTGAGACTGTCATGTATCCATACTTCTCTAAGTGGATAAGGGGACATCGTGACTTACCTTTGAAACTTAACCAGTGGTGCAATGTTGTCCGTTGGGAGTTCAGCAATCCTACTCCATTTATCAGGTATGTTATTTTGAAGCTTCCATTCTTCCCTTTGGGTTATATATTCTCCACATTGAAATGATTGTTTTGCAGTACATTTTGTATTATTTTCTGAATGGTATCCAATGTTCCTAAGACTATTGAAACAAGTCTTTCCTGAGGCCTTTCACTGGTCTATTTGCTGAGCAGCAAACTAACTTCTGGAAATATGTTTACTTGTTTGCCCTCGGCAATCAATGTATCCACCCTCTTCCTTCATTTCTTTTTCCTCTTATCTATAATAGTTCTTGCTAACATGTTGTGCTGTTTAGGAGCCGTGAGTTTCTTTGGCAGGAAGGGCATACTGCTTTTGCGACAAAAGCAGAAGCAGATGAAGAGGCAAGAAACTCTGGACCTTAACTCAATTTTCCTGTGAAGTGCTATTGTTCAAGGGCATATATACAGGATGTGCTAAAATTTTCTTATTGGGCTAAGTAAAAAGCCATGGTATGTTTATTTGCGTTAAAATAGCCTGCTACGGTGGGGTGGGGACTTAGAACAGTCCATCAGTTGATGAACAAGCTACACAGGTTTGGGGCTGGGCTAGTTTCTTACAATACTGTTATCTAAATTAGCCTTTATTGGAACCTTGAGAAGTTGCATTTGCAGTTTCTATTAACTATCCATCTTGCATTATCTTTATATCTGCTCAATTTTAATTTTCTTTAGCCAGAAAAAAGATACCTAATCTTTTCTCTGCTTATCCAGCAACTTGTCAACATGCTTACTTTTACATACGAAGATGAAGATGTGACACTGACTTGTGATAATTTCATGTTAGATGCTATTTTTAGTTGTGATATCTGTGTAAACATTGTTATTGTGTATCAGGTCCTCCAAATATTAGAACTCTACCGACGTATATATGAGGAATTCTTGGCGATTCCTGTTATAAAGGGCAAGAAGAGTGAGATGGAGAAGTTTGCTGGTGGGCTTTACACAACTAGTGTTGAGGTATATAGCAGCAATCTCGTAGACATGGTTTCCTGTGTCAGAATATGAATTTTAAACCTTTTGCATTGACTAATTTTCTTCCAAGTCTGAATCAGTTTGTTTTGAAATTGTCTATGCATGCCAGGCATTTATTCCAAACACCGGACGTGGTATACAAGGTGCCACTTCTCATTGTCTGGGCCAAAATTTTGCAAAAATGTTTGAGATTAACTTTGAAAATGATAAGGGAGAGAAGGGAATGGTCTGGCAGAACTCTTGGGCTTATAGTACCCGGACGGTAAAATTTACAATCTCTAAAATCTAAGTTCTACAAGTACCATTATAATGCAGAAATTTGCAAAAGAAAAATGTTCTTGTGCTAATTTTCTTTTCTGATAAGGTATTACTTTATTGCCCCATACATCATTGATATTTTTTGTTATCCCATTCTCCTTGATTTGATATTGGAAGTGTATTATTTTTCACTGTATGTTTTTCATTGCTTTTGTTTCTTCCATATATTCCATTAGTATTATTATTTTTTCTCTTGTGTAGATTGGAGTGGTGGTAATGGTTCATGGAGATGATAAGGGGTTGGTGGTGCCACCTAAAGTGGCATCCGTACAAGTCATCATTGTTCCTGTGCCTTACAAAGATGCCAACACTCAAGGAATCTTTGATGCTTGTAATGCCACCATGGATACCTTGTGTAAGGCTGGTATCCGTGCTGAAGCCGACTTTAGGGAAAATTATTCACCTGGTTGGAAGTACTCTCACTGGGAGATGAAAGGTGTCCCACTGAGAATTGAAATAGGGCCAAAAGACTTGGCAAATAATCAGGTGAGGAACCCAATTGCTATTTGCCTGTGCCACTTTAGTTCCCTTCATTTTGCATGATACCCATCAGAAGTTGATGCACTTAATTCTTTGAAGCTAGGGTTACTCGATGCCAAGACAATCTGCTTTCTGTTAACAGGTACGTGCTGTGCGCCGAGATAATGGAGCCAAAAATGACATAAGTAGGGCCAGCTTGGTTGAGCAAGTAAATGATTTGCTGGATACCATTCAACGAAGCCTGTTTGATGCTGCTAAACAAAAGCGAGATGCTTGCATTCAAGTTGTAAAAACATGGGACGAATTCAAGGACGCTCTAAGCCAAAAGAAAATGATCTTAGCTCCTTGGTGTGATGAGGAGGTATGATGTCATTGTTTTATCCTTTTGTTGATAAAAAATTCTTTCTTGATTTACAATTTTATTGATTTGCTTGTAACTAGTTAGTGTGGTCCTGTTAAAATTGTTTTCATTCCTGGATTTCACATTTCTTTTTGCACCTTATTCTACAGGAAGTTGAGAAGGACGTGAAGGAGCGAACAAGAGGTGAGACAGGGGCAGCCAAATCTCTCTGCAGCCCATTCGAGCAGCCTGAGCTCCCAGCAGGTATGTGAAGTGCAACTCTTGGAATCTTGAAAATTTATAGCTTACGGATAACGTACGCTCCAATCTCATTGTTTCTTAAAACTTTTTCCTCCTTAAAATTCTACCAGGTACCACTTGCTTTGCTTCTGGAAAGCCTGCAAAGAAATGGACGTACTGGGGCAGAAGCTACTAGGATCTTTTCTGTTGCAGATGCTTGTATTAGTATTGGGAAGCAAATAGCCAGACACTCTGTCGACACACGAAATTTTTGTTTGAATTAAAACTGCAATTGTTTTCTTGGAATGCTATTATGCAATGCAACATATAGATCCTTGAGATTATATATTTTTTACATTGACGATGTCCATTGAAGCCTGAAAAAGATGATTTCTTCTGTTGCGATGTTCATGTCCTCTGGTCTCTGCTGCTTGATTTCAACGAAATCTAGTTCTCCCAGGGATTGGAATTCTTTCCTTTTTTTTTTTCTTTTTCGCCTTTTTACTAAGAATTATTGGAGGCAAGGACAAAATCTTTTAAAAGAAAAAGACAAAAAAAAAAAAGGGACATACTGAAAAGACCCTGAAATTTAAAAAAGAAAAAAAAAACACAAATTCTCAAAAAGATTTGTAAAATAATGGAGAAGCTGATATTGATTGTTTTTTCTTTATTTTTTATTTTTATTTTTTATTACAGCGAGTTAAACCGAACTTGAATCTTGATCGTCCTATTTAAGCCACTTATCAACGGCAAGTGTCCGAATAAGCAGTGTCAGACCTGGAGATTTCTTGTTTCAGTTGTGCTTACCTTATCCCGTCTCTTTCTCGGCTCTTTTTTCTCTCTGACTAAACAAGACCAGACACCATGTTCTGATTTCCCCCAGCAAATTAGCTTCTTGCCTCCGACCAGAGTCGCCTGTCTTCGCATCTCATTAATTTATACTGGAAATGGCGGCACTGTTGTGCGACTTGCCTTTACTCAATCAGGTCCCTTGTACCTCACCTTTCGGCTCAAAGTTCAATCTTTTTCATGGAGGTCACCACAAGAACAACCCCCACTTGGCTTCCTCGTTTCTTGGGATAAAATCGCCAGGGAATTTGTATCATCAAGTGAAACCACCGAGATTGGCTAGCCGCAGAAGACGGAGAATGTTTGCAGCGGCTTCTTTGGGGGGATTTCTGGGTGGTATTTTTAAGGGCACTGATACTTGGGAGTCCACGAGGCAGCAGTATGCTCCAATTGTGAGTGTCATTAATGGGATGGAAGCAGAGGTTTCTGCTTTGTCTGATTCACAATTGAGAGAAAAGACTTCTGCTTTGAAAGAACGCGCCCACCTTGGTGGATCTCTGGATTCCCTTTTGCCTGTAAGTCTTCTTCTTCTTTTTCTCCATTGCAAGATGCTGTTTGTGTTTTTGTTGTGTTTTTTATTTATCTTGACAGGAAAATTAACTGTCTTGAAGGAAGCGTTTGCTGTGGTGAGAGAAGCTTCCAAGAGGGTTATAGGTCTTCGTTCCTTTGATGTGCAACTGATAGGTAAAGTATTATTTATGTTTTTTGTGTGCTTAAAAGTAGTCGAAAATTGGAAGTCTTAAATTACCCCATGTACTTTTTTCACATAGGTGGCATGGTACTCCATAAGGGGGAAATTGCTGAAATGAGGACTGGAGAGGGAAAGACACTTGTTGCCATTTTACCAGCTTATCTGAATGCATTAAGTGGGAAAGGAGTTCATATAGTTACTGTCAATGATTATTTGGCCAGAAGAGATTGTGAATGGGTTGGTCAAGTTCTTCGTTTTCTTGGATTGAAGGTTGGCCTAATCCAACGTATGTCGTATGCTTTTATGTTCAATACATATCCTGTTTCCTTTAAAATTGGTGCATAAGTGTACAGACTTGGTCACACTCAGCACAATCTGATGCGATTTTTTCATGCATATTATTGTAGGTCCTCGAGTGAACAGATAACTGTGCATCTCTACATTTTTAATAGCTACTTGTTGATTTTCCTTTCTGCTATCCTCTTCTTGTGCATGCATTTATTCTCCTCTGGCCAGACTTTGCTTTTATTTGTGTGTGTTTGATAGTGATTTTAATTCTCATCATTAAGTACAAACTGCATATTTTTGTGGGCAGAGAACATGACAAGCGAGCAGCGAAGGGAGAACTATCAGTGTGACATCACATATGTCACCAACAGTGAGCTTGGTTTTGACTATTTAAGAGATAATCTTGCCACGGAAAGTAATTCTTGGTCACGTGCTAAGTGTTTCTGGATCATTTTATTATAATTCCCTTGTTCAATCTGTAAAAATCTTATCTGTTTTTCCCAAGCCAATGTTTGTCTATCAATATGCAGACTGTTGAGGAACTTGTCTTGAGGGAATTCAATTATTGTATCATTGACGAAGTTGATTCCATCCTTATTGATGAAGCAAGAACTCCTCTCATTATATCCGGTTCTGCAGAAAAACCAAGTGATCGGTATTATAAAGCTGCAAAAATAGCTGCAGCATTTGTGCGGGATGTACATTACACTGTAATATTTCTGTCATTTGCTTGCTCTATGCGCTTATCTAAAGTATAGAAGTGTCCTGGTCATTGGGACTGGTTCTTATGAGTATTCATATCCCTGTTCCATATAGAATGGCACAAAGAGGCCTACAAATACTGAATCTAATTGGCTACTGTAGAAGAGAATTAATGCAATTGTGGACGAGACTTAATTGATGAAGCAAACTTCAACTGTAACTAGAGTATGGGAGAAGGGTTGATGAAGCTAACGTAAATCATATGGGGCTAAGACTTGCTTGAATTTAGTTGAGCATATCTCGTATGTATGACAGTCTGGTTGATATAGCCTGTGACCAGATGGAATCTTTGTACATATACTTAAAAAATCTCAATTTTTGGCAGCACAACTATTAGCAATGTGGTCCAGATAATTGAGTATAGTTCTTTTCTTCAAGGTTTGTTCCATAACCATAGCTGTCCTTGTAGGTGGATGAGAAGCAAAAAACAGTTCTTCTCACAGAGCAGGGTTATGAGGATGCTGAAGAAATTTTGAATGTAAAAGATTTGTATGATCCCAGAGAACAGTGGGCATCATATATTCTGAATGCAATAAAAGCAAAAGAGCTATTTCTTAGAGATGTTAACTATATCATACGGGGCAAGGAGGTGCTTATTGTAGACGAGTTTACCGGTCGAGTGATGCAGGTGATTTCTCTTCCCTGAATGTTGTTGAGTTGTATGCCAAGTTCTGTTTTAAGAAAAGAGATCTAGCTACACTTGTTTTCTAAGAGATACAGGGGGAGTGAGATTTTCAAATGATTTGAGGCACAGACAAACTGGCAATATTTGTCCTTTTCTTCAGGGAAGGAGATGGAGTGATGGACTTCATCAAGCTGTTGAAGCAAAAGAAGGTTTGCCCATCCAGAATGAGACTGTAACCCTGGCATCAATCAGCTATCAGAACTTCTTTCTCCAGGTTGGAACATTTTTCTCTGCTTATTGGATTGAACAATTTTTTATAATATGACCTTTCTTAGCTACTCAAGGTTATCACACACATGATTACAGTTCCCAAGACTTTGTGGAATGACTGGCACTGCTGCAACTGAAAGCACTGAATTTGAGAGTATATACAAACTCAAAGTTACAATTGTGCCTACAAACAAGCCCATGATAAGAAAGGTTATTTCTACATTATCATCAATATTGATTGTTTTTTTCAACAAAAATTCTTGTTACTTTCCTGACAAAAATTGAAGGCCTACATGTTGGTGATAGTGCAGTTCAAGATATGGTTTTAGTTTGTTTCATCTAGAAGTTATATACCAGTAAAATATCTGCCTTGCAGGAGGAGCTAATATCTATATGTTATTTTGGCATTAAAGCTTGGCAGGTTGTTTGGGCCATAAACAGGGTTTATGTTGATTTTGTAATTACCTTTATCGTCTGATTCTTTCCAGGATGAATCAGATGTCGTTTTCAGGGCAACTACTGGTAAATGGCGAGCAGTTGTGGTAGAAATTTCAAGAATGCAAAAGAGAGGAAGACCCGTGCTTGTTGGCACAACAAGTGTCGAGCAGAGTGATGCGTTGTCTGAACAGTTGCAAGAAGCTGGAATTCCTCATGAGGTAAGGCTTTCTTACTTGTCTAACTTGCAAGGAGTGATAAACATTAGATGAACTTTGTGCAAAGTGAAGCCACCAAAGTTCCCATGTGTCCTTACTTTTCTCTTTCCTGTCGGAAGAATGATATTTTTGGAAGGTTGATTGTTCAGTAAAATGAAGGTTTGTTTTCCTCAACAAAAGTAAATAAATAAATAATGATAATAAAGTAACAGCTCAATTAGGGGTTAAGTGTGTTATGAGAAGAAAATCTAATGGTTGTGTATTCCTTCAGGTCCTCAATGCAAAACCAGAGAATGTGGAGAGAGAAGCAGAAATTGTGGCACAGAGTGGTCGCTTAGAGGCAGTGACAATTGCTACAAATATGGCAGGCCGTGGAACAGACATAATTCTTGGTGGAAATGCAGAATTTATGGCACGGTTGAAGCTACGGGAGATGCTGATGCCACGGTATTGATGAGCCTCATAAGAGCCATAATAATTACTTTTCTTGCACAGTTTATTCTTTTATCCCAAGTTGTTGAAGAGATATCCTTAGAACTGACAGAGTTTATATGAATGTTAAGTGGATGCTGATAACAATTTATTCCACAGTCAATCTTATATGACACTTTATAATTGTGGCAGAGTTATTAAGCTAGCTGAAGGAGTTTATGTTTCAGTCAAGAAACCTCCTCCAATGAAGACATGGAAGGTCTGTTCTTGGTTTCATGCTATGTCCTGGAATATGATGCACATTGCAGTTTTTGCTTGTCTTATTAGTCTTTACTTATTATTGATAATGTTCCAGGTCAGTGAGAGTTTGTTTCCATGCAATCTATCCAGTGAGAATACTAAGTTGGCTGAGGAAGCTGTACAGTTAGCTGTTAAATCTTGGGGTCAGAGATCATTGACTGAACTTGAAGCTGAGGAGCGTTTATCTTACTCCTGTGAGAAGGTGTGTTACAAGCATACTAGTTTTTTTATTTGTAAATGAAGTTGACAAAAATCCTATCTCTGTTGTGAGACATTTATTTGTGTATATTTTTCTCCCCATGTTGCTGGTTAAAACAACCTATACATTTGCCCACAGTTCTAGAGTCTCACAAGTTTGTTTAAATAGGGCCCTGCTCAGGATGAAGTGATAGCCAAGCTGCGGCATGCCTTTTTAGAGATTGTCCAAGAATATAAGGTGTATACTGAGGAAGAAAGAAAGAAGGTTAGTGTAGTACTAGAATGACATTTTACATGGTTTTCTCTGTGAATGACATGGTTTTCTCTGTGAATACTGCTTGCAACTTGGTTTATTTCCAAAATATTGCAGGTCGTATCTGCTGGTGGACTCCATGTAATAGGGACAGAAAGGCATGAATCACGCCGAATTGATAATCAGGTCAAATTTACTAGTATATCTGCTTAAATTATTTATATGTCATCGCCTATTTATCATCTAATTAGATTCTGCCTTCATACTTTTATTTTGAAAAGGATACCGGCAGTGAAAATGACATATGTAGTGGACTAATGCGTACTTGCATGGCATCTATGCAGCTTCGTGGTAGAAGTGGTCGCCAAGGAGACCCTGGAAGTTCTCGCTTTTTCTTAAGTCTTGAAGATAATATCTTTAGGATTTTTGGTGGAGATAGGATCCAGGTTTGATCTGCTGTGCTATTGACTTGTCATTAAGGCTACTTCATATATGGTGATTGAGACATTGTTAATATTACTACTTATAGGGATTGATGAGAGCATTTAGAGTTGAAGACCTGCCAATTGAGTCCAAAATGCTGACAAAAGCTCTAGATGAAGCTCAGAGGAAAGTGGAGAACTACTTTTTTGATATTAGGAAGCAATTGTTTGAGTATGATGAAGTTTTGAACAGTCAAAGAGATCGTGTATACACTGAGAGAAGGCGGGCCCTTGAATCTGTCAATCTTCAGTCTCTTATTATTGAATATGCTGAATTAACAATGGATGACATCTTAGAGGTAAACTACATAGAAAATTTTACAGTTTAACTGGATTTTTGTTTCTCATTGTTATTTTGTTTGAAAAATATCTATCAGATTTCAATAAGTAGTCAAACTTTCCTGTTATTATGTGTAGGCAAACATTGGTCCTGATGCTTCAAGGGAAAACTGGGATCTTGAAAAGCTCATTGCAAAACTTCAACAGTAATAGGCTTCTCTAAATCTCTCCAAGTTATGATTCACAAAATTAATCCATGAACTCTTTATGATAGATTGCAAAGTATGTCATACTTTTTACACAGCACTAATGCTGAGGTTGCTGTTTTATGTTTCTGTATGTAATCATTATAGATATTTAGAGGTTAAAAGGTGATATGGTCAGATAATTGAATTGACCAGAGATTTTGCAGACGGAAACAGGAAATTGGATGCATGGATGCTCATACTATCTTTACATGGTGCATCTTTTTTGTCATGGCTGTAATATTGCTGGCATGTCTTGCTGTAATTTTAGGTACTGCTATCTGTTGAGTGATCTGACACCAGATTTGTTGAGAAGCAAGTGTTCAAGTTATGAGGAGTTGCAGGATTACCTTCGGCTATGTGGTCGTGAAGCATATTTACAGAAAAGGGTTAGTAAAGTTATTCCATAGGCTTACGTACGAAGTAAGGTATTTTGATTTCCATTTGAATCTTTCCCTTATTCATGCTACACTTTCATCTAGGAAATTGTGGAGAATCAAGCTCCAGGCCTAATGAAGGAAGCTGAGAGATTCCTTGTTTTGAGCAATATTGATCGCTTGTGGAAGGAGCATTTGCAAGCACTCAAGTTCGTTCAGCAAGCGGTAGGTTTGCGTGGATATGCACAGCGTGACCCACTTATTGAATATAAGCTTGAGGGGTATAATCTCTTCTTGGACATGATGGCCCAGATAAGAAGAAATGTAATATATTCCATATATCAGGTTCGTTTTGGACAGATCTAAAAACCTTTATATGCCTATTTCTACATTATGCACTGTTTGAAATGCGACATCTTCTTGCTAATCCTATGTTATAATTTTTTCTTTTGCAGTTTCAACCGGTGCTGGTAAAAAAGGATCCAGAAGAAACCAAGAATGAGAAATCAGCCAAAATTGTAACAAATGGTAGAGGTGGTAATAAGAAAAATCCCAACAGGAACCCTGATCCAGTGGGTGCTGCAGAATCATCATCTTCATCGGCTACCGGCCCTCATGCTAGTGCATGACGTCTACATCAAGGAAAGAACTTTGGTGAAGAAACATTGGAGATGGAAACAGTATGTAAAGTTATCTTGCTTATTCAGTTGATAAATAGGACGCTGTTGTAAAGTGGGAGTCCTTAACAATCTTAAAACACAAAGGAACACTGTGTTCCTGCTTACCTGTAACATAGATGAGCCACACCATTGAAAAGAGCAAGGTGTGAGGAATTGTAACATCGGCATAAGGTTTGAATAATTCTTCTCCAAACCAAGCAAGTGTTGATCAGAATGTCCACTGTTGAGAAATTCTATGATTGATCTTTTTTTTTTTTTGGTTGTTGATTTAAAGAAGGGAAGAAAAGGAGGGGTGGGGGTTACAGTGTTGACTTAATTGATTATTTACTCTAATTACATCCATTCTTAGCTTGATTGAGTTAAAGTTATGCCCCCAAAATGTGTTCTCTTCATAAACAGCCCTGCAGCCAATGTGAAAATGGCTTTGACTACTTTTGAAGCACTCTTTTTCTAGAGGAACAGGACCAGAATACTTGGATGCTTCGATGGTATTCTTAGGAGCTCCTGTTTCCTTTTCCCACGGTGGCTTTCTGCATAGTCGATTTTTGTAATACCTTATCTTTAAGGTCTCGAATTTTGATTCTGATTAAAAGAAAGAAAGAAAGTATACAACAGAAGTTTGAAAGTCAGAAAGTCAGGTTCATGGGCCTTAGGCCCTATTCATGCGATATTTTTGGACCACGAACAGACTCTGGGGCGTAATAGTAGGTCCGGTCCAATCTCTAGAACAAAGCAATTTCTAAAGCGTCGCATAATATAAGCTTAAGTATTATTGTCATTATTGTTAATCTTATTAAATATTTAAAATAATTAATAACTACGTGAAAATGCTGGCGTTTCATTTCAAACCCACAAGGAAATAATTATATGCAAAAGAGTATACAGTGCAAATGCATCTCCGACCCTTTGATGAGATGATTCAACAATCCATAATGCTTTGGCAGCAACATGCATGCAGTCAGTGACTTTGCATTATATCAATAATGCATTTGCATATAAATATTCAATGGATTTTTGAGTGAGGGTTGACAATTTTCACCTCGCTGTATGTAATAATAATACTAAAAGAAGTGAACAAAGGGAAAAAAAAAAAAAAAAAGCCTTCAAATTCGATGGTCCCTCCCCAACTCATAGCATGCTTTTGGGGTCGGGTTTCTTTTTTTTTTTTTTTTTTTTCTTCTGGTAAATATTGGCTTGCGTTTATGGTGGAATGAGAGGACAAAACAGTACATCAGCGTGCCTGGCCAATTCGATTGCTTCTTCTAAATCCTAAATATAATAATCCAATGGTACAAAACAGTGCACTTTTTGAGTGATTACCATTTTTGTGGTCCTGTTGATAATGATACCTTATAGAATAGAGCCAAAAGATTTGAAAAGAAAACAAAGTGTTTTTTTTTTCCAAAAAAAAAAAAACAAAAAAAAAAAAAAAGGGAAATCAGAGGTTAGGTTGATGGATCCGAGAATCATATTACATCATATCCAGAGTCCGATGCCTTTTATTACTAAAAGAATTGGTTCAATTAGTCCAAGGTGAGGATACATGCATATGCCCGGTGACTGGTGAATTGGTACAATAATTTTCTATTCTACATCCTTAATTGGAACAAAAGTTGATCATCCATCCACGCTCAAATTAGGAAATTCTAAGTTGATCATGCATAAGCCAACTGGAGAACACACCCCCATGACACCTGAATCACCCTCTTGCACAAACCTAAATTCTAGTGTTAATATTGAAACTTTGGATCTTGGTGTTTGGTCGGGTTGACAAGCCTTTTGTGGTCATGGTCATTGGCCGGCCAGCATGGACCTACTTGCATGTGATGTAGGCATGCTCGGGCAGCTCCACCATTGCATTAAAACCCTTGCAATCGGTGAAGTACTTAAATCTTCTGTAGCCATAATTTCATTGGGCCTCTATTCTTGCTCAATAATTTGTCTTCATCTTAAAGTAAACAACACACCAAAATTTAGAAGACAAAGTGGCCTAGTCGTTTTGAGAAAATTTTAAAAAAATAAATAAATAAATGCACCTAATTATTTTATAATTATATTTTTAATCTTTATTTACAAAACCAATGAGCTTAATATGATATGTCATCTTACCCTAATATGAAATCAACAAATTTTACCCACTCTGTCAGTTTCTTTCGTTGAACCTTTCTAGAGATCAACGCTAACTTAGGTGGGGAGGTGCCATCCACTTGGCTCCATCAATATTTAACTCAGTCGTCCATTGTTGTAAGGATCTCAATTTGTATTCCAACAGTAGTAGTTGAGACACAGGACAAGGTTATATCTGCTTTATTATTTTATGCATCACTTGGTCAGAGGGAGGGCTAAAGCCCAAACAAAGCGAGACAAAAACTAGCTTCCAAGCTGCAAATGAGGTCCCAGGCAGACAGCCTCTTACATCATATGGCTGGCAGGAGCTAACACAAAACATGGGCAATTGAGTCTAGCCGATGAAAACCAAGTTGTTCTACGTACGTATTACTGAGGATATATAGCAACAATAAGTCTTCATAATTAAGAGGTCTATGATGGTGAATTTTTAGCCCTAGTTTTAATTTTTGATTTTTTTTTTTTTTTTGATTTATTTATTCAATTATGGCACATAGCATCACCTGATTGTAATACTTAGAAAAATAAAACTTGCTTACTCATAGACAAAGAGGCAGCACATTGTAAGTTCAACGAAAGTTGAAGGGCATATGAATGATTGGCGATCAGCTGGGGTGGTTGGTTAGGATGTGCATTAAATAACTACATGGGCCTAGAAATCATTTGCAAGCAAAATAGGAAGTGAGAAGGTGATATGTTTCTGTTCTCTCTCTCTCTCCCTCCATCATCAATTGCCAATTAGTATTTGTAATATGACATAGACAGATGATTTTGTTGGTATATAAATGATGTAACATTGTGTGGTCCATTTGACCTGCTCATACCAATATATATCTTCCATTGTACTGCAGTCCACTACTCAAGCATATATCAATTTGCGGAATTCTTTTCTTTTCTTTTCTCGATTACACAGACTCCACAGGTTACCCTGGGATCAATTATAATATTCTTCATTATATCAAAAGATAATTTCCAGTAATTCGGTTTGAGGACTGTTAGATGCCCGTCTTGAAAATCAAATCAAAGTCCATATGACTTTGTGTGTGCAAGTCGGACAAACGATGTTCGTTAATTATTTGTTTTAGCTCAATTAACGTAGATTTTACATCAGCATGAGAGAGCTTGCCAAGAGAAGAACAAAAAAAAGAAAATGACTACCACCCACCCCAGGTAAAATCTCGTTCAACCTTATTTGTATTAGGATGGTGAGTCTATTCTATAAAATATTTAAATGTAGACATTGAATAACTATTTTTCTCTAATTTTGATATATAAATACAATAATTAATATTATGGTAATATAATTTTTTTATCTTTTTTTTAAAAAAATAATAATTAAAAAAAAAAACAAAATGTAAAGAAAATGAGATGACGTAGATTTCAGTGCCCATTAGGCAAGAAATATTATTGATTGTTCGATCTTTGTTAGATGGCAAATATACATTGTTCGTAAAGTAACAGTAAAAAAGGCATAACCGTTCCCTGCCCAAATTGGCCTATGCATCACTTTCACAAATGTACTGTAAGAAGATTGATGGAAACTAATGGAAGCACACGTCCACACGAGCATGTTTAGTTCCGTTGGTGCTTGTTTTCCAAATAAAAATTTTCTTCTTATTATTATTAATAAACAGGATAAGAGTTCATATTAAATAGGCTGAAACTTGATATGTGGTATTAAACGATGAGTTAGAAAAAAAAATAAATAATAAATTCACAAGTTGGTATTTGACGCTGTAGGCGTA
The DNA here is from genome assembly GCA_021464305.1 of Kandelia obovata. Lineage (NCBI taxonomy): Eukaryota > Viridiplantae > Streptophyta > Magnoliopsida > Malpighiales > Rhizophoraceae > Kandelia > Kandelia obovata. The sequence continues at coordinate 3,953,604 of CM038478.1, read as the reverse complement.
TATTGCAGGTCTAAAGTGAGTTCGTGGAGGGTTACAGAGCCCTTTTTATTTATTTATTTATTTGTCTTCTAAATTCACTGTGACATTAGTACATGTGTTCGGGTCAAAGGGGCATTGGATTCCTCACCTCGGAAACCTTAAGCTTTTTTTTCTTTTTTTTTTTTTTTTTCCAGTCTCTCAGATTTTAGATTTCTCTTTGCATTGGGCATTTAGGACTTTGTCCCCTTCTTTACTGACAATTTCTCTTAATGGGTTTTGATGGCTGTTTTAGTACTTGGTGAATTGGTTTTCGTTTCCATTTGCCATTTTAAACTTGGCAAAGATTATGATATGCTTGCAGGCCCTTTGGCTTTGCCATTCTTGCAGCGTGTTTTGGTAACTGCCACCGAGAAGAACATGACTAATTGACTCACTTTGTTGCAGCTTGTGTCACATTCTCTGTTGCCGTCTGGCTTGATTTGAGACTTTTAAACATGGTATTAATTTAGCTGTTCTTGGCCGCTGTGGTTAGTATTTGTCTTTTCTACTTTTTCGTTTCCCCCTGTTTTGACCTTTCTTGAGGAATAATCTGCCTCTTTGCTTTGGGTATGCACTGTTAAAATGACCATGATGTTTGTTTACACATGGTCTGCGCTATAAAGGGTTTTCACAGCAGGATTAATGGCACCTCATAGTACCATGCAACTTTGATTTACATACATACGTGTGTGTGTGTGTGTATATATATATAGTAATAGAGTATTTTGTTTCTGAAATTTGAAAATTTTCTTCTAGCATGGATTACTGAGAAAAAAAAAAAGAGCAAAACACTGATATAGTAACATTGCTTCAATTGCCAGGATCACACAAAACCATTATCTTTGGGGTATTCAGAGATCAGATTATGTAGTTTTAAGGAATATTCTATATTGAAATCTTCTATAGTAGTTTGTTCAAATTCTAATTTCTCATCAAACTATAAACACTGTTAAACCGCCCAAAATGATCCAAACCTACCAAAAACTGAAGGAAAAATTGTGCCTCAAAATTTCTTAGTAACGTTTCAAGCTGGCAGGCACAGATTCCCACAATTCAGATGGGGCCATTTTGGACGGATTGAGCGGTTCATGGCACCCTGGATTTAAAACCAGGGCAAGTGATTTTACCAACAAAACCAAGTAACTTACTAAAATGTCGTTCAAGAACAAAAATCCAGTGGTACAAGTTGGACTGTTGGCTGGTCCTTCTCTTTCAAAGCCGATGGGAGTTGCATGAATGATTTCTGTTTAAAAACTTTTACAGCAGCCAATAAGATGATGTGAGCATGAGGACTGTTGTGAGAGAAAAATGTGATGATGAGCGATCCCCACAAACCTTAATAGTTTGTTTTCAGCGACGTGACTCAACTTGCAGTAGGAGAAGGTTGGTTCCATGGAACCTGTTATTACAATAGCAAAAAATTAATGGATGTCATCCCCACTTCAATCTTTACATTACTTTTGCAGACAATCAACCACCCTACATAGATATGCGTGTGTGTTCATAAAATGTTGGTTCAGATTTTTTTTTTCTTTCATTTCTTGAAAATTTAAGTCTGTGAGAGTCTCTCTGAATTTGTGCGCTAAAAATAGATGCAATGTTGCTTAATAGTGGTGCCGGTCCAAAAACCAAAAACAAAAAAACAAAACAAAACAAAAAAGAAAAGAGAAGAATGTTTCATATTATTGGTGTGGAGTTGCTCTGTCTTTTTTTAGGAAAGAAAATATAATAATTTTCTAATTTAACTTAATTTTTGAGTGAATTAAATTAATTTAATATTAAATTTGAAAAAAAAAAGTGAGTAATTATGACATGCTAAAAATAACTTATAAGACAAAAAGAAAACAAGAGGATTATTTAAGGTCAAACCGTCGAAGGCTATTTCTGTCTTTGTTTTTTTTTTTTTAGTCATCTATTCTGGTCTATTTCGAGTGAAGCGAAGCTGTGTTTATGGAAACAACGTAGTATTATTTTTACAAGGATTCAGTTCACAGCAAACAAGGAAAAACGCAATCCCCAAAAAAGCAGTCAAGAAAACAAGGAACATTATTTAAGGCACCAAAAAAAAAAAATGAAATTACAAACTAATCATAAGAAAATTCAAAATTTCAATCTTAATCTGTAAATAAACTGTTAATAATTCCTCCTATACTCATTTATTCATTTTCTTATACATCTCACAACTGGTAATACCTCCTGATGAAGGCTCTTAGCCACCAATGGCTTGCTCTTAGTGACTTTTGTTTGAAGTCCTTAATTAAAGATATATATCTCTTTCTTTTATATCTAGCTCCCCCCCCCCTCCCCTTTTTTTTGTTTATTTACAGAGAGTTAAGAGTCATCGAATTAGAAATTACATTAAACAAATATTTTTTGTTGAGAAATATGATTAGCACACTAAACGACAGAGAGAAAGGGACGAAGGAAGAGAGAAAGAGAGACCATGCAATGCAAGAGCCTAGCCAGTGAGTGAATGTTGTTACAACTCACAATACAACAAGAAGTCCACGAGTCTCCGTCTCATTGTCTCTGCCTCTCTCTCTCTCTCTCAAGGAAAGAGCCTACTTTTCCTAAAGTGCAAGTCTTTGCTCTCCAAACGAATTCAAACAAACAAAGCACAGTCATACTCAGTGTATGCCCAAACCCAAGTTCGATTACATCGAGTGTTGTTTCGCTCCCCTGCCTCTCCGAGCCTTTTCACTTTCTGGGCATTCATTTTTTTCCCTCTCCACAGTACGTTGCAGCAGAACAACAAAGAGCAAGTGAAGCAACGAGATTGCGGGGGACCCTACTGCTTGATTTTTAGCAAGCAGCAATGGTCATTATCAATGATTTTTTTTTAACTCCCTTTTGGGTGGTGTTGGTTGTTCTCTCATCTCTCTCTCTCCCTTACATATCCCATAAAATAATCTCACAAACGCTTGCGTATTGATGACAGGGAGATCTTGGTGATCAAGATTCCCCATTGTCGCATCTTTTATCAAGCTCCCTTCTATCTTTGTTATTTTAGAAAGGACTTTGTTAGTGAGAGTGTTGTTGTCGTTCTCTCAAGGAACGGGGGCAAAATTTGAGCTGCTTTTGTTTCTGGTGGTTTGGCTCAAAAGGGAAGCAGCAGATCTCAGTCATATGAGGAAATATTTTACTGTGAGTTGCTTGATCATTGCTTAATTCCTCTCCTTTTTTTGGTTCCGTTGTCTTGCTTTTGACTCCCTTTGGTCTATGTAGAGTTGCTAAAAAAAAGAAACAGAATTGCTGGGTTCTTGCCGCGGCTCTTCTTGTTTTAATGTCTTCCTGGCAAAATGTAGCTCAGTAATTAGTTCCATGTCCTTCACATGGCATAAAAAATATGAGATACTGCATATAAATTGTTCACAAAATGACAGTCGCAGCTTTTTGAGCGATTTAATCAGCACATAATGTTTTTTGTTTTTCTTTCTTTCATTTACATTATTGTTCACTTAGTTTGTCTTTCCCAAAATTCTGTTGCCCTTGGATAGCTTTTGAGATTGTTAACCGTGATTGCTCTACAAATAATTCAATGTGTTCTATTTACATCCAATTGTTCAATTAACCAATTTTGATTATTTTTCTTTCAGCTAGTGGATGTGCTTCTATTACTTGCATTGTTCATTGATAGTCCGTGGGCTGTCAGGGGCAGCTCACCTTGCAAACACCCCAGGTCTTCAGAGCTTCGGCCTCACAGTGTTAGTATTACTGAATTTGGCGCAGTTGGGGATGGTGCCACTCTTAACACGAAAGCCTTTCAGAATGCCATCTTCTATCTTAATTCCTTTACTGACAAGGGTGGAGCCAAGCTCTTTGTCCCAGCTGGCCGGTGGTTGACGGGAAGTTTTGATCTCATCAGTCATCTGACATTGTGGTTAGACAAGGAAGCAGTGATTCTTGGATCAACTGTAAGTCCTCAAATCCACTGCCAAGGGAGAAATTCAAACGATATTTGTCAATATGGCCACTTACCATTGGCAGTCTACTTTGTATTGATGGTCTCATATGCAGTTTATATGAACTTGGGTTTATTATGCAATTCTAAGAATTTGCTTCTAATGGTAGTTATGTTTCTCTAAAACTTAATTTTTTATTGGTATTTGTGCAATCATGTGCTAACTAATGCTTAACTGACAAATTCCAGCACTCTGATGATTGGCCAGTTGTTGATCCTTTACCATCATATGGCCGAGGGAGGGAATTGCCTGGCAGAAGGCATCGAAGTCTGATTTTTGGTCACAATTTGACAGATGTTATCATAACAGGTTAGTGACACGAATAACAAATTTTTCCTTGACAGTTAACTCAGTTGATTCACAAAGTCCCTGGTTTCTTCATGCAGGTTATAATGGAACTATTGACGGTCAAGGTAGCATCTGGTGGGATTGGTTCCGAAACAAAACCCTGAACTACACCCGACCCCACCTGGTTGAGTTCATGAACTCAAGTGGCATAGTTATCTCTAATCTGACTTTCTTAAATTCTCCATTCTGGACAATCCACCCTGTTTACTGCAGGTTTGTCTTTACTGGTGGATCATAATGCATTCTCTTGGTTTCTAAAGTTTTTGCATTACCTCATATTCTGTGCAAAAGTGAGGCTTTTATGAATTAGCGAGAGGGTTGATACTGTTTTTCTGGATGAACAGCCATGTAATTGTCCAGAATATGACAATCCTTGCTCCTCATCATTCACCAAACACGGATGGGATTGATCCAGGTGAGATTTTTTCTAAGCTGGAAGCAATTCTAAATGTATTTATAACACTGTAACTATATATAGGAAACCATGGAAAAAATAACTGCTTTGCAGAGATACCAAGCCAGCAAGTTTCACCATTGCCTAAAAAAATGGCCTCCCAGTGTGAGAGCGCCTATGTTCTGCAAATATAAGTGGCATTTTTGCTAAGTTCAAATGTTTTCTGGCTGTTATCCTCATGGAATCCACAATTCCTTCATTTTTAATGAAAGAACCATTTCCTTTGTAGGACTCAAATGACAACTTTTCATTGTCCAACCATTTTAAATTGCTTCTGTTAGACACCTCAATAGGATGCTTACCTATCTCTTCAAATGTGTTCAGATTCTTCAGATGATGTTTGCATTGAGAACTGTTATGTTAGCACTGGTGATGATCTAATTGCCATCAAAAGTGGGTGGGATGAGTATGGCATATCATATGCTCGTCCAAGCAAAAACATTATTATTCGTCAGCTCATGGGACAAACCCCGAGTGCTGGGATTGCAATTGGGAGCGAGATGTCTGGAGGTGTATCAAAAGTTCACGCAGAAGGTCTCCAATTCTTCAACTCAAGCATGGGCATTTGGATAAAGACATCTCCAGGAAGGGGTGGCTATGTCAGACATATTCATATATCGAACGTAACATTGACTAATGTAAATGTATCTTTAAAATTCACAGGTTACTATGGGGACCACCCTGATGAGCACTATGAACCACATGCTCTCCCCACAATAGAAAGGATAACTATAAAAGATGTCAGTGGAGAGAACATTTCACATGCAGGTGTTCTAGAGGGTATAGAAGGGGACACTTTTCGTGATATTTGCCTATTCAACATTACTTTCAATGTAACCTCAAAGTCTCCATGGAGTTGCTCATATGTCCAAGGATATTCTGACTTTGTTTTGCCAGAGACTTGCAAGCCTCTTGGGGAGAGAATCTTCCCTGATCATTACCCTGATTGTTATCATCTATCAAGTCACTTGCAGAATTCAGGTAATCAAAACAGACGTGTTCAGTTGCAGTCTTGGTAAATTTACCGAACCTAAAATTTGCTCAGTGGTAAAATCACCTTCATTTGTGAATTTTCATTACTTCAATGTTTGTTTCTTGCTGTTTCTCAACACGAACTGCTCATTGCCTTGCAGAAGAAATGACCGCCTGACATATAAAGTTGAGTGGAAGTTGCTGATTTGTGATTTTTCACTTGTGAGATATTGTTGATTATTTTTTTTTTCATGTAATTTGTGTGCAATAACAAATAATTGAGTGATTTTTTTTTGGAAAGGAAAATAGAATACTCTCTCTATCTAATATATATATTCAAAAGATGTAGCTAAAACGAATCAAAATTTTAATAGATGCATCCAAATATGCAATGGCGAGGACTCATAAAAGTTGCACAGGGAATAATCTGTTGGCCTAGCTTCTGAATAAGAACTTTGAATTTGAATGCTCGTATGTTTAAGATTTCAATGCATGATATATGTGTTGATTTAACTCTAAATTGTCCTTTTCACTGGTAAGAACTTGTCTATAATACAAACAGAAAGAGTCAATCAACAATCTTTCTCAGAGACTGAGAATACGCTTATCTAGGGGAAGCCTCGCAAGCATCTTTCTTTATGGCAGAACATAAAACCTGCTTCGAAATGTAGGTTTCGAGCTCCCTGGAAACCTCTGTCAACTTCAAGTCGAAACTGCTTCTGTATTTGTTCTTTGGTGATGACACCATACCAGAGAACATAGATTGGGAACCAGAAAATCGTCTTCTGGGACTCGAAAACCTTCCTGGTGACCCAGGGACCCGCCCTCTGGAAATAAGTGGGGCAGAACCTGATTCCGAGTTGGTCACATTCTTTTCTGTGTTCATCAGTGGTCCACTCTTTGTCTCCAGCGGCAGTGGCCTTAATGGATCAGGTTCCGCCTCTGGTTTCTGTTTCCTTAGCCTCTCTCTTGCCTTCTCGGCTGCCAATAGAGCTTTCTGTCTGCTCAACTTAATCAATTTCCATGGATTTATGCTTACATGAAAGGCTTGTTTCTTGTTTAAGGAAGACAGCTCTGGATTTGTATCAATTCTTATGGACAGACTCGTCGGTTTCTAAAATTCATAGCAGCCATATGTTAAAAGGTTGAATTGATTCATCGCTCCTTGAACTGCAAAAATAAGGTAAGCTGTGACTACATACCTGGCTTCCACGACAAACCAACCGCGAAACAAATGTTGATTTCTCAGGCGAGTCGAAATCAGAGTCTGACGAGAAATCCGAATCATCAAATGGATCTAATTCAATGGATTGGTTTTCCTCTTTCATTGCCATGATGTAATCATACGTTCTCATTCCCTACAGCAAGTCAGTGACAATAAAATTATTGTTAAGAGCGAGAAGAATGCACCCAAACGGTTTACATTTTTGTGAAGAAAGTCGTTTTCAAGACCAAAAAGTTGTCTGCAGAGACCATGATTGAAGAACTCACTAACTGAGAAAAAAAAAATGGAAGGTAAGGGGCACTTCAATTCGGGTTAGAAAAAGATTAACGAGCCTATTGATCTTATGGCTTCAGGTTTCTGTTCCACCGAGCAATTCAAAAATAAAATGAAAAGTTGACAGGATTGCGACTGATCATCACATTGCAAAATCATGAAAATGGTCAAAAGTTTTGTCATGTTTGTAACTAACATGAACAATGTGAAATTTTAACCTAGGGGACAACTGAACTTTTGGAGACAGACCTATTAGCTTTTTAATCCTTAAAGCATCAAAACATCATTTTTTTTTCCCATTAACTGTATACAGTTTCAATGGAATTTACCGAGTCCAAGAAGCTTTTTCCTTCTAACACAAGAACTGTAACTCATTTCTAAGGCAAGTACTTGTTTGGCAAGTGTTCTCTGTCGGAGTCCTCCTAATGTAAAAAAGAAATCTTTAGTGAAAGGTTCTGAGAATTGGCACCAAGCCATCATCTCATGCAATGTGGTTGCCAGGCAGGTGAGAGCTTAAAAGAACTCATTAGAAATGACCCAAGAAGGTGGCTCAGTACATAATGTGTAGTAGACGTCAAGTTTTTTCTTTACCTCGCTGACGAAACAAGAATTGTACAATGTTTTATGTTAGCAAGGCAGTTATATTAGTTACCTTGCGTATGAGAACCACATGGAAGAAGAAAAGTTGCCCCAGGGCTGCTGAACTATAAGCCGTCATTAGGACCAATAAAACCTGTAATAACTCGTCAGTTTGAAACAAGCGAGTAACACAAATTGGCCCCCAGAGTTTAACATAATAAAGCATTCGAGAAAGAATGCAATTTTAAACTACAATACCGATACTGTGGCAAGAACCCCTCTTGGGAACTCTACGTGTAACTTCTGTTTCAGCTCCATCTCTATGCCATTTTTATCAGCAAAGCATCTGATGAATATTGCAATGGCAGTTCCCCCTTCAATAATTAACTGTGCCAGTGAAATTTTGATTGACAAGATTAGCAAATATACATCAAGCAATCTTCGGGAACATAATTGTTATTTAAATAACTGTAACATATAACTTTCACTTACCATTAATAACACAAATATCATTAGCAGAAAAAATGTTGTGTAATTCCTTTTTCCGACGCAGTTGTTTAACCACTGGATCACAAGCAAATAACGTCATGTTCATTTCATAGGGATGTCAAAATGGAAGCTATAAGCAACAAATGCACAAGGCAATCAATAATGAGGAGTGAAGCCAAACAAACAAAAAAAAAAAGGTTCTCACTCTGCAATGGTGGTCAAAGCCATCAACGCACCGGCTACAGGTCCTGCAGTGTTTGCTCTGCTTCTTGACCTGAAACAAATCCTTATTATGATAAGTTAACCATGCTCTCTGATCTCCACATATCACATAAGCCTTAGTAGTCATCAGTACATGTTTCAAACCAAAAGGCCTATATATATCCATAACTTGGGTATTATTCCTGACCTCAAAATCACATAGGGCGCAGTAAGAGATGTCATCGTTTTTTGGGTCAGGTGCAACTGCATCATCCTTCATAACAAGGGGAAACGGTAGCAGTGGCTCCGACTGGGCACTAATCTTTACAGGATCCAGATATCTTCTTCTTATAAAAGTTTTAAGAATCTTTCTCTCCAGCCTTCTGAGAAACCTCCTGATTATTTGACTGAAAACATACCCATAATTCAGCTTTGAGAACCCATTTGACTTGGTTTTCTTCTTCTTCTTTCTAAAGCTGGATCTATCGGTGGGATCAATAGCAGTGCACCTCACAAACAGGAACATAACTGACATAACCTGGAAAAAAATACAGCATTGGAGTTCAATTAGCATTGTAGAAACTTTTAGCTAGTAGAACACAGAGTTTAGGCTAGTCCCGGTACATCACCACGAAGGTAAAGATGGATGTGACCATGATTTCTGCAATCCTGTTTCCGAGAAAAAGCCCAAGAAATGCATAGAAGGCAACAACTAGGAAGCCGTAGATAGCCATACCCACCATCTGTAATGCAAGAACCGACTTTGACTGAATCAAATTGCTATAGCCGTTCAAAACTTAAACAAGTACAATAAACGAACTCCATTAATAAAGAAGTAAACTTTCTCTAATCTTTAAGTTGAACTCACAAAATAAGAAAACCCCATGAATTAGAAATGGCTATTTGAGACAGAGAACAAGAAACCTGTAGAGGGTGGAGAGGGCGTTGCCAACCATGGCGTCTCATGGTAGGCTTGTCTTTAATGTTGGTATAACTTTATGATTGCAGCTTTTGGATCCGAAAATAAACTTATAATTTCAGCAATCCTTGTTAATTATGGTTTAGGATTTGCTCCTCCTCCTTCTCCTCCTGCTGTCCCGTGAGCTTCTGCTTTTTGTTTTGCTCTGTTTGCTTCTTTTCTCGTCATGTCAGAGAAAAAAACGGATCATGTGGAATGGAAATTACATCTCCAACGGTCGACTACCAGTCCCCGAGTTTTTCCTTTTTGAAATTTGAACCGCCATTCAAGATGTGAGATGATCGGACGGCTGTGTAGATTATCTAGTGGGTCCCACTATAGCACGGGTTTTACACATCAGGGCCACCACACCAGAATATGCGCCAGTTAGTGGGGCCCAATCAAGTTGACGAGTCAGATGAGAAATAGACGCCCCTCGAAGGGTGCTGGCATTGGATATTATTAGTTTGGGTCCATTTGTGAAGGCCTAGCCTTCATGCACAAGCCCAAACCTCGAGCGATCCTATTTAATCTCCTTTTAATATTAGGAATAATGTGAATTCAATAATAATAATAATAATAATAATAATAATAATAATAATAATAATAATAATAATAATTTTTGAGTAAAACTACTAGTCTAATCACATGTTACTATGTAGCCGATTTGTGTAATTTTCTTGAATCTATCTTTTAGACGAAATCCCAACCATAAAATATTAGATTGTTCAATTTAAACTCTAGGCTATCACCTAATTATCATTAATGAAATACTCATTAATTTCTTCCGTGCATTGAAAATGTGAAATAATAATTTGATCAAAATTTAAAAAGAAAAAAAGAGATCATAATCTTACATCAACATTTAGGTTTAGGTTACATATTTAGTCCATGTCCTCAATCCATAAATAGTCTCAGTAGGAAATTTACAAAAAAGGGTAAAAATATAAAGAGTCAACTTAAGTATTAAACATAAAAAAAAAAAAAAATCCTAAGTGATCAAGTGAGCTTTTTTTTTTTTTTTTTAACAAACTGTGGTAACCATAATTTTTGGAAAGAAGAGAAAAAAGAAAAGAAAAGAAATTTTAGGAAGGATGGATCATAGCAACGGCATAGGCTACATTCCTAACCATAACAAAGAACCATCGCAACCATGAGCTTGCTATCAATTCAACGAGATTAAAAAAAAAAAAAAAAAAAGATAGCATGATCCACCCATGCAAATATGATAAATAAGCAAGTTTGGTAGCTTCAAACCCAGAGTTCCTCCAAACCCTTCAGTACATCATCGATTGCCAGCTTGCCATTCTTCTGAATTGTTAAAGTTAATAAAAGAAAGATATAATATACTTGCAAAAATGATTTTTTAGGAGATAAAAAGATATATATATATTTCAAGAAGACGATGCCAGTTAGCTTCTACAGAGTATTGAAGCGACTGGAGGAACTCAAGGTGATCCCAAACAGAAAGCTCATCAGGGGTACTTCGCTCTTGATCACTCTTCTTGTCGTCTTTACACAAAACTATTTACCCCCACATTCCCAGATTTATACCGACTTGCAGCCCAGTTGCAAATGTCATGGCTCAGATTTATATCCACGTTTTTTCGCTGAACTTGTACATAGCTGTTATGGCAGCCTTTTTCTTTGATTAGTACGAGGTGCATTGAACTTGGACAGTTTTTTTTTTTCTATTTTTCTGGCTCCATTAATCCGTTGCATCTGAGCTTCATGTACGGACATCAACAAGATTTATCTTTTATCGCATTTTTTGCAAGTGTATACTGTGTTTGTGATTGTTGGTTTTATAGAGTGAAAAGCGAAGTGTATTGGAACTGAAAATACAGCATAAATGCTGCAAAGTGCATCAAATTAAAGATTGCAGCAAAAGAAGCTGCAGAAATGATATTGCAGTACACTAGTAAGAACAAGAATAAACTAAGAGTGAAAATGGCTGCTGTAAAAGAACTTGAGGTGAAATTTAAACAAGCTTCTCTCTTACCATTTTATTGATCATCATACCTCATTATATAGAGGTGATTTTTATATTTAAAATTCAAAATTAAAATTTCAAATAACGTTGCCTAGAGTTTACAAAATATGGTTGGTTGTATCAGCATAATCATTTCTACTCAAAATGATTTGAATTAGGCTGCATAATTACAAGACAAAGCAAACTAACTTCTCTAACAATTTGCTCCACCGTCTCTAGGCTACCAAACTTAACAAAAATTTGAACAAGAGAGGGAAGAACTTGAATAAAGGAGCTGAAACTTCAATTTGGCAGGTAAAATAGCAACACCATAGTCCAACACTCCTCCTTAGGCTATTATTCTGCATGCCTTAAAGCAAGAGTGATCATATTTTGTAACAAGTCTGCTCTAAAACTTTTGACTTGTATTTTTATCTCCTCCTGAAGCCCCATAAGGCTTTCAAAGGTTGAGTTTTTTTTCTTTTGCCCTCCCGAACTCATTATGGACGGTCTTTGAAAGATTTGATGACAAGAGTTTTGCATGTTCAACATGAGATCTTCTGGTTTGTAACCATATTTGAAAAATGATTTTTCTAACATCTTGTTGATGTTGGGACAAGTGATTGATTTTCCTATATCCTAATTGATGTGAGGAAAAGGTGAAAGACTGATTTTTCTAGCAAATTTATTGCTAGACAAGCTAGTTGAGAAACCAATTGAAAAATTGATACTTTTCTAGTTTGGAATCCAGATTTGATGATGATTTTGATTTAAAAGAAAAAGGAAGCTTGATTAAGCCCTTGGGTTGAAGGAAAGTGAAGAAAGAGTCGAACTTTTAGGATGGTTTCTAATGATCATAGGCCCCTCAAAGAATAAAGATCCTCTGATACCATTGTGAATGAAAATGAAGAAAAAGCTGAATGGATGTTTAAGAAGGAGAGTGCAGCATATTAAAAATGGAGCAAAAAGGAAGTTTTTCTTTTTTGTGGCTTGGTGGGGAAACTCTTTCTCTCACAAATTGTAGGTCACTTAAGGATCTTACTGCTCGGATACCATTTTGTTGGTTTTATGGGGCGAAGAGCAAAGTGCATAGATGCTACAAAGTGCAGCAAGTCAAAGATTACAATAAAAGAAGCTGCAGAAGATGATATTGTAGCACATCAGTATGAACAAGAGCAAGCAAAGAGTAAAAGTGGCTGCTGCAAAAGAACTTGTTGCAGAAATTGTGGCCAGAGAGATAAGCGTCAAACAAATTTCTCTCTCAAAATGTCCTTGATCATTAAACTGTATTATATAAGGGCAGCTTTTACATTCAAAATTCAAATACAAATTTAAAAATGAAATTTCAAATAAAGTTATTTATAAAGTACAAAATATAGTTAGGTTAGAAAAAAATTGATGATCATTTCTATTCAAAATGATTTGAATTAGGCTGCATTATTACAAGCTAAAACAAACTAACTTCTTAAGCAATTTGTTCCAACATCTTCAAGCTACCGAACTTAATAGAAATATGAATCATAAAGGGAAGAACTTGAGTAAAAGGAGCTGGAACTTTAGCTTGACAGGTAAAATAGTAGCGTCATAGTTAAACCGTGATCTTCAGAATCCTTTTTTTTATTTTTTATTTTTTATTTTTTTGTTTGTTTGAAGAAACTTGATGCAATTTCGCTTACCAAGATGAATATTCGTTTGTACAATATCCTTTTTTTATCTTTCTTTGCTCGAGGGGTTGCCGTTCATTTAAGTAGGTCTTGGGCCGTTCATGTTACGTCCTCTAGCTTTAGGTGGGAATAAACTACCGAGAGGCACTTTAATTTGCAATCTTATACAAAATTTTGAGCTATACTGGTCCAAAGTGCACGCATTTTAATGATATGGTTATTAACTAGTTTAAAATTTACTAAATTAATCGGTATGAACTATGAAGAAAGTTTTAAAAGACTTATTAGATGATTATTTTTTTTTTTATTTTATTTTTACGGATTTATTAGTTAAATATGCAACCACATAATAAAATGAAATTAGATTAAAGTATTAGCCGACTAATGCATTGATGCAATCCCATCTACAAAGTTAGCCATGGACAAGTTAACATTGTTATTGAGCTCATTCTTTTTCTGTTAATTAATTCCATTAATCTCATAACATCAAATGCTTTGGAGTATGTTCTCATCGTCATCACTGTCCACTGAGAATAATCCCCTAATGAATTTAGGAGGTGGCATCATGTTTTTTTTTTTTTTTTAACTTGAGGAAGCTATCGATTTTGTTTCGAGTTTAGTGGGGTTTTCTCTTGCTTTTCAATTCTCACCAAAGCATCTATTAATGTGATCTCCTCGCTCTTCTTTCCTTAATTGCTTGCTGGTCTCTCGGATACGACTTACTCTAATACCAGCGTATTGGTATTGAAAGAATTGAAACAAGTGATGGTTAATGACTTGAAGCATAAGTAAGACAAAGAAAATGAATGAAAAGAGATCAAAACCACCTTCTTGGGCATAATTTTTCCATGTATTCATTGAAAGTGTTCTCTATGATTTATATAAGAGAGTCTTTATGTATAAATTTAAAAATTCATAATTTAAATTTAAACATTACATAAAATTATAAAGCTGCAATGATTGTTTGATTAGCTAGACTTATTTCTAATTCAAAAAGTGTATAATTTAAACTCATGATTACATCCAAAATATGCTATCCAAGTTACTGCAAAGCTTCCTCTGGAAGTTTGTCTCAAATGCCATAACTAATAACTGGAAATAGGAGGAAAAATCTGTTACAATGACTTTGAAACATAATTTAACAGGTAATGCAGCAGTACCATAGTTGCTGTGAGCTTGCAAAACATCAATATCTACAATAAACAAAGCTAGATGTTTTTGTTTTTGTTTTTTTTTTTTCAAAGGTTCTAGCACACGGGAAATTTACTCCGATGACTAGTCCCAGAAAATTTCAAGGGGTATTAACAGAGCTGTAAGGAAAAGATTTGGGCAGCCTGTCAAAGGCTCACAAAGCACTCTCAGGTGCCTCGTTAGGTGTACTATTGTTATTGATGCTTCCATCTGTGGCTATGGGCGTACCTATAAGTGAAGAAATGGCTGCTGCCAAAGCTGCTGTGAAATTTGGGTCAGAAGTGACAGTCGCGTTAACAGTCTCAACCACAGAAGGGTAGTGTCGTTGCCATAATAATGGGACTGCTGCTGATGGCTTGGGAGGGACATACATGGGGTGGCCGAGAAGTTGTGTGCAGCCACTTCCATGCAAAGGAAGACGAAATGGGGCTGAAGAAATAGAAGGTGGGCCGCGAAGGAAAGGCGTGGCACTTGGGTTCTGCGTCAAGTCGAGGGTTATGGTGGGAAATGGCACGGAGGCAGACAGGGTAGCCATTGTTGACACGTAGGGGAAAGGATAAGGAAGGAAGTTACTATGTTTATGTGACGACTGTGATTGTAAGGCTTCTTGACTAGTGGTTGAACCCGAGAGGAGCATTGCTGCTGCGGCCGACGTAGTATTGGCTATAGCTGTGGCCGCCGGTGGAAGGGGGTGGTTGTGATTTCCCTCGTACGTTGTTATGAGAATGGTCTTGTCGTCTGCGCATCTTTGCACCTGTTACAAATAACGTCATTAATTAATATATATATATATATATATATATATATATAGATATATATATATATATAAACACAGAGAGAGAGAGAGAGAAAGAGAGCATATATATGAGGTATCAAAGTGTAACGAACGAGTATAAAACAATATTCTAATTTAATACCGCTGTTTCACTAATAAGATCAATACGAAATAATCATCACCATTCTCACACACATTAATTATCATTAAAACCAGAAATTCGTTTTTGAAGCTTGATTATTACCTGCTTACGGACGGGGCATGAGACAGCCATGGTGCAACGATAGTAGGCACGCGGGCAAGGGTTTCCCTTGGCCATCTTTTGGCCATATTTCCTCCATTGGCATCCATCGCTGATCTAAACTCCTCAAACCCAAAATAATAATAATAATAATAATAATAATAATAATAATAATAATAATAATAATAATCGTTGTGCTAAATTTTAAATTTCACGCATGAACATCAAAATCGAATATTATTGTTGTGTTCAAACATTCGCCAGAGGAGCAATTATCAGACAAAATGAAAAAGAAAAAGGGTATATTCACCAGAGGTGCCTCCGATCTGGCACGTATGGAGACTCTTGCCTTCCTGAACGAGACCTCCTCAGGGACTTGTTCAGTCTTTGGCCTTTTGGGGGACCCCCCACTCTGGGAAGCCTGATCGAGACTGTCAACACTAGAAGGTTGCTTCCCTGGGACTTGTGACACGGCCTCCGTGGTTTTTGGTCGAGAGATTGACACATGTTGTGTCTTTTCATCGGATGTCGACAGATCATTGACATCTAATGTAGCAGATGGACGTGGGTCCATCGACCGTTGGCCTGACTTTTTAGGACTTGAGATTGCCTTCACCTCCATTTTCTGTTTCAAATTATCAATCACATTCATTTAAATCATCTTACAAAACAATTAAAGACGTAAGATCAGTGTCTTGAAGCATTCGTTACAAGACTAAATAATCCTACTTATTAAAGAGAGAAAAAAAAAAAAAAAAAGGCAAAGCCAAATGAACCTCATTTTTTGCTCACAAATACCAAGTCTAGATGTATGCTACAAATTACCCAAATGTCATGCTTGATCTGGCAATTGCCAACGTTTTGGTGGCCTCCATTGAAAACTAAACTAAAATTTTTGTTTCCTCATCTTAGAGACTATAACTCAATTGATTTTTTGGATGAATTGATAGTCAGTTACTAAAAAATTGGATTTGATCGAGTTTTTCAAACCGGCTAATAGATTGAAAATTAATTTCAACAAACATTTAAAAATTTCAATTTAAATATAAAAAAAATACAATTATGAAGTATTGATAAAAAAGAATTAAAAATTATTTATATATATAAAATAAACAAATGATCATATAATATGCAATAATAGTTTAGTGAATTAATTTGATGTACAAAGTTCTATTCATTACAAGTGTATAGTTGTATGATAACACTTGTAACTAATACAGTTAATTGCAGTTTTTCAAAACTAAAAGGAACAATTAAGACACAACACTGGTTTGATTAACTAATTATAAATTCAGGTTGAATAAACTAAAATTTCCTTGTGATTCAGTCAATTTGGTCAGTTAACCAAAGTTTTCAGTTTTCTATTTTTCTTGAACATTCCTGAATCATAATTGCTATTGATCATCCGTTCATTAACATTATTAGGATAAAAATTTGCTTTTAATGTAGAGACAGGAAGTCCCTAAGAAAAAAAAAATGGATATTCACAATCCGTTCCTCAGAATTAAATTGGGACATCTTAAGCAGCTCGAATCCTGAGGATTTCGTGGACTGTGACTGTAGCATCGATTAATTTGAGATAAATGACATGGGGCTTACCAGGCGGCCTCACTGCACACGCATGATCCCATAAAGATACTGATAAGCCTGATATACCGAATCATGAAGTTAAAGCACGTTTGCCAATTTTTAAGTGAAAATTTTTTTGTTACCCATTTGTCGGCCATTAATTTCTTTCCTTATATTTGGTGAAGCTCCTCTTGCTTCACCGTGACTAACGCACGTTAGTTCAATAAACAGACTGATTAATAGGCATATAGCTAGATAAGATATGTTAAATCTAGTTTGTTAATAAGATAAATGGATGAAACCCAAAATCACCTGCTCTTCCCTTTCATGAGCCTGTTTCTGCATCGCCATGAATAGCTGGGCTTGCAGGTCTTTGTAACTCTTTGTAACCTGATCCAGCATGCCTTTTAGCCTATTGTTCTCATCCAGCAGTTTGTCCAACTCAACTTGGAGCGTTTTCAGCTGCGAAAATCAAAGTTCTGATTACACAATATCAACACCCTAAATTTGAATATATATATATATATAAGCACCCATATAAGGGGTACCGCATGTATCCTTTCTCGAGCTATAACATGATACTATGTGAAATGGATTAGTAATTAATATACAAGGAAACTCACTTCAGGGTAGGGTTTATTGTCATTTGATGTTTTCCAAATTCCAGAACTTATTGGGGCGTGAAGATTCAGTCCAGTCTGTAAACAAAACCAGAGACGTACGTCAAAATGTCAAATACAATTAACTGATTGAAGAAAAAACAGATTTATCCTCCTTACAAAGCTATGGATACGGCCACAAAAATCTGATGAACTTCCACGAGTGAGCAGATTAATAAAACAAAATTCAAGAATAAAGCATTGGAACCTTACGTTTACCCCGGAATCAACTAGACAAGATGGCCCGTTATTATTCTTCATCTCATGATCAAGGGCCAACCCATTATCATCGGCTGACCTATTTCTGTCACTTGAAAAGAAATCAAATTCTCCGATCAAGGGCTTGGTATGATCGGATACGCCTAGTCGGCGCCGGAGAAAGTCGCCGCCGGAATTCAAGAATGTCAATTCCAGGCCTCGTCTTTCCATGTCTAGAAGGGCCGAGAGAGAGAGAGAGAGAGAGAGCAGCGAAGTCGTCGTTGTATAGGCTTTTCAACAAGAGGAGTACCTGTCTATGGCGCTACTAAGAGACTTGCTTATAAGATGAGGGGGTCCAAAGAAGAAAATGTCACAACGCGCCAGAGAAGAACAGCCGCCTTTTCCACGAGGAGGAGGAGGATGACGTAATGCTTTGTTGTCGGCCCACACGTGGCGAGATTTCAGGACGGCAGGACTAAACCGCCCGTGCAATAACGCATGGCCGTATCACGCTGGACCTGGGACGTTGGGTTCTGTTAAAGCGAGACGGTAATGCTTGACGGAGTGAGATTTTTGCGGAAGTCGGGATCGACTACAGCAAGTCCACGTCAGGAATCGAGGATGTCGTCTTGTGGTCAACGTTGTTGACGGCAGGGCCCTATCAGACGGTGGTTAGAATAAATGGGGTTGGAGTGGGTCCTACAGAGATAGAGAGTTATTGCAGAAAATATACCTAATCCCGCTGACTTCCAAGGGCAACGTCTCCCGCGTCACTATTTTGATGCGTCCACTTAGTTTTTTTTTTTTTTAAAAGAAAATAATTTCCCGATACAAAACAAAATTAATGGAATTATGCATCACGAAAAATAATTAAATAAAATTCAATGGATATTTGATTTGATAAGAGGACTTTTAATTGGAGTTTTCGTTCAATAAAAAGATTCCATTTTTGAGAAATTAAATACCAAAATGCACTTCATTTTTTGAAGACTCACTTTTATTTGTAGTTACATTCTTTGAGCGAATCATGATATTGATTTGTATACAAATCACTTATAGTTAATATTAGTGATAAAGAGAACATTGAGATAAATACGTAACCTAAAGTTAAAAAAAAAAAAACATTTTTAGAAAATAAAATTAACTAATATTTCTTATAATCAGAAAATTATAATTATTACGAATCTAAATGTCAAAAAAAGCTATGATCAAGTTCAAATTTCCTTTTCTTCTTTGGCTCCTCGTTTGGTGTGAGGGAAGGGGAGGGAGGAAAACTTGTGGGAGAGAAACTGGAGCTATCCGTTCCCTTTTCTTACAATAAATATTCTTTTCCATCCCTCCAAACAAACATATTAGAGTTCCACCTCTCACCAGTCTCGCCAGACCTCTGTGCATGTGTAAACAGAAAAGAAAAATTCAAAATTGGAATGGATGTCAAATTTCTAATGGCATTATTGCAAACTGACTACTTAGCAAATGTACATTTTCGCATTGCTATAGCTTCTGAATAACTGTCGGAGCCTGTTAGAATTATCAATTTTACAAGAAAATTTTGAACTAAGTTTTTAGATTTCAACTAAGAAGCAAGTTGGTTAAGTTTCTTAGTTACAAGTTAGTGGGAGCAGTTGGATGTTTCCGTCTTTATTGCAGTGATAATTTGCCTCCTTAAATGTCTTTACTTGTAACTTTATTTTAAGTATTGTGAATCATGTCTCTTGTAATCATTTGTAGTTTGTTTTTATACTTGTTAAAAACAACAAAAAAAAAAAAAACCTCTATGTAATGGATCATTTGAATCAATAAAGAAAAAGTCATTTTAACTTCACTTTTTTCAATCATGTTTCTAGACACTTTCCTCTACCACAAATTATTTCTTTTCCTCATTCACTCTTGTTCTTGAGTTCGGTCAAAATTCCAGCAAACACTCTTTGCAAATTTAGTTCCAAAATGGTATCAAAGCTTCATTGTTCTTGAGGGGTCTATGATGATCACTAGCATTCACCCTAAGACAACCAGCTCATACCCAACTTGTTTTTAGAAAAAATCAAAACATTTTTTTTTTTTGTGGCTTCCAACAACTTTTCTCTTCCTTCACCACCTATTTTCAAAAGAGAACAATTATGTTATATGGGCTGTCAAAATCAAAGTCTATTTGAAGGCATTTGTCATGTGGAAAGTTGTATAAACAGGAGCTCAACCTCCACCATTTTTAAACAATTCTATTGTTGCTCAAATCAAAAACCACAGTAAGAAAAAGTCAAAAGGCTTCAAGACTCTCACTTGCCTTTATTTTTTAGTTTCAAGTATCATATTCACAAAAATCATGATATGTGAATCAGCCAAAGAAACTTGAGAGAAGCTTTAGAAAGAGTTTCAAGGTAATTTAAGAATAAAGAAGATGTAAATTCTCAAATCTTAGAAGAGAACTTAAGGTTTTAAAAGGTGAAAGAATATGAAAAATGTAAAAAATTATGTTGATAGACTCATGAAAGTTGCACACTATAAGTTAGATTACTTGGTGAAGACATCAACGACGAAGGAATTTGAATCACAGATCTCCTCACTCGATGACTCAAAAGACACCTCAACACACACTGTCACTGAATTGGTTAACGCTCTTCAAGCTCTTGAACCTAAAAGAAACATTAGGAAAGAAGAATCTGTTGAAGGTGCATTTCCAGCAAAGCACCAACTCTCTTCCCAGCCAAACCATATGAAATACAAACAAAATGGGTGCTGTTTTGCCTCATTCTCTCTCTTTTCTGCTTTCACATGTTTCTGGTTTTAGCAGAAACTTTGCTTCTCTGTATCTTTGTGTTTGGCTGCCTCACGCTTGAACAAACAGAAACCGTGGGTATATCTAGACAAATGCTATTGCCATTTTGTCCCAGTTTTCTTTTGTAAGTTCTCCCTATTTTGCTCAGCCTTGTTGACAGTCAAACTCTTACATCTAGGCCATTTTGTCAACGATGCTTACCAAACTAGGCTGCCTATATTCCCAATGCTGATAATAGCATTTTTAAATCTCTCTCGCTGTTTTTAATGTTTGATCTATTAAAAAATTCATTAAATCAAAAATTATCTAATAAAAAATTTTATTAATATTTATAAATCGTATACTTATTTCTTAGGATTAAACCCTAGATTATGAAAATAATAATTTAAAATTTTTAACCACTTAGATGTTTTCTTAGCAACTCTCTTCCATTGTTTATCACACATATCTTTGCAACATGTCAGCAACATTCTTTTCGCCACCATTGTTTTTTTTCCTTTTGATTCTCAAATATCTTGGTTTCAAATTTCAATGATCAAGATATGGAAAATAATGGTCAACCTTTAAGATGCTCTAGTTTAGACAGAACCCCTCGTATTAGCCAGTTCCACGTAGAAAATGAGGAAGCCAAGTTTCTACTTTCATGTGAAGGATCTTTGCAGGTGAACGATGTTTAGTGAACTAAAGATATTAGTTCAGATTCTGCTTACTTAATTTTTTTATTATTTTTATCACAAAAAAGTACATTTTAAATATATTGATTAATATATTTATAGATTTAAACCAATGCTCTTCTAAAAAATTACTGTATATAAAAAAAATTATCAAATTACTAATTCGAATGATGTTCTTTTTTAATTTATATAAAGAAATAAAATCCATTTTTTATCATAAGAAAAATAGTCTGCATATAGAGATATAACAAAGTGCAAAAAAAAAAAAAAAAATCAAGTGTTTATATAGACATATACAAGAGAGTATCAATTCCCTTTCCTTCTTGTTTTTAAAACAAGAAAATAAAAAACAAATATAATAATAATAATAATCATAAATCGATGGATGAATTACTTCACCATTGATAAAGAGCTAGCGCATCAGTAATGAAGACATATAATCTTGTGCATACCGACCGTACGTGTAAAAAGGTTCCTGATACTTGAACGACCTCATGATAAAGGACTTTGATCTAACGATTAGGACGTGCATTTGCACGTCTGTACATATACTGACATGCATGATATGTAATGGCTGAACGTTCAACATTCATATGCAGCAGTTGTGAGTCTGCATTGTATGATGATTACTACCGAAAACATGTGTGATGCGATAGTTATTAATTAGAAATCAAGAAAAATATCCGCCCTTTGAACACGGAGTAGAGAAAAACTCTTTAAGCATTAACAAAGGAGTTAGCGTCCTTTTGGGTACAGTGGATACGATGGAGACACCATGGATCATTAAATCTCGTAATCACTCGTACCTTTAATATATATATATATAGTCCGTGTGCATAGGAATATAGGCTAGCCGTAGCCGCTATATGCTAAAGCTGTAGCTGGTGAGAACTTAAATTTGGAGATCCTTGTAAAACTTGGAAAGCCATTGATGAGGTTTCGAGTGATGGGATCGTCGAGGTAACGTGGCTATCTTTCTTTAGGTCAATTACACGTAAAGACATGGATTGGAAAATATGTAAGAGCCAAGTAGAAGAAAGCGGCGCCCTTACGTCAAAGCTGACTATTTCACAATCATCTTTGTCCTTGATTATGCTCTACACCGAGGAGTTAAAAAAATTATATATATATATATATATATATTAATATTATATATATATATATATATATATATATAAACAGCTTAGATATTTTTCACAAAATATGGAAGTAAATTGGGGATGAAAGTAACTACAAGATCCAATCCAACCCTTCCAATGGCATTATTAGGCAAGAGTCATATCCCCGGTGCCTTAAAATTTTAGGTCAACTTTCTCATGACGGGCATACCTACTGACTTTGACTTTTCCTAGCTAAAAATATACAGGACTAGTAGAGTAATATGCCTTTCCTTCTTTAATGGGCGGGAACAAATATTATAGAATATAATCTCTCGGATATTACATCAATACTTCAGAATATGAATATTTATTTAGAAAAACTTAAATTTTGATTTTAAAATGAGATATAAAATTTATGAAAATTGAGATATTTATTTGCATTATATAATCAACAATATCATAAATTTTTTAATAAAAAATCCATTCAATACAATGCTCAAAGTTGGGCGCATGTCTAATTTGAAAAATATGCAACGTTTCTTGGTACAAATTTAGTATTTGTCATGGACAAAAGGTTTCGATAAAGAAAGACACAGATGGTAAAAGTAAATGCAAGTCAGTCTAGCAATAGGGCTGCGTTTTAAACTCATCTGAACTCTTTCGAGCGATGGAAACTGACAAAGAGATGCTTTTCCATTTCCTTCCTTTCATTTACTTCGTCGTCTTGTCCTTGCATATCCCATGAATAATAACCAGAGGTCTTAGCGACTTCTTTCGATTTTTTAATCCAACAACGAAAAGTATTTATTTATTATTATTTTAATAGCGCGAGACAATTCACTCTACTGTGAACTTGAACCGCTGTGGCTGTCCCATGAGCAACGACCACTGGGAATGCTCCACGCTGACAAACCAAAAAGAAAAAGGCTTTTTTCCACCGATTGTTCTTTGGGGTTGGCTTTTGACCTAGCGTATCCCTTCCTCTCGCAATCCAAGGTTCCTACTCCTTTTGCCTGAGGGATTTTTGACCCTTTTTTAAAAAAATAAAAATAAAAAAATCTTTTAAAGAGAAGATAATTTGTTTTTGTTTTTCTAATATGGATTGAAACGGGGAGAAGTCGGCAAGGCAAGACCTTTCGTGCAACATATCATTATTCATATCCCATAGGGTGACTTTGTCCTCTATTACAAAGTCTCGTTTTTAGGTGGTGGCCAACTTTACTTGATGGAGGGGTCTCTTAGAACTTTGAATATGGAGCGATCTTTTTGTGTGAGACGGAGATTGATATGGAGAGGATGTCAAGTAGTGTTCCGATTTTCAAGTTGGTGGACTTTCTAGGCTATATGCGTATCTAAATTTCTTTGTCGTTTCATTGAAACGGATGGTCCTTCTTTTGTCCTTCAGCTATTTTTGTTTGGTGAAGTAGAGTCGGGGATGGCTCCAGCTAAGCCAGAAGAATCAAGCCAAAATTTTCGGCAAAACTTGTTGGTTTCAAAGATAACTAAAAAGGGGTGAATTAGATTTCAACGATACGTGTTTATAATCGAGAGTTTGAGCGTAATTTTAGGTAAGAGCAAGTGTTGTTTTAAGGGATAGTGAGAAAAGTTTGGCATTCTAAACGTACATAACGAAAGCTTTTGTGTGTGAAGTGAATTTAAGTGCTCAAAGTGTTATAAGAAAAAACAATAAATTATATACGTGTTCGATATTATTCTTTTCTTGAGTTAAGAATTTCATAGTAAAATTAATTTTTTTTAAAAAAAAAAAATAAAGATGTAAAATCACAATATCTAAATTTTTATAATTTGTAATGGCTCACTTCTTTCTTTCTTAATTACATGTATTATTTTTAATAATTATATACGATATTAAGTATTTATTTATTTTATACTTTTTTTTAATTTCTTTTACATACATTATACACATGATTTATTAATATAATTATTCACGTCGTGATTATTTTTATTTATTTATACTACATGCTGTCCACGTGGTTGATTTGGGTCCATCTAAAAATTTCTCTCACTGATAGGCTTAATGTTATTTTCTGCTTTGTTGGGTAATTTGACTTGTATAAAATGAATATCCCAACTTATCAAAAAAAAAAGCTGAACTTACTTTGTGGGTATTAATTCCCAATCCATGGTGTAAATATTTTAAAATATTTTTCTTGCAAAGAAAAAAATATAATCAAATCTTACAAGTTTATAGTATCGATGAATTTTGCTATTACACAAATTTAATTTTTTAAAAAAAAAATTCGGTAAAAATAACATTGTCCGAAAATTGAAGGGATGGAGCTAAAGTAGACCATACATAGGTGTTTAGGGGTTTGGTGATTGAAGCGAAGGTCTCCTTGTCTTCCTCTAATTCTCGTGGGTTATTAACTATGTGGAAAATAGTTGGGGGACGGGTGTGGGGGAAGGAGGCGTGGGTTTAGGGTCTTCTTTGTTTTTTGTTTGAAAAATGTATGTTATACATAAGTATATATAAACACATAGTGATCAAAAAGTTCTATATATATATATATATATATTAAGAAAAATGATATATTTTTATAAATATACCTTAATTATATGCACATTACATATTTTTTAAAAAAAAACAAAAATTGAGACAGGACCTGCATGGGAGACCTACTCTCTGTTGCACTTGTCGATTTGAACACTAATCCTTATGCGAACCTGCATTGTTGGATTGGGCCAATAGACAAGGAGCATATTATCACTCTGTCAATAAGAAACGCATTGGACTCACAGAAACTTTTCTGTGTGAGTAAACCCCTTTAATTTTGAGCTTGAAGACTAGCCCAAAAGCGCTGTTACAACCCAATCAACTAGGCCATTCCGACCTTGGCAGCCCCTGTCTCAGCCCTCTCGTTCTTTCGCTTAAAATATCTCGTCGGACGGCTATTTATCATGGTCTGATAAAAGACTGCATGACTCTGTCCCCTCCGTGGCTATGGAGCTCCTCTTGCATTATTTCAGATGTAACAGCCAATGCAAAACAATTTCAAAGTCTACTAGAAAGATGGTCTTAGGAATCGTCACTTGGCAGTTCATCCGTACACACACCGCGTTTTGTCAGCAGGACACAGAGGAACGGATCAAATTGGCATTGGCAACAACCAAAGATCTGATCAGTATTAGTGAACTATTCTAGACCACGGCAAGGGAGATCACAGTTTGCGTTCTAGTAAAAATCGAATTGAATGGCGTTCGAGCCTTTCCTTTTGCTAAATGAGGAAAGGGAGGACTGCAAAATGCCTTGAGTTTGCTGACTTGTATAGTCTTGGCTAGTGTTTGCATGCATGGCAAGCACTTAAAATTGTTAGAAGAACTTTTCAAGAAATTGTCTTGGAGTGAATCCTAATTGACGTACCTGGTGGTGCTGATGCGCACGTCCAAGTCCACCTTACCACCCCACTTGGTGGAAGTGGAGGTCTGCTCAAACTAGCAATTTCGTCCGCTATTTTTCTAGTGCTTAGTCTCCCACTATAGTTTGTGTTGTGCACCAATTCAAACACAGTTTTAGTTGACAAATTCTCTCCATTATTTTCCCCTATTGTATCTCTCTCTTGTCTATAATTTCTTTCTTTTTTTGCTTTCTTCACTTTCAGCCAATGTATTTGTACCCAGAATTCATCAACACTCTGCATTGATAGGACGAGGCGCAATCTTTGCTATGACGGGTACGCCAAACTTGAGTGATAAGAAATCATGGTTTTAATAACCCCCCCCCCCCGAGGAGGGGAAAAAAATAAAAGAAAAGAAAGGGAATTTTAATTTTAATATCCAGTGAAAATTCAAAAGAAGGGAGCTTAACAACATGAATTTGACCTTGCTTCTGCTCTAAGCATGAATTGGTTCTTGTGTCAGACATTTCCACTTTGATCAAGTGCATATATGAATAGGAAAGCTGAGTCAACTGCCAACACAAGCTGTATATATTGACCAGTCAGAAAGAAGCATATGTAAAACGATCCACATTTATAAAATACAATACAATTGTATAACAATACCCTCCAGAAGATCCGGAATAAATCAAACCTTGATCTCTGACCAATAATCCACAAGCCAAGTCCTGTCCACTATCTTACAAAGTCATCAGTCATAACGTGCAGAAGCACTTGTATATAGGTGGACGCTGTCACTTCCATTTTCAAGCAGAAGCCACATCCAATGGCATCCCCTGCTCTCACGTTTCTCTCTGTAATTTTTGGTTGGGTTGCCCTTTCTTCTGTTTCACATATTAAAGCCGAAGCCAGGGGCTATAGTGCCAAAGACGTCTCCTCTCTTATTACCAAAGACCTTTATAATGCCATATTTCTGCACAAGGACAACAATGCATGCCCGGCAAAGGACTTCTACACCTACGAATCTTTCATTGAAGCATCCAAATGTTTCCCAATGTTTGGGAACACAGGAACTTTAGCCACACGAAAGCGTGAAATTGCGGCATTTCTTGCTCAAATTTCCCATGAGACCACAGGTGGGTGGGCTACTGCACCTGATGGACCATATGCATGGGGGTTGTGCTTCAAAGAGGAAGTGAATCCACAAAGCAATTACTGTGACTCCACCAACACTCAATGGCCTTGTTACCCTGGACAATCTTACAAAGGAAGAGGACCCATTCAACTGTCATGGTATATTACCATTTACTAAGTCAGACATCTACTTAGAAGGGATTCATTATATGTTCGTTTTCCATCGGTCCAGTTGAATTAGGGGACGATAAGTGACAGATGGGGTTCGAATTTATTTTATATTTGTTAGCATAACATGATTTTGATCTTATTTGGCAGGAATTACAATTATGGACCAGCAGGCAAGGCCTTGGGGTTTGATGGCCTAAGGAACCCAGATATAGTATCCAACAAGTCCTTGATTGCATTCAAAACATCTCTATGGTTTTGGATGACCGAGCAGAAGCCAAAGCCGTCTTGCCACAACGTCATGGTTGGGAAATATGTTCCTACAAAGACTGACGCTGCAGCTAACCGGACGGCTGGATATGGATTAGTCACCAATATCATCAACGGTGGTCTTGAATGTGGAATACCCAATGATGCACGAGTCAATGATCGAATAGGATATTTCCAGAGATACGCCAAGTTGTTTAACGTTGACACTGGTGTTAATTTGGATTGTGAAAATCAGAAGCCCTTTAATTGAGAATTTCCAATTAATTTCAGTTTCTACAAGGTAGGTAGCGTTACAACAATTCTGTACGTCCTTGCTGAAGTTTGCCTTTTTTTTTAAGAGGAGAATTCCCAAACAAGAGAGCAAAATGAGCACACAATATATATATATGTAAAAAAAAAC